>QLOH01000031.1:1444757-2167135 GCA_026901365.1 Sesbania bispinosa | reverse complement strand
TAACAGAGCACATATGCTAGATAGAATTATATGGTGCAATAATCCTCCAGCCCTTGATATAGACCTACTGCTTGGTATAGAGAAACCCCAAGAAAAAGAGGAAGTGGCGTTCATGACAATGGCGGCCAGTGGAGGTCATCTTGACTGAGCGCGAAGCAGTGGTTTCGTGCAATTTTCGGTGCCAGTGAATGTGGGTAGTGGAGGCCGTTTTGACCAAGCACAAGGGAGGAAGTATTGGTTGTGGTTGGTTTGGCATTGACGGCGCCGCGAAGGGGGCAGTGGAGGTGTCTTAGCCGCCGCTGGTGATGGAGATTTTCTGGAGCGAGATGGATGTCATGTGCGACAGGCTTGGTAGTGTGCCATCCCGTTCGATTCCTGGACAGCCGCAATAGACCAGGAGAGCAGCTTCTTAAGGCGGTGAAGATCGGACTAATGCCAGGGAAGGAAAGAAAAACTGACACAACAGCGAAGGAGGAGATGAAAAGTTGGGGTTCAGTTACGGTTTAAAATTTTAATGGTTATAAAATTACGAGGTTATTAAAATTAAATAATACACTCTATAGAGATTAAGAAGAATAAGTGGGTATATTTAGAGGGTTTAAGAGATTCTCAAAAGAATGACACATCAAAATTTATATGATGTGGTAAAAATGAGTAGAAGTGACAATTGAGAATGTTACATGGCATATTTAAATCACGCGACTCAACTTTTATTAATATAATATAATATAATAGATTGATGTGAGGAAATAATGATGATGACAGAGCAAATGGAGTTATAATATACTTAACAAACAATGTCACAATTAAAATTGAGGAGTTGACAATTTTGAAGTTATGGAACTTAACACCATAAAGTTGATGAACTCCAAGCAAATGAGCAGACATTAGCTATATTGAAACTCTCATCATATTTTGTTGAATAAATTACCTACCATGGACCTCAGGATGTTAGGGGGATAAACTAATTAATCATAGAGATCCTCAAATCCTATAATAAGTGCATTGCACGTATTTAACTGTTCTGATGCTTGATAGTCAATATTGAGAAAAAAAAAATGTGATTATATATTATATATGAAAAGCGGGGAATGTTAACATTCGCCCACAATTAGAAAACTTAAGTTGGTCACGTTACCATTGAAAAGGTCAAAGGGTCATGAGAAAATACAAGCTAAACATTTCTCATACCAAATATAGCAAAGCCAGGAATGTCATCCTTAGAGTCAAATGCTTTCAAATGTGTAAAATCTCCTTTGGTTCCCACGTTTTCATGCTACAAAAACGGGCAATGCTTAGCCAATTTGAGCTTAGGTTGTAATGCTTGCCCAAGAGAGGAACAGAAGAAAGGAAAGAGGGAACAGAGGACAGATAGGGACAACTGTCTATCTTTCCATTCCTTATCCTTTTTTTTTTTTTTTCTTTTCCCTCTAAATATCTGGCATTAAAGGTGCAGACAAATACACTTTTATTTCTTTAACCTCTGCAGGGGTCTCTCCTTTTTTCTATACATGAAGAGAGATCCTTAAAAATAATTTGTGATTATGCCACAATAATTATCCCTTCAGAAATCTTAATTACTGCCCTCTGGTGCTCTCCAAGCAGGTAGGATCTCTCTTTCCATCTTTGCTTTTACACCATCCCTTCATATAACAAAACCTGAAGTTTATGTTACCATATTATGAAAGATTTAAAAGTTTTTAAATTTGAATTATTCTGTGGTTAAATTATGACACTTGACAAACTAATTTAATAAATTTGCAGGGTGCATCAATTTTGAACATATTTTACCAGGTCAGAATCATCCAAGTTCAGAGCTGCAAAACCAAATCATTTAGCACCCATATCCTGAGAAAATTAAAAAAAAATAAACAATGCCTCCAAGCTCAATCAGAAGAGCCCTTGGGGCAGTGAAGGATCAAACAAGCATAGGCCTAGCCAAGGTGGGAAGCAGCACCTCACTTGCTGATCTTGATGTGGCCATTGTGAAGGGAACAAGGCATGATGAATATCCAGCTGAAGAGAAATACATAAGGGAGATTCTAAGCTTAACATGTTACTCTCGGGCATTCATAAGTGCATGTGTTAATACCCTCTCAAGGCGTCTCAGCAAGACAAAAAGCTGGACAGTGGCTTTGAAAACTCTTGTATTGATTCAAAGGCTGCTAGCTGAGGGTGATCCTGCTTATGAACAAGAAATATTCTTCTCTACTCGACGTGGGACTCGCCTTCTCAACATGTCTGATTTTCGTGACAACTCAAAATCTGGTTCATGGGACTTCTCTGCATTTGTGCGCACATATGCATTGTATCTTGATGAAAGGCTTGAGTACAAGATGCAGAGCCGGCGTGGAAAGCGTAGCGTGTATGGTTTTGATGAAGAGGAGGAGGAAAGGGAAACAGAAACTGAAATGGACAAAGAAAAGGACACAGAAGTCGTTGTAAGATCCACACCAGTGCGTGACATGAAGTTGGAGCAAATTTTTTCCAAAATGCAACATTTGCAGTTGCTTCTTGAGCGCTTTTTAGCTTGCCGTCCCACAGGTTTGGAATCACTACACCACAAAATTTGCACTCAAAATGCATCAATTCTTGTCTTTCATCTTGACTAAACATGTTTATTCAATTTGTATGCATATCAGTTCACATTCTTATGCATCACTATACTTTAGCATACATTATTATATGCATAAAAAGCAATCTCATGGTTATATTATATATATTTGAATGCAACAGGGGTAGCAAAGAACCATCGAATTGTGATAGTGGCTCTCTACCCAGTTGTGAAGGAGAGTTTTCAGACATATTATGAGATATCAGAAATACTGAGTGTCTTAATTGACCGTTTCCCTGACATGGAGGTGTCAGACTGTGTTAAGGTGTATGACATTTTCTGCCGTGTTGGGAAGCAGTTTGATGAGCTAGACCTCTTCTATGGATGGTCCAAGAGTATTGGAATTGCTCGCTCTTCTGAGTATCCAGAGATTGAGAGGGTCACACCAAAGAAGCTAGAGGTCATGGAAGAGTTTATCAAAGACAAGTCCATCTTGGCACAAAACAAGAATGATACAGAAGAAGAGAAGAATGAAGAGGAAGATGCTAAGGAACCAGAGCCAGAAGAGGATATGAATGCAATCAAGGCACTACCACCACCAGAGGAAATTGAGGAAGAACCTGCTGAAGAAGTGAAGGAAGAACCAAAGAAAGAAGAGGTAAAAGAAGAAAAAGTTGTGCAGACAGAGGGTGATTTGTTGAATTTAGGAGAGGATATGGTGACAAACGAACAGCATGGGGACAAACTAGCCTTGGCTTTATTTGATGGAGCTGCACCAGCAACAGGTGAAGCAAAAGCACTTCCATGGCATGCATTTGATGAGGGGGCAGATTGGGAAACAGCACTAGTACAATCAGCTAGCAACTTAACAAACCAGAAGCCAGAATTAGGGGGTGGCTTTGATACATTGTTGTTGGATGGAATGTATAAACAAGCAGAAATGAAGACAACCATGCAAGGACCAGGGTATGGTGTGAGTGGAAGTGCTAGCAGTGTGGCACTCGGTTCAGCTGGAAGGCCTGCAATGCTAGCATTGCCAGCACCACCAACGTCAGGAAGTGATTCCACTTCAGGAAGCTATGTAGATCCCTTTGCAGCTTCATTGACTATAGCACCTCCCTCTTATGTGCAAATGTCAGAGATGGAGAAGAAACAACTGTTATTGGTTGAAGAACAGATGATGTGGCAGCAATATGCAAAGGATGGAAGGCAAGGACATATTGCTGCTAACAATAATTCTTACATGGGAGGGTATCCACAGAACTATGGCAATTATTATCGCTGAAGTCTAGGACACATTTTTCATTAGTTGGGACTTGGGACCCTATCCCCATTCCCTCACTCTTTTTACTCGTTCTACGGGGCAGTAAATTTTAACCATCCCCATTAGAAACACTTATTTTTCAATCTTTTGTTAGGAGTATGGGTGAAATTTGACATTGAAGATTAATAATGTCAAGATCACTCACAAAATTCTAATGGTATTGTTTTCATTCTTTGCCCACTTCAACTTCAGAGAGCTAGTCACATATCGTTGGCAACATTATCCCGTGCGCTTAAATCAAAAGAAACCATGATCATTATCTATCCTTCTATGTTAATTAAGAAGAAAGGAAATCTCTTCCAAAATGTTGATGAATGATTTGGCTTAAAGAAGCCAAATCCAAAAAGAAAACTCCCTGTTACATTTAAAATATTTTTTTTCTAGAAGAGATAGTCCTTTTTGAACTAACTTATATGTAATTCCAATTTTGTTTAAAAAGGTGAAGTATAATTTATCTTACAGTTCAAATTTCAGACAATAGTGCAAATAATAATGCACACAGTAAGAACGTATGTGCTTTTCAAAACATTGCATCCACTATTGTGTGCGTCCTCAATCGAGTTAGAAATTGCAAAATTGTCGTTTCCCTTAATTTTCCCCAAAGCAGAGGCAGTATATAGAAACTCCTCAGCTGTTTTAACATGAACTCAATTTTCAGAGTAGTCCATTTCACCGATTTGAAGATCACCTCATGTTTGAAACCGCTATAAAGTCTTCCAAACCAACAGCTATATACACCATAAACAAATTCAAAAACAGATAGACAATGCAGAGGAAGCAGAAGTAGAGGCCGATGAGAATCTAAATAGAAGCCATATAGCCTACAAATAACATCAAACCTGCGACTTTACAAATGTATTATAGCAAACGATTGTTGTTGGCAGTAGTAGCATTTTGGAGGGGGGTAGGGGGACGAAAGCGCTTCAGAGAATGAGGTAACCCAGAACAATAGAATAGGTATAAATGCTTAAGATATAAAGTATGTTGCAATCATTCACGGAATGGAAACAAGTAGTCACTGATATTAGCAATAGTTTTCACTTCTCAATCACAATAGGTATTGCAAAAAAATAAATTATAGCTATCACAAATCCATAGAGAAACAAAACATTGCAATATTGCGGTAACAGAAAAACTGCAAATCCTAATTCTCTCCACCTAGAACAGAGAGGTTCCTTTGCCCTTCTTGTCACCACCAATCTCAAAGTGCTTGCACCTCTGCACAACATAGACAGGAAATAACAATAACAATAAGCTACAACCCCACGCCAAACAACTATACCAAACCACAAAAAACATAATCTATCTTCCACACACTAACCTTGATAGGATGTTGGGACACATGCTTGCAGCCCTGGCACTGCAGCCTCAGGACAATTTTCTTGGTGGTTTTTGCCTATTCAATTCAAATGAAGAATAAAATAAATAAAATAATTTCCTATGAAAACATGATGAACTTACAATTGTAATGATCAATTATAAAGAGATATGAAAAGGGGTTACCTTCTTATGGAAAACAGGCTTAGTCTGACCACCATAACCGGACTGTTTGCGGTCGTAACGGCGCTTCCCTTGAGCAGCAATGCTATCCTTACCCTTCTTGTATTGGGTCACCTTGTGCAGTGTGTGCTTCCTGCATTCCTTACTCTTACAGTATGTCTTCTTCGTCTTTGGAACGTTCACCTACCAATAACAACAAAAACAAAAATGGTTCATGGTTCAGTCATTTAACATTTTCTAGCATACCAAACAGGCCCTAATATCCAATTCAATATTTCTCTATTTCAAATCTAATTCTCGTAGCCAGGGCTATGTAGCAAAAAATCAAGTGAATCCCTCCACCCCAAAAACCAAAAAAGAGGTTTAAGGTACTAGAAGATAATAACAGTGTTAACGATTCCTGATGAATAAAAAGAAGAGACAAAAAAGGGGAAGAAGGTTACCATGATGGCGGCGCGTGGGATCGGAATCCGAAGAGTAGAGTTGTGTTGTGGTCTGCGCCGCGGAAATGAAGGTATGAAGGACAATGCCCTGTGTTTTAATGGCTTTGGGAATTAGGGTTCTATGGATGGGCTTTTTGGTAAGAAAAACACAAATTAAGACCCAATAATATGGCCCAACACAAGGCCCCTTACCTACTCTTGCTCTATCCTAAAAAAATAAAAAATCTTTTTCTTTATTTCTAAATCCTAAAAATGTTAATATTAATAGATAGTTTTTTTCTTAAAAAAATTAACATAATAATAATAAGTTTGATTTTAAATTTAAATTCATTCCTATGTAATCCAATCTAAAGTGATTTTAATTGAATTGGTTTTATATTTTTGTTTCATATTTTGATAAAACATTTAACAAATTATGAAATATACAATAGATATATTTAAAAAAATTCAAATACCACATCCCAAAATTGACATACCTAAAACCAATATTGTTTGTTTTAGACTAAATAAAAATTATATAATGTAGCAATTAGTATTTCATTTTATATTTTGTTAATGATATCTTATCATATTTTACCTCTTTCAAACATTCTTATTGAAACTTTTTTAATATAAAATATAAAAACTACATTAAAGAAGAAAACATGACATAAAACCAAACCTCAAACTAGCTTAAAATCTATGTACTTATAAATAGATTAAAATAATAAAAATATAATTTAGATAATAGAATCATAAAAAAAAGTTAATATGTAATTTCATAAATATATAATTATACAAATGTAAGTGATATGATTATGTTATTAATAAATGTGTGTGTGTTTTGTTTGGATTTTGAGAGAATAATTTTATATTTGAAAAAGATATGGTAAAAAAAATAAGTTTAAAAAAAATAAATTTTACTTAGATAGTAAGATAAAATTACTTTGAAATGCAAATATATATTTTGCGGATTTCACATCTAGAATGAAATTATCTCATCAAAAAAGGAAGAATTTTTCACGTTTTCAAATTTGGCTCTTTATTTCTCGAGCATTCTCCTACTATGAAGGTGAAAGACTAATAAGATATGGATCCTCTCTTGTGTCTTTTACCTTTGCAGCAAGGTTTAGCTTTGGAATATCTATAGAATCACTATATAATTAAAATTCATAACGAATTCATGGCTATATGGTAACTAAAATTTGATATACAGGTGCACCACTACAGAGGATCCCTACCAAGACTAATATCTTGAGATACCATCAGGGACAGAGCAAAGACCTCTTCAATAATAATATTTTTTTCATACACATGAATCTAAAGATCAAACCCAAGATAATGCTTAAGGAACTCAAGACCCTTCCACTTGGACCAACACATATTTGTTCAAATTGGGTTTTTAATTATTACAAACTTAATTTGGGTTAAATAAAAAACAAAAATGATACTGTGAAAACTTTTTTTTTTGAATCACATGTATCATTCACGGGAAGTAATCATGCGTCAGATAATCATCCATGGGTGGATGGTGTGAAAACTTATAACCATATATTAACCGCCATGGAAAAAAGATAGGTTAACCAAATAAACACTTGTCCCCTGAATTACAGAATAACTAGACTTTTTTTTATTTTTTTAATCAGAATAAAAGAATATGCTAAATAGAGTAAAAGGCAAAAGGCTTAGCATTTTTTTAACTGGAATTTTAGAGTAAGGAAATAATCCAAAATAGAGAAACTTCCAAAGTTAAATTTGCAACATGCTAGATGTGCTTACTCCCACTCAACTTTCAGGCTTAAAAATTGAGCTAAAGAAAGATATTTCCTTCACCGAATGTTCTTAATCCATTTGCAATTTTTTTTTTGGTAAAAAAAAAAATTAGGGTGAGGGATGGTGATTTGCAATTTTATTGTCCGAGCATCTTTCATGCTTAATGTGGCATGCAAATATGTTTATGCACCATGACTCTACTTGATGAAATAAGCAAGGGGTGGTTGGAGTGTATGTTTGTTCATGCCACTTATAAAGACATTTCTTAATAAGGCGTAACTTTTCCAGCCAATGCCCAATTCCATACACATACAGATCAAACTGTGGACAATCCTAACATAGAAGCATCTAGAGTAATTACATAATACTACCTTTGAATGAGGTTAAAGGGGTTTACAAATTGGGACATCATCTACCATGAATAGCCGCCAATGATGTCATGAACCAAAGAAATTACATTATTTCATTTCCAAGTTAGTCAAGTAGTCAACCAAGTATCAAGACAACTTCTTTGTGGAGACGCCCAATCTCATCCCCACAGAAACCAAGGTCTCCAGTGATCTGGTGCTATTTGCTAGAAGGTCTTCATCAATTGCAATTGAATTCTGCAGAGGACAAAATAAAAGAAAACGGATGTCGCATACATGTATTCGAAAGATTAGCTTAAGAAACGATCCCATCTCAGTATAAAGCTAAAAGCTCTGCACAGTTTTAAAGATGGCAATAAATTGAGCTAACTTACTCAAAACATTATACTCTTGTTGAAAAATTAAAGCTCTGCACGGTTTTATAAAAAAAAAAATTATCTGAATTGAGTAAATGAAAAGTTTTCTATTTTTATTTGCTGTTTTCATTTTTAATAACAAACATCTTTATTTTCCTGTTTTCAAAAGAGAAGTACAAGAAACCGTGATAGTTTTACAATTTGGCATGATTTATTGGTGCCTTATAGACAGATCATACAAAAAATATAAATCACGGTCAGTAAAATCAGGAATCAGGACTATATCAACTAAATAAATTTCAATCATAAAACACAGAAAAAGGAATTAACTTTTTTAAAAAAAATAAAAGATGAACAGTGTAATCAGGAATAACACCAACCTTTTCAAAAACACAAATTACAGTGCTTCCGCCAAATGAGAAATATCCAAACTGTAAATTAAGCAAACATATGCCAATTAGAAACAAAAATAACATATAAAATTGGAAAACAGTAATCAACTGTAAACTTGGCAAAGTCCAAACCTCATCTCCCTTCTTGACATTGTCGCCCTTTTTCTTTGTAAAAGTATGCTACCAACCATTGTAGCTCCTATTGCAACAAATGCTACCTGAATCCAAATAATAGGTAATTCTTTAAGATACAAGTAACACACAGGTCTGCACCCTAAAGATGAAATTGTAGTGAAGCCAGTGAAATTATAGGGAATTCTGTAAAAAACATTTCAGGGATATAACAAACCTTCAAAATAATAGCAAGAATGCAAGCGATACAAAAGCATAAGTCAAAAATAAAATAAGTAGATGAATTATATGCTATTAAAATATTAATAAATAAATAGGAATAAAACCAAGCAAATGTTTAAAATATAGGATAACGGAGTACTATAATATGCAAAAAGGAAAAGCTATTTATAATAAACCTATACAAGGTAAGAAAATAGTTGTAACATGTGAGTAAACTTTCCCTTTCGCAATCCAGTCAATGGTGACATAACAAATTGGAAGCGGGAAACAGAGTAAAACAACAGTATAGAGAGAACTAAAAAAGAAAATAACAGATTCGTAAATGAAGTGAACGGTAGCATTCCAAAAAACAAAATATGATTTGCAATTCCCAAGTCCAGTGAAGTTGTTGATAGGTGTTATCCCCAGTCATATTTTCCAATACATTCATTTAGCATAATTTTCAGCAGGATAACATTATAAATTAATGCATTTGGGCTCCAAAATTAATTGCAATGACAAACCTTTCCAAAATCTACAGTTGAAATTATTGAAACAACTCGCTTATTCTCCGTGAAGACATTAACATACTTGCTATTTACAGCAATGGGATTGACCTATGAGAAATAGAACATATCAGCAAAAGTTGCAAATAAGAACTAACACAAGGAATAAAGACCCAAAATATATTAGTATAAAATATATTATTGTTTCACATACTGTATATAGGCATCCAGGGATATTTACAAATTTCTCAACAGTTCCTGATACTGGGAAATGAAAACGGTGATAATCCTGCAATCGATAAGTGTTCAAATCAAAATTTGCAATCAAATTAATACAAAATTAAAGTGACTTTGAAAGAAAGCAACAAATACCTGTGGTGCCAAACGGAAAATCACCATTGTTCCATCAACAAAAGCATTGGAACACATTTCTTTCCCCAAAAGGCCTTCAACTGAAAAACTTTCGACCCTAAAAGTAACAAAAAAAAATCCAAAAGCACTTCATTTGACATACATGAATAAGTTTTAAAAGATTAAAGGACAAGAGAATGAGAGATATCCCAATTTTTAAGGGAATCTAGTTTTCCTTGCCTATAACTGCCATCAATTTCAATAATTTGGCTTTGCTTCTTATATTAGTATAATATAACCTCTTGGAAATAAAAAAGATGAAAAAATATATCATAAAGAAAAAGCAGTGGATAGAATAGTAGTTACCTCAAACAGTAGATCTTTTCATCCGTAAAATTTGTTTAAGAAACTAAATCATTTTGTACGTTACTTCTCAAGCTTGATTTCATGCAAAGCAGGAGTGGCGACAAAAAATGAAACTCAGATCATAATCTCACACAATAATAAACCATTTCCTCCTCCACACCTCTGTCCTAATGTACAGGTGAGTAAAGCAGGTCCAAGTTCAGTGAGGAAAAATCATAATTTAACTATTTTCATTTAATTTCAATCTGAGAAACTTCATTTATATCAGAAATCAACAATTAGTTGCCTGCTTCTGACTGCTAAATATGTCTTTAACATGCAGATTCTCAAATGAGAATATCTAAACTAAACATTAAAAAGAAAATGCATTCTTGAGACAAGATACCTTCCATGTGCAAGAGATGTAAAAAAAATACCTTAATCCAAAATCTTGAACTATCATCAACTGATTTAAATGCCATTAGACGGCAATCAGCAGCACACACAGCAATATCGTCACGATCATGAGAAGCAATTGGTCTTGAACCTGGCTTCAACTCTCGAATGAAAAATTCATTGAATGTCTGCCCAGAACATAATTCAAGATGGTGTCATATAACAAGATTATAATTACTACAATTGGTGAAGTCCAAAAACAGATTTCACTGTGAGCATTGCTCAGAAACTTTTTTCATCTTCACTCCAACTACTTGTACCAAAAAAAAAAAACAGTATATTGCTATCCCAATGGAAAACAAATTCTTTAGTTTCTTGTATAGATCAAGTTTCAACTAGGATCAATAGAGAAGATATATTCAACTGGAAGGCAGTAACAATTCCATGATAACAATAATTGAAACCAAGAAGTAGCTCAAGTCTTCAGGGTGAAATAAGTTGGCCTATATATAACAAAATACATGCAAATGTATGAAAACTGAAAAAAGTATTAAAATAGTTGGATTCATGATTGGCTGAACAAAAGCTAAAACAAACAAGTTAATCCACTTATTCAATTAAGTAATGAGAAATGCAGGACAATATAAGGTCTCACAAACCACATGGAATATGGCTAAAGAGATTTAAAAAACACTGAAGGAGATAATACCAAAGTGCCATATTGTAATTGTAAAAATACTGTTACCCAGAACGAAAGCCATTAAAGACAGGAATATTTGTTATCTAACCAGAAATGAAAGGTCATCAGATCTATTGAAGAATGGACACTAAATGGAGATATGTTGTTAAGTAAGCATTGAGTAGCCTTATGGAACACAAGAGGAAAGTTATTTTCTTGAAAAATTTGGCACCAAATAATATATATTAATTAAGACATGAGACTGCATGCATAAGATGAAAACCATTAACTTTTAAGCACAATCAAACTGAACCTGCAAGCATCCATCCTAAGTAACTAATGGGATCAAAAAGTGTTTAGTAGCAATTGTGCATCAATAACTATTAAACTCAAACTCTTTAGAAAGTCTTAGCGCACCTTAAAGTGTTCCAGTGGATACTTGCATTCAGCCAAATTGATTTGATCCTACAACACAATAGTTAATAAGAACGGTGTAATTATAGGCACACAAGTAAAGCAAAAATGGAAATAGATGTGATAAGAAAAAAAATACGGCACCCTACTTTATTTTACAGAATAAATAGCAAAACTATTTAAAGTCAAGATTAAAACATAGAGTCATGTGACTCTTTAAAGATATGTAACCATTATGTTAACTTTCGGTGTTAGCCATCCTTGTATGGTTCTATGGTTAAGTTACTCTTTTACTCTCATATATGAATAGCTCTTTCACTAGACTAGTACATCCCCTATTTGTGTGTGTGCACGCACGGCACGTGCACATGTTTTATTGTATGAGGTCTTAATATTGAAGAATTTGTTGAACTTTTTTTGTTGTTTGTGCTTACTATTTTTATTTTTATATACACTGATTGTGTTCAAGAACTGAAAGTCTGAAACTCAAGCAAAGTATAAAAGTAATGAACATAATCAGCAAAATAAGCTCAAACAAATACTGTTAAGTATTTATGGCAGTTGAACAGTTATTTACACACATATTTGCACCATATGTGATTGTCTAGTGTTGGTG
This sequence comes from Sesbania bispinosa, assembly GCA_026901365.1. Taxonomy (NCBI): domain Eukaryota; kingdom Viridiplantae; phylum Streptophyta; class Magnoliopsida; order Fabales; family Fabaceae; genus Sesbania; species Sesbania bispinosa. The sequence goes on along the minus strand of QLOH01000031.1, from coordinate 2,154,806 downwards.
GTGGCTAGTATGCACAAACAGAGTAGTGGCATTTCCTATTGCATTGAAAGTTGTAATCTACTATGCCATGATGTGCTTTCTCCTTCCAAACATTTCATACCATGTTTATGGCAAGAGTGGCTCTTCTAGCTTTCTGGTAAAAGATGTTATGCATGGACATTTTCTACAGTCAGTACTCTGCTACCAGCTGGTCTTAACTCAAGTATGTGTTTGTTGAAGGAAAGCAATATCCTTCTATTTTAAACTACTTCCTCTTGAATCACATATAAGCAAAAAAAAAAGAAAGAAAGAAAGAAAGAAGAAAAGAAAGAAAAAGAGAAGAAAAAGAAGAAAAAGAAAAAAGAAGAAAGAAAGAAAAGAAAAAATCACGCTAATTAAGAATGTTAATTAATCTCATTTAATTTTCTCAATGTCATCTAAAAAATGAATTTCATTTCCTATACTACCAGTACCCGCCATGAAATACTTCAATTTTGTTAAACTTGTTTCAAATGAGAATTCTCTCTCCATTTTGAAAGGCACATGGTTCATTAAATAAGGTCATTGAAAAATAAAATTTAAATTAAATAAAGGGTATTTTGTGGATGATATCATTAAATAGGGTGAAATTAGTTAAGATTTGCTTATATTTTGGACCAACATGCATGAGTTTTTTTCTCTTATATTAGAGTCGAGGAATTACAGAATAATCTTGCAAGCGCAAAATAAGTTCAGGAACCATAATGAGGTGAAACTACGGTTGAAGGTCACAATCAAGGGGCACCACATAACTAAGAACTTACATTTCTCTGACATGTCAAAATCAAACAGTGCTATCCACAAAGAACTAAAAGAAACACTTTCATACCTTAAAAGATTCAATAAATTTTGGTATATCAGCAGCCGATTCAGGCGAATCCATTCGTGCTCCCTGCTTTTCAGAAATTCTTTGCAAGAGCTCCTTCACCCCTGCACATAAAAGGTTCACCGATGTAAAGTAAATGAACAAAGTAACTCAACACAGATGGAAAATCTTTCAAATTCGATTGGAATCTCATATTCACGTCAAAACCCAGGTATCAAGTTGTGACTCATGACCCAAGTGACAAAAGGATGCATTATGATAAATCTTTTTCAAAAATTATTTATTTTTTGTTATTATTAATCTACCAATAAATACCAAGTCAGCTTAAGAAATCTCAGCAGATCTAATATATCTGCATAGCAATTTTTAACCAGCAATATTTTTACAGCAATCTTAAGTTTGAGGCCAGTAACAGAGAGTGGTGACTGGTGAAGTTACATATATATGTAGCATAGGATGTCTTTCAAACTATCAAAAAAAGAAGGGGGAAAACCCTCATACGGTCATACCTATGTCCATTAGACCAAGACCTATTTTTGACTGATAAATAGCTCTCATTGATAAAACAATCTTTTGTCAATTAACTCTTCGACAAGCCTTTGAGACTTCCGATCATATACCTGATGCCAAAAATAAGTAAATAAATAACAAGTTGAGAGAGAGAAGAGGTACAAATATAGGATTGAAAATAACATTATTTTATTATTCTTCCATTTTTTTCAAAATCCCTTGATGTCTCTAGTTCTCTTCTTTGATGAAGTTGTCGAGCCAATACAAGTAAAATTCTCAAGACTTTAAAAATGGAATGCATGTCATATGTTGATACTTGGTAATAGCATGAAAGGTTGCTAGGATTGATATGTTAGCAAATAAGATCAGAAGCCTTTTCTAACTACGGTGGATGTGATTGAGCAAATTCAGTCATTAGCAATGGAGAGAGGGAACTTCAAAGAGGTCCTGTATATCCTGATATAACTTGAAACGTATATACATGTAGGATGTATCATATAAATGTCCCTCAGATTGTTAAATAAAAGAAAAAGGAGATAATGGTATTGAAAGCATGACATACCAGAATATGGGAAGCACTTGATCCAGATCGAATACCAACATCATAGGATGAGAAATGAGCCCACTCACTCAGTTTGAAGAACCACCTATATAAACAGAAAAATAAATTTTTTTTCTCATGATATACAATCATAAATAGAATACTACAGTCCATATATATGGCACTTAAAAACTGCCATGTAATCTGTAGGTCAATAAAGATCGCGCTCTTTCCTGTACCCTGACTCTTAATGCCTAAATTAGCAGCAATTTGCAGGAACTTACCCATATGAAGCTTGCTTATCTGTTAGGAACCCTCCAGTCATCACTTGGTTTCCAGTCCCTTCGTCAAAACAGAGAGTTAAGTGGATTATGCTGTTCAACTGGTCAAAATTTGAAGAACCTCGCCACAAACAGGGCAGCAATTCAATAATGGTTCCCTGCAATAGCAAAAGCTAGCTAAGCAAATAGGAATCAAACAATTGTTTGAAAAAAGAAGTTCCTACTTCTAGTCTTCCCCACAAAACTCAAAATAAGTCACACACATTTATAATAATAATTCATCAAATATCAAAAATGACAAAGCGGTACAAATGAAATTAGCAAATATATATCTACTGATGGAAAAAGACAAAATAGACATGCAATACTAAAGCTTTTAGTCTCTGGGTAGGTCATTACTTTTCTTGTTGTAAAGCAAGAAGGGCAGCCAATTCATCCATGCTCACAACGCCATCTCCATTCTCGTCAGCTGCTTTGAACAGCTCCTCTTTCTATTGAAAAAGAATTGTATAGCTGAGACAGTAAAACTTGTATATTCAAAACTAGACATTATATTGTAACATCATTTCATGATTTGCAGGGCAAAGATTCATTATTTGAACCTCAAGTCGTACACCTGTTGTAGTGAAGATTTGGGCTTCAATGACTAACAAAGCCAATTTCCAATGTCCAAATTCAAGGACATAATTCTAATATTCAACATGTTATTAGTTTATATAAACTGTTAGAATAAAACCATTCATGTGGCTTCACTCAACAGCTTAAGCTTTTGGGATAGTTGGTTCATGACATGGTATCAGAGCCTTTATCACCAAGTGGTCAAGAGTTCAATTATTGCCACCCCCATTATTCCAATAAAAAAAAAAGATTTAATTTCAGCACAAGGTAGGTGAGTCTGTATATTGTCCATGCTTCAAGCCCAATGGACTCTTGCATGAAGGGACGTGTTAGAATGAAACCATTCATGTGGCTTCCCCCAACAGCTTAAGCTTTTGGGATAGTTGGTTCATGAAAAACCATAAAATCCAAAAATGAAGATAAAATATCTGAATCAAAGTCCAAATCCAGGTATACAAGCAAACTAATGATAATTTAGCAAGCATATAATGCAAAATTAAAAAGTAATGGGAAAATGTAATATGCCAAAAAACTACTCGAATCTGAACCTTGTTGGTTGCTAATTGATTGCCAAAGCATCGATTAGGTCAGAAATTCAGAAAATGAAAGCATCCCATCTTCATTGTAGTCCTGTAAAACATAACTTCTCAAATTGATATTAATATTAGAGGGAAGTAAGGAAAATCAGTATTTTAAAATTATCTAGAAACTAATGAATTCCATATTGACCTTTTCTGTGGCTCACAGATTTCAAATGTTCTTCTATGCATTCAACTTATATAGACTTCCTTTCAAGTTTAAAGAGCCCCCAATAGAGAAAAGGAGATGGCCAGATTAAAGTGGTATGATTACTCATTAATATCTACTAGTGCTAGCAATTTGTACAACAAGATGGAATGTGTTAATATCAGAAAGTCCCAGCAACAATCCTTGGTGCAATATTGGTTTAACATCAGTACCCTCATGTAAAGGGATGAGATTATAAATAGTCATTTCTTGTGTTACGCTGTGTTTTTATTTAATCCTACACAAGACACAGGTTATCAGAAAACGGGGGAAGACCAAACTTACCACAATAGATAAAATGCGTCTAACAAAGCTTTTCTCGTTTCAATCGGATCCTGTTAGTTTTCACTGATAATTGTTAGAAATCCCTTATCATACCCAAACAACAACAGAATTTGCATTGTATGCCATATACCTCTACAGAGCATGAAATGGAAATTTTGCCAACCACTTTTCCGCGGACTGATGGATCGAAAAGGTCGAATATTTCAATGTCAGAATCAGAATCCTGCACCATCATATCATTCATAACAAAAGTGTGTAAAACAATAATGCTGCAAGGGTACAAAAGAAGCCAATAAATGAACAATTCTAACATCGGTATCTTTTTAAAAAATAAATAGAGAGAGAGAGAGAGATTCCTCGCCTGGGTCAGAAATTCAAGTAGATCAATCTCACAATATCCCACAAGAGTATTGCTGGACAGTTTGTTGGTCTACATGAGAAAAAATATTAAACTTAGATGCAGTATTATTTTTCCCTTTCTAGTACAAAACCCCTATTCTTGAAATCCAGCTGGTATATACCCCAAACAAGCAGCAGCATAGCTTAGGATTTCAAGCTTCAATTTATGTTTGCAGAAAGGCATTAATTCATTTTAGTCTGACAAAAGTGACATCTTTCTCCAACCCCTTCCCCTCCCTCCCAAAAAAATGTGTGGGCGCTTACTTCAGGGGAATGAATAATCAAAGAAAAGATAAGGTTCTTAATTCTTATAGCACACCTCGTAGACAGAAATTCTTGCAACATGAGGTCCGTTCTGTTCCAAAAGAAGTTTTTTTCCTGTGGAAGAAAGTATCAGTCACTTAGAAGAAATACTGTCCAGTTCACTGGACAATCCGCTCATAAGTGATGAAGAAACAGGAAAATGATCAATCATAAATATGAAAGATGAAATTGAGAACCTAAGATCACAACAAATCATATTTTTTCCCTTAGAAACTTCTAATTCTTAGAGCCGCTCCTTAACATGTACCATGTGATTAAATTCAAGTTCTCGCATTAAAAGGAATTATCTGAACTCTGAACTCACATTTGTAGATCTTTAAAAATAATTGAAAGACGTCAAAGTAAGTTGAATTATCTCCGTGAAGTCAATACATCCACATAAATACAACTATACACTAAAACATTTGTGCAGAAGTGTTTTGTGCTACAAAAGAAAAAAAATGATGGGTTGGACTGTGGGACCTGAACGCATTACTTTCCTCACGATGTTTAGTTCCAATTACTCAAACAGTAAGTACAAATGATGCAAGTACAAGTCTTCCTAAACATCCTTTTAGTTAGGTTAGGTATCTATAAACGTGAAACACATTTAAATCGTCAATTTTAGCACGAGTCCTAATCAGAAGAAAACAAAAATGCCAGTTTAGATGAGAGTACTCACAGAATTCCAGACTGGTTTATCTGTTCTGCACCATCAATAACACAAAATCAATAAACGAAATGAAGCAGGACAGACAGCGGTAATAAGATGACAACAAGTTGAAGGCTTAACTGTTCAGAGGTCTTTGTACGGAAAGTCTGTTCTCCGAGAGAGAGGCACGCAATCCATTTATCCTTGAACTCCATCTCCGCCTAAAAGACGACCAAAACAAACAAACAAACAACCACCTTCTATTCTATTGATTTACAAAGACAAAAATTGGAAAATAAAATGGTAATGTGAAACGGAAAAGCAGAGTAAGAATGAAGGTTGACGTACGCGGAGGAGGGTGAGGAGAGCAATTCCAGCGAAATTGTCAGCGGAGAGAAGTTTGTGAGGGGAAGCGGAGGCAGAGGCAGAGGCAGAGGCGTTAGTAGCGCTTTTGCGGCGAAGGTGAAGACGCTGTTTGAAGCGAGCAAGACGCGATCCTTTCCATTTCCCTTCTGGAGTCGACAATTTGGAGTGTTCGTGACCCATGCTCCGCGATGCGACTCACACACACTTACACTTTCCTCTTACTAATTTTCAGTTGGAAGAAGTTCCGTTGTTGAGTCGAGTGAGCGAGGCTGACAAATCAGGATACTGTTTTGGTTGCCAGATATTCGAATGAATGGATGCGCCTTGTATTGTATTGATGGTTGAATATGAATATTTGACTGACTTTTTCCAAGTGCGTTCCACCTAAGCAAAATCCACCCAACTACTCCTAATGTACTGATCTATCGACCTTTTATTTATTTTTTTGGCGGAGGAGTATCGCCATAGAATGATTCATAGAAATAGAAGTAAGAATAAAATATCTGTGAATTGCGAAAGATATTATTGTATTGATGATAATCTGTGAAATGTTTTTGGACTGAATGAGAACAAACTTGGCTGCTGTGCTGTATGATGAATTTTTCTCATCAACTTGGTAAGGAAATTGCAGTTACAAATGAGGGCCAGCCAATAAATTCCCGAATCTTGTCACATGGTTATGTGTGGACATACTTATTTCGAGTTTGAATACAGCGGAGAAAGTAAGAAAAATAAAAATGAAGAGAAAGAGAATAGGAAAATAAAGAATAATTCTATCTCGGCTGCCATTTATCATCCTCTTTTAACTCAAACACGTATTAAAAAAATATATTTTTAATACATTAATTTTAAAAAAAATCTCTAATTTCTAAATTTGACTTTATTTAAAGTCAAATCTTATTTAATGGAAATGAAATAAATGAGAAAGAGAGAGATAAATGTTTAAAGAATATAAGAGAGGGATAAATGTGACTATCTTCTTTTATTTGGATGAGTAGAAAGTGAGGAAAGAAAATAAGAAAAGCATAATTAACAAATACCCTTAATCATTAAAATGTATAATAATTAAGATTTATAAAAAATGGTTTTAGATTATTAAAATAATGTGAATGTAAAAAAATGCTATTTGGTTACTTAAAACTAAGAAATGAGTGAAAGATTAAAATGTTTTCTCTCAATAATTTCTCTCTAATTCTCTCTTGTCAAACTAATAAATACTTTTAAAATTTTGTAAATAATTTTATAAAAATAACTAAATAAAATGGTCTTATAAAAAAATTGGAATATGTTTGAATTAATACGATCTTAGATATATATATATATATATATATGAGTCAGATCCATTGACACCAGGTGTCAAACTTCAATACTTACACCAATTAATAACTTTTTGTAGAATGTGAAATTGACCATCCAACCGTTGAATCACATTATATTACCTTCATGATCATGTATATCAAATTTCAGATAATTTGCACATTTATAGGTATGTTATCTAATTATGGACTTTTACTTATATTTTAAAAGCATATTATACATTAAAATAAATTCGTTCGGTGAAGTATCAATTAGTTTTTGATTTTAATGAAATTTTATAAGTTTGATCTACTTTATAAGAACTTTCAATTTAACGGTTGGATTGGTTAATTTCACATTCTACAAAAAGTTATTAACTGATTAAGTCTTGAAGTTTGACACTTGGTGTCACGGATCCTGACTATATATTATATAAACCCTCGATAGCCATGTAAGTCAAAAACTACTTATTAAGTCTAAAAAGAAAAGATTAGGGTAAAAGGAGAATCTTCAATAGTGAAAATCCCTATCATGTTTTTTTTTGTGAATTAAGGGTATCTCAAGCTAATAGTCATGGACTAATCCATTTCGAGGCATAGAGATCACTGAAGTGGACTTTGTCTCTCCCAGCAAGTGTCTGTTTGGTTAACAACTTAGCAAAATTGATTCTAGAAATCAATGATTAAGATGAGTGATACACGTTTTACAAAACACAATGAACATGAGTGATTTAAAATCAATTCTATAAAATCATAGTTTTACACTGTCACTGCTAATCCAAACAGGCAAAAAGTCATTTCCATACACATGGCCAAGAATCGGACCCCTGTCAAGATGTTTAAAGGACTCAGTTATCTGTCAACTGTGTTGGGCTTTGTTGGTAGAAAATCTCTATCATAATTAGACGTACCACTAGGATTAGTTGGAGTAATTGGGATAAGTTGCTTATTATGAAAATTATCCTATCATTGATCTCATTTAATTTCTAAACCTGTTTCATATTTTTGACATAGACTTTTAATGACATAAAATTTTAAAAATTGTAAATATAAATTAAAGTAAAATTAAACAAAGCACAATTTAAATATATTTTAAAAAAAATTATCAATGTACACCTGAGTTTGAGGTGAAGGAGGTAGAAGGAAGATATGGATAGAAAGAAGAAAAGAAGAAAGAAGAAGTGAGATATGTGTGATGGTAAAAGAGGGTAGAAAGGAAAAAAATAAGGTGCAAAAAGAGAAAGTAGATGTAGGAAAATCATAATTCATTATATTACTACAAAATAACTTTAAATATATGTCTTTGAACATTATAATTAAAAATTATACTAATTAATATCTATAATGGTTGAAATTTTATATGAAAATCAGTTCAAAAATATCTTAATTATTAATATAAATTTCTACTTTTTTTTCTATAAGCAAAGAATAATATAAGTTTCTGCTAATAAATAGTATTCTAAAATGATTTAAACTGATGTAGAAATTTTATAAAGTTTTACTTTTTACTTTTGATTTAACTTTGCAATTACAATTGTATAAAATTATCATGTGTTAATGTTGGCATATTAGCGATACTCAACTCAAGGTTAGGGATGTTTACACAACTGTTGGTTGGGATTTTGATGCTTTATATACTTCTGTGCCTTCGGTTATTATGGATAGCATATCTTCTATTCCGGGTCCTTCTCCCTCCTTTGAGCCGGATTGTTTTGTGTGGGCTGCTAATTCTTCCGGTCTCTATTCGAACCGGTCTGCTTATGCTTGGCTGAAGCAATCCTTCACCCCTACTGATGGAACGATCCATGGAGGACGATTTGGAGTTTGAAGTTGTCGGAGAAATAAAATTCTTGTTATGGCTTATTCTCCATCAAGCTCTACCTACAATTCTTTCCGACACTACTTGTCACCTTCGGGATTCTCCTGGTGTTCTAGATGCTCAAGTGTAACGGAATCGATTTTACATTTGCCTCAGGGACTGCCCTCACTCAGTGAACTTTGGACTAGATTGGACCTTCATCTCCTCAATAATTTCCTGGTGTTAGACCATGTTACTTGGATTTTCCAACAACTCTCTGCTCCTGATAGTGTTCTTCGTTTATTAACAATTTGGTGGGCTTGGCGCTGGGTCGTAATAATTTGGTTGTTAGATTCCTCTCGTTGGTCAATTGATTATGTGGTTCGATGTATTTATTTGGATGCTTTGAACATTTAATTTGGGTGCTCTCTTCTGATTTACTAATCCCTTTCTAGCCCAGTTTCCTTGGCTCCTTTGATGTTCTTTTAAATGTTGATGGCGGGCTGGTTTTTATGAGCATTCTTGTTTTGGGCTTTGGGGGTGTTATTCGTGACTTTGCTAGTCGTTGGTTAGCAGCTTTTCTGGTGGTCGTCCAGCTGGAGATTCTTGTCTGGCCGAATTGTTTGCTGTTCGGGAGGGGCTCATGTAGCTTGGATGATGGGTTTTCGTAATGTGCATTGTATGATTGACTCTATGGTCGTGGTTAAATCTATTCTTCATAGAGACTGAGCTTTTCTCCACCTTCATGCTTCCCATCTTCATTGATATCTCTCTTTGCTAGATAGATCTTGGGCGGTGACCTTCCATTGGGTTGATAGAAATCTGAATTGTGTACAGATGCTTTGGCTAAATTGGGCTCCCACTCTTCTTCTGATTTTGAGTATGGATGTCTCCACCTCATCTGTGCTCAAGTGGCTGGTCTTAGACTCCTCTTAGTTGTTTTGTTTCTTTGTTTTTTTTTTTCCACAACACCAAAAAAAATGTGTTAATGTTGGCAACTCTTATATTTATGAGTACAATAACTAAGCTATTTGGCGGGTTGTTACATATTCATATTCAATCGATTGCTTTTATTATCTATTTCTTCAACTGCTGACAATTTATACCTTCATTTTAATAATTCTTCTTTTACATTTTTTTCACTTTTACGTAATTAATGAATTGCAATTGTTCTACCGAACAAATCTCCTTTCTGTTTCAGCTTCTTCTTCACTATTACTCCCCACATACCTCCAAGCTCCTCTCCGGGTGCATGAACAAATTTTGGGTATGCTGCAAAAAGACTCAACCCAAAAGTCAATATATAATTTGGATAGAATGCTAGCAAAATTAGAGTACGTGTGTACCTTCTACATGGTATGCATGGTGTTATTTATAGCAATTATGGAAGCTTCTACAAATGTGTGGGTGGAGAGTAAAATTACACCACTAATTCTGAGGTGGTTTGGCCAAATGTCTTCTTAGATATAGAGAGGATTCTGCCTTTAATGAGTGTCTTAATGTAATCACGCCATGTAGTAGTGCGGGTGTTTCTATATGCATAACATTCCGAGATATATGCTAATTTGAATGTGGCCATATGTCATTTTGTGGTTTATCCGAGTAAGCACTCCTTACTCGAATTGGCCCAAGCGATACCAGCTATTGAACCGGATCAGAGTTATCCTCGGAACACCAATTATTAAGTTCATTGACTTTTTTTAAATGTTTGTTCAAAACATATGAATTTTCAATTTATATTAGCTCAAAATTTATAAAGACAAGATATACTTTACTTAATATTTAGATATATTAATATATTAACTTAAGATATTTAGATAAAAAATATTTATATCTATATCGCAGGAGCAAAAGTTTTAAATGAATATAATAAAATAAAATTAATAGAATTTTATTTCATTAATATTATTTTTGAAATCAACTTCAGAACTATTTTTATTTTTTCACACATAATTATTTAATTTATTATAATGTTCAATGTTTGTTAATTGTATCTAGAGCGGATAAAAATGGGATAGCCCAACCAAGTCGGTCTGTTTAAAACCCGTACAAATGTAGGGTTAAGGCACTTGTTTAAGAAGCTCAAATAACTTTCGGACTGGCCTTTTAGTTCAGCCCGATAAAGCCTGGTACCGCCAAAACTCGCAAAAGCTCGTAAAACATGTATGATTCAAACTTATTTTAGAAATAATTCCCGAAATTTTTAGTTCAATTCAATAAAATCTGTTATGCACATCAGGCCAGGTCGAATAGCCCTAGTTCTCCGCTCTAGTTGTATCAAATATATATGATTATTTAAAAAATACATCTTACTAGCTATTTCACAACACTGTCACCTTTTTCATAGCATGAGGGTCCACATATTAATACTATTTAAACAAAAGTAATCCAACCGACTTGTAACAAATCGTTTGCTTATTTTTCAACTTATAATAGATCTCTCTTTCTTAAATTTATATGAAATTATTTTGCATTTATTGAAATTTCCACCCTATAGTATATATAATTTATCTCAAATGTGCAATTATAAACCAAAAAAAGTGCAATTATAACCAACCATTGAATGAAAATTTAGCTGTTGAAATTTGAATTGTTTCTTAATTTATCCACATATATATGTGTGTGCATATATATGATTATAATTTCAATATTAATTTCTTAATCAATAACTTTAATTACTTAATTAGTTATTTTTTAAAGTCACACTCCTTTAAATTATAGTTGCACTTGGCTTGCTATTGTGATTATCATAGCAATGATGAAAACAGGGAGAACATAATAAACTCACAATTTTTATTTTTTCTTTTAGTGAAAAATACTGAAAATCCATAGGATTACATTTATACATCAATGAGACCAGTCCCTCGAATTCAACAGGTTGCAAACAAGGGCGAAGAGCTTTTCACTACCCTAAATTATTGGTGTTTTTACAACAAATAAAAACATTAGACCAGATTTAATCATAGGATATGTCTCATCATTATGTCCCCACATTAATATTATCTAGACACACTTTAAAGTCATGCTAATCATTTCTGAAACTCAAACACAACAAAGTATGAGTCAATATATAGGGCACGAAAGCGAGGGAAACCAGCAAAAGTGGCAATCTCTATGAACTGTTTTTCGGTTCTGTGCTTTCCCTTAGGTCTGTACATTGTCATTGTGAATATGTCACCCCCTAAACAATGTTCTTGTTCTCTGACTATTATCGGTTAACTCCGGCAGTACCGGTTCGCAAATGATCAATTTCCCATTAGCCGGAAGAGCCTCGTAACAATTATGCATCACTTGCTTGCATTCCTCGTCGGACCAGTCTAAAAATATCCACTGCAAATTAAAAAAAAAAACTAATTTGATTATTTTAACTCATGCAACATATACAACATAATAAATCCAAAAGTAAAAATATTTTATTAAATATAATATTTAATATTATCATTACATTGAATGTGGATGTGGTTATAATTTTTAATAAAATATTTTTTATTTTTTATGTTAAAAAAATCATAATTAATTTACTGAAATTTCTCATGTAATATTTTATTGGATTATGATAGGTAGACATTTATGGGTATATATATACACTCATAGTGAGTGAGTAAGGAAGAGAAAAAAAGAAGTGATTAATGTAATAGATGATGTGATATGATAAGAAGTCAAAAACAGAAAAATAACAAGATAAAAAATGTTAAATGAGTATTTAAAAAAAATGTCTATATATATTGCATCTAAAGTTTATGAGATGAAGTTGAAGTAGGTTTAGCATGAAGTGTAGACTACATAAACCCGAACTTGGAATAGGAGTGCTAGTGAATTGATGAGAAAAAAATTAAAATTTAAAAGAATTAATGACAAATTATTTGTCTTATTTGAAGACTTTATACGTACTCCTTAACATATATATTGACTAGTAACCACCCTTAATTTTAGGGGTTATGTTCTAAGAACATTGTTTAAAAAATTTAATAATTAAAATATTATTATTTGAAAATTTCTCAAAATTTAAAATAAGTTTTTTGAATTCTCAATCTATTAAATGCTTTTATTATTATTTAATAATTTTCAAATTGTTTAACACCACATTAACATTTTTTTTTTATTTTAATAGTATAAGTTTTATTTTGAGAATATATATGGAGTGGCATAGTGAGAAATAGTGAAAGAGGCATGACCTTCATAAAAATAGCATCACAACAGGGAACATATTCCAACGCGTCACCACCAATGTGTGTTACACCTACAACATCCAAATCGTTATATATGTTGGGTTAAAAGAGCTAGTGTTATTTGATTTATCCATAACCATAACCATAACCATAACCATAACCATGTTTTAAATCAAACATTTCTCCTAAAAAATAGGTAGGTAGGTACCTGGAATATGCGGTGCAGAGTCGACCATATGGGGCAGATCATAGTTAATAGCCTTTCGGAGAGTTGGGTATTTGGACATGATCATTCGGAGGCACACACCGGAGTTGCCACCAACGTCGACGAGTGTTTCGACCCCTTGAAAGCCGTCATAGTTTTCCAACATTTTGGTCATGAAGGGTACAGACATCCCATAAAAGGCCTTATGAAATAAATTGATTGCATCTTCCCTGTCGGCGTAGTATTGAAACACATCCTCTCCTCCATTCGCCTTCTTGAACGCCCCTATCTTTGGATCCTCTACTGCCTCCCCCACCAATGGCCAAGCTCTCATAAACGCTTCCTGATGGTGTTGGAGCATGTAAGCACTGTAGGATAGACCATTTATGCTATCCGGAATCAGAGTCTTGCCTATATACGTGAGGGAGTATTTCCTTTCGCCATCGCCGCTTTGGGGAGTGTCAGTGAGGTGCTCCTCAAATATGTCATAACTGGTGAGCAAGCGGAGGATGCGTTGGAGGTTGTCAACGTCACCACCGCCGTGGGGACGAATGCGGTGGAGAATCTGGGAGGCGGAGAGGGGAATGTTGGAACCACCTTGCCAGATAGCCTCAGGGACCTTCAAGTTGATCACTGCAATCAGGGACATGGGGACGCTCATCATGTTGGATAGTTCCAAAATGGTGAGTCTTGCTTTGTCCTCCTCATACTCACTCTTATCGCTATGTTTAATCCTCATCTCCATACTTAATTGCGCTAGTCCTTTCAATCAAATAAATTGTATGTGTGAGGATGTTATTAATTGATACATATATATGCATGTGAATCATATACTCCCCTCCGTCCCCTATTTATAAGACTCCTCTAGAAGAATTGGATGTCTCTTTATATAAGATCATTTGTAGATTTTTAGGTAAATTAATTATTTTTTTCATATTTGCCCTTCATTAATATTCAACTTTTTTTATTCCTCATATTGATGAGTGTGAATAATTAATGAAGTTTACCGATATGCTCAACTACTCCATTGGAAAGTGAATTTGGAGTCTTCCACCATGTCACCGTTAATGTTTCTAAAATATAGTGACTTTTAAATAGGGGTATATTTGGAATAGTATTATTTTTTTTAAAAGACCAATACATTAACCAACTTTTCTTAAACTGTGCGGTTGAGAGAGTCTTATAATAAGGGACGGAGGGAGTACATATATACCCATCCTTATTATATATATATTAATGTTTATATTACCGATTGCTTTCAAGGGTAACTCTATTATTAATTTAATATATGCACACTCAACAACATTTATCATATGCACCGCTTTCAGGGGTATCTCTGTATAGTATATACTCAACATTTATCATATATATACTATTACCGATTGCTTTCAAGGGTTCTTTATTAGTTAATATATAATATGCAGCTCCTCTATATACTCAAGGGTTATTTGTGCTTTTAACTAGCTAGCTGGTTGAAGGAAAGACCAAATAATTTTGTAAGTACTAAAACATATTATTCCTGAATCTGCAGATTGCTGCATTGATTGAGATGATGGATAAAAAAATATTTCTCCTACTGTTCACGTTTAATTTGTTTATATCTGGAAAATGTATTTTGTTTTAAGTTAATTATTTGTTATGAGTTACATATATATGTTTTTTATTCTAAAAATATGGTAAAATTTAATTTGATTTTGTTCCTCATTTATTTTTTTTATTGGTTTTGATCATCCATTTTCTAAAATCACATGATTTTAGTCCTCTTTGTTACATTCTCAGTTTCACTACGACTTTTAAAACCACAATTTTTTTTTTTACTTAATAATGATGCTATAAACCACAATTCTGCAGGATTTCAAGTAGTAAGCATCTTTGTTTTTCTCCTTTTATTTTTATTTTAACCATTGTTTTTTTTTTTTGTGTGTGGGCTCTTCAGCCCAATACACACTTTTTTAAAAAAGATGGGCTGAATGCTTTTAGGCCTAAAAATCAATTAAGTATTAAAAAATCATATTTTTTAATTAATAAACTAATAAATTAATTTACTAATAATCAAATAAACAGCAAATTATTTTATTAATTAATTGATTTTGATAACATAATTAATGAATTAATTGACTAATTAATATTTAAGTAGTAAATTAATTAATTAATCAATCTTGATTTTGATCACTCGATTATTAAATTAATTAACTAATTACCCATTGGATCCGACACCATTACCATCCTTAACACCATTATTATAGCATCTAACGGAATAGGTATTAGAGTGTGTTTGACAATGACAATAGGCTAACTTCTAGCTTATTTGACTAGTTTATAGAATATCTTAACAAATATAAAAGTGTTTAGTAAGACATAATTTCTAGTTTATTTTATGAGCTTCTAACTTATAAGTTACAGTCTATTTTAGTTAACTTATTCATAGTTTTAATTAGCATCACACTATGTAAGACAAATTATGTCTTTTCTAGAAGAGACAAAGTCCACTTTGGTGATCTCTATGTCGCGAAAGAGATTAGTCTCTAGCTATCAACTAGGAGATACCCTTGGTTTACACACACAAAAAAGCTAGCTTGTAACTTATTTAATTTTCTTCCATTTTAATCCCTCATTCTCTCTCTATTTATCTTTAATTTTTTCATGTATTTTTTATGTCATTCTACAATTGTTAGTTAGCTTATAAGCCAATTTTATCAAACACTTATAATTTAATAAGCTAGCTTATAAGCTATAAGTTTATCATCTAGTAACTAATTAATTTATCAACTAGTTTTATAAAAATAATCTGAGTATCACACTAGGCACGTCACGCAGTATAAATTAATTAAATTAACTAATTAATTTAATTGTTCCATGTTGAAGGGATATTAAAATCCTCTAAATTTAAAGGGTACCATAGAAATCTTCTTTTAATATATTTAAATATATATATATATATTTATGGCTTTATTTAGGGTGGACCAATAAAAATCAGGTGTATCGATAGACTAAATGGTATATTCCATAAATTATGGAATTTAAACTATAAAAGGTATAATATAGAGACATCAAAGTATTTGTAGATGTTATAATAAAATTGTCAAGTAGTCCTTCCACTTAATAGTATCTTTTAAATGAAAAAATTTTAAATTTTTAAATAATAAATGAATATATATATCACTATCTAATATACCATAAATAAAAATTTACTTTACATAATGATAACTATTTTACATGATAACTTATTATACAAATATATTTTTTAACAAATTATTAGGTAAAATATCTTAAACAATTTTTTCTTCAAATATTTTTACATACAATTTTATTATTTTTTAACTAATTAACCTAAAAGTGATTTTTACAGATAAAAATAATCTTAAACAAATTTTTTTCAAATATTTTACATGTAATTTTATTTATTTCTAAATTAAGCGAGTGATTAGTGTTTATTAATATAATAATTGTAAAAATAAGTATTTACATTATAAGGTGATTAAAACATTAAAACAGTAAATAAAAATGTATGAATCTTTGAATCGCAAGTGAACACATAATAATATATAACATTTCATAATCAAATATTTATCTTACACAAGAATGAATATTTTTCATGAACATTAATTAAATTAATATTATTTATAAAATTATCAAGCAAAATGTTCTTAATATTTTTTTTTCAAATATTGCGCATATAATTTAATGAATTGTTAATTAAATTACTAGAAAAAAATTATGTTTTAAAAAATATTTTCTCTAATTCATTGGTAATTATTTATTTCAAACTTTGTAAAGTCAAAGCTTCTCTGCCACACATTAGAAGACTTTGCTCAAGAAAGGAAGATAAAAGACAATTTTCTGGGAAGCTTTCAAAAGTGAAGCACAAATAAGGAAACATATTCTATAATATTGTTGTGGTTCAGAACAACGCTGCTTCCTCGTTATCCTTAGCTTTGTGAATTCAGTTTTTATGCTAACATTAAAGCTACACGGGTTAAATAGTGATTGAGAAGCTTGAGTTTTTGAAAATATTTTCTTTAAGAAAAACTCTTATTTAAAACTTCAGATAATAGAGCAATATTTTAGATAACCTTTTAAAACCTGTCTGAAATCTTTAAGGCGTTGTTTTTTAAAGTTTCATCTGAAAATGAAAAGTTATTATAAACACAATTCAACCCTCCTCATTGTGTTTACTTGTGTTTCTACATTAATTTAAGTTAGATCTACTATCTAAAGTTTAAAAAGGATTGTCTGAGACTTTAGATGAGGTCTTAAACATTTTTTTCCTTTTAAAAACCAATTTTAAGAGATGTTTCCTTCCCATATTCACACTTAACACCAATTTGAATAGTTTAATATAATGATAATATATTGGGATAATGGTTAAGTAGATCACACTTAGATTTTTATCTATAGTCACTCTCAACTTTCGAAAAGTTGTGTTAAGTGTTAGATTAATTTAATTAATGTGGCCCATGTATTTTAATAGTTTGACTTTAATAAAATAGGACTCAGTGTGATGGTTGTTGACCCACTATGGAAAATAGAGTCAGAAAGGGTTATTTTAAAATCCCACTCCTTTTCCTTTTTAAATATAAGAGAAGTTACCAAAATGGTTAACTGTGTGAGAGAAAACTTCCTAACCATCAAGGAGTCTGAAAAGTGAAGGAAAAAGGGAGAGAAAATTGATCATCAATTTTCACAGAGAATTGAAACAAGAAGAGCAAATATGGATCCAGATAATTAAGTGTCTCTGTCACTCTCATTGTTGTATATGTGTTCAGTTGTGATCCTTCGAACGGTGGTTTCCGGTTAGAAGTTGGTTGTCAACGGCGGTTTACGTTAGACTTCGGTGGTGGTGTACCTCCAAACACTCTGACGCTCAAGTCAGCATGTGTAGCAGATAGGTTTTGTATAGTTATAATAATGTACTTGATTTCGGCTTACTCAGCCTTATTTATATGCAGGTAAAATGCGAGAAATTCCTTTAGGAAGTTGCAACGGTAATTTAATAGGAGCACAACGTGCCTGAATTAAAGTGGACTCACGTGCCCCGAGGCACATATGTCCGGATGCCGTTCCATGTCGGTTAGAGTCTATATTCGCTTGTTGTACGTAGCCAAGTAAATCCATGAGGTGGATGTCAGCACTTACAAGTCGGATGTCGGTCTAAAACATAGTTCATACTTGTTATCCTTATGTAGTTAAGTCAATCCACGAGGTGGATGCCGACATACCTAAGCTGGATGTCGGTTGAGAACAGTAGCCTCAAAGGTAGCATGCTGGTATGCCCCCTATGCTGGTAGGCGCCTGCATCGTAAGCCAGCTTCGGTTGACCCGTAACGGAAACAGCATGAGGCGTATGTATGTCGGTCCAGAACAGGACTAAGCCTAGATAGATGTCCGCGGATGTCAGTCCTAACAAGTTTGATCAAGGGACTGAGCCCGAAACATTGTCAGAAGCAGGCCGGAAGTTGGTCCAGAACAATAGGTATGTGAGAACCATGAAATTCTAGATCCTGTGTGGTTTCCATAATTTGAATCATAGGAAACTATCATAATAGAAATTTACATTAAGTCCTTAACACTCAACAAGTGTATAGGCAGTGCAAGATAAAATAGTGAAAAACTTAAAGAAATAAATGAGCACTTTCAAATTGGTGTTATTATATGGGACCGACCCAGTCAGTTCAATTGGTTGGATAGGATACAAGACCCATGGTCGGTCCGATCAATGTACCAGATCAAATTTGCTTATAAACCAGTCATGACATCATCAACTTGGTCTCAAACCAATGAAAATTGCCTAAACCGACTGGTTCACAGGTTTTGCTTCTGTTGGATTGAAAGTTGGAATAATACACGAATTCAAAAATACCTTCCCCTCGAATCGAATGCATGAACACATGCAGGACAAACGTGCTACAAACGAGCTCAGTAGCAATTCACTGAGTTGCTCTTTGTAACTTTAGAGCAAATTACTCTTACTGAAACATGAACATACAACTAAAATATATTTCATATTATAAAATATAAATTTCAATTTATAATTTATATTATTAAGCATGAATATATTTTCATAATTATTATCGCATATTATTTTATTATTTAAAATTTTATATAAAATTTAAAAATATATTAAATTATTAATAAACTATGAACTAATATTCGAAGGTGTATTATGTTAAAACATACTACCTTCGTCCCTATTTAACTGTTCATTTGTAAACCTAATGCAATAATAATTACATCTTTCTCTATTGTACCCTTATGTTAATAAATGACTACTCACTATTAAAAAATAATGAGACCTAATTGTATTAAGAGAGATAAAGGGTAAAACTGAAAGGTTAAAATTTATTTGCATAAAAATAAGAGTAATAATTGCTTTCCTTAATATATGTGTTTTTTATTCAAGTGGAGAGTTAAATAGGAACGAAAATAGTAATTTTTATGAGAATTATTAAATAGTTAAAAGAATTAATTTAATAAAAAAAATTTATGAAAGAAAGTATATTAAATTTCTGTCTATTTTAATTAAAAAATAATTTAAAAGTATCAAATAAATATTATTCATTAAAGAAAATTATTTTAGTATTCAATTGATAAATTATTTAATTTTCTATCATAATCTTACCGGACTCTAACAGTGAAATAATATGAGATGGTTATATTGGGTATATCTCTACACACTCTAAAAGGTTTGTTATCTTCTCTGTGTAAAATAAGGATTCATGAAAATAAACTCTAATTGAATTTTGATAAGAGAATGATTTGGAAATATTTTTATCAGTCACAAAAAAAAAGAAATATTTTTTATCGAAGAACAATCTTAACAAATCTATTTTGTATTAGATTATTTTATAAATATAGTCTTTTACTGGATTATTTTATAAATGTTATAACTTTTATTCTCTTTCATTTATACTGTATCGATTCTTGGTCCATCGGTGGGAAAATATTGGTTTGGACCACTGTAAAAGCCACCTATATTTATTAATATATTCAAATGCATCATTCAAATTAACCACAGCGAATATTATATCATTTATATAAAAGATCCTTCTCAGTTGGGGGATTTGAAATTAGAAATAGAATATTTGTCTCACGAGAGCTTTTTACCTTCCAACGGCAGGTAATTAAACCAGAATAATTAAATAAATATTTATTTAATTTATTCCCCATGTGTTTATGTATTGTTGCAACCTATTTAATTTATCTTTATGTGAGTTAGAATATTAAAGTGATTGGATAATTTTGTGTTATGTGGTCATTCCTTACATCATCCACTACTAGTGCTTATAAAAAAGCAATTATAACTTGATATCCCCCTCGAAGCAATTTTTATACTCAATTAACAAATATTTTCTGGTGTTTGCTACATTAAGTACTCTCTCTGGTATGGCCAAAGACAGGGTAATTTAATTTGTTGATGTGTTATGACTTTTTTAATCCCTTTTTCTGTGACCATCAATAGGGTTAATTCCTGTACTCTAGCTCATGACACAGAACAAACTAGGAAACGTTTTCTTTCCCCTCTATGTTGGGACTTGATCACTTCACTTTGGCGACAAGTTCTCTTCCTTGGTGTGCACACCCAAACTCCCTCAGCAATTTCAATTTTGATCGCCTTTTCCTTTCGATTACTTTTGTGTGGGGTTGACTTAGTTTGAACTTTTTTGTTGACCTTTGATGGTTGCATGGATCGATTAGTGTAATTAACTTCACTCAAAAGCTACATAGATAATGGCCTTACAATCATTCTCACTATAACTTTTGTTAATGTAAAATAAAATAAAAAAAAAACATCATCATCATCATACCTAGAAAACAAGCAAGGCTAAGGCCAAGAGGGGTTGGGATGGATGGGTACATGTCAAACACCTGCTTTCCCCTTTATGTCATTATATTCACAAATCTTGTTGCAAACAACCAAAGTTATGAACAAGTTGAAAATTAGGCCCATTCGGAGGGGTTTCACGACTTTGGTAATCATTATAGTTTCCAATTTGATTTGCCATTTTTCAACTTCACAAGTAGTCCAATTGGGGTTCTTATAGTTTATGTGGATAATTGAGAACCAGATAGAGTCTAATTATATACTATGTGTGCTTTGAGTAATGGTTTTGGGCTCTTGGAAGTTGCCAAAAAATACTTTACGATGTGATTATTGATTAAGCAATGAAAAACTTTTTTAAATGATGTAATAATATGTATGGTTAAATATAAATAAGAAACTTTTTTAAATTGAAATCTCACTATTGTATAACTTGGAAGGGAAGTTTTACTTCATTTGCATGATCTTTGGGACGTACGAAGACAATACCATATTAAATTAAATTGAAATACAATTCTATAATATAACTTGGAAGTGAAGGTTTTACTTCAATTACACATATCGTTGGGTAGTGACTGTTATTATGTAACTGTAAACATGAAGGAAGAGTACTATCTCTGCAGAACAATGCATATTTCCTCGCTAGGAAACGTTGGAGAATGACATCTGTTTTATTTTATTTTTTTTCTGTGAGTGATCATCGATCTATGTTTTATTTTATTTAAAATTATTAAGGGGTCATTCGGGATGGTGGTGAGTTTTCAGTTTTTGGTTTTTAAAACTTTTAAATCAAGTTTTTACAATTCAAAACCAATAATTGAAAACTTATTTTCGTGGTTTTCAAAACAAATATTTTGAAAACCACAAAAAGTGATTTTCAGTTTTAGATTTGAGTTGTAAAAACTTGATTCAAAATATTTAAAAACCAAAAATTGAAAACTCACGACCACCCAAACAGCCCCTAAGATATTCATACTGTTCTTACATGTGGGACCTGTCTCTTAGATTAGGATGTTTACGTAATAACAATATTTAATGAATCATGGGAGATGTGGAGTTATTAAATTAAGAGGGGAAAAAATTGACTTGTTGTGAGTGCAAAACAGGGGTTGAATGAATACCCGCTTTTTATGTATGGGAGGGATTATGCATTCATTATCATCCCATATAAAGTTGGTAATAAAAATGATATTCTTTACTCAGGGTTTAAAATTACTTCCCATTCCTATTCCTTAATTATTTATAATTAAGTTTGCAATAATATTAATTTTAGGGAACATCTGATCGAATGACACAAACCAGTAGATATCATATAATTTGGTCACCGTGGCCCAAATTTTACGAGCATCAATATATATAATGGTGTCAAATCATGTCAAATATTATATTTAGCTTCCACATATATCATTATAATTAATGTCTTGTATTTGACATTAGATTAGATGTTGATGATAAAACCAACCCCATTTTCTTGGACTCTTGTGTTTTGTGATCCAATAATTCTAACCCAATTTAAGCGTAGTTTTGTCTTGAATTACAATGCTCTTGATAATTATCTTGTCTGTTCTGGTGGATCAGTCTCTCTGCACTCTTATTTTTGTGACAATATATATGTGTGCATTAATATTAATTATATATGCATATAATTAATATATAGTGCTTGTCGTGGTGGTGCCTGAAATTAAAGCATGCGAATGCTTGCATCACACATGACTTGATGCTTCCCTAAGCAGCCACCCATGTAAAGAAAGAGAGGGGGGATTGTCCCTTAGCATTGTGACACAAGACAACTAACTAGCTACCAAATACCATCAAAGTAAGTAGGCAAAAGATATAAAGCCTAATAGTTAGGATTATTGCCCAATGCTCAGTTGCAATAAGCTTCCCTTAGAGACAGTGCTCAATGGGCTCCACAATCCTCTAGCTTCCTCTTCTCACGTTTTAATTTTATGCCCATAAACCTTATTCTCTCAACAATGTCCTGCACCGTACCAGCTAGCTGATCAGACCCCCAACTGAAGGAACACCATTTCACTCAATAAACTGAATCCACTTCTTATATATTATTGAAGTGGAAGCTACCTAGCATCTAGTTCCTTAATTTCTCACTTCTCTATGATTATTAGAAAAATGTTAATAAATGCTAGCTGTTAGGACAGTAATAATTAAAATTCTAAAATAGATTTTTTAATGTGTAGTGTTACAAGGTAATTAATTTGTAATAAAAACCTTATTATTTAACGAGAGTCGATAACAAGTCCCTTATGATTATTAATTTTAAGAAGATAAGCTCAAGTGAACCAAACTCATGCAACAGGAATGTAAAGATTATATATAATGAAATTTGTAAATTAAAAGACACAAGGGGGCATCTTATCTGATATTATTAATTAGTGGCTGAAAATAGATAGATACTATATATATATATATATGTTGGCGATTATATATCCAGGTGTCCTTATACGGAATAAAGAAAGAGGAAACAAATTTGGGAGTGAATGGGATCTTTGAAAGCATATATAACGACATACATACTACATATTAATTGTTTGGCCATGATCGAAGTGCCCCACTTGCTGTGGAAATCTAGCTAGCTATCTTTAGCTAGCCATTTCACTGATCGATTACAATGGAACCAAGCTAAACCACTGGATTTAAATACAAGCAACAATTAGCTAGCTAGCTAGCTTAATTAACTAACTATCCATTTAATTTGGTAAGCTTATTTCGTCAAGATCATCCAATGCCAAGAAAACTTCATCCAAACAAGAGAGCTCTGTTCCATCATCACCATCCCCGTTGCGCTCATAAACACGACATATCACCCATTTGCTATAATCCTGAATCAATCAAGCAAATTAAAAAGGGAGAAAATTAATCATAAATCAAATCAAAGTGATACTAAGTACTGACTGTTTTGGGGTGTGGTTTCCTTTTGGATGATCTGTTTGAAGAGGAAGGTGCAGAATCTGATAGACGATATTCTTGCATTATCCAATTGGTTTTGATAGCAGAAGGAGGTTCTCCCAAATGGAAGACAAAATATTTCTTGATGCCAACTCTCTTATTGTTTGTGCTACTAACCACTGCTTCTTCCATTCCCGTTGCCTTCCAATACCCATTCTCACTCACCCTATTTTGTGTCCTTCTGCTATAGTAGTACCATTGCTTTCCCTCTGCCAAAGCTCTACCTGTATGTAGCCAGTATATGTTCATGATTAAAGAATCAATTATTTAATTAATATACAAAAATATTAATTAATTACCATCAAGTTCCCATGGATCAAATGAGTAGAGCTCAAGATCAGGGATGACATCAGGGTGGCAAGGTAAGAGTGCTGCCTTTCTGTGAAGGAAATGGACTACAAGCTCTTCATCTGTTGGATAAAACCGAAACCCCGGTGGAAGGTTCACATCCCCCATTAATAAATATAATTAAAGCAAGGTAGAGTAGTAGTGAGGTGTTGTTGTTGATCAAGGTGGCCGGGTTTAGAAGAATAGAAAGGAATGTATGTATTTATAGGAATATGAGGGTGTGACGTGAAATAGAAGATGGCGTTTATCACGTACAAAACAGATACATCTCAACAGCAAGGCGGCGGATATATAACGGAATGTGATGGTTGGAGGAAGGCTGGCTGGTGGGATGGGATGGGATCAGTGTAGTGTAAGTGACTGAGTGTGGCTGCAGATTCTTTTAAATTTCCAGTTTTATTCATTTATAGAGAAATTTCAATTTAAAACTATGATGGAATGGGTCATCATCACACTTCATGCTGATCTCATCCACCTGTTGTTGTCCACGTGGCATATGCTAATATGGGTTTGGTCTTAGGCCAATTGATCCAACTCATGGGGTACCCACCTCTTGGACTGTATCATTCATAATTATCGCATGTTTTTTAGATTTAAATACAACAACCTTTTTGTTTCTCTCCCAACCCATATGCTTCTGCCTAGCTTTATAAATTATAATCAATGAATTATATATATTAGAAGGAGTACCACAGTGGGAACTGCACATACATCCCACATGAAACACAGCAATCAATTGTTTCTTTAGAAGGGTCATTTACTTGCCTCATTGGTGGAGCCAACCAAGCCCCCACATTAATATTGCAGAAGGAAGTAACAATCACATATAAAAAAAACTACACTAACAATGAACTACCTTGCTTATAACTTATCCAACCATTAATTAGTTACATTTTGCAGCTCGGTTGATATTGATATTTCTCTTATTTAGAAGGTCATCACTCACCAATAATATTCATTCCATTAAAGTAGACATCATTATTTTGATTCTGATGACTAATCCGAGTTTTTTATAGTACTGTCTGAGTCAAACGTCTATAAACATATTAATTGATAGTTAAATCTTAAAGAAAGTTACTATCTGCAGTACAAGGTTTTACAGTAGTGTCTTAATTTCTCATAAGTCGTTATCTGTTAATTGCACAATTAATTGTGCTTCATAAAATAGGAAGAGATGAATGATCGATGTTGAAGGCCATTGAAAGGTAGCTAAGTGCCTTTCTTCCTGCACTGACACCAATTGAATTGGAGCTAGTACTGACTGAAGTAGACACATACCCGATAAGTTGGTAATAGAATTAATCAATCAAACTAAGAGGCATCAACAAATTCTTGGACCATATATACCATGATGCCATTAATTTTATTCCCAAGGCCTGATAATAGGTCCAAAGTTTAAACAGTACTTGTATCAATTTCAAGTAAGGTTTATGATACCAAATAGTATAATCTGTGAGTGTTAGGAAGAACGTATGACATGTATGTGGTAATGTGGAAGTGGAAGCACTAGTGCTTAAAAAGATAGAGAACGATAGTACTGTCTTTTGTACAAGCTATGTCCCATTTCTGGGCTCTAGTAATTGAGAAACAGCTTTCCACTTAAAAGGCAAATTCCATCCATAGAATTAGAAAAGCCCTGTGACAACATTCCTAAAATTATGAGCATACTTGTTCATTCTCACCACTTTGCCATTTACCCTGGTCATCTTATTGGTTGTTGGTGCTTGTTCCACAAAGAAATTGCTCATGTACACCCTTAATTGTTTTTTGAATTTTTCTTTCTATGGGGACAGAGGAGTAAATAGTACCACTACATTGAAACAGCTTCGAAGTCACAATTCTACTTCTATACTATTTATCTTTTGAAGAGATTTTCAAATCAATGCCAAGGACACAAAGTTGTGGGGTTAACTTATCATCTTTTCTTCAGAGGAAATACCTCTCAATTAATTTCAAGAGGAAATTAACATATATGGGACTGTGGTAGGGTTATTATGAGAAAAAGACTTGTAGATTGAAACAAGGTCAGGGAATGGAAAGCATATACCGTTCCTTTGCGTGGTGCCCTTTATATGGGTCAGTTTGGATGAAATTTCTGCAGGAGTACTTCTAGGTGAAAAAAATAGAATGAATCAAAGAGGTGCATTTAACTTCTCCATAAGTTGAAATTAGTCTTTGTAGCTCACCTACTCCAAAAGCTCTCATATTTAACTTCTCCATAAGTAACTAATTTCAACTTATGGAAAAGTTTAATTCATTTGACCTCTTTAATTCATTCTATTTTTATCTTTCTAGAAATTTTTCTGCAGAAGTGTATCCAAACTTGTCCTAAGAAAATTTATAGATTGGTAGCTACTTGCTACTTGCTAGACTCAGAGAAAACCTAAGATGCTCCTCACGCTCATATAATTATGTCCTACCAGATCCACATCCACCCCTGTTGGAGCACTCACAGGACCCATAGTGTGCAATGCATTTTGGTATGTTTCCATGTAATTGCTATATCCTGAAGTAATTAGTGACTTTTAAGATCATTTAGACACTCAATTATACTAATATCTACTTTTGTTTCCTTTTATCTCATATATATAATATAATACATGTTCAAGTTCAAATTAGAATCAAAAGTATACTAAAAGAGCATTATAATGCTCCAAATGGAATGAGTAAGCTACTTTTAGCTGGCTATAACGATGATGTTATGATAGTTGAGTGGTGGGTCTGGGTTAGGCAAGTTTTGCTCTTAAACGTTTTTATCCTTTTATCTTGGCCTTGGTCGACATCAAAGGTTGGGGGAAAAATAAAATAAATGATATCCGCCACTTATTTACTGTGGCCAGCATAGCTGTTAGCTTGTTACTCTAGGTAACTGGTTGTGGAGTACTGCACTATCTTTGGATAAGACAGCCCAAAGGTCTTTTACTACTTTTTTTTATCCATGATTCCCATGCTCTGTATATCAAGTTAGATCAAGTTAAGTTATATCAATTATTTTATTATTGAATAAACTTTTAATAAATAATTGTGATTTTTGGAGATAAAATTAAATAATTGTATTCTAAAATTTATTATTGAATTAAAACTTATTATCATATCGATCATATATCTACCGTCTTGGATGGAGTACATGTTTAGTCAGTTTATACTTTATAGTGAACCATTGATTTATCTCCATGGATGTCAACCAGCTATACTATGGAAACTCCCAAACTTTTTGTGTATTAACTAATGGATCAAGATAGATCAAGACATTAAAGAAGGAGAGAATCATGATTGCAATTGCTTCACCCATGTAATTAATGATATTCACTTATGCTATGTTTGGTGAAAATAGGAAAATAGAGAGAAGAGAAATGATGAGAAGAGAAATGAGAATGAGAGAAATAGGAAAAGTTAGGGAAATAGAGAGAAGAGAAGTGAGACGGAGAGAAATGAAGAGAAATAGGTTGTTGGGTGTGAGAGAAATAGATTGTTTGATATGAGAGCATGTGTGTGAAATAAAAGAAAAAATATGAAAAATTGATTATTAAAAAAATCAATTTTTTTGCTCAACAATCGATTATGGGACATTAAAAATCGATTTTTTATGACAGTGAGTAACATAAAAATCGATTATGTGTACATGAAAATCAATTCTTTATGACATTGGGTAACATGATAATCGATTAACTTGTCCACTTCTCATTTCTCTCCATTTCACTACAAAATTGCAGAGAAATGAACAATGTAATTATTTCCCCTCATTTCCACCCATTTCCCTGCTCACCAAACCATTTCTCCCCACTTCCCTCCTCCCTCCTCACCAAACAGACCATTTCTCCCCATTTTCCTCCTCCCTCCTCCACTTCACCCCTACCAAACAGGGGGTAGGATATGTTTGTGGGTTGGTGTTTTTTTAGGGAAAATAGGAGGAAGGGAAAGAACTATTAATGAAAGTCCTTCTCTCTCTTGTGTTTAGGAGCATGATTTTTCTTACATGATTTATAGATTTCTCCCTCCCTCTTTCCCCCTCCCTTCCCCTCCCTTCCCCCTCCAATTCCTATTTTTCCCTTTCCTACAAAATCTAAACTCCTAAATTTACCCTCTAAAATACTATTTATTTGAATAAGATAATTCAAAATAGGACAAGATCCCTAAATGTTTAAAAAAAAATCAAATTAAAAGCTCTAAAATTTTAAATTAAAACCCTAAAACTTTAAATTAAACTACAACACTTTTTAATAGAACTCAACACATAAAATTAGTAAAAGATTAATGTTAAAGTATAAATTTTCAATTAAAAGAGAATAAGTACTTTAAATAAGTTTGGATAAATCATAGTAAATTATAAACCAAAATAATTAAATGTTGTAATTTTTTCATTTTCTTTGACATAAAAATTTTAAAAAATATATATAATATAGTGAATAGACAATTAAGTGTGAGTAAGTGAAATTTCCGTGAATGTTTTACACGTATACGGGGTGATGGTAGTGCACTAGTTTTGGGGTGTGAGTTATCTTCATTCTATGACAACAAAGTGTTTATTTGATTTACAGTTGAATAGAATTGATTCTAAAAATTAATGGTTGAGATCTATGTTCTGAAAATCGGATCGGACAGGTCAGTTTGTTTGGTTTACAGTTGAATAGAATTGATTCTAAAAATTAATGGTTGAGATCTATGTTCTAAAAACCGGATTGGATCGACCGATTCAACCTGTGTCCAGTCCAAACAAACCTGAGAATCGATACTGCAGAAAACAGATAAAAAAAACCCGGTAAACTGGTAAAAAAATCGGTAAAACCGATCAAAACCGGTTGAACCGATCTTTTATAAAAAAATCAATTTTTTAATTTTTTATTTAATTTAAAATGCTTTTAAGATAAATAAAAACATATATTTAAGAATTACACATAGATATTTATTATTTTATAATTTTTTTTTTGTTTTATAAACCTTATAATGAGGTTATTCAAACAAATTTATAACTTCATAAATCTTAATTTCTTATAATTTTTTGTGTTATTTTATTAATTAAAATATTATATAATATTTAAAATATATTTAATTAATACCAGTTCGACCACGGTTGAACTATTGAACCGTGAACCAGTGTCTTCGTTGGTTCAATTACCGGTTCAGTTTTTAAAACATTGGTTGGGATAAGTGATATACGTTCTACGAAGCACGTTGGACAGAAGTGATTTAAAATCAATTCTGCAAAACCATGGTTTTGCATTGTAGCAACGGTAAAATAAACAGAGGCTAAATGACTGTGATACGATTTTGCATGTAAAATAATAGTGAATGTTCTCCAGGTATAAATGGATCTGGATCCTCTCCAACGGTGCATCTTTCTCCAGCAATTATAGCTACGAATCAGATACGGAACAACTATGGAAATTTTCCGTAGTTAAATTTGGTAGCTATTTTGTAGTTAAAGCTGCTACAGAGGCAAGACTGCAAGAAAGGATCCATACACGGGTATAAATTTGCTTTCCATACTATCGATGTTGATTTTTTTGAGTCAGTTTTATTTATAGTTGATAAATTAATTTTGATAAATTTATAAAAAAAATTAATGATGCATAATTTATGAAACAATTTGAATGTAGAATCAATTATGTCACGGTTCCCAAAGGTTACTTTATTAGTAATCAAGTATATCTGTGGAGAGTTGGATGTGAAACTTTTGAAAACTTGATACGTTAGCATTGCAGGCATATAGCATAGGTTTTGGAATTTGACTCGGAAAGTTATAATAATACAACTAAGTTCCTTCAAATATAAATCAACACAGATCAATTTTAGTACAATGGGTTCAATTCAATGTCTAGGTTACTTGGATCTGAGACCACTACATGCGTAATTTAAGCTAGTTGATGGACCATCTTTATCATTCATCAGCCTAGCTATTACAAACAAGACATATATAAAAGACATGTAACACACATATATTAATAAAATGCTCTAATTAGCCAAGGACAAAAAGAATTAGCGTGTTCTTGGGAAAAAAGGCGAAGATCGTGCATGCCTCATCACCACCTAAGATATGTTAATGTTAGTATTAGATTGAAAGCGAGTGAATAATGTGCTACCTATTTGATTAATAGGATGATTGTGCGTTCATATATCTCTCAACTGCATCGATCGTTGCTAAAATTTGGGCTCAGCAACCCTTTACACGTACGCTTTGACTAAGAAATTTGTTCCCGTGAGACAAAGCATGCTGATCTGTTATAAATCGAAAAGGCCCAGTTAGGTTGTTACCCACAAATTTTGAAGGTGGCAAAGGACAAAAAGAAGTTGAAATGAGGTTAAATTAAAGACAGGGTCATGCGTTTTATTTTTTTGGCACGTCCCATCTTGTGATTAACATCAACCGCTATCCAACTTATAATTGAACGGGTTATTTTCTATTGAAAAAAAAAAAACTCCACACTCCAAAAATAAGGAAAGAGCATAATTGCTTAGGCCATAGTGGGTAATTAGAGGCATTTAGTTTGATTGGAAGCTAAATGGTGGTATTGAGTTGGACAATAGGTTTGTGTTTAGTAGTGGGTTGTGGGGTTGGATGTTGGATCAACGAAGGTTTCAGAGGAAGGTGAGAAAGTCATGGTTGGGGATCGTAGTGCGGTTAAGCAAGATAGACTTCTGATACCATATATAAAGAAGATAGAAGTGATAGGAAAAGGCTTCAATTCATTGATGATCATGAGTACAACTATATATATAATGTTTGAATTTCAAAATTCAAAAATTTAAATGTAACAATAATTTGAATTTAAATACAAAAAGGATAGATGATACAGAGACGGGTTGTTACAAGATGAGAAATTTTCTCAACCGCTTTACATGGGATGCGTAGATAAAAGAGATATATATGAAAAAGTAAATGAAGAGAAAGAAAGTGAAAGATATAATAATTTATATAATAAAAAAATAAAAAGGGATAGGAAAAAATAAGATGTAAAAAAAGTGTACAACAATTGAGTGTAAACGAATCATAACTCAAATTATTTCATAAGATAGAATTTTATTAAGAAAAAGTCATTTTAAAACTATTTTGTATGCTTTTTATTGTTCCAAATTATTTTTCTAACTCTTTATCGAGTGAAAGTTATCTTAAATTTAACTTGTCATAATTAAATCATGTGAAAACATTTAAGGTATGTTTTGGAAGGAGGAAATGGAGGGGAATGAAAGGTCTATATGAAGCCCTTTTCCTTTATGTGTTTGGAAATATCCAATAGTTCATAAAGTCTTCTCTCTCCCTCCTTTTCCTCCATTTCTAACCCTTCCCTTCCCATTCCTATTTATATCCTTATGTTAACTTTTTTTTTTTTTTCCATTTCTAACTCTTCCCTTTACATTCCCAAATATACCCTTATATTATTGTCATAAGATAGGGAATGAAAGCTCATATCTAGGTCCACGCACATCTTATAAAAATTTTGGGGTTTGAGGTCCACTCATCACAAATCAATTTTATTTTGTTTTAAATAAACAAATGAAGACTTTTAAGTAAATTCGGCCAATGGATTGGGCAAATCTATTTTAAGTAAGCATTAGACCAATAAAATTTTGGATTAGACTAGTTTTTTTTTTTTGGTCATAGATTAGACTAGTTAGGTTGGGTTAAAATAAATTTGAGTTTGGATTTTCACAACCCAACTCATATTGGGCTTATCAGATTAGTCTATCAAATTTGGTCCGTTTTAACACCCTTAGTAATTTTTGACCAAAAAAAAAACACCCTTAATAATTTAAAAAATAATTTAAACATAAATTTTGTCATCAAAGCATTTTGTTTCATAAAGAAAAATTATAAGACAAATCTAAATTTTGTTGCTTTTAAACTCTATTTAAGTTTATTGTGTTTATATTTCTCTTAATATAATCTTATCATTCTATGTAAATTCTAAAATCTTACATAAGAGAATTCAGTTCACCCTTTTCCTGGATCATTACACCTTGATTTTACTGTAGTATCTTGAGGGGTTTAAATTATGTGGATAGTTGATCACTTATATATATAGTTAGTTTCCTAGGTGAGTGTCTTTTTCCTAAATTTATTTCCTGATGGAGAAAAGTTAGGAAGGACTAGTGGCTCAATTTTTTATAGCGGACATATGTCGGTGGACAGAGATATGGAATGGTTTGTGTTTATGTAAAATGGCCACTTGAAGTTGAACCTTATATATTTTGATACTATTCACTTGCTTTCATCCAGCAATTGAAGTTTGATGAATGTAGGCTCTTTCTCACAGAAACTGATTCTTGTAAGATATGGGTTCACTACCTGCTGGAACCAAGAAGCCACATGCTCTTCTGATCCCATTTCCAACACAAGGTCACATAAACCCATTTCTCAAACTAGCAAAACTCCTCCACAGCAAAGGCTTCCACATAACCTTTGTGAACACTGAGTTCAACCACAAACGCCTGCTCAAGTCCAGAGGCCCTAATGCTCTCAATGGTTTGCTAGATTTCCACTTTGAGACTATCCCAGATGGTCTCCCTCCCTCTAACATGGATGCAACTCAAAGCATCCCTGCTCTGTGTGACTCTACCAGACACAACTGTTTGGTCCCATTCTCCAACCTCATCTCAAAACTTAATGACACTGATGTTCCTCCAGTGACTTGCATAATCTCAGATGGAATCATGTCCTTCACAATTAAAGCTTCTCAACAATTTGGGTTACCCAACATACTCTTTTGGACTCACAGTGCTTGTGGTTTCATGAGCTTCAAAGAATGCAAGAATCTAATGGAGAGAGGCCTAACACCACTCAAAGGTGGAGACTTTACAAATTACAATGGTTACTCTAATTTAATTTGATTCAAATAAATACTAAAGTTTTTTTTTTGTGCATTATGATCTTCTTTTTCAGATGCTACCTATCTGACAAATGGGCATTTAGACACCATCATAGACTGGATCCCTGGCATGAAGAATATTACTCTAAGGGACCTTCCTGGCATCTATCGTACCACGGATCCAAATGATATACTTTTGGACTTTGTGGTAGAACAAATTGAAACAGCTTCAAAAGCTTCTGCTATTGTTGTGCCAACCTTTGATGCCTTGGAATCTGATGTGCTGAATGCACTCTCCACAATGTTTCCTAAACTCTACACCATAGGCCCACTTGATTTGCTCCTTAATCAAGTTTCAGAGAACAGATTTGAATCTATTAAATGTAATTTGTGGAAAGAAGAGTCTGAGTGTCTCAAATGGTTGGATTTACAGGAGCCCAATTCAGTTCTGTATGTGAATTTCGGTAGTGTTATAGTGATGAGACCTCAACAACTTGTTGAATTGGCATGGGGACTAGCAAATAGCAACATAAATTTCTTGTGGGTGATAAGGCCTGATCTAGTTGAGGGTGAGACCTCAATAGTTCCACCTGAAATTGTTGCAGAAACCAAAGACAGAGGTCTAATGGTGAGTTGGTGTCCTCAAGAGCAAGTTCTAAAGCACCCAGCAGTGGCAGGGTTTTTGACTCACTGTGGTTGGAATTCAACAATTGAAAGCATAAGCAATGGGGTGCCTCTGATCTGTTGTCCATTTTTCAATGACCAAATTCTCAATTGCAGGTATATTTGTAGGGAATGGGATTTTGGCATGGAGATAAATAGTGATAATGTAAAAAGAGATCAAGTGGAGAAGCTTGTGAGAGAGTTAATAAAGGGTGAAAAGGGTAAGGAGATGAAGAAAAAAGCAATTGAGTGGAAGAAAATGGCAGAAGAAGCTACCAACACTAACGGTTCATCCTTCATGAATTTGGAAAAACTGGTAAATGAAGTACTACTTTTCAAGAGCTAGGCTATAAGTTGAAATTACTTGTATTGCTATAAGGTAAATCATCTGAGGATACTTATGTATTTCCCAAACGTGTAAACGTGAGATTCAATATTATTTCTTTCTATTTG
This sequence comes from Sesbania bispinosa, assembly GCA_026901365.1. Classification (NCBI taxonomy): domain Eukaryota; kingdom Viridiplantae; phylum Streptophyta; class Magnoliopsida; order Fabales; family Fabaceae; genus Sesbania; species Sesbania bispinosa. The sequence goes on along the minus strand of QLOH01000031.1, from coordinate 2,120,700 downwards.
GTGCTATATCTTGGCCTTGGGCCATCGTCTGAATGCTTTTCTACGAGTATATCAATTTTCACAGGAAACAAAAGCAAATTGGGGTCAACTCCCGTCCACGCCAGTTTTAAATATTTGGGCCTTCAACATACACAATCTGGCCCAAGCCCACACACAGTCCCAAAACACTGACAGTGTCCCCGCTTAACCCAAGAAAAAATATTCAACTGCTTATTCGGTTTCGGTGTTCATTATGTCAAAAACTTTCTTTTTTAATGTTTTTATATGAAAATTAATTTATTTTTTATACATTCATTAACTATGTTTACTTATTTAAAATATAAATTAAATAATTTTTACATTTTTAATATAGTAAAAAAATTAGTAAATACCATTTCTTGATTTGAGGGTGACAGAGCGAAAGACCAGGTCATAAATCATAATTTGCATCCGTTGTCCACAAGGACTGCTTAAGGGAATAAAATAGTAGGTGCGTGTTTCGCATGCCACTGCTGTCCATGTATTTTTGTAGGTTCATCTTTCTCATCCACGTTTTGCCTATAAGACACATGTCATCTTTATGTTTTCCTTACAATACAAAGTCATGGACTCTGCTTCTGCTTCTGCTTCAGTTTCATCCAATGCTAAAATCGATACTCTTCATGTTGTCATGTTCCCATGGCTCGCCATGGGTCACGTATACCCCTGCTTTGAACTTTCTAAGATTCTTGCACAAAAGGGTCAATTTGTCACCCTCATATCCACCCCTTCAATCATAGATCGCCTCCCTAAACTCCCTCAAAACCTATCACCATTTGTTAAACTCACCAAATTCCCCTTATCACCCCACATAGACAAAAACCATCTCCCTCAACATGCAGAATCCACCATGGACATTCCCTCCAACAAACTCTATTACCTCAAGTTAGCCTATGATGGTCTCCATGACTCTGTGGCTGAGGTACTAAAAACTTCAAATCCTGATTGGGTCTTCTTTGATTTTGCAGCCAGCTGGATACCACAGCTAGCCAAAAGCCTCCACATTCCCTGTGCCTATTTCAGCCCCTGCCCTGCATGGAGCATCTGCTTCTTTGACACTCCCAAAGAACAACTTGGTGATGCTGCTGCAAACAGGACTCAGCCTGAAGATTACTTTGGCCCACCCAATTGGATTTCTTTTCCTACAAAGATCGGTCTAAGACCCTATGAAGTCAACAAGTTGCTTGAAGATGTCAAAGTTAATGAGACAGGAGCTTCACCTGTTTTTTATCTCAACAAGGCAAATTCTGGTTGTGACATGTTTGTTATTAGAAGCTCCAGGGATCTTGAACCAGAGTGGTTAGATTATCTTGGTGAGTTTTACAACAAGCCTGTGATTCCAGTGGGGTTGCTCCCACCATCAATGCAAATAAGAGATTCTGATGAGGAAGAAATTAGTCCTGATTGGCTTCAAATCAAAGCCTGGCTAGACACACAACAAGGGTCATCCGTGGTGTACATTGCATTTGGGAGTGAGGTGAAACTAAGCCAACAAAACCTTAATGAATTGGCTCTTGGCATTGAGCTTTCCGGGTTGCCTTTCTTTTGGGTACTGAGGAACCTGCAGAAGGGCTTAGTGGAGTTACCTGATGGATTTGAGGATAGGACCAAAGATCGTGGGGTTGTTTGGAAAACTTGGGCACCCCAACCTAAGATCTTAGCCCATAGCTCAGTTGGTGGTTGCTTAACTCACTGTGGTTCTGGTTCAATGATAGAGAATCTCCATTTTGGACACGTTCTTGTTATGTTGCCTTTCTTACTAGACCAAGCTTTATATTCAAGAGTAATGGAAGAGAAGAAAGTTGGAATTGAGATACCAAGGAACGAGCAAGACGGGTCGTTTACAAGGAGCTCGGTAGCCAAGGCATTGAAATTAGCAATGGTGCATGAAGAGGGAAGTGTATACAGGAAGAATGCTAAAGAGATTGGCAAGAAATTCAGTAACAAGGAGCTCCATAACCAATATATTGATAACTTTATTGCTTCGCTTCACAATCACAGGCATATGTAGAATACAGATTGTAGACATGCAAATGAGTTGGTATAGTTCTTTTTCCTTTTCTCCAATTTCACCCATTTTTGTTTTGAAATAAACAAATTCAATTCAATTGTGGAATAGACTTGTTTGTGTTCATGTGTCATGCCAAGGTATTAGATCATTAGATTTTATGATCATTCATGTCAAAGGGTAAAGAAAGAAAGAAAGGCGTCATGACATAGCAAAAGTTAACCGCATATATGCCCTCAACATGGAACGGGTACTTCACTTCAGCTTAGATATGTCAGTGATAGGGATGTCAATTGTACCTAGAGACACAGTGGCACAATGGGTAGGGTAATTATCCATCAAATGGGTATGGGTGCGGGTATGGGTAATTACCCGCACTTTTTAATGGGTACGGGTGCGGGTATGGGTACTATGGTACCCTACCCTACCCATACCCACACTTATATAATATATATAATTAAAGTAATTTATATACATATAATTAATTTAATATATATATATATGTTTATATTATTAATTAATATTTTTCCAACAAAATAATTAATGTTAATATATATTATAGTCACCAAAAAATATTAATATATATTACTAATTTAATTAATTTAAATGTTATAATTTTGTTCTACAAACTAAAATTAGCAAAACATGTCCATTTCCCCTCCCATTGTTTTAATCTCTCATCCACTTCCACATATGATAGTTGTTTTATAGGTTAAACTTGGATGATCTATGGATTATTTTTCATTTACTTTTTAATTAATTTTTATTTTCTAATCAATTTATTTTTTTTAGTTAACAAAAGTGCGGGTAATGGGTACTGGTATGAGTACAAGTACGAGTACTTGAGTACCCAGCATGTAAGGGTACGGGTATTAGAATCACTATCCACGCGGGTATGGGTCCGGGTCCGAGTATTTTTTTAAAACGCGAGTATGGGGACGGGCACTATAGTACCCTACCCAAACCCTACTCATTGTCATCCCTAGTCAGTGACACACAAGTCATGATTTTTTATTTCCCTGATCTAAAACACGAACAGAAAAGCATTGAAGGGTCCTGTGCAGGTGTGATCCTTTGAACGGTGGTTTCCGGTGAGGAGTTGGTTGTCCACGGCGATTGACGGCAAACTCCAGTAGTGGTGTACCTGCAGACACTCCGACGTTCAAGTCAACATGTGTAGCAGATAGGGTTTTTTGTACTAGTCAGAATAATGTACCTGATTTCGGCTTACTCAGCCTTATTTATATGCAGGTAAAAGGCGGGAAATTCCGTTAGGCAGTTGTAACAGTAATTTAATAGGAGTACAACGCGCCTGAATTAATGTGGACTCACGCGCCCCGAGACACACATGTCCGGATGTCGTTCCATGTCGGTTAGAGTCCACATTCGCTTATTGTACGTAGCCAAGTAAATCCGTAAGGCGGATGTCGGCACTTATAAGCCGAATGTCGGTCTAGAACATAGTTCATACTTATTATCCATATGCAGTTAAGTCAATCCACAAGGTGGATATCGGCTTACCTATGCTGGATGTCGGTCCAGAATAGTAGCCTCAAAGGTAGCATGTCGGTATGCCCCCTATGCCGGTAGGCGCCTGACGCCTGTATTGTAAGCCAGCTTCGGTTAACCCGTAACAGAAACAGCATGAGGCGTATGTATGTCGGATGCCGGTCCAGAACAGGACTAAGCTCATATAGATGTCGGCGGACATCGATCCTAACAGGTCTGATCAAGGGACTGAGCCCGAAACAATGGCGGCGTAAGCAGTTCAGAAGTTGGTCCAGAACAGGTCCTAAACTGCTATTAAAAAAAACTCCGGCATTTGGTATGCCTCATAGTTTGATGATCCCTTCTCCGAATGCTTCTTATGTATACATATATAGGAAGCTGTTAAAAAAATTCCTTATTTGATACCGGGACAGGGACAAATATTGAGGTACATGGATACGTGAATACCTGATTATGAAATTACAAAATTATCCCTATATATAATATTAATATATAAATAATTTCCCCTTAATTATTCTACCATAGATGTTAGAGGATATTCTAGATATACACTGGACTGTTTGAAATGTTTGTTACATACTCTTCATTTAACATAACCAGTAAATTTAATTATATATTCTATCAAAATACTGTCTATTATTGTCTTTTTTTTTTAAATTATAACTTCATATATATAAAAAATATTTAGCTCCATATTTGCATCTAGTCTTGAAAGGATCAAGATCTTCTATCTCATGTTTATGTCACATTCTCTGTCCCACCAATAATAAATTGACACGTCATTTAAAAATCCAAGTCAGACTCCATTTGATTTTAACGGCGTAATATTAGTCTTCTCCCACCGTTACCTAAATTCACCCTGTATTCTTCATACAATACCCTTCTTCTTCTTCCTCTGGCGGCGGCAGCGCCCTAGAGATGTTGGTTGGTCCTGGAATGATGTGTCACAAATAAGCTCACGGGCTGATGGAAAGATTGCACAATAGGGATGGTGTTGCCCAACGGCTTGCTATGATGACAGTGGTAGGCAACCAAGGCCGGGACTGGCTGCTGCTAGGCAACGTGGTATTCATGGTGGACAAGGGATGGTGAAGCTTATACACAATAGCAGATCACAAAATATTGTTGGTGTCAGTGATAGAGTCCAAGCGGGGAGAAACTGACCTCGTAATTTTCAAGCATGGCCTCCATGGTACAGTTTGGTTCCTTCGATGCGAATTGAAGAGGGTCTCGACTTGGTACAGGGTGAATTTAGGTAACAGTGGGAGAAGACTAATATTACGCCGTTAAAATCAAATGGAGTTTGACTTGGATTTTTAAATGACGTGTCAATTTATTATTGATGGGACAGAGAATGTGACATAAACATGAGACAGAAGATCTTGATCCTTGCTTGTATTATTAGAAATAGTTCTTCATTGGAAAAATTAAGGGCTAATAAGAATAATTAAGAAACACATTTTAATTTTTATCCTTTGTGAATAACTTTTTACACTATTTTGAAACAAAAAGCTATCACATCATTATAATTTCCAAGATTATTCACAACTCAGAAGATGGAGAACGAGCTTAAAGAGAGACATAGGGATGAAGAAAAAAAAATAAGGATTTGACAAAAAGAGAGAAGGAGGGGGAGTATACGGAATTGAATAGAAAGGTAGGTAACGGGGAAGGGAATTATTGTTAACGTCGTTAAAATTAAATAAATTTTGATGTGGGATTTTAATTGGGGTGTCAATTTATAATTGGTGGGACAGTGAGATGAGACAGGGAAATGAGACAGATGATTTTTGTCCGTCTTGAAACTAGCTAGAAACTAGAAAGCAAGAATAAGACAACTATTCGACGCTTATAACATCTAAATTCTGAAGATATGTCAAAGTTTAAAAATATAAGGAAATAATGTGAAATTGCGAATATCATACAAATACATGAGATGTATTGCATATACTTCTCAGGATTCAATTTTATTGGTCTTAAATATAAGTAAAATCTAACTGCTTTGACCCTATTAAATGTTAGTATCTATACAATACCTTTATTTAATTTAAATTTTCTTTTCAACGAACCATTTGCAATAAATATTATGAATGATAATTTAGGAAATACAATTCAATTTTTATGTAAGTTTGAGAATATTTAATGAGCTCAACTACCCCCTTATCCCCTAATTATAAGACCATTTATAGAAGAATTGAGTGTCTCTTAGTTAATATAAAACTCTTGGCAGTTTTTTAGATGAATTAATAAATTTTTTTATATTTTTCCTTTATTAATGTTTAACTTTTTTAATTCTCCATATATTGATCGGTGTGATCATAGTTAATGAAATTTTACTCTTACGTTTAACTAAACCACTGAAAATTGACTTTCGAAGACCGTGTGAAATTTAATTTGCTGGGAATCAAAATTTAATTTGGTGGGAAACCAAATTTTAGATTAAAATTTTCAAAATGAAAATGTTCAAATTTAAAATTTCAAGGTAAAATTATGACAATGGGAATTAATTAAGAAATTAATGTGTTAAGGTGACAATTAATGTCCCTAAATATAGTGAAATTTAAATAGGGGTATATTTAAAATGGTGATTTTTTTTAAAAGACAAATGCATTAACTTACTCTTCTTAAAATATGTGAAACGGTTGAAATGATCTTATAATAAAAAAGGGAGGGAATAATATTTTTAATTAGTTCTTGGTTTCTTTCTCCATAACAACTTAATGTAAAGGGCCACTTGGATTAACTTCAAATTCAATTGGATTTATTAGACCAAAAAAATTGGATGGATCTTAAATTCAAACTAAAAAATCCTTATAAATTAATAGGTGTTTATGAAAAATTTAAATCAAATAACTTTTGAAAAAGATGAGCTTTAAAGATTAAATTTCAATTTAGGAAAGAAATTTATCTTATTGATTTTTTTTACTATAAGTAATTGTAGAGATTTTTTTTTAATTGACTCAAAGTAAAATTGGAATACTATTTTTGCTAAGTTGTCATTTTGTTTTCTACCTAATGATTTTTTTCGCTTACTCCATTAAAAAATTAAAATTGAATAATTCACTATTACAACTTATGGTGTGTATATATCGTTTATGGGTTTGTTTTGTTTAATAGTCAGGCATAGTGTAATTTGATTCCATCCGAATCCCGAGGCAGTTTACTGACAACATTTTTTTTTATTCTTCAGAATCAATTTTTAGCATGCTCAACTATTAATACGGTTAAGAAACTTAGAAGAAAGAATTAAGAGAATGAAAATGATTTTCATTGATTGAAAACTCAACTCAATAGAGTTTATATACAGAGCCGAAAAGGAAAGGAAAAGAAGCGGGAAGCTAGCTAATTAATTAACTATAGATGTAACAGAAAGCTAAAAACATAAATATAACAAATAACTGAATAATGACTCGGCTAACACCTCCTCTCATATCCAACATTCCAAACTTGGAAATATTAAGATCAAACAGTGCAGGACTAAATGGCTTAGTGAGAACATATGCAAGTTGATCATAGTTGGAAATTAAATAGGAAGGAGATGAATGGGACCAAGTTTTCCTTTACAATGTGACGTCAAGCTCAATGTGTTTTGTGCGCTCATGAAACACAAGGTTGGGATCAATATGCAAGGCTGACTGATTATCACAATAAAGTGCAATTGCAGTGGAATTGTGAATTCCAAAATCTTCCGGCCTTGTTTCTGTTCATCTCCATGGAGAAAACTATCATTCTTGGTCAAGAGCCATGTTCATGGCTCTCAAATCAAAGAATAAAGAACAATTTATTGATGGAAGTTTGTTAAAGCCTTCAGCAACCGATCCTATGTTCAAAACATGTGATAGATGTAATACAATGGTGCTTTCATGGTTGATCCACTCCTTGGAACCTGAAATTACAGAAAGTATTCTCAAGATTGATGTTGCTCATGATGTGTGGATAGACCTCAAGAAGAGATATTACCAGGGAGACGTCTTCAAAATCAGTGATCTTCAAGAAGAGATTTATATGCTAAAGCAAGGTGATTCTTCTATTACTGAATACTATACAAAGTTAAAGAAATTGTGGCAAGAATTAGAAAATTTTAGGCCTATACCATCTTGTTCCTGTGACATTAAGTGTTCTTGTGATCTTTTACCCACAGTAAAAGGATGTAGGGAAAATGATTATGTCATTCGTTTTTTGAAAGGCCTCAATGACCAATATTAAAAACTTAGAAGAAAGAATTAAGAGAATGAAAATGATTCTCATTGATTGAAAACTGAACTCAATAGAGTTTATATACACAGCTGAAAAGGAAAGGAAAAGATGCGGGAAGCTAACTAACTAATTGTAAATGTCAGAAATCTAAAAACATAAATATAACATATAACTGAATAATGACTCAGCTAACAAATACATACAAGAAATATGTCTCTACGTTACTTTTTAATCCATGAAATTGTTTACCGTGATGGGGAAATAGTCAAGTGTACATGTTTATTTTCCTTAAATAAGTTTTTAGATCTGAGTTTTGTAGATTAAAAAATTTTCCACCGGAGCGCTAGCACCATCATACCATGATATATATATATATAGAGGGTCGGCCAAACCCCAAGACTAGTAAGGTCGTCGCTTTAGGCCCCCAAAAAATACTCTTTATTTTAGGCCCCAAAAAAATTATTTACTATTACTATTTAAAAAAATAAAAAACTATTATTTAGTAAACAATATTAAATTATTAGGAGTAAATTTTATTTTTTGAAAAAAAGGCCTCATTTTATTAGGGCTCTCTCTTCTCATAAATAATAATTATTAATAGATTCTAAACATTATTCTCATTACCTACTTTGTCTTTTTTTTGCGATTTTTTCTTCAGTATGTATTATATTGTTATTGATTCTAAATTATTTTTATTTATTTAAAAAGGCCCCGTGATAAATTTCTCTTTAAACCTAAAGAAACGTTGGGTCGGCCCTATATATATATATATTTCTGACTTAAATATAATTGCCTCGTACATAAAATACAATATAATGTAAAAAAATAGGTCAACCAGTTTAGACCAGATACTTTTTGAAATTGTCAAAAATCTATTTTATACCTTAATTATAGAAGTAATATTTTGGTTGCTTTTTGATAAACAAAATTATATATATATATATATACAAAAAATTGTATATTTAAAATAAAGAGTAAAATATGTTTTTGGACTTTGTAAACGAACCGAGTTTTATTTTTAGTTATTGTAAATATTTTTTCTGTTTTATGTTCTTACAAGTCCAATTTTTTAAATACATTAATGACTGATGATTCGGGTTTTGTTTTTAGTCCTTGTAAACGAATCTTTTTTTATATCCTTACAGATGAAAATTTTAAATACATCATGTCATAATTACATGTGCTACTCTTTCTCCTTCTAATTAATTTTGCTTCTCCCCCTCCTTCTTTTGCTTCTCCTTCTCTTGTTTCAGATGTGATTTAATTTGAGTTTATTTTTAATATTGCGTTTATATGGGAAGCTTTTCTTTAATAATAGAAAATTTTGTTATTTTCAGAAAAAGCATGATGTAAAAAAGAAAAAAAAAATTATACAAAAGAAGGAGGGGGATAAGGAGAATGAGGATAAGAAGGAAGAGAAAAGGAACCATTTGAGTTAATTAGAGATTTAATAACAAGAAGTAATTTTAAAAAATTTATACAAAAGAAAATGAAAACATTTATGAAGATTAAAAGTAAAAACTCAATCTATTTTTAGAGACTAAAATAACATTTTATCTTAAATTATTAATGTTATAAATATTATTGCTTTTGTAGTTTTCTTTTAGGGAAATTCTAGGGTACCCTCTCGTGAGAGAGGGTTTTGGTACCTTCTTTGATCATTTAATCAATTTCTCTCAATTTTCTTAAATGATCTTAGTATTTTTATACTTATAGGATAATATTTAACTATTAGAATTTGTATTTTTAATTTTTGAAAAGACTTTTTGACCCCTTATAACTATTATCATGTATTTTTTATTGTATTCCCCTATTTTTTCACATTCTCATTTGCAATACACATGTGTCTCATTTAAAATCTATTTTATGTTTTCGAAATAATTTAGGACGGAGTACACGACTTGTTCCTACATAATTTTGGCTTAATCAATAAAAAAATGACAAGAAGGTACCAAAACCCTCTCTAACGGGAGGGTACCAAATTGCGGCCCTTTCTTTTAAGGCAAATATTACTTTTATAATTGGTCGTGACTTGTGAGGTGTGATATTTATCAATTAAATAATAGCTGCGCGGTTCTCGTGGGTCTGATGTCTTTTCTACCATATTAACTTGGTGGAAATAAAGTAAAGGTTGCAATTTGGTACCACGAGAGAGTGTTATGCTATTTTCCTGTTTTTTTATATTAAAGAGCATGAAGATCAGAGTTATACAGGAATAAGTAGTGTATTTTATGTTAAATCATTCTGAAGATAAAAATAATTTTTAAATAAGATATATGTGTATTATAAATATAAATATAAAAAAATAAAGAAACACAATAAATAATATATAAAATAATAATTATAAGGGATCAGAAAATTTAAAAAAAAATTAAAATATAAATTATATAATAATTAAAACATTGTTTCACGTATTTAAGAAAGTTAAAAAAAAAAAAATTGGATGATAAAAAAAGTATCAAAACACTGAACATTCACTCGCTAAAGGTACGGTATAATTTCCCATAATGTAACAGTGATGGAGAAACATTATTGGTACAATAAATACATACAACAATTCATATAACACACTTTTTCTTTTTTTCTCTTTTCATCATATCACCTATCACATCACACACTTCTCTTTTATTTTTATCTATCTCATAGTTGTATGAGATTGTTGTACCATATTGTAAAAAACAATTTGTCACAGTGATGCTGCTTCCCAATCCCAAAATAATAAAATAATACAGGCCGGATGCGTGCGACACATGGTAGTGTTGTTTATATTTTGTTTGATTAAAATTATCATGATTTAAATGAAAAGATGATACTATTAAAAACAGAAAAACCATACTACCCTAGCTACTTCAATCCCACTCCACTCCTCGTAGCAGTCGAAGGAGAACTACACTTATGGGTTCAACTGGTCCTGCTTCCCCTAATGCCAATGGCGAAGTTGATAAGCCTCTTCATGTTGTCATGCTTCCATGGCTCGCCATGGGTCACATATACCCCTATTTCGAGGTAGCCAAGATTCTTGCTCAAAAGGGTCACTCTGTTACCTTCATAAACAGCCCCAAAAACATTGATCGCATGCCCAAAACCCCAGAAACCCTTGAACCATTCATTAAATTGGTAAGGTTACCCTTACCACACATAGAGCATCTCCCTGAAGGTGCAGAGAGCACCATGGACATTCCAGCCAACAAGGGCTGTTACCTTAAGTTGGCTTATGAAGGTCTCAAAGATGCCGTAGCTGAGATACTACAAACTTCAAAGCCTGATTGGGTTTTGTATGATTTTGCAGCTGCCTGGTTGCCACCAATTGCTAAGAGCCTCAACATCCCCTGTGCTCACTATAACATCACCCCTGCTTGGAACAAATGCTTCTTTGACAGACCCAAGCACCTAATGAAGTCAAATTTCGGGCTTGATGACATTTGTGGCCCTCCCAAGTGGGTTCCTTTCCACACCACCATTCGTCTAAGGCCTTATGAGGTCATTAGAGCATTTGCAGCTCTCAAAGATGAACAGACAGGGGGATCCACTACTTTTGATCTCAACAAAGCATATTCCAGCTGTGATTTGTTTCTTCTCAGAACCTCCAGGGAACTTGAAGCAGAATGGTTGGATTATCTTGTTGATACCTACAAGGTTCCTGTTGTTCCAGTGGGCTTGCTTCCACCATCCATGCAAATCAGAGATGTTGAAGAGGAAGACAAAAACCCTGACTGGGTCAAAATCAAGGAATGGTTAGACACACAAGAACCTTCATCCGTGGTGTACATAGGATTTGGGAGTGAGTTGAAGCTGAGTCAGCAAGACCTCACTGAGTTAGCCCATGGCATTGAGCTTTCTGGGCTTCCTTTCTTTTGGGCTTTGAAGAATCTAAAAGAGGGCTCACTTGAGCTACCCGATGGGTTTGAGGAGAGAACCAAGGAGCGTGGGATTGTTTGGAAAACATGGGCTCCTCAGCTTAAGATATTAGCTCATGGGGCAATTGGGGGATGCATGAGTCACTGTGGTTCTGGATCAGTCATTGAGAAGCTTCATTTTGGGCACGTTCTTGTGACCCTGCCCTATTTGCTAGACCAAGCCCTGTTTTCAAGAGCACTGGAAGAAAAGAAAGTGGCTGTTGAGGTGCCAAGGAACGAGCAAGATGGGTCGTTTACTAGGGAATCGGTAGCCAAGACATTGAGGTTAGCAATAGTGGATGAGGAGGGAAGTGCTTATAGGAAGAATGCCAAAGAGATGGGTAAGGTTTTCAGTTCCAAAGATCTTCATAATCAATACACTGAAGATTTCATCGCTGCTCTTTATAAGTACAAGGCTCATTCCAGCAGCTAAGCAGGGTTCATTTCGGCATTTCCCTTTCTGCTATGTGACTATTTTTGTTTGTTTTGAAATAAATGATAATTAGTTTGTTTCATATGTTTTGAAATAAATGATAATGAGTAATGTTATGTTTTATTTTCTCCGTAAAAATATGTTTTGTATTATATTATATTATTGGACATTTGAACTAATGGACCAAACCGTTGTCTTCGTTGAATGCCGGTCTAATTTTAGAAATTTGTAATGACTTTATATAATGACATTCTTTTTTCACTTATGATTGAGGTTAGGACATTCTTATGGGTCAAACGAGAGTCGACCCTGGGGATTTAGTACGTCAAAAAAAAAAAAAAAAGACCCCGGGGATTTAGGATGCGTTTAGATAAACAACTCAATCAATCATTAATTCAATAAATATTTATCACAATAGAATTTATATTATAAGTTGATTTTTATAAATTTATGAAAATAAGTCAAACTTATAAGTAGGTCATGAATTGTTTTTATAAACATAATTAAACACCTATTTAAATGGTTTATTTTATAAAATAAATAAAAATAATCTCAAAAAAGAGGGAGGATGGTGGTACATAGTAGAGTGGCTTTATAGCACGAAGAGAGGTGACATATATACTGACATGATGACATATATTATATACAGACATGCGCATTGCATAGACACCAATAAATCTGGTCTCCACCCCATCCATGACTCCCCACGTGCACGGATTCTCTCTGAGGTGTTGAATATCCATATCCAGCGACCAGTCCAGGAGCATTAGCTGCAGAATAACTGGCTAGGATTTCCTCGCTATTTTACAGCTAAGTTTTCTGGAGAGTGGAAACTGAAGGACTGATCATACACCACATCCAAATTTGACATGAAAAATGAAACATTATCTAGTTAGTTGGGGCAGTGCGAGTAAGGATAGTCTTCTGCGGAGCAGCCTTTGCGGTAACATTAACCACGAAATAGCTAGGCAATAGCTACAGTTTTGAGCTAGGGTACTATTCTGTAGTTATTTCCTAGCTATTCGGAAGCTATTTCGCTGGAGGCTGCTGCACGGCTTAAGATGATCCGATCCGTATTCGGGCACTGCAGGTTCATGTTGTTTAGAAAATAGTTGGGCCTTCAACACACAATTGGCCCAAGCCCACATACTGACGTTGTGAATGAGGAATTGAGGATACAGTCACAACGTCGCGTTTTACAACTACATGTCTCTCCGACAAAAAAAATACATGTCTCTTTCATAATTATAAATTCTTTATATCTTAAATATTTTGTTATTTTAATATAATTTTTAAATTTTAAAAACACACAATAAGAGCTTGTTTGGATTGGCGTTTGCCCGTCCTAAACTCACATCCCTAAAAGTAAACTCACGTTTCATTTTTTTTTATGTTGTTTGGCTCCACTGATCAAAACGCACGTTTGAGTTCTGAAACTTGAGTTTGCAAAACGCAAGTTTTTGTAGCTTCTGCGTGTGAAACTTGAGTTTCCTCAATATTTACTTTCTTAAACTCACGTTTGCAGCAAAATATCCAAACATGAAATCATGTTTACTCATACTCAAGTTTATCATAAATCATGTTTACTAAATCCACGTTCATTCAAACTCAAGTTTGCAAACGCTAATTCAAACACACATTAAGAGTTAACCGTCAGTGTGTGGATCCATGTTTACAATGAGGAAACAAACATGAATGTGGGATCTAGTAAAATTAATAACTTTTTTTTAGTGTATTTGGTACGCTGCCCCCTATAACATTAGCTTGAATTCACATTTCTACCTTTAATGTGATTTTGCTGGAAATCAAACATACTATCAAATTTGTGATTTGAATATTAATGCAAATCATAGAATTTTGTTACAGTTACCTCAAGCTTATTTCTGGTCCCCTAGAAAAATTATTTCAAGGAAACCAATGAGGCAAAAAGGAAATAAAAACTCAACGCAGAGGATTTGAAGTCTTGTTTCAAATCCTCACACCTAATGGATGCTTCAAGTTTCCCACATGAAGCAGGTGCTGCCCCAAAGGAACTTTCCTGTTGCCAAGTTCATCAACCACACTCAAATCCTTGCAAACATCTACCTTGAACCTAACTAGTGCTTCTGATTTTCCTGCTAACTGTACTTTCTCAAAACCCAACAAGTGTTTCTGAGGGGCATTGTGCACAGCAGGAGGAGTAAAGAACAACAACACTGTGTGGCTACTGCTCATTTTCCCCATGTTCTTGACCCCAAGGTGAATATCAAAAGCCAAGTTTTGACAATGCTCATCAGCAACATCAAGTGACTTGCATTCTGAGGAACGGCATACATGATCCTCTGCTAGGGGAACAGACACTAATTGTGGTGCTTTAACTATTCTGTGCTCAACACTGGAGAAGCTTATCCCATCTCCGAATGAGAAAACAGTTTCCCCTTTATAAAATCTATAAGTTCTACCAGGGTAACCTGTGTCAGGATCAGCCCTCATGTTCATGTTTGTCATTGGTACCTTTTCTACATATGATTGTGGATACCATGTCATGGGTAGCCTTCCACCTGCATCAGAAAATCATCCATCAGTGTCAAAGTTGTATCATTTATAGGATTGAAAATTTTGATATATATTATGAAAGACAGTGAATGACTTACTTGGATTATAAAACCCAAAAATCACATCAGCAATGGCAGCTCCACCAGCTTCACCAGGGTAGCCAACCCATAAGATGCTTGTGATTTTATCATTAGTTTTAGCAAAGGACACATCCATGCCTCCTCCAGACATTATGACAAGAATCACAGGTCCCTTGGATGCATTTGCAACTTCACTCACTAGAAGTTGCTGCTGTCCTGGAAGAAGAATGTTAACTCTGTCAAGACTTTCTGCCTCTATAGCTAGACTTGCACCCACTACAATCACAGTTGCATCTGCTGAGGCTGCAATTGTCGTGGCATCATCTAGCTGAGCATTGGCACATTGCACATCAGGACAGCCAGGAGCATAGCTTGTAGGAACTAAGGCTGTTAGACCTTGCAAGGGTGATGTATATTTGCAAGGGATGCCTGTAAAAAATTCACAAACTTGTCAAATGTGATGTTAAGTAAAAGGTAAAGATAACAAGTCTTTAACTATAATAACAAGCCATTTGATTTGATAAATTTTTCCTACAGTTATTATGTTCTGTGCTTCTACATAGAAATAATTGATACATTTACCAAATTTGGTTTAGTTCCCAACTTTATATCTATTATCTATTTGAATATACCAATTACAGAAGTGTGAAATTTTGATACCTTCATAGTTTCCAATCATGACCCTGGTAGCATTAGCATTTGGTCCTATAACTGCCAATGACTTAATGGTTTTGGCATTCAGAGGCAGTGATCCTGGACTATTCTTAAGTAACACAATCCCTTGCCTTGCAGCTTCACGGGCAAGCTCCTGGTTCTCTGAAGTGCATACATCCTTTGGACCAAGCTTTCCATAAGGTTGCTTGCTTGGATCACCATCAAAGAAACCAAGACGCATCAATGTGGCAAAATTATTGGATACAGCATTGTTAATGGATGCTTCATCCACAAGCCCTTGCTTGACAGCCCCTTCTGTATATTTTCCAAGATAGTCTCCACAGTTCAAATCCAACCCTGTGAAATCAAAGATTACATACAACAAAGATGAATGAAGTGTCTTATATAATGTCATTAATTTGCAAACTAAGACTTGTGAAGATAACTATCACAAGTTATTGGTAATCCAGCAATTACCAATGAATATGTAAGCATATAGTTTTTCATATTTTATTACCTGCAAGAATGGTTTTGGCTGCAGCTTCTTCAGGAGTCTTGGTGTAATGCTGATCTTTGAAAAGCACTTCTACTGAGTCACAGTCAGAAACTATATATCTGTATACCCCACAATATATTCTTATTAGTTGTTACTTTAAAGACATCGTGAACAATTAAACCAAATTATGAGATTAAAAGAAATCCAAAATACCCATTTAATTTCCATTGGCCTCGGATAACCCCCTTAAGGAGATCAGGGTCTGCACAGGTTGGTTTTCCATTAACCTGGTTATAGGAACACATGACACTAGCAACATTCCCATCAATCACACAGCTCTTAAATGGTGGTTGGAATGTGTCATCCAAATCTTGCTGTGTCACCTAACAAAATCAACAACCAAAACAAATAAAAGGGTTAAAAAAATCATTTTCTGCATTCATATCCTCACAATCACATTAAGGTGTTGAGTTTTCAATGAAGTATAAATTACCACAGCATTGAAGGTGTAGCGCTGAATCCCTTTCCAGTTATCCACATCATAGGCTGTATAGTGTTTACAACAAGCAGCAACCTTGAGCTTGTTGGGGTCTCCATCAGTTTGTTGCAAACCTTTGACATATCCTGTTGCATATTTGCTACTTAGCAAAGGGTCTTCCCCTGGTGTTTCCTGTCCTCTTCCCCATCTTGGATCCCTGAATATGTTAATGTTTGGTGACCAATATGTCAAACCAGCCAACCCCACATTGTACATTGCTCTGGCTTCCGTTGAAACCACCTGAAATGACCACACAAATTAGCCATGAACACCACTTGAAACCCATCTTTTTTAGTTAAGTGCCTGAGCCTGACTATAACTGCATGATAATCACAAAGGATATAATTCTGCAGCAAAATATCATAAACTCTTTTTTTTTTAATTATTTAAAGCAATTTGGTAATTTCCCATTTAAATTTACTATCAGAAATCGAAATTTGAGTGGCTGATCAATTTTTACATTATTATATCTCTGGTATTCAATCAACATCAAACCCTCTCTGTCATTCACTTATGTTTCAATATGCAAGCTGGAAAAAAAAAAGTTCTCTTAAATATCTAAAATCCAAATTCTGCAAGTTCACACTGAGAACCCACCTAAACTTTTGTTTCATTTATTATTGTGTTACTTAATCAGATATTTGTAAATTGTACCTAAAAGACTTCCGTTTCTATGCCAAAAGCAATGAAGAGAGGAGAGTGAAAAAAATCAACCCTGTAACTACCCCCATCTACTTCTTTTAATCAATAATGAATGAATACCTTCAAACCTCATTGCTAAAACGCCTGTAAATAACTAAATATTCAAACATACTAATTAAAGAACATTTTTTTTTGGTGTTATCAATTTTCTCCTCTCTCTACCTCGATGAATCAATAATGTACTGCATATAAGGTCACATGTTTCAATGGTGGAATCAACTTCTCACAAATGTTAGGTGAGGCTGGCTATAATAATAGACCCACAATGGATTCCACCATTTCTTAGACCCCACTAAACTATAACATGAGTTCTATTCCTCCCTCTACCTCATTAAATCAACAATGTACTGCATTATGAAAGTAATAATATAAATTCCCAGCAGTGACAAAATTTCAAGAATGAAATGAAACCAATAAAATGGCATTTCTCATTCAAAATCTTACCAACACCCTGAAATTTTCAGAAAGAATTACCAACTTCAATGAATAAAATTAACAACTTTTTATGTCTTTATTCAGCAAAAAGGAAAAGACAGCACCGTTTCCCTCTCCCGAGAAAGCAATAAGATTTAAGAAAAGGATAAAGATGAAGAGAAATCTCACACTTCCAATGACTTCAAAGAGGGTAGTATTGAAAGAAGCTGCTGTGAGAATAGGCATGGGAAAACTGGTGGCTCCAGGAACCACACTTGAAAAATGGGTCCCAGGGCCAATGTTAGAGACTCCATGAAGAGCCTCAGACCACCATTCATACTTTGGAATCCCAAGCCTGCTCACTTCCACTGCAGTGTTCCCCAAGTTCCCTATTTTCTCCTGCAATGTTAGCCTCTTCACTAAGTCGGCAACTCTATCCTCCACCGACAATGACTTATCACAGAATCCATAACCAGCCAAATCCGGATTCTTGGCAACATCGCAGGCAAAAACAGGCGATGTTTGGCCACAAACCCGGCCACAACTCAACAAAACTGTCACACAGAAGAATGAGAAACAGAGCAAAACAGAGACCTTCGGTTCTCTGTTTTCAGTGCACCCCATTATTGCCATAACCTCAAGAACTCAAAACAGAAAAACAAGTGAGCTATGAAAAGAAAAACAAACAAAAGGGTATACTTAATATCTATGAATTAAATGAGTAATGTGTCATTTATGAGTGTGGAGGAAATGAAGAAAGAAAATAAAGAGGGCAGCAAAGCCTCAATAAGAACACATTGTTTTTTAGTGACCCGTGATGGGTTGTTGAGGAGATGATGGACGCCCCCTTTGAATGCAGTTGTTGTTTTTGGCGGAGAGCCAAAAGAACAACTGAAAGAATCTATGAATAATTTGATGAGTATCAGTAACTCATCAAGCTAAGGGATTTGTTCCGAATCTCCATCTTTACAAGGTGTGTGCATATATATACACTGGCTTGGCCTTGGCTACTTCACCGTGCGTACAATATTTATTATTGTTATTATTCTTATTAGGTAAATTATATAATACGGTCTCTCACAAAAAAAAAAAATTATATAATACGGTAAGCATTTTGCCTGCTACGGTAAATCACATGAGGGGTGCATGGATTGTGGCGGCTTGATGGTAATTTTTGGCATTTGGCTTTGTTTTGTGGGGTCAGTCAAAAACAGATTGTGGAAAGTGAAAACAGAGGAAGGTTTCTTGGCTTGGGTGATTTATACTATTGGAATAAGATAAATAAAGAAAAGGGATCACAAGGTGCTGAAAAACTGATGCCTAACATAGTTGATAATTGTGAAGGAGAGAAATGAATCTTGTGAAGCTTAGCTGGGGATCCTATTTTCTCATATCCCAACTTGGCCTGTGAGGCTTTTAGGCTGGATCAAATTAAATGAATTGAGGGTGTCATTTTCAAGAACAAAGCCAATTGCACTCGGATAAGAGAGTGATTTAATTCAATGGTGTATAATAAATGGAGCAAATATTATAGTATAGTAGTATAAAGGTAATGGGTAAATCGTTTGTGACTTTTTTGTGTTCACTGTTCTGATATAAAAATGTGATGTTTGTTCATGTATAATGACTAATGAGGGTGTCCTCAAATATGGCATCTTAGGATCAATTTTTTTTTTGAAGAAAAATCTCAACTTTATTTGGATAGTGGTTCATTTCTTGCAAAGAAAGAGAAAA
The DNA here is from genome assembly GCA_026901365.1 of Sesbania bispinosa. Lineage (NCBI taxonomy): Eukaryota > Viridiplantae > Streptophyta > Magnoliopsida > Fabales > Fabaceae > Sesbania > Sesbania bispinosa. The sequence goes on along the minus strand of QLOH01000031.1, from coordinate 2,101,486 downwards.
TGATGGGATAAGAATAAATAATTATTTCTTGGCACTGGTGTAAGTTTAGTTTAAGATGTGGGCAACAAAGAATAGAAGTAAAGTAACGAAAGGTGAATAATATTTGTACTTTTTTTCCTTACACTTCAAAATCCAAATCGAATCAACAAGCTTTTAGTCATATGCACTTATAATAAAATTAAATTAAATTTTTCACAACATTTTATGTTTATGTCCAAGATTCTTTTTAACAAAAATAAGGGAATCACAATTTCTAGAAAACAAAATTAATGTGTAGCAGAGTATTCCTCATTGGAGACAGAGCAGCAATGTTGGGTGAAGTGAAGCCTATATATTTGGACAGGGGTTAAACATGCTTAAACCCTATGCAAGTGTGATTTTATAAAAAGAAAATATTTTTAATTTTTTAATTAAGAAAAGTGCATTTTGGATAAATACTCACCATTCAGTGAGGTAGTTATCGGTGGGGTTATTTTTCTTCTCTATGATGGACCCGACCCGAGTACAAGTAGCACACTGACTCTAACTGACGGTCCAATCATAAAACCGTGAACATAAAGTTTGGATCAGTGGGACCCATTCGCCTGCACTGCACAAACATCTTCATGGTCATGGATGGCCACCATTCTCTGGGTCTGGGTCTGGGTCCAACTTGATTCATTAACCAGTAGCGTTGCGGAGCCTGTTCCTCACTGTAAAGCACCCACTCATTCATGAACCAATTGCATCAAAACTAAAGTTTATAAAAAAAAAAAGTAATGTTGTGCACCAAAATATCCTTTTTGTAGTACAATTTATTTATAGTTATGGATAATTCAGAAAAATGAGAATTGTGTAAGGAATTAATATGCTAAAATTAAAGATCACTTGCAAGTTGCAAGTAGGGACTTGGGAACAGTGTCAGTTGTACTGTATCTCAACTCAATATTGATACATACACTCCTAGCCTTGTCTGTCTTGTAATAATGGTCCAATGTTACGTCTGCAATTCTTGACATTATTCATGCCCCAAGTTTCCCGCCAAACACTTGGAACTTGGAGGGAGTTATCAAGACAGAAGACACATGGACCCATTGATCGTTTAATTCCCTTAACATGATATATAAATAAATCAATATATATTCCGTCCGAATTTGGATATAAGAAGAAAAAAAGCTCACATTCGGTAGATTAAAATATAAATAATTTTTAACTAATTTTATCTTATTTAATGAGATAAACCTAAAATGTCTTTAATTTTATTTTACAACCATTCTATTTAATGAATCATGTGCCAATAAAAAGAGAGTATGTCCACTTGAAGTAATTTTTGATAAAATTGAATGTAGAGTAATTTAGACAATACAAGTACTTTTTACATGATACCAATAAAATTTAATGAGTTTAACCAACTTTTTAATATGTGTGAATTTAATTATTTTTATTTATATTCAAGTCCGGAGTAGTATTGATTAAATGGAACTCTTGAGTTTTTTGTGTCATGTTTATATATATTCCTTATTTATATGGAAAGGGATACGGCTGTATAGGCATCCTAGACATGCATTATTACTTTTTTAATCATTTCAAGCTTCACTATTAAATATGATTACAAATTAGTAAATTGTACCTGTATTTATGACACCTCTACTCTACATCTGTATCCCAATTTTGCCTGCTAGGTAATTTTTTTTAATTAGACATATCAAACTCTCTGTAATTAACAGGGTTAATATTAGTTTACTACTCTTGGCTTTGTCCACTTCTCTCCCTATGTGATGTGATAACTTCATGCTACTTGCTGTACAACACAAGTCAATTGTTCAACTAAAACAAATAAAAGGCTCCTGCTTTTTCGGTGATTTGGAAAGCAACTCAATTTAATTTTTTCTTTATACTAGTTAGTAGTAACCCTCGTGAACACTTAAGGATCGGTGCTTCAATATTTTGTTTAATTTCTTATTTCTATATGAAAAGCTGCAACTTTATACAGATTGTCCCGTAGGATCGATGGTTGGCCGATAAATTAAATTAGTTAAAATCTTTTGAGTCAAAGCCGTGATCATATATTAAATTCATATATATAGGGGTAATTACCTAAATTAGATCTGCACTACGTGATAAATTAGCCTAGATCAATTTCAAATAGATACGGCAAACTAGCATGTTCATAGAATACAATAACATAATAGAATTGGAGTTGTGTACCTTCGAATGAGAGAATCAACCATTTCCATGTCAATGTGACAAGTGAGAGAATACTGCTCTCTTCCTAGTACGAGATCAAAAGACAGAGTAGAAGAGTCTAAGCTAGGATTGTCTAAACTGACTAATGGGGTATCGGTTTATATCCTTACCAGTAGAGACCAGGGGCCTCTCAACGGGCTACTGAACTGAACAGTCCAACCCATCACGGGCTATTCACAATAAAAACCCAATATAATTGAATATATATCATCCATATTTATATTATGTGCTATAATTAAATAATTAATCTATAATTGATATTAATTAATAATTCACATAAATATAATTCCAAATAATTGATTAATGCTAATCCACAAAATATAATTAGGGATAATCTAGCATTCTCCCACTTGGATAGCATTAGTCAATTATCAGAACTACTAAGAATTAATAAAACCAAAGTATCAATTATAGCCAATGCACATAACATTTAATAATTTTAAGAAATAAGAGTATTAACAATATAGAAGATAGCATCCGATAGGGATACATACCATATGCTTATATTTCATAAAATGATGGATAAAGGAAAGCATAATTCAATGAAACAATATGTTATCCAATAATGGTCCCAGCATCTTAGATGCTATAAGAGATATGGTATAATAAAAGTAAACAACACATATCTCATAATATTGAGCAAATACAAAACGATAGACTCCCACTAACCCAAAATACCAAAAGACTTATACAAACACACATGAGTTATGAAAAACTCTAATAATCAAGTCTTTGGTTAGTGGATCTACTAAAATGCTCAACACATGTGATAGTTGTTGTTAATGTCTTTTCGACACTAATCCAAAACAGCTTCTTTCACCATCACAACAGGCCACAAATCCGACGTTATCCACATGATTATAAGTGCACACAATAGCCCAGTATCAAGAGTAATTACATAGGGGAAAAACCCAATAACAAAAGTAATTACACATGGGCAAAGTCAAGAATGCTCAGGAACAATTGACATTTAATTAATCCGAGTTTTACTAAATAAGTGACTATGCATGTTCAAGTAGAATAAATAAATTTAACAAATCTCCCACTTGAACAACATAGACACTTAGTTTAAACAAAATAAAACTCAAGATTAATATAGACAAAAAATGTCAACAATGAGCAAGCACTTATAGCAATTGGTTCAAACAAAAGAATACGAGTACCTCAACAATGTAGAAAATCATACTCGATAGGAGTACTCATATCATACATGCAAAATACTCATACATCTGTAACCTTATGAAATGTGGAATATCCGTTAAAGAAAAATTACAACATAAGTGCATACTAAAATAATCAAAGTGTCTTTCATAACACAATGGCCAAAACAATAATAATAACATAGTCCACATAAACTCAAGTGCCTATAATAGCCCAATAACTAATAACAAAAGTAATTACATATGGGCATAACCCAATAACCAAAGTAATTACAAAATGGGCTTATAAAATAGTACCAATGAGTAAGTACTTTATTGGTCCAAATAATAAGATTTACAAGCACCTTATTGATCCAAAGAAATCATACTTGATAGGAGTATTAATTTCATATAAGATACTTATAAATCTGTGACGTTATAAAATGTGGAATGTTGGTCAAGAGAGAAGCACAATAAAATTGCAAGCCAAATGTGCAATACCAACAAAATAACCTTAGCGTGCACTTAGTGTGTCTTACTGAGATTCAATAAAATTGCACATAAAAATATATATCAACAATTTGTGCACAAAAATACATCTCAGTAATACGGAATGAGACTTCTTCCTAAAATCTCTAAGAGCATGTCATATGATTAAACGCGCATAATAACACATGACAACCAAAAAAAACTCAAAAACAATATTTTAATACAAAAGTGCACACAAGAACATATAACAACGCTATTGTCTCAAAACAAACAATTGTGTGTACTCCCACTAATCCAAAATAATATATTATTATGATTCTCATTAATAGTGGGATTATAATTTTGCTAAGGTGCTCATCATGAGTCTAAAACTCACAATTTTTCTCTCTTCAAAATTTGATATTAGAGAGAAACATATTAAAGCAAAGTCAACAAAAATGGTTACGAAATAAAATATCAAACTCAACACAGAATCTTAACCATGGTTTTACAAATGAGTTTCATAGTTAACCATATACTTTGCTTACAAAATGAAGGAAATTATAAATGTCCACTTGACATTTCAAAACAGAAAATCTCCTTAAAAAAGGTTGTAACACACAATTTTATAAAATATGATGGCTATTTGAAAAAATTCTCAACATATGAGTGAGATTATAATCTCCAACATATTTCAAAATGAGATCATAGAAAAATTCAACAACTCACTCCCATGACTCAAGTGTTACAATTTAAATAATAGCAAAACACTCTTTAGCGCAAGCGGAAACAAAAGTGCATAAGACCCTTGACTATTACTGAGGATACAATAAAAAATTTAAGAAGTCTTTAACTCCCACTGTTCTAATAATTACAAAATTACAGGATAACAATATTGTATTATATACAAAATTTATCCATACATATATATCCCAAAATAGTTTGGCATACCATTGATGAGAAGGAAAATTAATGGTATGTAATAGAGAAATTAATCTCTTCAAACAATAACAAGTTAATTTGGGACATCAACATATTGTCTGGTACCCATAATATAAGACAATAATGGGGAGTTTAACTATAATGTTCTCAAAGAGACTTAACAAGCAATATCCTCAATATAAAACCTTGACAATAAATGGTTGACGATATGAAAGTAGTCATTGCATTACTACTATCTTGCTTGACAAAATCATAACATAATATATAGATTTCTCCCACTTGATAGAGAAAAGTATTTAAAAGATAATATAATATGAAAATAATATAAAAATATTATTTTCTCTATCACACGATGATTATGTCAAGCAATACAATACCGATAGGGTAGGTCCTATTTAAAATATTGACAGAAACGAGCATAAAGTTCGGCTAACTCCAAAATAACAAAAAAAAAAACATTGAAAAAGCATAATATTTTATGCTAACACAAAATTAAATGAATCTGTGTGTCTAGCCAAAATAATAAGATGTCCATTAACCAAAATTTCTTATTTACAATGATCCCGCCTAAGGGTCCCGAATCACAATAAATAAGAAATAACAAATGATACAATATATAATTCTCATGTCCCAATACATATATTCTAATACCGATAGGGTACTAAAACAAAAAATTTGACATGAGTTAAACACCAAGATATATTGCATAATAACAAATCACATTAATAACAACACACCAATAGGGTATAATTATTATTAGTGCAATATAAATATAAATTAAAATAACTAATTTTCCATAAAATTTTGCATAATTGTACCCACGATAGGTGAACTCACAATTATACAAAATATAAAAATCATGCCAAACATAATTTAATTTGAATGAATAAATTGCATGATTAACAAACTATATGTATTATAAATACATAACACATGGTTTCAAAATGGCCAAAAATAATTTCATAACATTCGGCTCACTATCAGGGAGAGTGAAATAAATCAAAAACTATCTAATAACATGTGAAACATTAACAAAAGGTTACAAAAATTAATTCAATGTTATGAAATTAATATATTTAAATGAAATGAAATGTTTACCATGTAACTTGTCAAAGGTTACAATATGACAAATGATTCACTTTTACAATAACAATCATTAACCAAGAATCCAAGTAGTTTTTACTACCAAGGTTATCAAGAATCAAGCTTGATCCTGCAGTGCCATTGAAGAGTGGAGGAGGCCGACCACTAAACTATTACCTCACATATACATTTACTATAATGGAAAATGACTAATGAAGATGCAACTTCATGTACTACAAGCCCAACATGTGAAGGTGCAAACTCATTTCCAAGGAATATTGAATAATCATAAAAAAGATATCAACATATTCCACATATCAGAAGAGCAGATGGCAGAACTAATTACGTAAGTAACAAACTAGGATTATAGCACCATCAGCCAAATGCTTCCATATATAGCAAACTCCAAATTACCCCATTCACTCGACGCTCAAAATTAGTGATCAATCAAAACAAATATTGGACCCAAAAATCTTAGAATTAATGGACATCAAATTTTAGAAGAGCGTGTGGAACAATAGGATATTATGAAATATACCAAAACATAAAAAATGGGTCGCGCAGGAACCACAAATAGACCAGATTGAAACGACCATGACCGGCGACGACAGGTCACGATTTTTCGGCTGGAGGACCGCCCCTCCACAGCGGTTGAAAGCCCCAAGGTAATTGCAAAAATGATAAGTTCATGTAGGAGAATTTACATATCTAAGAAATAGGGGTTTTTGTTCGAACCCGCGAGGAAGAATGGTTCAATTCTCGCAAAATATGCAACGAAATCTCACCAAAATTTGGTTTATGATTCGAAATTGTATGGGTAATAAAACCCCTGAATCAATTTTCTGTTTCGAAAACAAAAAAATGAGAATAAAAATTTCGAACGTTTTGTGAAATGGAGAAGAAAAAATGATTATGTTATTCGCAATATACCACACAGTATGTACACAGTATGATAATCCAGAATAATTTTTTAATTTTAGGATATTGATTCTATAATCGAGAACAACCATAATCTGTATCTTTATTATTGCTCTGATACCAATTGATAAATTAGCCTAGATCAATTTCAAACAGATACAGCAAACTAACATGTTCATAGAATACAATAACATAATAGAATTGGAGTTGTGTACCTTTGAATGAGAGAATCTACCATTTCCATGTCAATGTGACAAGTGAGAGAATACTGCTCTCTTCCTGGTAGGAGATCAAAAGACAGAGTAGAAGAGTCTAAGCTAGGATTGTCTAAACTGACTAATGGGGTATCGGTTTATATCCTTACCAGTAGAAATCAGAGACCTCTCAACGGGCTACTGAACTGAACAGCCCAACCCATCACGAGCTATTCACAATAAAAGCCCAATATAATTGAATATATATCATCCATATTTATATTATGTGCTATAATTAAATAATTAATCTATAATTGATATTAATTAATAATTCACATAAATATAATTCTAAATAATTGATTAATGCTAATCCACAAAATATAATTAGGGATAATCTACACTACGTACCAGCTGGCGCAGACCAAATTCCAACCTATAAAGAAACCTGCCCATGGCAATGAATTGAAATTCCAACTAACTAAAGTCAAACTTTCTAAGCAAATTAGCCAAAGGCCATAACAAAACATTACACTGACTCGTGTCCTTAGTCCTGATATGTAATTTATTTCGGGAAGTTGTAGAATATTATGTTATGCATGTTTAAAAAGATAAGAACAGTAAAAGCAGAAATTGAAGGAAAGGGTGAGTTAAGTCATTTGGAGTTGTCTTATTATGTGACATCTCAAATACCATGTTCTAAGATTTGATGCACCAAAAATTCAACCATAGCTGTCTTTTTAATTACATCTTTTTTCTTTATATTCTTCCTCATAATGTCTCTGACTATGAAGTTATTGTCTCTTTCATTATTCAGCAAACAAAGCTTTCCTCCATGTTCACTGAATCTTCCAAAATAAGCATTCCAAAAAGAAATTAAAATAATAATATTAAATATAACATACTTTTGGCTTTTAGGGAAAGGGAAAGTATTATCCTTCACATAATTGGGATGGATGGGTAGGTGAATTGATATGTTCCCTTAAAATCTGCGTCTTTTTTAATTAATTTCTCCTATTGTAAACTTGTAATTCCTTTCATCCACCACTTTCTTTTTACATTTGAGAATAAAATCATTGATCTACTATTGCATTGTAGAAATAAAGGACAATATACCCTTTCCTGCACTGATTTTCATTTTTCAGTCAGTCATCCTGTTTAGGTGGTATTTGGTGTAATATTTTTCTATGATCTTTAATGATTAGTACATAATAGGGGAAGCTAGCTAATACCCGGATCCCTTTTTTCCACTATCATGTGCTATTTTGATTCCTGGACCTGTATCTATCTTCACACACTACTTTATGTTTATCATTATCCTGTAATCTTAATAGACGGGCGTAGGACAACATAAATAAAAAATATTTCACGCACATCACTTTTTCCATATCTATATCCCTTTTATGATTAAAAGGAGAGAGAAAAATCAATCGTGAAATCGAATCTCAATTTTTTTGTTACATGTCTCCAACCCCTACCAACTGTGTTGTTATCATTAGTTGCCTCAAGACAAGAAATCTTTTTCTATTAATATAAATATATATATATATATATATATATATATATGAATCAATTTATGAATACATTATCCCAGGGCACAATGGACATGCCAGAAAAGCATCGATCTATATATTGTGTGTTACATGCATGATCATGGCTTAACTAACATTAATTATATGCTGGGCCTAATTCAATGTAGATATATATAGACTTCACATATATATGTTGGTTTCTTAGTTCAATAATGAGATGATAACTACTGATCTATTCTCCTTTAGTGGTAGGCAGAACCACCACATATCCTATAATTTAGCCTGTCAAAATTTGGACTAATCCCATTTTGATGTGGATTCAATTGTATCAAGATGAGGTCCCACAATTACATAACGTAAACGGGAATCAAACATGATTAAGGCTTTTTTTGGTTGTAGCTTGTATGTGATTCTTCCAATCAATCAGACAATCACTACGTTACTAATTAAGAGTATGACTATGATTGATATAATGAGACAGGCCACTTGGTCATCGCCACCGAAAAGGTATATGTAAGTGCCTTAATTGTCCATTTGAGCTGAGCGTGGACGGCAATTGTGATGGATAGATGATAGATCAATAGCCTCTAACCAATCGGGGTGGTTTGGTTTTGGACTGGTTCTTATATATGTATATTCCTATGTTCAATGAGTGGTTGGTTGAAGTAGTAAATTTTTATTTTTAGTAAGCAAGTGATAGAGTCTTGTGTATGGAAAATTAATTTCGAATGAGGTAGTTACATACATTATAATATGGATGTTCTCGATTCAAATAAAATTATCTCTCGTAAAGAATAGGAGTGATCTCAACCGAATAATAATCTCCGAGAGAGTTTTTGAGGCCAAGAAGATTTCAGAGGTTAATGCACTTCTAGAATATTGAGGAATATTGAAAGATCATTTATTCTTTGTTTGGATACTCTTTAGTGGGAATAGGCGAGTGGGATAAAGAAGGAGGAGATATTTTCAACGCAGGCATCAATTCCATTTTATACAACGTTAAAGTAGTAAAGTACTTTGAAACAGAGCTAAAATTGAAACTTTTTAACATAATACATCAAAATTGAATTTAAAATTTTACCAATGAAAATTATTTGAGTTGGACCTTCAAAGTGCATTAAACAATTAAATTTTGAACACGGGACACTAAAGATTCATGGTGATTGTTAAGCAAATTAAGTTGATTCTTCTTGACACTTGTTCCATATGGAAACTAGAAGGGCACTGAAAACGTCTGAGACAAAAAGGCAGGAGAAGCCTCACATGGGGTTTACTTGCTTCCCTTTCACCCAATTATATATTCTCTTACCGAATTGACAGAAACAGAGGCCAAAAAATCATTACACCAACCAATATAGTGCTGTATATTATTAGTTGAGGAGTCACGTTCATCTTTGTCCCTTTAGACATTTTATCCAAACCAAAACTTGAGATGGTTGCATTAATTATCCAATAAGATGTTTTTGAAGATTGAAACACATGCTTGAAAACAGGTGAGATGAGTCATGAATGCTTGTAACCGAGGATGACCTTAGAAAGTGGAGCAGTGGGCAGCATTGGGTTGGGCCACATTAATTCTATTCTTATCCTAGCTAGCTAGCTAGCTTTACCAAAGGTGGTTGGTTAGCTACCCCTCAGGAACATAACATAATTGATGTGATGAATATCCCGACCCAAGGCTAGCTCTTGCACTTGTGGCAGAAAGAGTATGGTATCTGAATAATGTGTGCTGGCTGGCCCCAACTGATGATAATAATTTAATTGCCATTTGGACTGCCTTCACATTCACAACCCCACTTGCGCTTTCTTCAGTAACATTGCTACTTATCAAACGTGATATTCTCGGATTTTTCAAAGGAAACTTTGGACCTTTTTGAGACGGACAAGGTTAGCTTTAGCTAGTTAGCACCATCAAATTGGCAATCAGATTTGAAAGAATAATCGTTTTAATTTGGAAGTGATTGCTCGAGCTAAAAGTAGCATGGTATAAAATTTTTGCCGAAGTACTTCTAGGCGAAAAAAATAAAATAAATCAAAAAGGTCAAACGTATTTAACTTTTTCATAAGTTGAAATTTTGTAGTCTATCTACTCCAAAAGTTCTCCCATTTAACTTCTCCATAAGTAACTAATTTCAATTTGTGAATAAATTAAATTCATTTGACCTCTTTAATTCATTCTATTTTTATTTTCTTAAAATTTTTCTTAAAAAATGTATTCAAACTGGGCTATATGTATATTCCTCTACTTTTCAGAATTAAGAGGAAAGTGTTACTTTTGTTTTTGGTCCAAACTACTTACTATTTTTTTTTTCTATTTATTGAGGCTCGAGCCTGCAATACAAATAAAGATATCCACGTTCAATGTCTTTGAAGCAACGAGCAAACAACGGCCCAAAAGCTAAGGCCTAGGGCCCCACACAGAGTAATAGTGTAACTTAGTAGAGGTCTCTATTTGGACCAAAAAAACAAGGTCTTTTTATACAATCCATCTTCTTGCCCAAATTTTAATGGGTCCAATATCTCGATCAGGGCTGTGCATGATTTGGATTTCATTAAATCCAAATCTAAGCCGATAAAAAGGATTAGATATGTTGACAAAAAAAAAAAAGATTAGATATGTAATTAACTTTTAAGGACATACATGAAGATTTGCTCATAGCTAGTATTTTCTCTCGTGTAATGCATGAAAAATATTAGGCTTAATTGCACTTTTAATCCCCTTACTATCATCAATCCGTGATATTAGTCCCCCTACTTTTTTTTTCACGGTTTTGGTCTCCCTATTATTCCAAATTCACGATGTAGTTCAAAATTTTGGTCTCTCTATACCTCCCAAGTATGTGTTAGAGGGACCAAAATCGCGAATTTGGAATAATAGGGGGACCAAAATCGCGAAAGAAAAAGTAGGGGGACCAAAATCGCGGATTGATGATAGTAGAGTGACCAAAAGTGCAATTAAGCCAAAATATTATATTTTAATATTTATCTTTTTTCAATAAAAATACATTAACATATCAAGTACATTACATATTAGATTTAAAATGAATAATTTGAATTTAGTATGTATATATTATAGTATAATTGATTTGTATTAGGGTTTTAATAAAATTGTTCATATTAAAAAAGACTATTATTTTGAAGTTGAATTATTAATTATGTAGTTAAATTTTGAGATACTCATCAATTATATACTGTTCAAATATTTAAATTATATCATCTGTTGCTATATTATTCGAATTTAAATTGAAAAAACATTCAATATAAAAATTGGTTAAAGATTATGTTTAGATTTAGTGATATTAGTTTATTAAGTGATTAAAAGATATTTGAGGGAATGTTGAAAAAATATTTGTAAGAGAGGTGTATGAAGACAATCTTAAGGAAAAATATTGAGAAAATACCAAAAGTGACTTTCTAATTGAGAGAGTACATATCACACTCCAAAATGATGTTTCAAAATTATTATATAGAAAGTTGAGTAGAGTTTATGTATTAATATATAAAAGTAAATAAACAATAAAATATATTAAAATCAATTGACATATAATAATTATTACCACATTAAATGATAATCAAAAGATATCCCTTATTTCATGGATACCCCACATCACACATTGAATGAGTTTTAAAAGGTAACATTAATATATATTTGACTGTTAAAAAAACTTACCACTTTCATTGATACCCCATATGTCATACATTAAATGAGATTCAAAAGATAACCATTACTAATATAAATTCCAACCATGATTTTCTCCATATTTTAATTTTTAAGCTTCCATCATAAAGTTGGTGACATCTTATTAGTGTATAATCTCCCATCGTATTTTAATCTTATAAGAGATTAAAAAAATGATTTTGATAAAATTAGTTCTTAAGATTGAGAATAAGATTTGTCACTGACATTTTATGTATTTTTTATAAAAAGAATATGAATAGTGAATACCATGCTTTTTAATTTTAAATGATTGTTAGAACTATTAAATATAATATTGAGTTATCTAATAGTTTAATATATAATGGTTAAGTTTTTTAATTTGATATTCGAACCGTACAAATCATAATATAATTATTTCATAATTCAGCTCCAAATCCTAAGTCCTACGGGAAACGGAGACACTAGAAAATTTGATTGTACAATTTCACTTTTGAATCAAACACAGCAAAGACACTGTAATATTTTTTTTTCTTTTGAAATGGGGATAAATATATATTATTCCTCTGGTACCTACAACTGTTACTTACACTTAACATTTGGGTAAACCCTGTGGGGGTGGAAGAATTTGTGTTTGAGGATAAGGTCCATCTTTCACTAGGAAAACCATAGCCATTCCCCAAACAGAATGGCGCTCTATATGGCAATGCAGCAACCACATGCCTAATCATGATCAAATATTGAAGGTATAAACGTTAATGCACAAAATAAATATAATTTTAAACTTACTAGTTAAACAAGAGGAAATTAATGTTTGAAAATCTCACCTGGATTATTGGCCCTGAATCTGACGGCAACCCATCCATTGTTTGGAACTCCAACTGTTGTCTCTTCTGGTGGGTCTATAAGATTATAATTTTTGGGGTCTTTTTTGGAGTCAAAATTCCCAAAACCCCAACCCACCACATAGAAGCTATATCCATGCAAATGAACAGGGTGATTGTCACTTGCCAACACATTGGTTCCCTGCAAAATAAGCTCAACACTTTCATCATATTCCAGAACCAACACCTTGGAACCAAATCCTGTGGTCAACAGGTATTCTGGCAATTTATCACCTGTGTAATTGAATGCCTTGGATGGATTTCTTGGAAAATCCAATTCAAATACTCCTGGGATTTTATAGTAGTAGGCTCTGAGAAAATCAATATGTGGATATACAAGGCTAATGTTGTTCACACTAGCTGCAAACCTTTTCCCAAATGGGCCTGTGCAAGGTTTATCACTACAATTAAGCAGATTAACAGAAATGGTGAACAACAAATGGGTGTCCACTTTCATTGGAACATTCACTGGGTGGGTTTTGCTTGCAAGGCTTCTGAATTGCTTGGTGAAATCAGTTGCTGCTTTTGTTCGGTTATATGGAGGGAGATGAGGACGAATTGGCCTTTTTCTGTGATGGTTGGAGCCACTGTATATGAGGAAACCTGTTGTGGTTGTTTTATCAAAACCAGCACCAAAAGCACTTGAATAAGCCCTTCCAGCCATGAAATAATGACCAGGAGGTTGATTTGCTTCCAATAGAATGTCCATAGATTGGCCAGGTGCAATCATTATGTAATCTGTTTTTATTGGTTTCAGATAGCATCCATCTTTACCCACCACTGTCAATTTGTGTTTTCCAATGGCAAAGAAAAGTTCTTCATCCATCACTGCATTGATCATCCTAAGAAGATATCTTTTTCCATGGTCCACAATCATCTTGAATGTCTCTATCAAATGAAAAGGCAAATGAAACACATGTAACACAACATACTTGAATTTGTGATAGTATATATTTGGTTTACTGCAAAATCACATTTCAAATGTGAATCCGGGTCAACGCTATGTCTAGTAGAAGGTAGTGTACCTTTTTTGGAGCAGGGATATAGATAACCAGGTTGACCATTTATGGTATATGCATTTGATAGAATTGGTTCTCCTCCTGTTTTGTTTGCTATGTCTGGAATGTGCTTAACTTCTTTCTTCCACCACTCTCCTTTACAATGATACAGAAATTGCACTCAAAATTCAAAAGGGAAAAAATTTAGGAAAAGCTATATATGGTGGGTAAGGAAGGAGTACCTAGTATGATTGGAACCTCAGCATGGGGTTTGGGAAAGGGATAACGGTGTCCATGCTTGGGATAAATAATGAAAGCTCCATGAACTGTGGCTCTTGCCCACCCATTATGTGCATGCCACCATATTGTTCCTTCCTCTGTAGTCAAATGGATAATCTGTTTGAACATATCTCCTGGTTGGATTGGACACTGTGTTATGTATTCAGGTCCATCAGACCATGGATTCCTCACTTGTCTTGCCCCATGCCTCAAATGCAGAGAAACTCACAATCATACACTAAATAAAATGTTTAATAAACCATAGAAAAATGTATCTTGGGAAGCCACATACCAATGTATTGTTATGTTATAATTTGCACGGTTATAAACCTTGACTATAAGCTTGTCTCCTCTATGAGCTTTCAGGGTTGGACCTGGAAATTCCCCATTTACTGTCAAGATGTTCTTGGTACTACAGAGTCTGGTGAAAGATGAAGACTTTATCTGCAGAGAAGCAAAATCCATCCATTTACAAAAATTGTGCAAGGTGGTGGTGGTGGTGTTATAGTGGTCATTCGGCAATACCACCATTGACTAGTGAGAGAAAGAAGCACTTACCACGAATTTGTGATGATGAACTTTTCCATTTGCAGTATGAATCAGAAGAAGATATAATACAGAAAGTGCCAAAACTATCAACTTAGAAGCAGGAATCTCTGTCTTGGAGACCATCATTTGGCTCGGATCTGTTCATACGCAATCACTGTGATCTCAAATGTTACACTTTATACCCTCTTGATTTTCTAATAAATTCGACAGATTAATTATAGGGGTAAAAAAAGTTTTACTCAATCATCCTAGACATATTATATTATTAAATAAGATTTAATTAAGAGTTTAATTAATATATACGGTCAGTATATAAAAGTTTTAATGGGCATTCAATGGTATGCTGCCATTTCATTTAATAAATGTGACACCTCATGTATTGTTAAATTCAATAAATAATGTGTAAGCATATCATTAAATGTCTATATAAAATTTCTTTACACAGACGGTGTATATATTAAACTCTATTAAATAACAGTATAATTTTATTTTACATTATTTGTATATCTATTAAATCCTTAATTTAGCTTGTATACTATACATATCAAATTTCATTGACTAACCAGTGGATTTTATACCTTACATGGATTATTCTTTTTTTTGGTAACAGGATGTCCCAATACATGGATTATTCTGATAATCATGAAATTACTGTTAACCTCTTACTTATCAAATTAGTTTAATTAATTAATTTAGTTTTAGTATTCAAAACTTTTGTTTGGTAAAAGTATTCAAAACATAGTTGGCGTTTTTTTTTGGGGAGAAATTAATTGGGGAAGTTTAAAATTTTAAGAGGAAAGGACAGTATCACAAAAAATCTCACAAGTAATAAATAATATCTATATTCGGATCCGTTATCTACGTTACTGGAAAATGTTTTTCTTTTAATATCTATGTTTTTTTATTCTTTTAATATATATAGTTTAATACTCAAACTAGGATAAAATCTTAAATTAATAATAAAAAATATTAATTTAAAATATAGCGTTTAAATCAATTATAAAATTGAAACATTTTGTTTGATTCGAGTTACCAGCATTTCATTTATGAGTAATCCATTATCCAAGTGCTATTATAAATATGGAGATTAATTTGTGAGTTTTCAATGGGAAAGATTGTTCTGACACGGGAAAAAATAAGTTTCAGACGAGACGGAATTTACCCCATCCATGGAAATTGAGTTTGGTTTCTTCTGATTCTGCAGTTCATGTTGCAAATTCTCCATTTCGCAGCACGAAGGTGTCAATTTTATGTCAAACTCAACTCTCGAAAGTTTGATGGCCAATATTTTTTGTGTATATGTGATTAACATGAACAATATTTCTAATCGGATTTAGTTAAAACTTATCATTCCTCCTTAAAAGTATGTTTTATGGGCAGCCTGCGTTACCAATATCATACATATTTTATTTAACAAGTTTTTCAATTCTCTTAATTACTTGAAACATAACGTATGAAAAAAGTCAAGCTTTTAATGCTAACATTTAATATATTTTTACCAAAAACATATGCTCTTTGAATTATTAAAATATTATATATTACTATTACTAGTTATTTGAGTTGAACTTGATTATTTAAATGAATGAAGTTGATACTTTACAAATTTGACATTAATGGTTTGAGAATAATTTGTTTAAGTGTGTCCGTTTGTTGGGGGAGGGAGATATATAGTAGGAATACTTTTTTTACTACCTCTTTCTTATTTTACTATTTTATTTGTCATTTTGTAATTCCAAGAAACATTTAATTATTTTTATCAAATATATCATTTATAAATTAAATAATAAATGATATAAAAAATAATTAATAAATTATAAAGGGTATAATAGAAAAGTAGTTAATATTTTTTATAAAATAAAAAAATTACTTAACATTCCATAATTCATGTATAAAAATATAGAATGATAAATAAAATGAAACCGGGAAAATATATAAAATTAGAGTGGTAAATATTGAAAGTATACCCTCTGAGTTTGTTGGGTGAGACTAAAAGACATATGAGAATACTTTTATTATATGAAAGTGACAGTGGAAATTTTTGAAAGTATACAATGCAAGAATGATTACGATAAAAAAAAATTAATAGTCACATAATCATTTAAAAATTTAAATGATTTTATATTTTAATTCTAACCGTTGAGCTAAGGGTTGATATATATATATTTTTTTTTGGTTAATAACTAAGGGTTGATATTCATACATCTCATTCTCATATAAAAAAGACTTTCTATGTTTGTGTGTTATAATAATATTGATAATAACAATTTAATTTATTGTGTTTACCACTCAACTAATTTCTTTTTTCAAGACTCGTTTTTCATATATATGACTATTATAGTCTTCTTTAAATAACTATTGTTTCCATCATCAGAATTTATCTATTTTTTCCCAATAAATTTGACTTGTGCTTTAGCAATAAAATAGAGAGGCGTATTTCATATTTCTTACTCCCCGTTTCTCTTTTACCTTAGGTAATAAAATTTAGAAGTAAAAAAAATTGAAGTTATAAATTAACTAAATAAGAAAAATGTAAGCATTTTTTTAAGGTTTAGCTCTTTATATAAATGAATCAAGCTTAAGTAGTTAAATTTTTTCAGAAATCAAGTCTAAATCTAGGTGTTTGACTCAACTAGCTAGTAGGGGCCGGATATACAACAAAGCAATTAAGGCCACTGCCTAGAGCCCCCAAATTTTTAAGGCCCCTAATTTTTTTAACAGTAGTATTATTGATATAAATTATTTTTAAAAATATTAATAATGTTTGAGATAGGGCCTAATATTTTATAAGACATATCTTACATTTTTTATATCTCTTTTTTCTTATCGTTTAAACTACTTAAAAGTTCACAACCCATTTATTAGTTTTTACAAATGAAAAGACACTCAACACTCATCGGTGAGTTTCTTTATATCAATAGTATTGTTGAGTCTATGATCTGTTGGCTACTTGTATGGTTATCACATTAATGCAATTTACTTTTCTTTGACAATAAATTTTGAGTTTCGAGGACTATTCTGATATTGATGGTCTTGATTTATTTTCAGAATTAAAGTTATTGAAAGAAATTCTAACAAATGAAATTAACACACCATTAAAAATATTGAACTATATAAAAAGATGGCTTAAATATGTTTTTAGTCCCTATAAATATAGGTAATTTTGTTTTTAGTCCCTATAAATTTTTTTTTTTGGTTTTTCATCCCTATAAAATTTTCCGTTTGTCATTTTGGTCCCTGTCATTAACTTTAAGCTTATGTGGCTAACAGAGTGCCACGTCATCCTGCCACATGTATTTTTCTTCCAGCTTAATTTTGTTTTTAGTCCCTATAAATATGGTCTTTTGTTTTTAGTCCCTATAATTTTTTTTTTGTTTTTTTACCTCAATCTCATCCCCATCCAATATCACAGTGTCCTTTTGCTTCTTCTAGTGCATTGTTACACTTGAAATTCTTGAATTCTTCATGGTGGGTTTAAGGAAATAAATTTTTTATGTATTCAATTATTTGAAATTTCAATACACTTGAATTCACTATATAAAGTGAGAAAAACTTGTAACGACCTTTTTTCTGTCTATTGACTAACAAAATTCTCATTTGATTTATGTCTATTGATGACCTATATATAACTTAATGTAATTTGTCCTGAGTAACAAAAAAGGCTTGTAATTGTAAATCAAGTGAAAATTTTGTTAATCAATGGATAAAAAAAGAATTGTAGAGAAAAAAATGTCATTACAAGTTTTTTCCACTTTATACAGTGAATTCAAGTGTATTGAAACTAGTATTGATCTCGTGCGATGCACGGATTTGGTATTCAAATTAATTAAATCATGTGAAAATTAATTAACCTATAATATAGGTAATTAAAATATTATTCAATTTATATATTGAAAAGAAAAAAAAATTATTGTACATTTTAATGAGTATTGTGTTAATAAGAAAATATATTAAAATGTATAAATGAAAATTTTAATACATAATGCATAAACAAATTTATATTTATAAATTATCTCTTTGTACTCTATATTTTTTATAATATTACAAAACTTAAAATTATCACGGTAAATAAGAGTTTTAAATCCTTGTTGATACATCACAAAATATAGTTAAAATAATAATGTGAACACTTAGTTGAGTAGCACGTAGATATTGATTTTATCTCTTTGAATATTATAATATATTAGTTTCATCCTTTTTAAAATTTATTCATTTTTTAATTGTTATTTTTTTTATGAATTGGATTATAATTTAAGTGGAGTATAGTTTATAATATCATATATAATAAATATATGATAACGTTTTACTATTTTAGTTTTTAAAATTAAACGAGTAGATATATTTCATTTTATGTGTCTAATATTTTTTTTTGCTTTATTATCTATGTAACATTGCACGGACTCAAAAAATCGATAGTAATATTTATGTGAAATAAAAATATAAATGAATGCAAGATTAAATTAAATCACATGAGTAACACAGGGAGACACAGACACAGTGTTTTCTTTTTTGATGTTTGAAGTTTGAACATTGAAATTGAAGGTTCGTTCTTTTCTTTGCTTTGGTACACGGAGGCGATGGTGGGGACAGTCTTAGGCGTGCAAGCGTGCGTGTTTGACCCAACTTTCTTAGTTCTTACTGCTCTCTTTCTCTCTCCTTTCTTTTCATTTTCATCTGAATTTCACTTTCTAATCACAGTTCATTATTCATATTCATATAAATAAAACCAGAATAATAATATTATACTATTTTTTTTAAAAAAGAGAGGAATAATTAGAATAGAATGAGAAATTTCTCAACAAAGGACGCATCATTCGTTGACTTGGCTCTCTCTACTCCTCAACCTCTCTCTAAAAAACTGTTTCCCTGCATTTCCAGCTAAAACTGGGCACACCCATCTGAGATTTTAGCTCTGGATTCCTAGGAAGAAGCAGAAAGAGGAAAAAGAAGAGAACTTGGAGCTGCCCAGAGTTTGATTTTGGCATAAAATCAAGTTCACTGGGATTTTCGGTTGGTCAACAAGGTCAAGATGCTGCTGAGCTTGATGGGTATCGTGTAGATCAACTCTTATCGAGAGGGGTCTGTGGATTAGAGAATCAATTGCTTATGAATGATTATGAAGGTTCTGGTGTTGTAATTGAAGAAACATGGAGCGAGTGACTTTATCTTCTACTGCTTCCTTTCTTGTTTGGGCAATTTTGGTGCTTGATTTGGTGCTTAAGGCTTCTGGCAATGCGGAAGGTGGGTGGTTACCTTCCTCTATGGGGTTTTAATTGTTCTATAAATGTCTCTTCCCGTTAAACAGGTGCTTTAAATGACCATGATTGGTTAGGAAAATTCACCTTTTTTTGATCTACTAGGTTGCCCTTCAACTTTATTGTAACTGGTCATACGTTTGATTATCAAATAGAACTGGAGAAGTTAATACTAGACTTGGAGTAGCTTTTGTAATATTTCAACTCAAATGGTTCTCTAGCTGTAATATTTTTGCTAGCATAATATGATCATAGAATCGAAGGATTTGAATAAATTCATAGTATTATTGTGCTCTTTATCATTACCCTTGTGCTGTTTGTGAATTGTAAAATGGCGAATGTTGATTGTAATACTTTCTGAGATAATCAGGGCCTGGGTGTGACGGTCTATAGGATTTCATTATCTTAGAATGGCTTGTCAAAATGGTTTTATTCTTGTAAAAAATATTTCTTTCCATTTGCTTTCATTTTTTATTAGTTGGCCTAATATTTAGATGTATGCTACTAAGGCTGACTAATAGAAGTTGGGTTTCACTATTTCACATTGCACCATCAATGTTGACACTTACTTGATCTCCTACTCCATACAATTTAATATTAAGAAGGTTTGCATCTAAAGATTGCTTCTTTCTAGCACAGGTGATGCCTTGAATACATTGAAGAGCAACTTGCTTGATCCTAACAATGTTCTTCAAAGCTGGGATGCTACCCTTGTCAATCCCTGCACGTGGTTTCATGTTACATGCAATGGTGATAACAGCGTGACTCGGGTGTAAGTTAATGTGTGGTTTTTACCTGTAGCTTAATGACCGTTTGTCCACATCGTGAATTATTTTTTTTGCGTTTGAACAGTGATCTTGGAAATGCAGAGCTTTCTGGTACACTGGTTCCACAACTTGGTCAGCTCACAAATTTGCAGTACTTGTAAGTTGTGAATCAGATATGATAGTCATTTCAATCAGGGTAAAATGTGCCTAGTTTTATAAATTAAGGGATTAAGGCCTATCAACTGATAAATTAGAGTAGCATATTGCAATTGACCCCTCAATTTATCTACTTAGTTATACATGATTTATTCATAAGTCTTGTGATCCACATACAGTATTGAGCTCAAAACTTTTCCCTATCAAAATTCAAATGCCTTCTGCCCCACCTCTATTGATTGTAGAAAATCTAAATCTATATAAGCAAGGGCTGTCCTACTTCCACATCTTTTATTGTTGAAGATTGAACCACTTGAAACTTTTGGCATCTTCTTAAGCTTAACTTGACATCAGCTGGGTTTTGGAGATAGCTGTATAAATTGCTGAAGCAAAGCTTATAAATCTTATTTTATATTATACATAGCCATCAATTCTGTTTCCATTCTCAACACATCAACTTCGTACAACCATATGAATGTGATCTGTCACCTTTTAATTATTTGTTGGACATCTTTGCTTACACAAATCTGAAAATTTCACCCTTTCAATGGCAGGGAACTTTATAGTAATAATATAACTGGAAAAATCCCAGACGAGCTTGGAAATTTGACAAACTTGGTGAGCTTGGATCTTTACTTGAACAATTTAACTGGTCCCATACCGAATACATTGGGCAACCTTGGAAAACTACGTTTCCTGTATGCACACTTTCCTTATTCTCATATCTTTGATCTGCAAAATTTATTCATCTTGGTTTCAATTTTGTTACTTCCTTTACCTTTTTTCAACATCTATATTTTTTGCTTCCCCTTGCAAAATGGTGGTAGATTTTGTAGCCTCTACAACATGATTATTTCATTTCCAACAGTGCCTGTAATATACATAAACACATGCCTATAAAACGTATCATTCCTATTTTTACTATTGCTGCTACTGCTGTTATTACTTATTATTACTTGATGCAATGTGTGAGTATATGTACAATCAAATGAAAGACTTAAGGCTGTTCTAATTATTTATAAGTAAAGACTTAAGGCTATTGACCAGGTTGGCAGAGTTAGGCCATAAAGTTCTGATAACATTTTTTTGGGGGGCAACTAACACCATTTTTTGCTTTAATCAGATGAAAGAAATCTTAACAGCATCTGTTATGGGTTTACATTGATCAAACCATTCTCTGTGTATCAAAGATGCAACGAGTTCAATGTAATAATTATACATTTATATCCACATTGATAGTCTGAGGGGTGGTGAAGGCTGCCTTAAGTTTCTTCAAGTGCCTGGTTTGACTGATCTTTAGTAAAGCTTGATTTACTATAACCACATCTGAATTTACATTTTTTTATCAAGTAATCTTGATTAGCTGTGATGATCCGACACTCTACCATCCCACATTCTAAATAATTAAGGCTATGATCCTGATAGTATTTTGAAGGACTGAAGCCCAATTGTTTGCATAGTCTTTCCCTGCAATTTTGTTCACATGAAAGGAAATTTGCACTGCCTTATGTGTCATATTTGATAATTGTTTGCTGATCATGTCTTATTACTCCAATCTATCAGTTTTGTATCCAAATTAATTTATTCTGCTCTCCAAAATAGGCGTCTCAATAATAACACCTTGTCTGGAGGCATTCCTATGTCTTTGACAAACGTTGCTTCACTGCAAGTTCTGTAAGTGGTACTCCTATGTTTAGATTTCCCATGAGTTAATGCCAAACTAGATTCCTATTTATACTAGAATCATATATTTCTATGTGTAAACTGACACCACAGTCATTGTGGAATCTAGTGATCTCTCAAACAACCATCTATCAGGGGAGGTCCCAGTAAATGGTTCATTTTCATTATTTACCCCCATCAGGTTGGTGCAAATAAGTATGTTCATATCTATGTCTATTGTTGAGGAATGACCTAAAAATTTTGCTAATCCCATGTGTTCTACTTCACAGTTATCAGAACAATCCAGACTTGAAACAACCAAACACCACTCGAACGACACCAATTTCTCCACCGTAATTTTACTATTTTATTTGTCATTTTGTAATTCCAAGAAACATTTAATTATTTTTATCAAATATATCATTTATAAATTAAATAATAAATGATATAAAAAATAATTAATAAATTATAAAGGGTATAATAGAAAAGTAATTAATATTTTTTATAAAAATAAAAAAATTACTTAACATTCCTTAATTCATGTATAAAATATAGAATGATAAATAAAATGAAACCGGGAAAATATATAAAATCAGAGTGGTAAATATTGAAAGTATACCCTCTGAGTTTGTTGGGTGAGACTAAAAGACATATGAGAATACTTTTATTATATGAAAGTGACAGTGGAAATTTTTGAAAGTATACAATGCAAGAATGATTACGATAAAAAAAAAATTAATAGTCACATAATCATTTAAAAATTTAAATGATTTTATATTTTAATTCTAACCGTTGAGCTAAGGGTTGATATATATATATATATATATATATATATATATATATATTTGGTTAATAACTAAGGGTTGATATTCACACATCTCATTCTCATATAAAAAAGACTTTCTATGTTTGTGTGTTATAATAATATTGATAATAACAATTTAATTTATTGTGTTTACCACTCAACTAATTTCTTTTTTCAAGACTCGTTTTTCATATATATGACTATTATAGTCTTCTTTAAATAACTATTGTTTCCATCATCAGAATTTATCTATTTTTTCCCAATAAATTTGACTTGTGCTTTAGCAATAAAATAGAGAGGCGTATTTCATATTTCTTACTCCCCATTTCTCTTTTACCTTAGGTAATAAAATTTAGAAGTAAAAAAAATTGAAGTTATAAATTAACTAAATAAGAAAAATGTAAGCATTTTTTTAAGGTTTAGCTCTTTATATAAATGAATCAAACTTAAGTAGTTAAATTTTTTCAGAAATCAAGTCTAAATCTAGGTGTTTGACTCAACTAGCTAGTAGGGCCGGATATACAACAAAGCAATTAAGGCCATTACCTAGAGCCCCCAAATTTTTAAGGCCCCTAATTTTTTTAACAGTAGTATTATTGATATAAATTATTTTTAAAAATATTAATAATGTTTGAGATAGGGCCTAATATTTTATAAGGCACATATCTTACATTTTTTATATCTCTTTTTTCTTATCATTTAAACTACTTAAAAGTCCACAACCTGTTTATTAGTTTTTACAAATGAAAAGACACTCAACACTCAACGGTGAGTTTCTTTGTATCAATAGTATTGTTGAGTCTATGATCTGTTGGCTACTTGTATGGTTATCACATTAATGCAATTTACTTTTCTTTGACAATAGATTTTGAGTTTCGAGGACTATTCTGATATTGATGGTCTTGATTTATTTTCAGAATTAAAGTTATTGAAAGAAATTCTAACAAATGAAATTAACACACCATTAAAAAATATTGAACTATATAAAAGATTAGGTTCTTTTCCAAATACATACATTGCTTATAGAATATTATTAACATTACATGTAACTGTCACGACTGCTGAAAGAAGTTTTTCAAAATTAAAATTGATTAAATCATATTTAAGATCAACTATGCTACAAGATAGATTGAATGAGTTAGCTATATTATCTATTGAGAGTGAGATGTTAGAATTACTTGATTATAAAACTTTAATAAATAATTTTGCAGGTCAAAAAATCCAAAAAAATAACATAAAAATTATTAGTCTATATTAACATGGGTCTTGTCTTAATTTTTGCCTAAGGCCCTGAAATTCCTAGATACGGCCCTGCTAGCTAGTCCCATTTACAGTTTACACAACTGGATATTCTCTATTTTATATATTATTGAAGAATAATTGAATTGATTCATTAAATAGGATTTCTTTTTATAAGCAAAATAGTCCTAAATAGGATTCATTAAATAGGATTTAAAACCCCTTTATTTTAAATTAATTATACTTATAATTTGTCTTCCCAATATATTAAAAGTAAAAGAAAAAATTCCCTTCCACCAATAACAATGTTCGATGAGAGATAAAAAAAATAAAAGAGAAGAGAACAAATAATAAAATATGATGGACGAAATCATGTAATAAAAAGAAAAAAAATGGAGAGAAATGAAGATGTCACCAAATTGATAATTGAGTAACTTGCTTCAAAATCAAAATCAAAATCTTATAGAAACAATCAAAGATCAGATTGTTTATATTTTTTGTCAAACAAAAAAAAAGGTTTTGTCTATTTTTTTGGTCAAAAACATTTAATGTGTATGGGTTGGCATGGGAGAACAGTGGCGTGACTAATCAAGCCACTAGGTTGGAATATGGATATTGCTATTCACACTATCCCTTTTTATTATTCACACCACCCTTTTTATTTATATCAATGGATGCTATTTTAGAAATGTCAGAGACAAATTGCAAGACTCTGTAAAAGTCGGGGTGAAGGTGAAAGTGATAGTTTACTCCTTGTCTCCACATTTTTCCTCCTCGAGTAAATTAGAACTTCTGTCCTTGACTTTTATTGCATCTTACAGTTTCATCCCCGACTTTTCTAAAATAGCACTTTAGTCCCTGACTTAATTAAAAAATGCACTTTAGTCCCTAAAAGTGCATGATTTTTAATAAAGTCAGCATGTTTTTTAATAAAGTTAAGGATCAAAGTACATGATGCAGGGACTAAAGTACTATTTTAAAAAAATCAAGAACGAAAATACAAGAAACTGTAAAAGTCGAGGGCGAAAGTGCTAGTTTACTCTTTCCTCCTCCCTTCTCCTACCTTAACCTTGCTGGAGTAACGTGATGTAACCATCCTCTCGTTTTTTTTTTTTTACTTTTAAAAAATTAAGTTTTTAGTACACGCAGTTTGAAAGTGTGTACTTATATACAATTCTAAAAAGTTATATATCGAAAAATAAGTTTTCAATATGCAATTTTCAGTTGTAAAAAAATTGTAATTATTCAATAACATGTGATTATATTATATATTAAGTTTAATAATATATGAAGTGTCGGATAATGTGTGGATATTCATTAGTTGACTGTATGAAAGTTTTTTTACATTACAATGTTTATTCATTAAGCTCACATCTAGTGTATTAAACTTTTTGTTTTAAATTAACCACTTATTATTTCATTTAAATTATAAATTTAATTGAATTTGTATATTTCAAAATTATATCAAAATGTATCTACCATTTTAACAAATGTAAATTGATCCTTATAAACTTTAATATAAAAGGATTCATGTGATATTTTATAATTATTCTTTGTAAATAAAAAATACACTCAATTAAATTTTATTTTTGAAGACTATAAGGATTCGTAAATAATATCCGAAAAATTAAAGAAGTTAATTTTTACCAAAAATTTCAATAAAAAATAAATGAATAATTTAATTTAATTTAATTTAGTCATTGTATTGTAACCAAATGATTTCGCGGGTTCTCTGAGTTACATGCTCAATAAAGTAGATAATATAAAAAAGAGTATATTGTGTTTTATCTAAAAAATAAAAAATAAATTTGACCTTAATTAGTTTGGTTTCTTTAGCACAGTTTTCTATCTATAAAATAATTAAAAGTATATCTTTAATGTGAGACACTTTTATTATATAAACTCTCTCACACTAATCTGATTCTTTTTTATATATGTGAAACAGTATAAGACCAATTAAATAATGAATAAAAAATTGATAAAATTAAACCACACGACTTCTTCCAAAATGAGATTATCTGTGTGTTGATTTACTGCAAAATCACGTTTCAAACGTGAATTAACGTTAAGTTGAATTTATGTTTAAAACGTAATTTTACAGTAAATTAAACACACACATAAAATATGTTTGGTAAACTATTTCAGCTAGTTGAAATCTGAAATTAATAGCTGAAATTATTTTTGCTGTGTTTGGTAAGGTAATTTTTTTGGATAGCTACTAGTTTTTCTTGAAAAACTACTTGGGGTAGCTTTTTACGAAAAGTTTCAATTTTCAGCTAGTAACTGAAAATTAATTATAAGTTTATCCCTCAACTACTCTCACTTATCATTATTTAATAATTAACGATGTCCGTGTATATTATTTTACCATTTTCAGCTAGTTTTAATAAACATTTTCAATTAAATCAATTAGTTTTTCAACTTTTAAAGCTAACTTTAAGTTTTAAGTTAGTTTTATCAAACACACTCTAAATTTTCAATTAACTTTTCAGTTTTCCATCTATTTTTTAGCTAATTTTATTAAACAAAGTCATGATGTTAAAAATTCAATCTCGACAGAAAGAACAGAACGGAGATGGGTACAAATTAATGCGGTTCCATGTTTGCTAATTAAAGCGAAGAAAATAGAACAGGAGCAGGGGTGAAATTGAAAAAAAACTACTCTTTTGTTTGATTTGAAAATTGAAACTGAAGCAGAGTTTACGCATCATGAATTACGGATAAGACAAAAGACAGACTATAGATTTGTTGAATAATGTTATCCAGGTACATGTACACATCGTTTAATATTTATATAGTTTTTGTTTTTTATCATTTGATTATAATAGATTGCATTTTGTTTTTCATACTACCTTAAAAAATTGTAATTAATGTGATGTCACTGATGTACTAAGTGTTTATTTACACCAAGCTATACTCGATTTTTTCTTTTCCTAGTAAAAAATGACTAGATTCAGGGAAAACGAAGTTGATATCATGGATGGTTTCGTTATTAGGGTTATATATACAATTAATTTAGTACTGGACTCTAAACATGTTAATTTTTCTATTTCCAGCCAGAATAAGAGATGGAGGAGTGGTTGGTTTCAGTTTGCTAACTCATGGTGTCAGTCAACAATGTAATGCTTATACGCATGGACTTGGTCAATTTAATAAACCGTTAGAATTAGAATGTGTATTGTTTAATGGTAGGGGGGGAATAGGCCAGTCGGCCTGTCAGGGGCCTATGGCCTGGCCTGGCTCAGCTCGTTTATTAAAAAGGTCAGGTCAAGGCTTGTTAAAAGGTCTGTTTAGTTAAATAGGTCAGGCTTCAAGCCTATGAAACAACCTATTAAACTTAACAGGCCGGCCTATTTAATAATAATATATAATATATTAAAAATTATATAAAAAACTATAAATATAATTAAAAAATTACAATATAGTAAAAATTATAATATATTAAATTAATTATATAAAAAATATACTTAAAATGTCTGCTGGCCTGCATAGGCTTATAGGCTTGTTGGCCTATTTATAGGTCTTGTTATAAAACAGGCTTCTAAACAGGCTTACAGGCCAGACCAGGCTTTTTCGCAGGCCAGGCCAAGGCCTTACAAAAAGGCTTGTAACAAGTAACAGGCCAGGCTCAGGCTTAAGAATTAGGAGTCAGGCCAGGCCCAGGCCCAGGAAGCCTGGGCCTGTTTCCACCCCTATTTATTGGTCTAATGGTTTACTCGCATTTGGAGTGGAATATGGTGCAATCCTTGACAAATTGTTATGAATAATAATAATAATAATATTAATACTCTGTGTCCATTTCTATAGTCAAATATTTGACTAATTAATCCGTAAAAGATCACTCGTTTATTTGTCTCTGTGTGTGTTGTTTTTTTAACTGTAGAGAAGGTATGTATTCCACAAATTTCGACTTTTTTTGTTTTTAGCCAAATGACAAACATGCAGGTAATTTTTAAAGTATTTTTATTTAAAAAATAATTAAAAAGGATAACTATATATTGTTCTACACTCCAATGGAGAGATTGGAGTGTATATTCACTTATTCTGAGACAATATAATAATAAAAAAAGTGATAGATGAGATGATAAATGTAATAAGAATGAGAAAGTGATAACGAAAAAAATAAAATGTAAAAAGAAGTATAGAAAAGGTGTACAACTATTTTTTATTCAATAAACATATTTTAACTTTTGAAAAAATTAATAATAACATTTATTATTTTTTAAGAGAAAATTAATTAAAAAGATTCAATTACTTCAGAAAAAGATACTCTAATTTAAAATATAAGAAAAAATCTATAAAAAAGTAATACCAAATTCATGATAAAAGAGTAAATAAGTGAAAAAGTATATTGGCTATTCTGTTTTAAAAGCCATTCAATTTTGGGACAAATAATAGATCCTTCCATATAGTGGCGGACCTTAATTGGGACAGGGAGCCAGCCAATCATTTTTCAATTTTTTTTATATATACATACTTATTTAATTATTTAAAATTTTATATTTTAGTTTTCAATCATGCAATTTCTCATAACATCTCAAGTAATTTTTAAAGTTATTTACAATATTTATTCAATTGGGAACAATTTTATCTTTTATAAATATTATTTTAATGGTTAAATTTGTTTTAATATTACTCTGACTTAATTTTAATTTTGATTACTTTATTTTGGACTATGTGTATTTTTATCTCCTCTCAGGAATATTTGAGCAAATTAAATCCTCATACTCTTAAAATTAGGTAAATTTCATCTCTCTAACAATTGTTTTTGAATTGATTAAATCATTTTGAATATTATTAATTTCAAAACTCATCAATAAAAATATCAAAATTTACCTAAATTAAAAATATTTCAAATTTTTGCCCTTTTTAGATCTTAATTTCACCTACAAAATTCTTCAAATTTTATTAAAATTTTTACTTGTGAACCTTTAAAATAATTTTAAATCTCAAATCTATCATGAATTATCAAATATTTGAATTGAAAATGAGAATCTGAGGTTAAGAGTTTTAAGTAAAAGACAATTGATAAAGTCAAATGATCAAAGTTACTTAATTTTAAAAAATAATAAATTTAATTTATTAAAAAACTTAAATGAACAAAATTGAATATAATCTAAATTAGAGAAATAAAAAATGTAATTCAACATGATATTATATATATACATTAAAAATTTATTTAAGCTCTCTTTAATATTTATTCAAGTTCCGCCACTGCTTCCATATATTTGTTGTTAGTTATATTTAGCTTTTGCGCGCTAGTCATGCGACAACTTGTACACTTGTATAATTTTCAACGACAATCCCATTAATACACGTCATTTTTACAGCGCAAGAAGATAAAATTCCAAGAAAATAGTAGTACTAATGTTTACATGACAACAACTACATTAGTAATTACTCGATTAACATAAATGCAAAGAATTAATATACTGCAACATTTGTTTTTCTTAATTTGATGGTTTAGTTAACACATTTTTGGCATGTATAGTTCTTTAAATTGCACTAGAATTGACGTTATAACCATGATTTCCCCCAAAAGTATCATTGTCTCTTACTAATAAGTTGAAGGATTTCGAAAATTGATCTGTCAAAGTTAATTTACTTGTTAAGATAAAATAATGTGATACCTTAACAATATGGTAGTATCTGACTCCGTTTAGTTTACAGTTAAGTAGAATTGATTCTAGAAATCAATGATTGAAAATGAATGTGCACGCTTTACGAAACATATTGGATGGAAGTGATTTAAAATCAATTTTGCAGAATAAATTCTGGATGGTTCAAAATTTAAACCAAACATACACTTTATCTTTGCTTGCTATCCTAAGTCAAGAAAATAATTTATCTTATTCAACAATGAATCATATTGATATCCTATTTCTTTCATATATAGTTATAAGAGATCTACTATATATAAATTGATATACGCAAGAGATGTAAGATAATAAAGAAAACTCACATTTATAGCCAAAAAGGGGGAAAGGAAAAATCCCTGAACAATAACACGCCAATCACATGGTAATGATTAGCATTTTAAAGTTGAGACAAGCTCTAAACAGCTATGTAATTGAAAAACCGGAAGCTTAAAAAGGGAAGAAAAAGGAAAACTATTGAAAAGAAGGAATGGGCCTAATTAGTTGACTAAAATATCCAATTAAAAAGTGATTAAGTAAACACCATAAATAAATTATCTTATATAAAATTTTACATGATAAAGTATGTGACAATTTTATGTTGATTTTTAAATAAATTTCCAATTTTTTTATAAAATTAAATAAAAAATTTTGGTTTTTCTAACCTATATAATATTGCACGAGATAATAAACAAAAGTGGAAACGTTTAATTAGAAAGTACAACCTTTTAATGAGAAGTACAATCATTACAACACTCAATGCATTGGTAACATTAATGATTATAATTTTCAATAAAACCTTTATTTTTTTTGCTTTATTATCCATGTAACATTGCACGGACTAAAAAAATCGATAGTAATATTTATGTGAAATAAAAATATAAATGAATGCAAGATTAAATTAAATCACATGAGTAACACAGGGAGACACAGACACAGTGTTTTCTTTTTGATGTTTGAAGTTTGAACATTGAAATTGAAGGTTCGTTCTTTTCTTTGCTTTGGTACACGGAGGCGATGGTGGGGACAGTCTTAGGCGTGCAAGCGTGCGTGTTTGACCCAACTTTCTTAGTTCTTACTGCTCTCTTTCTCTCTCCTTTCTTTTCATTTTCATCTGAATTTCACTTTCTAATCACAGTTCATTATTCATATTCATATAAATAAAACCAGAATAATAATATTATACTATTTTTTTTTAAAAAAGAGAGGAATAATTAGAATAGAATGAGAAATTTCTCAACAAAGGACGCATCATTCGTTGACTTGGCTCTCTCTACTCCTCAACCTCTCTCTAAAAAACTGTTTCCCTGCATTTCCAGCTAAAACTGGGCACACCCATCTGAGATTTTAGCTCTGGATTCCTAGGAAGAAGCAGAAAGAGGAAAAAGAAGAGAACTTGGAGCTGCCCAGAGTTTGATTTTGGCATAAAATCAAGTTCACTGGGATTTTCGGTTGGTCAACAAGGTCAAGATGCTGCTGAGCTTGATGGGTATCGTGTAGATCAACTCTTATCGAGAGGGGTCTGTGGATTAGAGAATCAATTGCTTATGAATGATTATGAAGGTTCTGGTGTTGTAATTGAAGAAACATGGAGCGAGTGACTTTATCTTCTACTGCTTCCTTTCTTGTTTGGGCAATTTTGGTGCTTGATTTGGTGCTTAAGGCTTCTGGCAATGCGGAAGGTGGGTGGTTACCTTCCTCTATGGGGTTTTAATTGTTCTATAAATGTCTCTTCCCGTTAAACAGGTGCTTTAAATGACCATGATTGGTTAGGAAAATTCACCTTTTTTTGATCTACTAGGTTGCCCTTCAACTTATTGTAACTGGTCATACGTTTGATTATCAAATAGAACTGGAGAAGTTAATACTAGACTTGGAGTAGCTTTTGTAATATTTCAACTCAAATGGTTCTCTAGCTGTAATATTTTTGCTAGCATAATATGATCATAGAATCGAAGGATTTGAATAAATTCATAGTATTATTGTGCTCTTTATCATTACCCTTGTGCTGTTTGTGAATTGTAAAATGGCGAATGTTGATTGTAATACTTTCTGAGATAATCAGGGCCTGGGTGTGACGGTCTATAGGATTTCATTATCTTAGAATGGCTTGTCAAAATGGTTTTATTCTTGTAAAAAATATTTCTTTCCATTTGCTTTCATTTTTTATTAGTTGGCCTAATATTTAGATGTATGCTACTAAGGCTGACTAATAGAAGTTGGGTTTCACTATTTCACATTGCACCATCAATGTTGACACTTACTTGATCTCCTACTCCATACAATTTAATATTAAGAAGGTTTGCATCTAAAGATTGCTTCTTTCTAGCACAGGTGATGCCTTGAATACATTGAAGAGCAACTTGCTTGATCCTAACAATGTTCTTCAAAGCTGGGATGCTACCCTTGTCAATCCCTGCACGTGGTTTCATGTTACATGCAATGGTGATAACAGCGTGACTCGGGTGTAAGTTAATGTGTGGTTTTTACCTGTAGCTTAATGACCGTTTGTCCACATCGTGAATTATTTTTTTTGCGTTTGAACAGTGATCTTGGAAATGCAGAGCTTTCTGGTACACTGGTTCCACAACTTGGTCAGCTCACAAATTTGCAGTACTTGTAAGTTGTGAATCAGATATGATAGTCATTTCAATCAGGGTAAAATGTGCCTAGTTTTATAAATTAAGGGATTAAGGCCTATCAACTGATAAATTAGAGTAGCATATTGCAATTGACCCCTCAATTTATCTACTTAGTTATACATGATTTATTCATAAGTCTTGTGATCCACATACAGTATTGAGCTCAAAACTTTTCCCTATCAAAATTCAAATGCCTTCTGCCCCACCTCTATTGATTGTAGAAAATCTAAATCTATATAAGCAAGGGCTGTCCTACTTCCACATCTTTTATTGTTGAAGATTGAACCACTTGAAACTTTTGGCATCTTCTTAAGCTTAACTTGACATCAGCTGGGTTTTGGAGATAGCTGTATAAATTGCTGAAGCAAAGCTTATAAATCTTATTTTATATTATACATAGCCATCAATTCTGTTTCCATTCTCAACACATCAACTTCGTACAACCATATGAATGTGATCTGTCACCTTTTAATTATTTGTTGGACATCTTTGCTTACACAAATCTGAAAATTTCACCCTTTTCAATGGCAGGGAACTTTATAGTAATAATATAACTGGAAAAATCCCAGACGAGCTTGGAAATTTGACAAACTTGGTGAGCTTGGATCTTTACTTGAACAATTTAACTGGTCCCATACCGAATACATTGGGCAACCTTGGAAAACTACGTTTCCTGTATGCACACTTTCCTTATTCTCATATCTTTGATCTGCAAAATTTATTCATCTTGGTTTCAATTTTGTTACTTCCTTTACCTTTTTTCAACATCTATATTTTTGCTTCCCCTTGCAAAATGGTGGTAGATTTTGTAGCCTCTACAACATGATTATTTCATTTCCAACAGTGCCTGTAATATACATAAACACATGCCTATAAAACGTATCATTCCTATTTTTACTATTGCTGCTACTGCTGTTATTACTTATTATTACTTGATGCAATGTGTGAGTATATGTACAATCAAATGAAAGACTTAAGGCTGTTCTAATTATTTATAAGTAAAGACTTAAGGCTATTGACCAGGTTGGCAGAGTTAGGCCATAAAGTTCTGATAACATTTTTTTGGGGGGCAACTAACACCATTTTTGCTTTAATCAGATGAAAGAAATCTTAACAGCATCTGTTATGGGTTTACATTGATCAAACCATTCTCTGTGTATCAAAGATGCAACGAGTTCAATGTAATAATTATACATTTATATCCACATTGATAGTCTGAGGGGTGGTGAAGGCTGCCTTAAGTTTCTTCAAGTGCCTGGTTTGACTGATCTTTAGTAAAGCTTGATTTACTATAACCACATCTGAATTTACATTTTTTTATCAAGTAATCTTGATTAGCTGTGATGATCCGACACTCTACCATCCCACATTCTAAATAATTAAGGCTATGATCCTGATAGTATTTTGAAGGACTGAAGCCCAATTGTTTGCATAGTCTTTCCCTGCAATTTTGTTCACATGAAAGGAAATTTGCACTGCCTTATGTGTCATATTTGATAATTGTTTGCTGATCATGTCTTATTACTCCAATCTATCAGTTTTGTATCCAAATTAATTTATTCTGCTCTCCAAAATAGGCGTCTCAATAATAACACCTTGTCTGGAGGCATTCCTATGTCTTTGACAAACGTTGCTTCACTGCAAGTTCTGTAAGTGGTACTCCTATGTTTAGATTTCCCATGAGTTAATGCCAAACTAGATTCCTATTTATTCTAGAATCATATTTCTATGTGTAAACTGACACCACAGTCATTGTGGAATCTAGTGATCTCTAAACAACCATCTATCAGGGGAGTCCCAGTAAATCGATTTAGGCTTTCATTTCCATCCCTCATTTGCACTTCGGTCCCATCAGTTGGTTCATTTCATTATTACCCCCATCAGTTGGTGCAAATAAGCGTGTCATATCTTGTCTATTGTTGAGGAAGACCTAAAAATTTTGCTAATCCCATGTGTTCTACTTCACAGTTATCAGAACAATCCAGAATTGAAACAACCAAAACCACTCGAACTACACCAATTTCTCCACCGTCATCAGGTTCTTCAGGTTTGTTGATTTCTGTGTATTATTGACAATTTTTTTAAATTGTTAAAGAATAATCTGACCTAAAAGTTTCAATTCAGAATATAACTCTAGCACGCTCACAACTATCTTGAATTGAAACCAAGCTCAACTTCATTTTGAAATTTTAAATCATATAGAGGGGGCAAAAACAAAAACAACTGAATTAGGTCAACTTGATTTTGGTGCCATGTTAAATAACCACTTGACCTAAAAGTTTAAGCTGCTAAGCAAAGGCTAAGAATAGTTTTTTTACAACTCAAAGTTAATATTCTATGTGAAGCATGTATTCTATTTTTCTTGCACTTTACCATTGTTTCTTTTAGGATCTGCCTCTATCCTTTACCTACCAATATTTCATTTACCTCTTCCCTAAAGAATAAGGAGAAAAGAGGTGAATTGATATGCATTGGCTACATAGCTTTTTCCAATGTTTATTCTGTAATTATGGAAAAGGATGGATGGATCATTTTTGAACAGTGATCTCTGAAGACAGGCATGGCTTTAACTTCTTTAGATCTGTAGCATTACATTTTAGAGAGCAGGATATAATTATGTTGAACTTGGGATTCTTATTCCAATCAATCACAATATATTCTTTGTATAGAGTTGTAATTCCTTATTTAAACTGCTAATCCTTTTTTGCAGGTGGCAGTATACTGGAGCTATTGCTGGAGGAGTTGCTGCCGGTGCTGCTCTGCTGTTTGCAGCCCCTGCAATTGCACTTGCTTATTGGCGAAGAAGGAAACCTCAGGATCATTTCTTTGATGTTCCTGGTTAGTTAAATAACAAAAAGATGGTCTGATAAATGCTGTATATTGTAGCTATTACTGATTAACCAACAATTTGTCTGTCTTCTGGCAGCTGAGGAGGATCCTGAAGTTCACCTTGGCCAGCTTAAAAGGTTTTCTCTACGTGAGCTGCAAGTTGCAACGGATAATTTCAGTAACAAACATATTCTGGGTAGAGGTGGATTTGGAAAGGTTTATAAAGGACGCTTAGCTGATGGCACTCTTGTAGCAGTAAAAAGACTTAAAGAGGAACGCACACAAGGTGGGGAGCTGCAATTTCAAACAGAGGTGGAAATGATCAGCATGGCTGTGCATCGAAATTTACTTCGGCTTCGTGGTTTTTGCATGACACCTACTGAACGGTTGCTTGTGTATCCTTTCATGGTTAACGGAAGTGTAGCATCATGTTTACGAGGTATCCTTGTTAACTCTGTATTTGAATTGCTTTTATTTATATTTTACTTGCATTGGTGATGTATAAAACTTTTCTCTCATATATCCTTTTCTGGTAGAAATGTTAAAAGTGTGTTCAATGTCAAATTTGTTTCTTGTTTATTTCAATTTATTATTGAAGAAATAACAATTATGTATTTTCTAGATATTATCTGGCACCAACACAGACCCAAAATTATGGAAATTTCTGAAGAGCTCAAAATTTCAAATACAAATGAATGCTCTTACTCTTGAATTTCAAAACTTCCAGTTTTATATTAAAAACTGTTTATGAATATTGTTTGTGTTGTTGTAGAACGTCAAGAATCTCAACCACCACTTGAATGGCCAATACGGAAGCGTATTGCTCGGGATCTGCCAGGGGACTTGCTTATTTGCATGATCATTGTGACCCTAAGATTATTCATCGTGATGTCAAAGCTGCAAATATATTGTTGGATGAGGAATTTGAAGCAGTTGTTGGAGATTTTGGTTTAGCAAAACTTATGGATTACAAAGATACTCATGTTACTACTGCTGTACGTGGTACCATTGGGCACATAGCACCAGAGTACCTGTCAACTGGAAAGTCTTCAGAAAAGACTGATGTTTTTGGATATGGTGTTATGCTTCTTGAACTAATAACTGGACAGAGGGCTTTCGATCTAGCACGACTTGCCAATGATGATGATGTCATGTTACTTGATTGGGTAGGTATTCAGTTTCTTTAAATTTGTCATTAGCACTTGAACATTTTTTGCTAAAACGAGCTGTTCTTTTTCAATTAACTGTTACAAGGTTGAAGGAAATAATATTATTGCATTCTCAGTACTTGAGGAGGCGTAATTGATAATCTCCATGCATGTTGAGGAATTCTTATTTATTGCTTTCTACACATTCCCAGCTGAAGTTCTATATCTATAACATCATTTTGTTGCCTATTGTGATTATTTATTGATATAGAGTTAACATTTCCCTCAAAATTATAATGCAGCAAATTGATTTGGCTTTTCCTATTTCTATCACAAATTCACTGTTGTGTTGCATAGGCTATATGTATTATTAACACCAATGCCTAATCACTGTTGGCAACTGACATTATTTTGAGTACAGGTTAAAGGACTTCTGAAAGACAAGAAGTTGGAAACATTGGTAGATGCAGATTTACAGGGAAATTATAATGATGAGGAGGTAGAGCAGTTAATCCAAGTGGCCTTACTATGCACACAAGGGTCTCCTATGGAAAGACCCAAGATGTCTGAGGGGTCAGAATGCTAGAAGGTGATGGTTTGGCTGAAAATGGGAGCAATGGCAGAAAGAGGAGATGTTCCGGCAAGATTTTAACAACAACATGCATCACCCTAATGCAAATTGGATATTAGACTCAACTTCACATATCCAGGCAGATGAGCTATCAGGTCCTAGATGATCCCTTTCCTTGAACTTTCTATGGACAAGTGAAGACACAATCCTGCCTGACGATATTGGAAAGGGATACACTTCTGATTTGTGCATATGATTTTCACCTCTCTCTACCTTTTCCTTTCTTTTCATCTTCTTAAAATTATCTTCTATGTTCAGGTTACATGCCCATTGATCAGGTTGTGATTATTAAAGAAACAAGTTTATAATTTCTATTGGGTTGTCAAGTTGCAGCATGAAGTGTAGGCCACAAGCAACCATCACTTTTGTCATTGTATGTATGAGAAACTAGTATAGAGCTTTTATTTATGGAAATAAATGCAATTCTATTATCGTTTTCAGATTATTATATTTCAGTAGCATGATGTTATACCAAATACTAATACTAATATCGTTTAATTCAAGGCATATTTATCTCTCTCTCGTTTTTACTAACTCAACATACGTGATGTGATTGTTAAAACTCACGTTCTCGTCAAATTATGTGAGCCTCACTTTAAAGTTTAAATTCTGAAACGATACATCACTTAAGCCTTGGGAATTAATATAAGTTCCAACAGAAAGAAATTTAGGAAAAAAAAAAAAAAAAAAAAAAGACACATCGATAGTTCGAAGGTGACGGTGATTTTTCTTAGCTTTTAGATAAATGGTGGTAGTAGGGTATGTGTGGTTAATGGAGGAGAGGAAGTGGTTTTGCACAAATGGAATGGGGATGGTGTGGTCTGGTGTGCCGAGAGCTTGTCAGGGGGGGTTATGTCACATTAGTTAATAGTGAATATATGGATAAATTCTATGCCGTCAAAATATATTAATTGTTTAAATATTTATATTGTTAATTTATAATTTATAAAAAAATTTAAACATGTATTTCGTTAAATATAGGAAAAATATGAACAAATCTAAATGATTTTTTCAAATATTTTTTTCACAAGTTATATACCATTAAATTAGCAATTATGGATTTAGAAAGAAAATGTATAAAATTAAATTAAATATCAAGACTATAGTTGGCCTTTTTTAAAATAATTCAGTGTAATGATTATGCTTTGACTAATCATTTCAATTAGTTTATAATTTATTTGATTATTTTAAAAGTATATTCAATCAAATTTAACGTATTGGATCAAGAGTTTATCTCAAACTTATATCACTTTTAGACACTATACTTTTTTTTATTTTTTATTTTTAATACTCAATATTTTAATAAAATTTCTCCTTTACCCACTCTTAATTAAGGAAAAGACCACATCCTCACTTTCACAAATCACAATATCCATTTCTCTCCAAAGTAAAAAGATTTTCTTATTTCTTATTTGTTCCAATCAATGAAGGATCACCTAGAGTTCACCCATAGAACCCAGAGACCAGAGTTCACCCATAGTTGTAAGGTAACGACTGAAACGCAACATCTTTCTATTGGATTCTTCTAATATTTGTCATAAGAGTAATGCTCCATGTAATAAAAAATTTAAGTACGAATGATATAACGACTTAATGTAATATTTCAATTCTTCCCTACATATTTTATTAAGAGCGACCTTATTGATCAATTAGTTTTCATCATTTTTTAGTATCTAATTTTGTGACAACTCGCAGTCATAGTTACTAAATAGAAAGATATTAAATATTCATCTTTGTGAAAAAATAAATGCATTTTTTTATTTACACTTTTGAATGATCCGATGTCTAATGATAAATAAAATAAAATGTAATGGAGTATAACTAATTAGCTACAAAAACCAGCTATTATATTGCACTTTTAAAAAAATGTTATGAACTAAGATACACCTTTTTAAATATCAGAGACTAAACCACAAATGAGCCAAATTTTAAGGTAATAAATTGTAAATTCACTTGTCACCAAAAAAATTGTAAATTCACCAAATAAAAATATGGCATGGGATGAAATTGAATATATCTCATTATATTCCATTCTATTTCATCATATTTTAAATCATTTAAACAGAAATAATGCCATTCCATTTTATTCCAATCCATTCCATAAATCAACACAGCCTAAGCATTAAGATGATTATCATGAAGTTATAACACCATGTAACAAAATTCAAATTTTTTTTCCATTGTACACATTTTCTTGACTTCCTTAAGAAGTAAATTGAGCCCTACACTCTTTTTTTCCCATTGGGTTGTCAATTCTTTCTATTTTTAAACCACTTGATCCCTGGAAGCTGAGCAATAATTTAAAATTCAGACCAGAAGGTAACTGCAGATCAACTCGTGTTGCCTTCCATACAAATTCTCACAAATAAAGATGCTGGAAGGGTAAAGTACTTATAATCCTAAATTTAATTGCTAATTTTCTAAATCCGACAGTTAAAATCAACACTCGCATCTAAAAGTCATATGCTACAACTCCCCAATGTCTTGCAGTGCCATGAAAAATCTACTTTCAGATGCTTTACTGTAGAAACTAGTCATCCTTGATCATAAAACTTGAAAATACAAACCATAAATACACATATACAAACATACATTGGATGGAGTGGCCACAGAAATTTTCACTAAGCATTAGTCTATTATTTCTTCCAAGTATGCACAGTCTATTAACAGCATCCCAGTGCAGGGTCATCTCTACTTTCTACCAGTAGTACCAATGCGCGGTTTGCCCTTAACCTCAGACTCCTGGCCTCATGTCAATATGTCATGAACAGATAATGAAAGATGTTCTTAATAGATATGGGTAGCCAAACCAAAATACCTGTGGCAAGTGAAGGAAAATGTAGGTTTTTGCTGTTGCAGGATTATGATTTTCTGCCCCTTTACTCCAGTCATAGCATACCTACAAGCAGGATATCGGTATATCAATTCCACGTGGTTTACGCATATAAATCACAGAGATACTTCCATCAGGGTAACTGAAAAGACCAACTAGAATACCCAGACTTTTGAGTTCAAAATCCTTTCATCAGCAAATTATGAACCACAATGAAAATTGAATTTCCCAACAGAAACTAATAAGACAATTCTATTACAAAATTAACATAAAAAAAGTGAAGAAATTTAACAAACATCCTACACATTTGTGCAACAAGCAACACAAGGTGAGTTTATGCCTGGATCCAAAAAAGAAAAAATCTTTTCCCTTCACCTTCACATATAGGCTAGCAATAATCATGATTCGAAGAAAGATAGCATAAGATTGGTTATGCATGAATAATGTGCATGCATGACAGAAAAGGGATGCCAAAACTTCTTGGACAAGGCTGCAAACTTATGCAGAATGGGATGTTGGGTATACCGAATAAGCAAATATTGAACCATCATTGTTGAAGGTGCTGCAAGGAATAGGTTGGCTGCATCTTAACATGGCCTGAAATAAGAGAAGGTTGCATTAGATAAGCATAAATTATGCCAAAAATACCACTGCAATATGTGTTGGTTCAGACTTGAATGAAATTTTCAATAAAAATGGAATAACCTTAAGCCTCTGTTTACTATCCTTGTCCCAAAAATTAAAAGCGCCATCAGAACCAGCAGTTGCAAATGTGTGGTGTACCTAAAAGAAGTTGAAAAGTAATGGAAGAAATGAGAATAGACTAAAGTGGGTATACTTGGTCAGTGATATCTGATATCCATAATTGCTAGTACAACCGTTGGGTCTGGAGGCAATAAAAAAGAGATCTATGCTTGCTAAAAAATTTAATGGGGACCAAAAAATGATACATAAATAGAAATCAGCTATGCATTTGTCAAAAGTCAAAATAAAAATGATGCAAACAAGTTTCTATGAGATTCCAGTTCCACAACTAGAGAAGATATAGAAAACTGAAGATGTTTAAACAAAAATGAACTTTATAAAAAAAATGTCAGTACACTATAACCATAGGCTAAGCATTTATCAAATGTCAATACACCAACACTATAAATCATTAGTAGAACAGAACTCGTAAGTGTTTCTACTACTACACATCTACAACTAGATTCCGTAAAAAAATAATAATGATGATAAATAATAAAATCATGAACTGAATTATAGGAAAAAGATAACTTTACCCTAATTCACTGGTTATTAAATTACATTGTGTCTTGTCAGTATAACATTTCTCATATGTTATTTGTAATCACAGAACAGATTGTTAAAACCATAGAACTAACACTTTAATATGCTTCATGAATCATGAGAGTTCATATAGGGAAAAAAAAATCAAATGTGAAGAAACTAAATTGGGGAACAAAAAAGCAGTTATAAAATTTAGTAGTAAGAGTGCAATTTCAGACAGAAGCAAAATTGCATTTATAACAACTCATGATGGGATCATATCTTATTCACTTCTAAAAAGGAAAACAACATATATTCATTACAGAAATCTCATACATGGTTGGTTTTTCATTTTCAAGATCCATTTCAATAAGAATTTGGATTTCTTTAAATCAGCATTGCAGGAATGTGCCATCTTTTGGCTCCAAATTTGCAGGACATCAGCAATCAGCACTGCCCCAAATCTAATTATCTCAGAAATTTAAAGATTACAGCATGTTCCCCTAGTGCTTCGGATTTGTAGGTTCTTTCAAGACCAATGTGAACTCTACTTCTCCATGGATATTGGCATGAAGAGATATTCAATGCAGCCAAATCACAATTGAATAACCTCAGAACGACAAGGAAATAATAATACTTAATGCATCACATACAACATGTTACTTCATATTGCCTAACAAAAAAGAGAAAGAAACAATCTGAATAGAACTCTATTATAAAATTCCTATTGTAAAATTCAAAGGGGTAGTATTGGATGATACTGGCATCCTATAGAATAAAGTACATTCAAAGTTAGAGTGAAGACTGCTCTGAGCTTTTTAATTATTACATTAAAAAATTGTTTTCCAGCTACATAAGTAAACCAGAACCAGAAGTAACTAACAGTTTAACACCCATCATTCATTTAAAATAAAAAGTACAAAAATGAAAAGCTCATAGTGATTACTGAAATGCAAAGATAACTGTGCAACTTCAAAA
The DNA here is from genome assembly GCA_026901365.1 of Sesbania bispinosa. Classification (NCBI taxonomy): domain Eukaryota; kingdom Viridiplantae; phylum Streptophyta; class Magnoliopsida; order Fabales; family Fabaceae; genus Sesbania; species Sesbania bispinosa. The sequence goes on along the minus strand of QLOH01000031.1, from coordinate 2,058,778 downwards.
TATGAACTAAACAATATTAAACCAGAATAGTAAGGCTTGATAGAACCATAAATCTTACAGGATGGAAGTTTAACGAGTTGACCGAGTATATTTCATTCCCCTCTCTGTGGCATTTAAAAGTGAAGTTTTTACCCTGCTGACTATCATCCAAATGATGTACCCCTACTCTTCCTTCTATTGATCCAACCTACAGTACAGCAAGTACAGTGTCAGTTTCAACAGCCCAAATTAATCAATCTAGACGTGCAAGTACATGATATGTCTTTAGATATGATTCATAATAGAACATTATGGCACCGTTTGATCCATGTGGCTGGCCCCACCAAGAGGGAGAAGGCTTTGGTCATTATTCTTGTTAAAATTACACAGGAAAGATAATCTAGAAGACAGACAGAGATTCTCTAAATCAGAGACGATTGATAGGTGTATTAGAGAATCAGGGAAATAGATGAACATTAGTTTTTGACAGAAGGTGGATAAAAGGACAGAAACTGGAGCATATTTCCCCTTTCTTAGCTGGAATGAGAATACAGAAATGTTGAATTTGAAAATTGTCTTACTCAGACCACATATGTTGTATTTATAATATGTATGCAATAAATACATAAGAATATGATTGCCAAATCTAATCCTAATTAGCAACTAATTAGGGATTTTTACAGCTAATTATTATTTAGCTGTTACTAATTAAAAACAACATGTGACTAATTCTAACACTCCCCTCAAGCTAAAGCTTACTAAGCTTTAAGCTTGTTACAAATATACCCATATTACACAAAGTGAAGATAATAAATCGCGGGCCCAGATAGGGTACACTGGAAAGCCGTGGAGCCAGGTAAATTGCACTGGGAAGCCGTGGGGCCAGGTAGATTGCACTGGGATAGCCGTGGGGCGAGGTAGATTGCTTTGGGATAACCATGGGGCCAGGTAGATTGCTCTGGGTAGTCTCAAGATACATTTTTAGGTTTTGAAAAATCATGGGTAACATCAAATAGGAGAGAAAATGCATCCAAAATAGAAAGGACCCAAGTACCGAACATGAACCAGACAAACGATGCCCAGATCGGGATAGAGGACGGTACCAGACAAACGATGCCCAGATCGGGATAGAGGACGGTTGGGCAAGTTCGGCGACGGTGAGATCAGCAAGGGGGCCGAACGAGCCGCCACGCGTGGCAGAAGGCGGCTGGCAACAGGAAAATGCTCCGGCGAAGATAGGCCACGTCCAGGTGCGTCAGAACGTCGTTCGAGGCAGTTTTGGCAGCGTTGGACTCGTCTTAGAGGGGCGACTCCAGTGGTGTGGTCGCTGGTCGGAATCGTTGTCGTCTCCGGCAGTGGCAGATGACGGTAGCGGCTGAACATTGCGGAAAAACGTCCGAAAAATGTCGAAAATGCACCGAAAAAGACTACACGGCGGAGGAGAGCGATTTACAGCACTTGAAACAACTGGACAATGGTGTCAACGGCTGAAAAGGGTTTGAACTTGAAAAAAGTTCCATACTTGGAACTAGGCAGCGGAAAAGCTATGTCACAGGTCACGATGGATGGTACCACTCTGATACCATGTTGAATTTGAAAATTATGTGTCTTACTCAGACCACACATGTTGTATTTATAATATGTATGCAATAAATACATAAGAATATGATTGTTAAATCTAATCCTAATTAGCAATTAATTAGGGATTGTTATAGCTAATTATTATTTAGTTGTTACTAATTAAAAACATGTGACTAATTCTAACAAGAAAAATGATTTTTATCTTTCATGATTACCATCAGAATCAATCACTGCACAATTCCCCAGCTGAAGTATGTTGAGATGTTCAGTCTCATATAAATAATATTTGCATCCTAAGTAGGGATAGCAGAATTTGCAAAACCATTGTTCATGTGACAAAGTGGAGAGGAGGATCAGTGCTGGGATAAAGACCATTGTTCAGAGCAACCATTTGCCTGGTTGCCAGAATAAGTGCTTGCACCCTCATATTGTAGGTGCTCCCAATTATTGTCAGGTTCTTTCTAACCTGTGCCTGTTACCTTACAACTGAGATTTAATTTATCTCTTTCTCTTTGGGATGACTTTCTTTTTCCTTTTAATGATTACTCTTGTTGCCTTACCTTGACAGGCTGACTTGTTACAAGTTCATGGTGTAGTGATCCTAACAAATGGTGGAATCCAAAATGTTATCATCCATATTGGTGCTCAAATTGGAGGGAAGAGAGCTCAGGTTCTTTGGATTAACCATCATGAGGGACCGATATATTGGTTTTCTACATTCCTGTCAATACTCTTATGTTCTATGTGGTTCACTGTGAGGACCCTTTTTTGTACCATTTCCCTGCTATTCTGTGGTTTACAGCTTTAAATCTTAGGTTCCAATATATGTAATACAAGAATGAAATGAAATTTTCAGTGCAGTTATCAATATATTCAGAGCGAAGTCAAAGTCTTACAGAGCTCATTCTTTTGCTGACATTTGTTGAACTTTTATTCTATCTCTGAATCTGATGATTGATGTTCAGGGTGGTTTTGCATTACTTTTTTTCTCTCTCTTTTTTTCAAAGGTAAAAGGGTTTTATTTTAAATTGTAAAAATTAAATATTAATGAACGATTAAGATTGAATAACAATGAATGGCAGAGATCTATTTACCATTAAGAAATTAACCCCAATTTAACATAAGGATCTATTGTAATAATGTAAGTGTTTAAAGAATAACTGACATGAAAAGAAAGTTAAAGGTTCCTATTTGTAAGAGGCATAAAGTTTAGGGTGGTTGCATACTTTTTTCTCAAGAAAAATGAAAACCTAAAAATTGGTTACAGAATAAGTTCTTCCATAGATACTAAGTGTCTGTTTGTAATTCTCAACAGTGCAGAATCAATTCCACGGAATTTATTTTAAATCACTTTCGTCCATTGTATTTCATAAAGCGTGCATCACTCATATTTAACTATTGATTCTAGAATCAATTCTACTCAACTGTGAACAAAACGGACACTAAACAGAAACACACTACAGAGAAAGAAATGAATATCACTTTTCACAGAAAAATGAAGATGGGGAATAAGATTCCTCACATACAGAAAAGGATCAAAGATCTAAAAGGAGTTAGGAATATTGCATACCAAGAAACCTTGTTGATCAGGGAATGCAGCAAGGCACCTTGTCTGATACTTTAAGGGTGAAACAATTCTCTTGAATTCAACCTGTTGCAAATGAACAATGGTCAAAGCTAGGAGGCACTTGCAAAATTGATAGCATAAAGAGAATAATCAACTGAATGAATATTGACTGTAAATATAACACATTGATCTATTGATAGCATATTGAATGCCCACAATGAATTATGAAATAGAATGTAAAAGGTCAATAAAGTTGTAGTCGACCAACCAATCAATAAAGACATAACTGTCAAAAAGTAGAAACTGTGATGCTCCAAAGCCCCCTAAGTGTATAGTTAAATGGTCATCCTATAATAAACCAAACAGCACAGGAGATAAGGAATTGTGTCATTGAAACGAATTCTGCATCAACATGATTCCTAACTGTACAGCAAACTAAAACAACAAACAGGCGCTTAGTTGTTTAGGGTGATGCCTATTTCACTCACTTAATGTGGTTGAATAAGCTATTTTGGATAAATAATTTGGTTTTCTGTCAACTTCTTAAAAGCTATTAGGGGAGGTTCTGTCCAATTTCCTATAAATTATATTATTGAACCTTTGGTACTACGGCCATCATTGGGATAAATTACATGAGTGAATACATTGAATTTAATGTTTATCAGATCAGGATTGTTTAATCTGAGCAAGTGACAGGCAATGAAATTTGAGTGTCTATTTTCTTTTTTAGATAATTTATATCTTCATGTAATTTTTTCTCTCTCTCCTATAAAGCTCCCCTTTTATTATCCAATATGCAAGAAAAAGAAATAAAACCTCTATGAAATCTGAAGATCAAATAGTCCTGATGTCGTCAGCTAGCTACAAGACTGAGGGGAAATACAAATAATGGGAAATATGCTTAATTTGTAATGAACTAAATTCAAATAGAAGTATTACCTGAGGATTTTGCAAGTTGTAAACAATAAGATTTCTATCAGCAGTACCAACAACCATCAGAGGATGTCTCACTGTCATTGCATAGCAGCGCTCTGGGAGTTGTTGTGTATGCACTGGATTTGACTGCCTAGTATCCCAATACCTACAAGTAGCCAGAAAAGGTCATGTGGAGAGGTGAGAAGCCCCAGATCAAGCAAACTAGTGAGCCCCATACCAAAAAAGACACAAGACATAACAGCACAACAAACTGCTAAAACGTGCCCTGTAATCTATAAATGATAAGCAATACTAAGATAAAGACAACAAATGATAGGTGTAGGATTTCCAAGACAACTTTGTAAAAGTTTAAAGCCAGAAAAAAAATGGAAGTACAAGGGATATTTTATAAACCAATAAATATGAAATATTCTTCTAAAAACAATAAATTAATCCTACATATTACACAAACTTCAGATTGGAACGCTCATTTCAGACATTCCCTTCCATAGGTAATTTATTTCAATTCTAATTCAAATAGAAGACGATCCAAGAGCCATGCAACATGTATGACCTATATTATGTTATAGATAATTAAAAAAGAAAGTTTGAAGGTAACTGCATGCTAGTCCATTACTTCATAGTCCTGTCCCAGCTTCCTGTGACTAAAAGGTTCATCTCAGGAATCCAAGCAATCTCTTTAATGGTGCATCATGCATCGCGACAGTCATTGGTTGGCCTCCTGACAACAGAGGCCACATCTTCACTTGCTTATCACATCCACCAGAGAAGACAGTTGTTCCATCATCCTTCCAAGTAGAACACAAAACCTATGCAAAGAAGTGTGCATTATGAATCAATCATATATGACTACTGTAACAGCTTACTGTTTCAGGACAATGCATATGAGCAAGATCATGGAAACCATTAAACAAATAGTGAAAGATTCAATGGTCAAAGCATAAACAACAATAGCAACAACCAAGCTTTATCCCACTAGGTGGAGTCGGTTACAAAGATTAGGTGACACCATAATTCTTTGTTATGCTTGACTTTGGTCAAAGCTTAATCAACTCAATGGTCAAAGCATATCACTATTAGTTAGTTACATCAAAATATGCAAAACTTGGTAACAAAGAACAAATGATAAAAAATCCAACTAAAAAGTCCTTCTCGCACACACACTGACATACATAAAAATGTCTTAATATGAAAAATGAGAAACTGTCCAAGGCCTATTAAATGTGAGGAATCACAGAAATACATTACCATTACCTGCCAAAAATTACAAATGAGGAATGTTACTAATACAATTGATCACCTTCTAAAAAGTGAGTTCACCTTTTAAAAAATGGATCAATTATAAAAAGTGTGTTGAAGAACGTGTCAAAAAGAGCCTGTTGCTAGCATTTCTCATAAGTCATAACACATACAACTATCTGCTTCATTGTGAACAATCACACATTGAAATCATTATCAATCCACTATGTCTTTGTCAAACAGAATACCGTGATTCTTATGCCCCCAAAACCGCAACCATCTTCTACTTTCGATTCCCTATTTAGGCCATCTTGAATATACCAGAATACAAAATCGGTAATTATAACTTGATGAAACTTAAATACCTTACCGGGTGATCATGCTTATAGAAGCCTTAGGTACAGTGGCAACATTTACCCCATTCCGTGCAACCTCCCAACATCGAACCTGCAATACAAGTCAGAAAGTTGCTGTTCATAAGCCTCCCGAAGCAAAATCTTTCGAGACATAATAAGATATTGGAAACATAATGGAAAATTTCGTCGCAGAAGAAGTAAACAAGCAAGGGAAGAAGAGAAAGCGAAGAGAAACACCTGGTTGTCCCAGGAAGTGGCCACGAGGAAGTTAGCTTTGGGACTGAAACAGAGACTGGACACAGAATCAGTGGGAGGCTGATTCACCTGCAAAATTTGAGAACTAAGGATGAAAACCGGCACCGAAAAAGCTCTTTCAGCCAAAAAGAGGATAAGCAAAAATGTTGAGATACCTCAAAGGACTTGTTAGGGTTTGGATTAGTGTTGGTCAAGAAATTCGACATTTTCTCGCTGGATTTTCTCTGAGAAAATTTTGCAGAAAGAAGAGAGAAACGCTATTTGTAGTTTGGAGGGAGGGAGTTAGGAAGGGTAGAGAAAAACGTGGAAGAAGGGTTTTGGGTGGGTGAGGGCAGGTGCAGGAATTAAATGGTACGACCCAGCGTTTTTATGACGCTTGCTTATGAGCTTCATACTGGGGAGTTGCTTTTAGGGAACAAATTTTTAACACCCACTCCTCAATATTCCCCTTTATTATTTGACAGTTTTTTTTTTTTAACTTCATTTTTAAAATTAAAATTGGGAATGAATAATTAATCATGTCAGGTGTTGGATTTTAAATGGAAAGAGTACCTACTCCTAGAGGATCGTAGATTTTTTCGTTTTTAGGACCCCTTTTTAGGAAGGGATATATTAGGGTGTGAATAGGAAAAAGGGTTCTTCATACTTTTTTATTGTGGCCTTGAGGCCTGAGATTTGGATTGATATCGGCCCTTATGTCAAGGATCATTGCTATTTGCACCTTTTTCTTAGCTACACCACCCTCCAATTTTAAATATTTTTACAAAAATACCCCTACAAATACTCACTCCTATTTTTGAATGACATAATATATCATTGAATAACACTGTCAAATTCTTTTATATTAACAAAATATATATATATCCATTAAACTCTTAAATATATCCATAAAATTCAATTCAAGCATTAATATATAGGATAATAGGAAACTTACATCAATCCTAACTTTATCATCAGTGTAACATACTTCAAATTGGTGAAAATTTTCTCCGTTTTAATTAGTCTTAATTTTAGTAGAAATTTCAAGTTTTCTTCCGGATTATAGTAGTTAAAACCAATCGAATTGCATGACTTATGGAGTTAATTTTTTTATTTTCAAAATTTATAGCATTGTTTCACAAATAATAATGAAATCCTATATTAATGTTTTTCATTTGATAATCTATCATCTTCCATGTATTTAAGTTCATTTAATATGATGTATTTAGAAGCCACACGTGAATGAGAATTGAAACTAAAGTGAATGAAAGGTAAAACTTAAAAATATTGGAAAAAATAGAATTATAAAAAATGATGAAATGTCTCATAACTTTATATTATAAAAACAAACACATCAAATCTATGGGGCATGTGGGTTATGAGTTGAGTGTAATTTTTTTTCCTCCTCTCAATTATTCTCTTCATAAAATTCTATGATGACTTGAAGACAAAAAAAGGGGGGGGGGGGAATAAAAAGTCTAAAAAACTAATCTTCTGAGATTTCAAAGGAGTAATGGGATGGATGGTAAATTGAAAAATGAATGAAAATACAAGCCTTGTAAAGAATTATGAGATAATATTTTTATAAAATAGATAATTTTTTTCATTAAAATAAAATAACATTTATATTTTATTTCCTTTCTAATCTCTCTCAGAATGAGAATGAATCCCTTATGTGTTAAAATTTCACATGATATTATCATATTTATGTCCATCTCTTTCTTTACATATCTTAAATAAATAGACTATATTAAAAGTTAAAACTCGTGAAAAATAAAAATTTTAGAACAATGAGATCATATAAAATTTCGAACGTCAAAGACTCAAAGGACACACACACATACACACACACACACACATATATATATATATATATATATATATATATAATTCCCCTTCACTATATAGTATATACACAGACACCCGGTTGAAAAAAAAAAAAAACGGCCTTCTGTCCAATTAATACTATATTGACATGAAAGGACCATGATAATTAAGAATGACATCAACCTCTAATTTGTGATCGATATTGTGCCTTTTATGAAGTTTTAACTAGACTTGTCCATTTTTCTGGCCAATCTTATTTTCCTTTTATGCAGCACTGTCTTACGTTGGAATAGCCAATAAGAGGTATAACAATGTTCTGTCCTAACTCCTAAACCCTTCTATCTGAATTAGCTCATTATTCGCTTGCGCTTTGTGTAATGGTGAGTTTTTATTTTTTTTTAAATTAAATTAATTTTACAATTGAAAAATAAAATGCAAAATATATTTTATTGGTTTTTTTGGTAAGTGGGAATTTTTTTAATAGTTTAAAAAAGTCTATTTTAAAAATCATAAAAAGAAAATTTTAAACCCATTTTGAATGATTGAGAGTTTTTTTTTTTGATGTTTTAAAAATAATAAATCAAGATTTCACAATTCAAATTAAAACTAAAAAATTTGTTTTCGTGATTTTGAAAATGTTATGAACGTTTTTAAAATCATAAAAAGGATTTTTTAATTTTTAGTTATGAGTTTAAAAATTTGGGCCAACACTAGGATGAATCTCTTTATGGGTGATTTATGGGGTGCAACACCCTTTTACTCCATCAGATTTGTTACTAAAGTAATGAATGGCTCAAATTAACAAAGGAATACCGCCCAACAGGTTTGTGAAAATAAGCTATAAATGTAGGAAATATTACTCGTTTACTCCTTTTATGTTTTCAAATTTCTTAATATACTCTAGTCCTCATATTCGTTGCCCGCGGTGATGTCTCCCGCCGGTGAAGGTAAAGTTTCTTCCGGTCTTCACCTTCCTTTTTCTCCCTTAGTTGTTCAGAATCAAGGAGGCTGTGGGAACTCAAGGATGCTACATGATCACCAGAAGCCTCGTCACGGATGAAGAGCTCGAAGGGGTCGTGGCAGAGCACGGCGGCGTAGCCATCGGAAAGGTAAACGACGGATGATGGGTTATCTTCCTCGGAAAAGGCACTACAACCATAGCTTGGTGTTGGTGAAAACAACAACCAATCATTGGCGATACTCCCCTCTCAAAGTCAGTGGCGTCTCGCTCTCGCTCGCCAAAACCTCCAAGCCAGTGTCTTTGCAACGCTTTTCCTTTGTTCCACCCTCACCGGCGAAGAGGAACGTGAATATTCATTCTATAGTCGTTGCAACAGAGAGTACTCACCACCTATCAGAAGAAATTGTGAACATTCGCATCGACGAAGTCATCTCCAAATACGACTTTGCGGCTTCCTTCGAAAAATCACACGGCCCCTACTGGAACCTTCTTCGGTTAGTGTTTGACGACATCGCCGAGCCCCATCTACACTCTGGTACACCAACCACCTTCATGTTGAAGTTGTTGGAGAGCTTGAGCAACACCCTGGGAATGAACATCACTATCTCCACTTGTTCACCAAATGTTTGGCTTCTTACTCGATTTGAATTTTGTAACCATTTTATTGTTATTAATTTTTCTTTATTCTATTTATTAATTACCTTTGGAATCTGTTCTTGCTGAGTGTTGACATTCTGGTACAAAGAAATGTAATCTTCATTTGTTAATTACTTCAAAATTTACTCATTGCTAGCTAGCATTCGTCAACTATTATATTGACTTAAGGTTCTTAATCTATGGAATGTGTTGCTAGAACCTCTTAAGATTAGATGGGTACTCTGTTCCACTTCATAGACATCATTGTTGCGAGACAAGCACATGGCTACATGGCTACAAGGCTTCAAAGAGTTAAAAAAAGAGGCTACAAAGAATCATGAGTGTCGCAATTCAATGGATTGTCTTTGGTGTTTACTTCAATTTCTCAAAGTTAGAGGATAAACTTGCAAAAAAAATTTAAAAAGTAAAAAAAAAAAAAAAAACCAGTAAAATAGGTTACTTGGAGAGTAGTACTGCGTGAACCACCTATTGGGGTGATTCACCCTGGCCTTTACCAAAAATTTGATTGGATTTTTTTAAAAAAAATTAAAAACTCATAACAACCCTAAACCTACCTTTAGTCTTTAGTTTCTAATTATAAAAACTTAATTTAAACTTCTTAAAAATCAAAACCAAAAACTTACCACCACCCAAACGGTTAGCAGTTTTCATTTCAACAGTCACATTCGTGGCAATTGCTGTAGCATGATCATCAGAACTTTTGTTAAATGTTTTAATGGTTGACCTGGATGGCTAGATTCAGACTAAGTTGTTAGAATGTTACTTTAATGCTCCTTATCAAAATGGAAAGGGTATTAAGCACAATAATAAGTTGAAGATGAATGCATGGAAATCATTAATTAATTTTTTTTATAGTTCATGTCATAGATTGACGATTTCCTCTAAATATTTCATTATTTTAGAAGTAAAAGACAGATTAATTAGAAAATAATGTCTGTCACATTACGCAAGCAATGTAAGCTTAGAGGTGATATCCGTAACTGATAATTATTAATATTTTTAAATATAGTCTTAGTAGATACGGACATGAGTGCGAAGTCATATGGCTTGTGTGTGTGTTGATGGTGGGGGCCTTTATCTCAAATTTGGACTAAAAGTTTTATTTTATTATCATCTGTGCATTTGGTTTACAATTAAGTTGAATTGATTTTGAAAATTAATGATTGAGATGAGTGATACACATTTTACGAAACACGTTGGACGGAAGTGATTTCAAATCAATTCTGCAAAACTATGATTTTGATTTTTGTAACACCAAACCAAACGGTCTCATAATTAATTAATTTTTTTATCTTTGACCGAGAATCCCTTACAGGCATAGCTGCGAGTTTAATTGATTGGTTTCATCATGTTATTTTAATTTGATTGTTTTTAAAAAGTAAAAAATGATATCTGAATATATTATATCAAGTAAATTTAGTCATAAATCTTTTTATCCCTAAACTTTCACCTAAATTGATTGGTTTTATCATGTTATCTTTTAATTGGATTTATCCGACTTAACTTAAATTAGTTGAGGTTTGTTTAACATAACCAATGTTATAAAACTCGGACCGGTGATCGACTCGGTCATAATACTGAGTTAATGATCGAAACGGTGAGTCACTGATTGAACCGGTAATAATTAAATATTATATAAAAGATTTATATGTTTTATTAAAATAAGTAAATTTTTATAAGTATATATATATTATCGAAAATGATGGTAGTGCAGCAGCATTGGACGATGAGTTCAATTTTTACGATTGAAGCTGAAAGCATTTTCTTAACTTCTACACAAGTATATAAAATTGGGCGCGATATATATTAAACCAGCATTTGGCATAGTGGTAGCTAGGGGTGTAAGCGGGTTCGATCCAACCCGCGAGCTCGATGAATCCGACTCAACCCGAAGATATTTAACGATTCGGTTCGGGTATTCGGTTTGGTCCATACATTTTCTTTTAAACCCGATCTGGTTCGGTTCGGGTCTCGGGTTTGCCTATGCTGAACCCGATAGACCCAACCCGAACCAAACCAGAAAAAGAAGTCCTAATCTTATTTCATTTTCATGCAATGAGAGAACAAAAATAGGTGAAGCAGCAACACAAGCAGAGGTGGTTTCCCAAATCCTATTCCATCTGCTTCTCTCAATTTATTTTTCTCTATTTCTTTTTTTTTTATATTTTAATTTAATTTTATCTTCCACATTTAAAAAAAAAAGGAAAAATGTTCATGACTCGATGCCCAGCCCAGCCCAACCTGAACATATTCGGGTTGGTTCGGTTCGGATTACGCACCTAAAAAATACAAAACCCGAATCAACTCAACCCACCACCATTCTATCAGTTCGGACTTGATGTCACCCCAAACCCGATCCAACCCAACCCGATTACACCCCTGGTGGTAGCTGCAGTGGATTGTAATCCTAGAGGTGCGGGTTGAAGCCTCAGTTGTGTCACTTTCGCTATTTTTACCACATAATTATAATGAAGTAAAACCGGTTGACTCGTGTGTAACATCAATATTTCCAAAATAAAATAAAATAAAAGGGAGAAATAATAACATTATTATTATTTTTATTATGAATAATATTATTTAATTAAAAGGGGATGGGTGGGTCAGAATAGGCCCAACTCAGTTAGTTATTTTATTAAGAGAAGGGTTATCTATTTCACCCCATCCTTTTTCAAACGTCAGATAACCATATCTTAGGGAAGAGAGAAACGACTCCACAAGGAGGAGGTGTCGCAGGGTAGATCATCAAGGGAGTTCTGCCATTCGTTTTCAATTGTCATCTCTAAAGTACGGGGGGAAGGGGTGCAACTATATGTGTACTGGAGTGCTTGGGTAGTGAGGGCAACCATAAGTCCCTCTAGGATTTCAAATCTTTGAATCTGAAGGATGATTTATATGTTTATGTTGAAATTGTTCTATTTGATGTTGATTGGTATGTTTTGATGTTATGTTCTTGATGGATTGGATGATGAAAGCGATATTGTCGAAAAGGGGTCAAATTAGGATTTGGGGGTGAGATTTCATAATTGATCGATTGTTGATTTAATGGTAATCCGTAGGAATAATTGATGTTTTAAGTGAATTTAATCGGTAAAAACGTGCTTAAACAAGTTAGAAACTTAAAGAATTGAGTAAAGATTGAAGAAGAGGGGTTGAAAGGGGCAAAAACGCAGGTGCACTCGCGTTCTGCGACACTTACGCTCCACCTGCGCTGAGCGCAGGATGGAGCGTAGCTCTCTGGACTTGCGCTTCACTTGCGCTGAGCACAGAGTGAAGCAACAGAAACACAGATCAAGCTTTTAAATATAATTCAACAAATTTCTTCAAATTTCTGATAGTTTTTCTTACAACGCGAAATTGATATGGATGTTTGAGTAATATATGAATTGTTTATGGAATTGATGAGATTAATTTTGATGTATATGTGCATTAACTGTGGCATGAAGTATGGTTATGTGATGATCTTACATTGATATTCTTCGTGTATTTTATTCACAGATGTGATGTGGAATGAATTGAGTAGATGATGTTGTATGAGAAATGTATAAAATGATGTTTGATGCATTGAGCATGAGCATATGAGGTATGATACATGAGATAATGCCTAAGAAAGGGTGGTGGGAGACCATGATGGGAGACATTCAATGCACGGGACCCATAGAGGGGGTGCAACCCAGGGGGCGAATATCTTTGCACGGGCCCATAGAGGGGGTGCCACCTAGGAGCGAATGTCTTTGCACGGGCCCATAGAGGGGGAGGTGCAACCTATCGTGTGGTGTTAACGATAGGGCCATCATTGGTAACAACTAGGGGGATTGATGAGGTGGCGCCCATTGTGCAGAGTTCCAAATCATGACTCTTAGGATAGATGTTATACAGTGCATGGTGTGAGGCATATGCCTTAATTGAGATTGTATGGAAAGTGTGAATTCCTATTTGTACGAACATGATGTGTGAAATGAATAGTCTATGAGTTGAGATGAATTATGATATGTATGGTGATGAGTGGGAATAAGGGTAGCCTTCTGTATTGCATGTATATGTTTGTATTCCATTCCTCACCGTACTCTTTCCTGTGATTTTCTTAGGTATGGATGAAGAGGGCAATCAGTGTGCTGAGTTTTGAAGGGAAATGGTCCTCGCTCTGATATGTGTACATCGGGGATTAGTGCCTACGAACTTTATTATTTCATTTTGATATGTAGAGATTAGACAGATCATTTTTAAAAGGGTCTTATATGGCCCAAAATAGTTTTTATTATGTTGATAATTTAGCTTTTTGAAAACCTGGATTTTATTCTTTTTATGGAAACAGAAGTGAACTTGAATATAAGTGTTATTTTAAGGAGGACATATGAAACCTTTTTACCTCGATTGTTAACTGTAATTTCCCTTATAATTTAACTTGGTATTTTATTTTATTATTTGGGGGTAGAAGGGTTGTCTCACTCGGGGAACCGGACCGGGTCACACGGTTCTTACCGGTTCAATCGGTTTGTACACATAAATGATCGAATCACTCAACCGGACGGTCATGGGCCCGATTTCCGGTCCAACCGGTTGAACCGACTGCGCAGGTCCGATTTTAAGCCCTGAACATAACTTTTCAACCATAAACCACGAAAAAAAAAAGACAGTATTTTATAAAATGAAAATTGACACATTTCATTTGCAAATATTTTTTTTTAAAATATAAAAATATTATTGTATTATATTTTATTTTATATTTTCAGTGATTTCAATATCCACAATAAAAATAAGAAAAGTTTTTTCATATTTTTTTTAATTGGGTTTTAGGGTATATTTTCATTTTTTTTAGATAGCATTTTTATTTTTAATTTTTACCATTAACTAAAAAATAATATTTTATTTTTCATTTTATTTTTTATTTTTAAAAATTTGTATGAGAAATAGTGAAAATAATATTTTTTAAATAAAGATAGATAAAAACAAAATAAAATTTATATAATTAAAAAATGAAATCAGAATTTTTGTATTGCAAAATAAACAATCCCAAAATAAAATTAAAAATAAAAACTAAAGAGTCGTGCTTCAATTGAAGATTGTCCTACATTCAATATTTCCTAATAAACACACTATTAGAAGAGGTGAGAGTCATGTAACTAAACCAACCCAAAAAAAAAAAAGAAATGTTTTAGTAATTAAAAAACAAAAAAAAAATGTTTTCTCTATGAATTGTTGTGAATGTGATTGAATGAATAATCCTTACTTCACTGCTACCACGCATGTTTTTCCATCATTCACCTGGCTTCTGTAGTTTACCAAGCAAATTCTACGAAGCAGAATCTCAACACTTGATGTGATTTCCCTTTCCTTTTCTTCAAAGAATCAACAATGGACTTCACATAGGTGAGGCCTGACCCTTTGGATAATGTACATTCACGTGCCAGTGCCGTCATCAGTTTAGTTTACATTCTAGCAAAAGGGAACAAAAATGGTTGATAACTTGATTTTCTTTTATAATCGCTTTTAGTTGACCATTAAATTGCTTTGGCTAGAAAACTGTTTATGATTTATCTTAAACTTAAACCATTGAAGAATATAGAATTAGAACGTCAGGACTTGTTCTCTGATTTGCTTGCTCTGACTTCTATCGGTCCACTCTTTTTTATTTTTATTTTCAAAATCAATCCCAACAACCACTAGTAGAGGTTTTAATCGAAACATTATTGGGATTTAATTTCTGAATTAAGACAAACCTCCTGCTATCTTCTTGTGTTCACAAATGTTCTTTCGCTTGAAGACGCCTCTTTATTAGTTTAAAAATTCCATATAATGCTGTATAGATCCTTTTATTTAATAGAAAGAAGACATTTTCCACGTAGTTTCTTTTACCATACATTTTCCATGTAGTGTTGTACCATAATCTGTATTGTATTTAATGGTCAAAGTGGGTTAAGATTTTCCACTGATGTTTAGAACGACTTTATGTGTAGATATTGCATGCAGAAATGTGAGTCAAGATTCATTCTTCTAGGAAGATCACCTTGATTGGAATTTGGCATTTCCTAATGCATGCTTGTTTGCATTTTATCTTCTTTCCATAGTATAACGCAAGCCTAACCTAAGCCCCACTCATCCCGTCCTTTATACTATAAATATTACATAATGATTCATATTCATTTCACACAATACACAAGACCAGAGGTGAGAAAAGCTTGACTTTTCAAAGTAATAATAAGAATAATTAAGTCTTAATAGTCTTTGACAAAAGATAACACGGCTTTAAGTTTTTCCTTCTGCACCCAGCTTACTGTTCAAATCCTGGATTCAGGTTGTGCTGTGTATAAACACATGCCTCTTAATGTAGTTAAATGAGATAAGGATTACATGTAACTTTTGGTTTGATCACAAAATATAAGTGTTTCCTCCCATTTGTGAAGTGCAAAGGAAATATTAACCTTCATTTTGCAAATAGCAGGATTTCTTAATACAATGGTTGGCATGGCATATTGTGGAATCAAGACTTATAGCTTTGAAGACTTAAATGTTCATCTTTAAGAAAATAAGTTTATAATTGTTATTTTTGTCGACCAAGAATCTGCAATTCCTTTACTGTGTGTTTGGATGAAGAATTTTAGAATTCAAAATTGTGAAATCAATTATGAGTAATGATAAAAGGAGTTGAGGATGGGAAGAATTGTAAATAATAATCTAAAAAGTTAAACAAAACAAAGAAATAATCAAATTCTCTCTCAATGTGTCATTTGAAATTTCTCCTATTTGTCATTTGAAATTCTTTCTTTTACTATCCCAACACATGAAATCTAGTAATTTAAAATTAATCTATCCAAATACAAGGTTAGAGTCCAATTGTGGCATCAATTGTTTAGATACCATCTTTAACACAAATTTTAGGATGTTGATGCTTTGTGGAATTTGAATCGTATGGAGCGAGGTATTTAGCATGTCATTCAATATTATTTCTACTAATAGTCAGGTCCTTGACACTACTTTTCTTATGTAAAATGCATTATTTTACAGATATAGATGGTGATGATCTTTGAGTAGATGGAAAAAGTCCTCTCTGCTGGGAATATGTCACGTATAAGATAGCAAAGCTAACAAAGAATAGCTATTTTGACTGATTAAATATTTTTAATTTGATATTTGGATACTACGCAAGTATTTAAAGAGGTAAAAGTGAAAGGTTTCTATTATCCAAACATTTTAAATTTGCAGGAGGGTCATAATAGGGACATAGTGGAAAAGTATGAAATTAGGTGGTGTGGAAAATGGAATTGTTGAAATTGACATATAGGAACTCACTTTCTCTCACGTGTTTGTTTGAGAGAATCTAGACCTACCTTAGTACACAGCTTAGTTTGTTGATTGGCTTGGCTATTTATATAAATATGTCATTGTGGATACTAGCACAATTGCTACTAGTAATCTGAAATAAGAACCAGAGCCTTAGAGGAGTTTTTGGTTAGAAAACAGAATTCAGGCATAAAATGTACATGACATCAATTTGCAGTTTATGTTTAGTCAAAATGTGTTGCAGCCTACTATGTTAGTGGCAAGGTAAAAACAGAATTGGACAATGTTAACTTGTACCAACAAACTTCAGTTATCTTCTTTTTCCTCTTGCTCCCCCTCTGCGCTGTCCAAAATAATATTTATGTATGTAAATGATAATTTACAGGTTGTCATGCACATTGAAGAGTCAAAGAGGGAGAATTGGTATGCATATAATCCATACTTGTTTGGTTCAAATTTTTATTTTTTATGGATTTATTTTCTTTATTCCCCTTAGCTTTGGACTTATCATTATGATTGTCATGTGCAGGGCACTGCACAAAGGTACCCCGGAATGTAAACATGGAGAAGCTGCAACATGGCTATTTATTTCCTGAGGTGCTTTCCAATAATATTCCAATTATTTGATTATCTGAATCTTGTTTATCTCCTCTAAATACTGTTTTGAAAAATATTTTTACCGTCTCAGATGATCAGATTGTGCTTTAAGTTTCTTTTTAGTCATTTAAAATTTTACATTCCTATGATGAAAAACAAAAATTTGAGAACCAGTCAAAGCTCATGTTTTTGTTTCTCTCTTGCTATGTTAAAAGTTATCTTGCCTTGAATATGACTTTGAGTCTTTGACTTTCTGAAACATCCAACGTCTACTGCCCAAGGGTCCCTAGTTAGACTTTGGCTTTCACTTTTTCATATGACATGTGTTACAATTTTATGGTATATGTGCTAAAGGCTAATCACTATCCTGATTACATCAGATTGAAAGATACGAGCTTATGCACTTAGAGAAGTATCCACATGCAAATGTGATAGACCTTGGAATTGGTGATACTACAGAACCCTTACCAACAATTGTAACATCAAGCATGATTGATGTAAGTCATTAAGGTTCTTTCTGTTGAATTAGCATAAGATAATGCTTGTAAATAACTGACTTTAAGAATTAACGTGCCACCTCATTGGTCAAGCACCAAGAAACCACATGTATAAACCCTGTATGAATGTGAGTGTATGTATTAATGATGTTTATGGCTATATATGACAACACTTTGTTGTAGAAGGAAAACTGTGTCATGCTTGTTTAACAACCCTCCCCTAGCACAGATGGATAAAGGTATATTTACTAAAATAACAGAACTCTTTTATTTTCATATGAGAGCTGGTACACAAATGAATGGACTTCTACAATTAACACTAATATTTCTTGTTGCAATTGTTTCTCAATTAAATTAATCAATTAGTCCCTATAGTTTACTCATTAAGGTACTGGTTTCTATTTACATGAAGGATTGGTCTTTATAGTTTCCAATTATTAAGTACTGGTGTTCCCTGACCCTGAGTGACCAAAACACAAATGAGTGAGAGTTTGAGACTATAGGGACTGGTATCCAAAAGCAAAAATAAATAAACAATAAGGATCTTAATCCAAATCAAATAAAACTAGGGCTTAATTGTTTATTTTACCCTTGCTTATATTGTGGAGGATGTATTTTCCTATAGCATATTGTGTGGTGACTGAGGAAGAAATCAAGCCTCTACAACATATATAATAGACTTTATTTCCATATTTATAAAGTGCTTTCATAAATCGATATTTATGCATACTCTTGGGAGTCATTATTGTGAATTAAAGTGGGAATGTTTTGGAAATCATTTACTTATTTACAGTCTTGTGAGCCTTCTTGATAGTTTCTGAAGCATGTTCTATCTAATAAACTATACCACCAATTTCATTCAGGTAAAGACATTTTATTTCCTGCAAAGAGATTGCTTAGGAACCCTTAGTTAGTTGTGTTATAACCACACACAACAACTAATTAAAAACTCTAGATATTTTTTTATTGATAGATTTAGGTCCATCTTTTTCCTCCATTAATCTGTTAATATCTCATGTAAATTTCCTTTACCAGGGATGAGTACTAGGTTTATCCAATAGAATTTAGCTTGATATGTTACTCTTTGATGTAATAATATGCTAGAAAAACCTGGATGATTGTCCATGTGCCAGCAAACTTTTATTATGAATTATGTGGCTTATTAGTTCCTATTAAGACATTATGAATAAAATGATGCACGTTTCATTCACCAATCTAAATAATTTATCATCAACAGGTTGCACATTTAGAAAATATGTCTACAGATTGCATGTTAAAATTTAGCATTTGCATGTATTGCAGTTTGTGCACGGCCTTTCAACAGCAAAAGGTTATAAAGGATATGGACCTGAGCAAGGTGAAAAGGTATCATGGAACTTGTTTGAGCAATTAATGCATTTTTTCTCATTGAGATCCCAAAAATAAAATCGTCATATAAATAAGTGCTTAAAGTGCAGTAGTTCTTAGTGCTTCTGTATTGAAGTACCTTCTATTGACCTTGAGTCAAACAATTTATCTTTACCCACTTATTTGGAATTACATCATTATAATACATGTCATTAAAGTAAAATGTATATATTCTGACCAAACAACGTTGCAGGCCTTGAGGAAGGCAATTGCTGATGCATTCTACAAAGATCTAGGGATAAAACCCTCAGAGGTTTTTGTTTCAGATGGTGCACAGTGTGATATTTCTCGTCTTCAGGTATTCCATGAACTAGCATCCCCATTATGAAGTTCTATGGTAGGAATAATAAGAGTGAGAATAAGAGAATTAGACCCCATGCAATATTAAATAACTACACAATAGACAGTTAACTTGGCCTAGGCAGGAACAAAAGGGAAAGGGGGAAATTAGTTAGGAAATTGTAGGTTTCAGTTAGGAAGAGTTAGTAGAGGATTACTTGGTCTCTTGGAACCCCTGGGTACCAATACCATTTTTGTATCCTTCATCCTTAACCTCTTTTCATGTATCACCATGGTACAGAAATTGGGATTGAGGGATTCAATTCAATAAAATTCCTATTCTTGTTACTTTCTTTTGATCCAGTTCTATTAGTCTCATCCTCATTGTGAAGTAGGTACATTTGTTAAGTGCTCAGATCAACATGAAGTACTGACTCTGATTTGTCTCGATATGTGCAGCTGCTTATGGGTCCCAATCTGAACATAGCTGTCCAGGATCCATCATTTCCGGTATTATAATTACTGAGTGATTCATTTATCTAATTAATATGATCCATTATCTAGATGTTAACAATGAAAACAAACAAGCAATGGATGTCATGTAGTTATCAAAGTTTTTAGTCCATTCCATTCCCTATGGTTGGTTTTGCTTGCTTGCATTTTGTGGACTACGAAGATCTGGATACTGCCATAGCTCAAGCAATAATTTCTCTTGAACAAAATTACTTGATGTAGGAATTTTAAATATTCTTTCTCTCTTCATTATAACAGCAGACTGTTGTCAACCATGTTCTCTACACTGTTTCTTAACTCAAGTTACTAAACTTACATATCAATTTTTATTGGTGGGGGTGGGAGGAATATATGGGAGGTATTCCGGAAATAATGATTACATTTCTGTATTTGTTGGAAATATTGTTCTATTTGCATGATTGCAATTGAATTGTATAAAGTCTTCCACTTCCATCTTACTTCCTCTATGTTTTCACTATAATGTGCAACTTGATTCAATGCCCTCTTAGACTGAATGCATGCTTGCATCATGTCACCAAACAGAAAGATGTTTTAATTATGGCAAATTGTTCTGAGGCAGGCATACATAGATTCAAGTGTCATAATTGGTCAGGCTGGCGAGTTTGTAGATACAAATGGGAAGTATAAAAATATAGAATACATGACATGTGGGCCTCAAACTGACTTCTTTCCGGATCTTCATACTACTTCAAGGGCAGAACTTATTTTCTTCTGTTCTCCAAACAATCCCACTGGTCATGCGGCAACAAGGAAGCAATTAGAACAGCTTGTGGATTTTGCCAAAATGAATGGATCAATCATTATCTTTGACTCTGCATATTCTGCTTACATCACCGATGATAGTCCTAAATCAATCTATGAAATTTCTGGAGCCAGAGAGGTATGTCATGCTCAATTATCTAGCTATGTCCCATTTTGTTTTATGTTGTTTTCACAAGCATCTTGTATACCTTTTCTTTCAGTCTTGACACAGGATCAGTGCATCAAAATGTTATATGAATTAACCTTTCAGGACTCTAAGCTTATGTTTGGAAGGGTGGAGTGGTAAAAAGAACTTAACCCATTGTTGGGATTTTTATAACCAATGGAGTGGGATGGTCAAGGAGGGGAACCCAAACCTCTCCGTAATACCATATATTTTCATAATCCCCAATTTGGGGGTTTAGAATGGAACACTGCCCTTTTTTTTTTTTTTTTTTTTTTCAAAATGTCATTTACTACAATTTTAATTCCTAGTTCTCTAAACTCTTTTCATTCCGTTCTACACACTATTTTTGTTATCCGTTCTCAACAAAAATTTGTGACTTGAACCTTAAATTGTAGTTTTGGTGTCCAAAATTTTCATCCTCTAACACGCCTTGGAACTCTTCTATCTGGCTACCAAGTCATCCCTATTGCCGCTATACCACATTGAAACCTTGGGATTTGCTTGTGCTACTAGGATAGTATTGGAAGTTAAATTTATTCTCCACTCATCTCCATTAATTACCACCGAGGCTTCCAAACAATGAAGAGGATTTCCCCTTGATTCCCTTATTAAAACTTCCAAAAAATTGAGTGGTGTTATTTTACCTACTCCATTCCATTCCAAACCACACAGTATAGTTCAGGTATCTAGAAAACAAAACATAAATAAATTTTGACAAGGTGAAGTCTTTGATGAGCCAATCAGGGGGTTGAATGGGAATTTGCAAAACCTATTCATCGCTTCTTTTGAAGGCAAACTTGCAAATCTTTTTCCTAGTGACATTATTTTGCATGATACTCGTTCTGTTTCTAGCATGCACTATTTTCCATTGTAGCAAGCTCAACCTCTTTCTTTCCTCAATATGCTCTCAGGTTGCAATTGAAGTGTCATCCTTCTCAAAATTTGCCGGTTTCACGGGTGTCCGCCTTGGTTGGACTGTGGTCCCTGAAGAACTCTTATATTCAAATGGCTTCCCTGTTGTGCATGATTTCAACCGCATAATGTGCACCTGCTTTAATGGAGCATCCAACATAGCTCAGGCAGGTGGACTAGCCTGCCTTTCCCCAGAGGGTCTCAAGGTAAAGCTCTAGTTTCTCCTCAAAATTCCTGCTTTCGTGTTTCATTTCTAGCTTAGTTCCTCGACCAGTGCAGAACATTGCATCTTGATTACTTTGAATTATATGAACCTGTTCTGCCACTGGGGTGATTGTTGTCAAATAATGTTTTGGAAAATTTCTCAGGCCGTGCAGTCCCTTGTTGACTACTACATGGAGAATGCAAGAATACTGGTCAATGCTTTGGCTTCTCTTGGTCTGACAGTTTATGGTGGTAAAAATGCACCCTATGTTTGGGTCCGTTTTCCTGGTTCAAATTCTTGGAATATCTTTGCTGAAATTCTAGAGAAGACACACATAATTACCGTTCCAGGCAGTGGTTTTGGTCCAGGTGGTGAAGGGTATATTAGACTTAGTGCTTTCGGCCAGAGAGATTCCATCATTGAAGCTTCAGAGAGACTCAAATATCTTCTTTATCAGGGGGAAAACTAATGCTCTATGTCTGTCAGTTTTATGATCTATACATAAAATAAAGACAGATAGCAAATCTAAGCCTTCACACTACTACTTGTAAAGAGGATTCCCGCATGAACTATACTTTCTACTTCTAATTATAATATACTAGTATCGTACCCCATGCGATGCACGGGACATGATTTATTAATTTAATAAAATAATATTGATGAATAAATTATATATTAAAACATGAAAAAGTAAATTATTGTTTAACACAATGTCAAATAGAATATAAAATTAAAGTTAAATATAAGACAATTTATATATCTAAGTCTTTTATTTATTCTACGCTAAAATTTAAAAAAAAAATTATCAGGTGAAATTAATGAAAATCTTGAAATTAAAACTTTTTTTTAACATTGTTTCCAGATATAACTTATCATTTAACAACATACGTGTTCATCTGAATGATTATAAATCATGCGTCATTTTGCACAATTTTAAAGACAGATTTATATTTCTTAATAATATAATAGGAATATTGCTTTCATTTTAATGTTAAGATTTGGAAGTTTTGAATAACTTATTGTACTAAGAATTTCAAAAGTATAAATATCATCAAGCCTATAGAATTGTGCATATGCAACACATGTACTGTTAATTTAAATTAAAATATTCACAAAGAAGTTATATTTTAAAAATAAAAATGTTGACAATTAATTTAATAATTAAATATTCATTAATATCATATTTTTAAAAGATTTATATATATATATATAACATTTTAGATTTCGAATAATAACTAATTTCTTATGAACATTTATAACAGTATAATCTATCTTTTAACTTCTCTCATATCCAATCATTCCCTCCACAAACTCTCCTATCATGGAACTCTTATTTCAATTTTTCTTAAGTCTTATTCCCTTTAATATTCTCTTTTCTATCTCAACGCCACTTCCCATATTTAACTAAAAGCATTTTACATAAAAAAGATTCACATGTGACTAACATTCTTCATTTTCATTTGTTAAAAATGTTTAATTTAATAATTTCTTATTATTTATTTTTATCATCGCCCCACTTTTTTTATGCATTTTATCGCAATTATTTTAAGACACTTTCCTTTACATTTCTTTTCCACCCTTACAAAATCTCTCTCTATTTACTATTATTGTAATTGTAAATTAAATTTTATTTAACGCTGATCATGTAAAAGTTTATATTATATGTTTCATAAAATATGCCAAAATGTCATTTTTAAATAAATATTTATTTATTTCTTAAGATAAAGATAAGTAAAAGTTGTATATTTTTTCTTCTCAATATATTTAATACTAAAATGTAAAAATGACTTTAATATTGATATAATTACTATAACTAATTAATAATGATTAATAATGCTAACATTTTAATATGTAAATGTGACTTACTATTTTTAGAAGTTTTATTGAAAGGAATTTACCATTTTATCCTTTTTTTTTTAAGTTTGAAAGGATGATTTAACTATCTTACTTTATATATATAAAGATAAAGATATTGCATATTTGTGGTGCAATAAATATCTGGAACTCAATCTTTCACTTTGATGATATTGCTCAAAGTCACGGGATAAATTGATAATTCATAATAGCAAGCTTGCTAATGTTATTTGAAGATTATATTCTTTCTCTTTTCTTTTTCCTTACATTCTTCTCTCTTTCCTTAACTGACCAATATTAACAGTTACTAAAAGATGACATTATTAATCATGTGGCTTTCTGTCACAGATGATCCTAGTTATCCAATTCGTAAAATGTCAAATTGCATATCATACTCAAATTTACATAATGGCTTAAAAAAACAAAAAATGAGTGGTAGCTAGGGAGGGAGCCTGATAGGTAACATAAAAAGGTATCTATAATGATTGAGAAGAATGTTGAGTAGGTTTGTTGCTCCCAAGAACTATACCCTCTGACAAAAGAAATCACAATAAAGTACACGTTGGAATAAGTATAGTATTTAAATGGCATGCAACGTATAAGAGTGCAAATGAGCAATTATAACGTAAGACTGTATGGCAGAAAAAATTGAACACCCACTAATTGAAGACAGTACCCGTCATACTGGTATAAAACCAACTTGTATGATGATGCAGAGGAAGGTTTCGAAAAATATTCACATTTGATGTACTATGTTTGATATTCTTTGTATAATTTTAATTTTTGTGTATGGGAGTAAGTGAAATTACATCTTATGGATCAATCACGCAGTGTAGAATGGACCAAATACAATTTGAAATCATCGTTAACATTACGGCTTATTTGCAAACATACCAGCCAACACAGACATAACTATATAATCAAACTTTAAGGGATTGACAGCTAACTAGCTCAGCAGATCTACCGCTCCTAGAAGAAAAAATCCTCCAAATTTCTCTCTCTGATTCTGCTGATGGTTCAGTGTGTTCACTGAATGAGTCATCTGTTGATGACAACGACTGGGAGGAAGCTAAATCATTTTGCATGTCAGCCTGCAACACTGTAATGTTGTGATCGGCATCTTTAGTAATCACATGAAGTTTTCCAAGTAAACTAGCTAAAAGATAAGGAGATTCAGAATCAGCAAAATCATGAATAGGAACATCTCCTGCGACAACTTTCCAAGTATCACCTTCGTCATCATATACCTTGATCTTTGCAGAGTCAAGAGAACTTGAAGGATCAAGTGCATATAAATCATTATTGACAGTAACACTCAATTTTGTTCCAGCTTGCCTTGCGGGCCAACCTTCACCCATGCCAGTTGGCATTTCAAGCCAAGAATTTATATCTGGATCATAAACTTCTCCCCCAACATCAACAAAAAATGGCCAACAATACAAACTCTGGGGAACAAATAACCTTCCCCTGTATGAAGTCATTCCTGTGGCAATAGGCTTGAGCAAGTCAGCCAGAAATGCAGTTGGTAGCACCTGAGCTTGTGCAAAAGGCATGCTAGGTAATTGGGACCATGTGCCTGTCTGTGGATCATATACTTCTGCAGATTGAAGGGGATTTAGTCCACCACGACCCCGAGTAACCCCCCCAACAACATAAAGCTTATCATTTAATATACCCGTCTTGCAGTAGGCCCTACCGACTGACATTGGATTAGCCTCAGTCCAAGAGTTTTTAACAGGATCATACCGCCAAACAGATTTCATAGCTGAAGCTCTAGAAAATCCTCCTAAAGCATAGATGCAACCATCAACAGCCCCAATGGAGCAGCCACAAAATGGCATCCGATCCAAAGCATCTCTCCTCCCAAGCCAACTCATTATGACATCAGCAATTCTGATACTTGAACCCAACATGCTCCACATCCGAAGGGGAAGGGCAGCCAAACCCTTTTTTGTTTCATCTTCGAAGGAAACATTTGGCATTGGTGGTAACCTTTGCCATCTTCTAGAAAGAGGGTCTAAGGCATACCATACAAGCTTATCATCATTGACCTTTGTTAATATGTAGAGCCATTCCTCCATCGTTCCATGTTCTTTTCTCAAACAAAATAATTCAGAACTCACAAGGGCTGTCCTCCAAGCACGAGAAACTGACTTGAGATTTAAATAACAAATGCGAGGAACTCTAGCTAGAATCTGAATTGATATCTCATCAGGAATGGAGGGAATCAGTCTTGCGTTATCCTCAAAGGAGGTTGACAACAACCTCTGTCTCTTGCAAGCTTCACCAGGCAAAACCTCACAGGGGTCTCTCTGCCTAGTCTTGGAACTGTTGGGACCGATTATATTCCCCATTCAAACCACTTCAAATTCAAATCAACACAAAGAAAATCAAGCTTCTGAGATAAATCTGTTCAAGAACATCATCATTCTAATCATTTCTCACCACACAACAGGAAAATGCAGTGATGAATGGGAATAGTGGATTTATCTCAACAGGAAAAAGCCTTTGACCTAACACAGCATCTATAAGCATACGAATATTCCCAAGTAGTTAATCAAAAGGTAAAGAGAACATTAGAGTAAGATGTGCATAAGTTCTAAATAGATATGAGTCAGAGAAACACACACCCACAGAGATAACAAGATTATATAGATTTAAACAAATAAAGATTCTAAAACCATATCAGTGAATGCTAAAAGCCCCATCCATTATCCAATACATGTCTGTTCAGTGGCTAAGAATGCTAAAATTCTGTTCCAACACATGGTTGCAGTGTCTAGGGAGTGCTTAACCGTATTGCTGCGTGCCCAAAGGGTTAAGTTTAGTCTCAGCTCAGGGATCAAATATAAAATTAGTTCCCAGAAATTTAAGAGAACCCCAATGTTACATTGAAAGCAGGAAGCAACTATATTAGCTGTTTGGAATATTCAAGAAAATTAGGGTTTGAAATCTTCATATCTGAAGCAGGTAAGAAAACATAGCTTTAGAAATTGCAAGTCTGTGTAACAAAAAAAGAGCAATGACTTCATTATCTCCGTGGAGTCAATATGTCAATGTCACGTATAATATAAATTAATGGTTAATTCCTCAAGTGGTAATTATTTAAACTTAATTGAGCGTACAAAACACTAAAAGCAATTCCTGATGAACATAACAATGCATTAAGCATATTAAAAAAATCGCCATTCAGATGAAATCAACAACAGGTAGCAAGGGTTTTTTAAATAATGAAGAAAAAAAATCACAGAGCATAGAAATAGAAATAAGAAACCTCGGTGAGATGAGCTGGAGACTCTGACTCATAAATAAATCCTCAAGGAAAGTTCAAATATGGTTTGGGTGTGGGAATGAAGAGGGAGGGACACGTTCGGCATCACACACACGGAACGGAACAGACGAGAAGAGATCCTTTATGTGTGTGTGTGAACTGAACACCCAACGATACATGGAAAAGAAAAGAAAAGAAAAGAGTAGCGTATTTAATGTAGGAAGTAGAAACCATCTTCTCCGTTCATATCAAAGGACCCACCTCAACGGACCGCCCAGATCTTCTCTGTAACTGTAACCACCTCATCCCTTTTCCCATTCTTCATTAATGACTTTTGCTGAGGATTGTTATCAAATCAAATCAAAATATCTTATTTTGTTTTCCAGTTTACCAAAAAAAAAAAAAAAAATCAAAATATCTTATTCCATTTAATAATTTTTTTAACAAATATTTTAAGGGTACTTGTTGATAAAAGCCTCGTTTGGTTAGGCATTGTATTTTTCAAAACTATGTTTTCTAAAATTAATTTTAAATCATTTCTGTCCAACATGTTTTGTAAAATATGTATCACTTATCTCAACTATTGATTTCTAGAAACAATTCTACCCAACTGTATACCAAACGGACACTAATATACTCAATTCGCTATTTTTTAAACGACTTTATCTAATTATCACATCCGAGTGTTAAATTCATCCCTATATTTTTATAGGGATTTATAGTCAAAGACAACAAAAATTAAGTGATTATTTTTAAGTATTTATCATTTGAATTAATAATTATACACTGTCTGCGTATTAAATTCACTTCTACAAAAATAAACTACCCATGCCATAGTTACGTTTCTTTTCTTTTTATTTTTATTTTATTTAAAGTATATTTAGTGCTCCTCTCCCCCTAGCTATTAATAAAATTAGTTATAAGAACTAAAATTATTGGTATGAAAAATAAATAAATAACAATATTTTTTTTGTATAAATCATAGGAATCCTCCTCGAAAAGAAATTATGCTCTAACTGGGAAATTTTACTTACACATCATAACTGGGCTAGCTCTGTCAATGAGGATTTTTTTATATACAAAACTCAAATTTGAGACCTTTCATAAGAGAAATCAAGTATGTACCCATGATTTTAAAAATCGAACAGCCGAACGGTTCTACCGGGAACCAGCCTGATGACCGGTCTAAAATCGGTAAAAACTAATAAAAATTTGATATTAGAAAATCAGTTGAGCTGACATTGTTTAAAAAAATAAAAATAAAAATATTATTTTTTATTGAATCTTATATTTTTTAAGACATAAATTTAAAAATTACACATAAATATCTATTAAATTATCAGTTATTATTAATTTTTTATCTTATAAAACATATAATAAAAATATTTATATTAATTTATAACTTTATATATTTTAATTTATTATAAGTTTATTTTATTCCATTAATTAAAAATTTATATAATATTAAAAACATATATTAAATTAATATTAACTGTGAAACACAATTATCAATACGATTTTTAAAACATTGTACACGCCACTTAAACCAACAATCATTTATTAAATATTCTTTTTATTGAAAAAACCCTAACTAAATTGATAATTAAAAAAGAACTCAATAAAAACATTAAAACAATACGTTATATACAATTTTGTATTTATTATTCTCTTTTTCGTAGTGAATAAATAAGCGAATTTTTATTAAAAACTTTTAAAACTTATTATGAAAAAACAGATGATTATTTTCCATAATATCTTAAAAGAATGAACGTGTTATTTTTTTATTGATCAACTCTTGAATGTATTCTTAGATTTGTATTTAAAGTTAATAAAGATTTTGTATATAAAATTTTAAACAGAAAATGTCTTTTAGTCTGCAGAAAGCTATAAACTATAGGCAAACCGCAAACATCATGTCGATGGACATCTCCCTTGTGATCGACGTCGGCGTACGCAACTGCTTGCATCAGCTAGGCTACATCACACAGCTGCGTGCAAACGTTCTAGTATGTTCAGAAAAAGAAATAAACCTGAATAAACTACAACGTTAATATATGCTATATATTACTAAGTTTGACAATTAAATTGTGTATTGTACACCGGTTGGGTTGGACGGATTCAGGCCAAAAAAAAAAACCCAATTTGAAAAAAAATCCGTGAACAAAAAACTGTGGCCTACTTTTAACTGATTTGTGCCTTAAGTTGGGCGGGTAGCGGTGAATTGGGCAGGTTGATAGAGGTCTGGACCAATTTTGGCCCGCTGTTAAATTTTTTTTTGGCCTTGATAAAACTTTTTAGGTTTCTTTATTGGATTTAATTAATATACACGGTTAGTGTAAATAAATTTTATACAGATATTTAATGGTGTGCGATCACATAATCTAAAGAACGTGACATCTCATATTAAATTCAATAAATGATGTGGCAGCATATCATTGAACAACTGTGTGAAATTTTTTTACACTGACAGTATATATATATATATATTAAACTCTTTTATTTTTTATCAAATTTTAGCTTTTCTATTTAGTCATTTCTTGGGCCTTTAAAAAAATAAATCAAATTAAATAAAAAATTATATTATATTACAGTACAAACAATACAAATAAATTTTCCAAACACCATTTGCAATTTTTTTCATTGATTTAGAAAAGGGGAAAAAAAAAGACAGTGGATCTAATATTGAAACTTTTTCATTCTATAGCCATCTTGACCAGCCACCTTGACTGCCCCCCACAGTCGCTTTTCACCGTGGCTCACAGCTATGTACCCTGTTAATTATCTGGCAAGCGATCCAAAGTCAACTGTAGTATAATAGTAAATGAGAGGGTTGACAAATCTACAAGGAACTTGAATTTCTATTAAATCTCTTAATATGTACACTCACTAAGTATATAAACAAATAAACGAATTTTGTTCATGATTGATGATGTCGAAAAGTTTCAATAAAATTAAAGTAAGTATAAAAAGTACGATAAAAGGGTATCAGAAATTCAGTGGAGAGAACTAGGATTGAATTTCATTAATCTCACTCTTCTGTATTATAGTGATTCAAAGATATATAGTAATCAAAACTATTAATCTTAATGCAACACACTGATATCATTTATACTGATTCCTCAAGTATAGAATTCATAAGTAAAATCTCCTAAATACCGATTCCTCATATATTTAACAAATTATCCAGCATTACGAACAAGTGTTATAACGCAATCGATGCATTGAAATCTATTCTTAGCATCGCAATACACCGAGTAATTTCATTCAGTGCAGATTCTAAGAAATACTTTCCACTCAGAACTTAAAATCAAAATCCAGAAACTATTGATCAGATAGAATCAGGCAGTAAGAACTGAAAGAATTTACTAATATTGAATAGAATCAAAATACTATATATAAATCACCACAGTACATCTAAGTTCGATTCAACTATGTTCAATCCCAACAGAGAAGTTAGCCGCCCATGGCAACCATTACAATCAAAGAAACTGGAAAAGAAATGATGGATAACATCTTCCAGAGCTTTTCGTCACTTTTGTTCTTGGTCCCGAGAGATTTTTTTTCTTTTTGTGATGTTTCGATCCCTCTTTTAGTTCTGTTTGACTCTGTTTTTAATCTGAATAAGTGAATTATCGAGCGAAGAGAATTATTCATTCTGAAGAAACACACTCTCGCTCAAGCGAGAATTGCTCGCTTAAGCGAGAACAAGTTAGCTCAATTTAGCCTAAACGAGCATTTCCTCGCTTGAGCGAAAAAATGGAGAAATTCAATTTTCTCCCATGCATTTTGCTCCTTTCTTATTGTTTTCTTTCACTTTCTTCTTTCTCCTTTCTTCAATCAATCTGTAAAACAATCACTAGGATCAATTAAAGTCTAATTTCAACCATAACTCAGAAAAAGTTAGTTAGATTCAATAATTCTAAATTAAGGGAATTTAACTTATAAATAAATTCAATTCAAACAATAAGTGCTTAAATTCAATATGGAAATTCTCTAAAAATAAGCATCTATCATACCCTCATCTACCACATCCTGTAACAAAAACACGAAAAATGACCAAATCAGAATAAAGAAGAGAAAGAACCAGAGAGAAAGAGGGGGAAGGAGGGACACCACACAACTTTAGTAGTTGTGGAGTGGTGGTGGTGGTGGTGAACAATGGCGATGAATCGAGATTGTCCGCGGTGGTGGTTTGTTGTTGTGAACGGTGGTGATGAACAAAAATGGTGCGAAAGTGAGAATATCAAGGCAACGTTGAAGGAGAGGGTGTGAGGTGGACTTGTGGTGGTTTTTGGAAACATGGAACTTGGTGTTGTTGTGGCGACCAAATAGAAAAGGGAAATGATACGCAAAATGAGGGAGAGAAGAGGAAGGGGTGGCTGGTTTACGACTAGGGTTTTAAGCGGGAAAGGGGAAAGAAATAATATATATTGTGACTATGGATCTGGTTTGGACTATGGACCTTCAGTTCACTTTAGTGTGTGTTTGTTAGCCCAAAACATGTGTATAATTCTTTTTTGGTCGGGCTGAGTACCGTTGATTTTCAATTTCTTCACTTGCACCCAACCGCACCAACCCAATTAAAATCGTTTCCCTCTAAAAAAAACCTAATACCCGTGTAAACCCGCCCAAACACCCATTTCTGGTTCGGTGAAGGCAGGTACGAACGAGTGGATGTTTCTTGGACAACCCTAGTGTATATAGAATATACGGGTTTACTTGATCTTGCAACAACTAGACTAAATTTCTCTCAAAATATTGCAATACCCTACTCTCAAGAAATAAGTGTATATTTTCAATTAATTTCTTAACTGATTTAATCACGTTGAAAGGTGCCTAACGATGGTGGTAGTGGTGGAAAGTTCCATTTGTCAATGAAAAAGAAAGAAAGAAATGTTATCATATTCTATTAATTTCCAAGTGAACTCCCTATCATGATAAAATTTATGCTAAATAATAGGATAAGATAACATACATGATAAGTTTTATCCCATCCTTCTGGCTTAACAAACACTAAATTAAAATATGATAGGTTAGTCTATCCCCTATATCTTTACCACCAAACACAAACGGATTATATAACTTAGCTCATGAACTTATTTATCAAATACGCGTGAGGACAATATATCACATGTTTAAGTGAAATTAAACATATATCACCAAAACTAATCATCTATTTATAATTAGCTTAGCCTTTTTTGTTAGGCTAGAAGCCTGTTTAAAAAGCTTATCTACTAATTTATAACATTTTTTTTTCTGAGATAGTTTTATAGTTCTTTTCCATTCCTACCTTCAATGCCAATTTATTGTTGACTTGTTACTGATTTATCATAGAATGCTGAATGATGGATTTATTTTATTTATTATTTTAGGGATAACATAACATAACCAAATGGAATAAAATAGATCTTAAATATTTATTTTAGTTATTATACTATTTTGATAATTTTTGAGTTATTTGTTATATGACACTATTTATTTATTTTTCTATAAAATATTTGTTTTTTTAACAAAAAAATTATGAGAGTTCAAATTAACTACAAAAAAATTAAGACTATATATATATATATATATATATATATATTTGTGCATAAAACAAATATAGGATTTATTGAATCATATAACATGGTTACTTTAATAAAGGTGATGACACCATGTATCTCTCATAAAAGAGTGTATAATTTCACATGAACACTCTTAACTATGTTGTATATCTAGGGTGTGTTTACAGTGAGGATTTTGGAGAAAAATGGCAGGGAAGGCAATTTTTTTGCTTTTAATTAATATTCTCTATTTTTTTTGTGGTCCTACATTTAATTTTCGCTTTGTACTTTTAATGAAATGGTGGAACTCATCTGTTACTGCTAAGGTTTGGTGGAACTTACAGAACAGAAGGACTTGACACAGTGGTGGTCCTTGGATGTAATACTTTACTGATGAAGCAGCTGGAAGGAATTATAAGACTGAACCCACATAAATAATTTCACATGGCATTCCTAATGTATTTGTACAACTTATGCACTCATCATTTGGTATGGTTTCATTCAATGGGCCAGATCTGCACTGCTTCACTCATTCTAATCGTTACATTTAATTTCACAGCCATAGGTACTGCTCATATATAATACATAATCATGTCAAATTTTCTAGAATTAATGAATCTGTATAATGAGTGACGATGGGTTTCTGTTTGATACATGCAAACACTATATATTAGTGTACAAAAGAGCACAGCTGCATTTTTATTACTACATAATCAAGTTTAGAGCATCTTCTATAGGCCACCTTCAATTGTTTAATGCCTATATAGAATTTTGCACAAGTTGTTTTCCAGGGAACGCCTGTCCTTCTGTTTTGTTGACTATGCCAAAAAAGAGACAATTTTGACAAACTATGAGTTACTCACTACGCTAAAATGAGAAGGCATGTCAATTCATGTGATTAGTATTCATGTCCTAGCTGAACATGGCCAGAGTATTAGCTTCTAGCCTTCTACTAATACTGTTATGTAAGACTCATTTGTAACATTGCTCTGCATCTTCTCTTCACTGATTTTAACCACTTTTGTGCATCAACTGAGACTTTTGATCCGTCATTGTCCAACTATATTTTCAGCTTTCCCATTATGTGTTGCTTAATGCCCATGGCTAGTAGTGGTGCAAAAGACAGGGGGAATTGACCATATCCATACCCTGTATTTGTGTGGAGGATAGCGATGAGGTGCTTGTTTGTATTTTGTCCTGGTCTCATCTCATCTCATGACTGACCTTATAGCTATAATAAGGGGCAATAATAAGTGAGTGGACAATAAGATGAAGCCTTTCTGGTTCTAATATGTCATCCCTCACCGCCCAACCCTCATCCCAAAGATCCCAACAATCATTTTTTTAAAAAAAAAAAGCTTTGATAAGATAAGAGAAAAATATAAAGAGAAAACTCATGTCCTTTTTATCAAAGGGTTATTGTCAATTTCTCAGCATTTACTGCTGAAAAGGACAGGATTTTGGACGTGTTAAGATCATAGGTATATGCATAATAGATAAATGCCAAAAAGATTCCATACTGTCAGTGAACCCTTTGTTGGCTAAGTCATAATGACACTGTGTCTCTTCCATTCTCTCGTCACTCTCTCTTACTTTCTCCCAATTAGAAAACAAGCATTGGCATCAACATACCCAAAGTCCCAAACTTTCTGCTCACCCTCCTTACCATTGATATTCATTCTCAAAAATCTTTCACCTGAGATGTGATGAACCAGAAAAACAGTAACAGGAAAATGAAGAGTGGTTTTATGTGTCACTCTCGGGCATCAACAGCAGTGTGCATGAGTACCCGTGATCCTCGTTCTGTGGTTGTTGTGCCTAGAAGGCATGACAGAAGTACTTTGGTTGATGATACCAGGTTGATCAACAACAACTATGCCAAGTACTCTAAACTTGTTGATTCTCGCAGGTCTGATTCAGCTGGCAACAAATGTGTGTCTGTCTTTGTACCAAACATCAAGCAGAAAAGCCAACATCAAAATCAGGACAATGAACCAAACGAACTTCAGAAAACACGAACAACAGATAGTGACTTTCAGGTTAGATTAGTTTACACTTTTTCCTACACTAGCTGAGATCGATGCAAATCACATTTCCTATATATTATATCGTTTCTCTTACACATTTAATTGAGTTTCATAAATCACAGAAACATGTAGACAGGAAAAAATATGAAAAAGAGACTTTGAACATATTTTATTTTTAATGGATAAAAAAAGATATACTCTATCCTATTTTATATTTTATTTTTACTAATTTTGAAGGGGTTATATATATATATGCAGGTGGTTGTGATGCGGGTTGCTATTCATTGTCAAGGATGTGCTGGTAAAGTGAAAAAGCATCTGTCTAAGATGGAAGGTGATCATGAATGCTACTTAATTAGTATGATTTTATTCCTAAAATTTTTTTATATAATATTTTCTTCTTTTTTATTGTCATCTCTCTCTTTATTGTATAATTAATATGCAGTTGTAACATATATGTTTTTAAATTAACGATCTATCTCAGGAGTTACATCATTCAGTATAGATGTAGAGGCGAAGAGGGTGACAGTGATGGGGCACATTTCTCCAGCGGGAGTCCTTGAGAGCATTTCAAAGGTGAAAAGGGCTGAATTCTGGAATGGTTAGCAGAGGAAGAATCAAAATGTTACAAAACAATTGTTTCAGCCTGAGAATTAATGGACCTGGTGGCCCTCCTAGAATAAAATTAGGGAAGAAATCACTTGACTTGGCAGTGATTGAGAATTTGAGATGTTCATAATTCATATCATAGACATTAAGTCAATTTAATAAATGATATCTAGCTCCCATTTCCTTTTGCAATTTATTTCTTAGAGTAAATAGTCATTTTGGTCCTCAAAGTTTGTGGGTCGATCAGACTTTTGTCGGTCATTTTGATCCTTTTGTTAATTTTCATCCGATTACGTTAACGGAAGTAATGATTTGACACGTTAAATTACATGTGGACTCTTATGTGGTAGTCTCATGTGATTATAACCATTAAACTTCACTGTCTTAATGTAAAATTGTAATTAGGTCTTCTTCTAAAATTTTTTTCATAATTCATATAAACATTAAAATCCTAATACCATTTAAAAAATAAATAGACAAGATTAGAGGTATGATTAATGGGGATTATAACATTCTCATTTGCACTGTCAAGTTTATGTCAATGTTGTGTTTTGTATAATTGACTTTAATGTTATGTCTTTTGAATATTGTATATATGATATATGATCACCAAATTTTAGTAAACAATGAAGTATGTTCCTTTATTCAATTTTTCTTCTTATGCTTTGTCGTCATATTGTTTCATTAACCTTTTTGTATAAATTAAATATATAGAAAATTTATAAAAAAAAATATTTATTCCAATAAACATAGACATTACAAATGTTAACTGTAAAAAAAATACAATTATGGATTGGAGTAACAACTCCTAATACTCCACCTCTTTTCACCATCATTGAATCCTAAAATATATTACTTACTTCCCCAACAAAAATAAAACTAATAAGTTGAACAACAACACCACGACACACCTCATTCCAATTATAAAATGTTTCTGGTTCCTAGCTTCAATGTGCATACTTTCAATAATGGATGTGTATATATTTCTCATTCCTTTATAATCCATTCCAATTCTTGTTGCCGGTTGAAGAATTTCACTCGGCCCCACCATCAACCCAAGCAAAATACTTGTAATTGAATTCACCATCATGCAAAAACAACACAAAACAATTTGAGTCCACATTATAGTGACATGCACAAGTTTAAAAAAAATCAAATACCCATTTCTATAACATCTCATTTGAGAGGGTACATGTGTGAAAAATAAATCTCCCAATATTTCTCTGTGTCTTTTTAGCTTAATATAATTTCCCTTCTTTTCCATGCAACCTCAAGAAAGCTTGTTGAACCACTCTATGAAACATTTGATGTTTTCCTCAATTGGTGCAAATGATATTGCTCTAATACTCATTTCATCATGTTTTAAATCTTGTCTTGTCTCTCTATAACATAATTAGGGTTAAGATGTTTACTTGAATTGAGAAGAAATTTGGGGGAAAATCTTATTTACAATTTTTGTATTAGATCAATAAAGTTTCGTTTTAATCATTTTAGTCCCTCAAATATACCATTTACTGTTGTCATTTTAGTCCCTCGTACGTGTTATTGTCACGTGGGAGTGCCATATAAAAGTGCATGTGACACTTAACGTGTCAAATCATCACTTCTGTTAACGTTACTAAATAGATACTGACGGAGGGACCGAAATAACCAACGGAAGTATCTTTCAGGGACTAATTTGTTATTTTTCTTTCTTTCAGGGACCAAATTGACCAACCATCAATCTTTCAAGGACAAAAATGACTATTTACTCTATTAATTTCTTATTGGTATTTTTAAAACCGTTGTAAGAATAAGATCACGGGTCCTGGTTTATTGACTTTGAATTTTCTTTTATGTTGATAGGAATTGTTAATAAATTTTTCTAGAGAAGTAGACATGTCATATTTGAGGTAAAAAGCTATCTAATTCGATTATTACGGTTTTATCATTTTATTGTCCTATCAGTTTTGATATTTTTTTAAATCCAATCCGATCCGATCCAATTTAAATTGAATTGTATTGGATCAGTTTTTGACTTTTTAAAGCGACAATAAATATTTGATAAAATTGATAAAATAATGAAGTAATTGTAAACATTTTCTCATTGGAACTTATATTTATTAAACTTAATATAAAATGATATAAAAAGAATGACATATGACACGAAAACTAATTTAAAACTATTTTTATATTGATATATTTATAAAAATATTAACATGATATTAGATAATAAAATCATAAAAAATATATTAGTATAAGTATTTTTTATAAATATATATGTATATATAAGTATGGTTTGGATTGGATCGGATTGGTTTTCAATATAGGATCTGAAAATCAATCTAATCTGATAAAAAGATTTCGACTTTTGCAGTTTGCAATTTTTTAGATTTCGATTTGATTCAATTTTTGATTTTTTGATTTGATTTTTGCGATTCATTGAATTGGATATGTAAGCCTGTTATAAATGCCCTGCATGTATATATAGCATTAATTTTCAAGTCACGCAATATATATAATACTACAATTAATATATATTCACATTGATCTAGAAGTCCGATCGAGACTGACGAGGCCGGCCAATAAGAGACAGACTAGATTCCTATCGACAGTCAGCTTTCCATTTTTAAGGTTCCTTCTGCGTTTAAAATGGTATGATTGGCACCTACACATTAAATTATACAATTATGAAGGAAAATAATAGCAATAACATATGGATATACGCACAAAATAGAAAGAGACATCACGGAAAAAATCAACCATGTAATTTCCGAAAGTCTCTTTTTATTCATATTTAGAAGGATCAGAATCTGATGAATTATGCCCAATTGACACCTAGGTCCATTTGGAACCAGTCAAATTTCTATATATAAGAGAGGTTTAAAATGATAAACCACTGTATTCCTATTCTGATTGACTATGATTTTACTTTTGTTTTCTTTAAATGGAAAATAATTAATCATTTGATAATTTTCTATGGATGTTGATATGAGGTTTCAAAGTCCATAAGTAAGCTGCATACGCCTATTATCCTTATCTCCAAACTTCAATTCATGCTCATCCGTTTAGTATTTTAGAGAGAGAGAGAGACCAATAATTTAGCAAATCAAAGCCCATGCACGAATGATTAGTTTCTTAGAAGAACAGCTAGCTAGCTTCTCCATTGGGATGGGGTGGGAGGGAACGAAGAAGCTCCAAACATGACGGTAAGATTCAAATCTACTTCAACTTAATTTAATTTAATTTTATCATTTCTTTTCTTATATCATTTCATACATAAAATGTGATCGATGGGGGTATGATATGAAGCAATTTAATTTATATATGTCAACTAGGAGCTGAGTCTGAGATGCGGATGGATCTGCATTTGACGTGAAATTTCTCTTTAATTATTTTTGGGATTTAAAGAACAAAAGCGAGCGAGTGTACGTTAATGTACATGCGAAATAAATGAAGAAGCTACTATAGGGCTCTACTCTAGTTTGTTTTTCTTTCTTCTGGTTAGGGGATAGATAAATGAGTGAGTTTCGCACGAGAAGCAAACTAATCGACACAACAGGGTATGCTCTTCGCTTGGGTATTATTTTAAGAAATCTTTTTGTTTTTTGGTTTAACTAAACAAAAATTGGGCTCAAAACTGATAGGCCTGGGCCTCGTACCAGTTGTTTGAGTTATACAGAACCCGTCTCTGCAATTCGACCAAAAAAAAAAAAGACCCGTCTGTGCAAGGGAGACATATTTAAAATTACCAATATACAATAGCTAAAAGGTTTAGGGTTCGGGAAAAAAAAAGTTTAGGATCCGTTTGATTTATAATTGAGTAGAATTGATTCTAAAAATGAATGGTTAAGATGAATGATGCACGCTTTACAAAGTACGTTAAACGGAAGTAATTTATAAAAATTAATTTTGCAAAACCATGGTTTTGTACTGTGCAAATTTAAAACAAACGGACCATTAGTTTAGGTATGATACTCTAAATTATTTGGTGAATGCTCCTGACGTACGCTCTTAATCTATTGATTTTTCTAACATATTTCATCATTGCATAAGAAAATGAATTAATTTTATTAGAAATTATGACATTTAATACATGAATAATATTAAATGAGTTTTATAAGTATATATTTTTAGTGCAAACAAGTTTTACATTATCATCAAATTATGTGTTATTAAATCATTTAATGAATATGATATTTTATGGGTTATTAAATTTAATAAATGATGTCCCATAAAAAAATCTCAATAAATAATGTGACAACATGTATCAATAAATAACCGTGTAAAACTCTTTCAAATTGACAGTGAATATCCTTTAAATCCATAAAAGATACTATACTTTTTTAATAATTTTTATTTTTAATTTCATATCATATGTAATGCTACAAAAATTAGAAAATCGAGTAAACTAACAAATCTGTCCCTGACTTTGTTAGAATCATGCAGTTTAGTTCTTAAGAAATAGAAAACTCAAATTAATCCATAACTTTTTACTCTGTTTGTCACTATAGTCCAACTATGTATTTACCGTTAATTTTTTTATGACGCGTCACGTTTAGTGACACCGTGTCACATTGTTTGTCACAATAACGTTCACTATGGCACAAAATGACGTGATTTGTCAAATTTATAGCCTGAAAGACCTCAACTCCAACCGTCGTGTGCTTCTCTGTTCTCCATTTTTCCTTCTTTTTTCTCTTCTTTCATTGGAGGGTCTCATCCTCAATGATGTCGCTTTTGTGTTTCGATGTCAAATAGTATGATATAGGGTCACTAAACGTGACACGTCATCAAACAAGTTAATGAGAAAACACATAATTGAACTATAGTGACAGACACATCAAGTAGTCATGGATTATATTGGATTTTTCTATTTCTCATGTACTAAACTACATGACCTTTAAAAAAGTGAGGGGCGAATTTGCTAGTTTAGTCTTAGAAAATCTATAAATTTATTCATGATCCAATAATAGAGCTACCTGTAAAAAATCTTCTACTCGCAAAAACTGCAAAAAAATCGAGCTGTAAAAAAATCAATAAAAATATAGGGCTCAGACCTTTACTTTATAATGATGAATATATAACTCTCGAGCTTTTTTATCCCGATTCACGAAAAATCCATTATCCACTCCAGGCCAAGTCAGATAGCCCAAACTACCAACTCTACCCACTTATATGTTGTCGTTGGATGAATAATATGAATAAAATATTTTAAATTTAATATTAATAATTTAATTTACGAAATCAATATCAATATTTTATTACAACACCTATTCGCTATATATCTATAATAAATTCGTATAGATATGCTAACTCAAAAAAAAAATATATATTTAGATGTGTAAAACAAAAAATATTTCGCTACATATATAATATGAATTATTTTGCATGATTGCATATGTTTTTCATCTTATTTTATAATTACATAATTTAACAAATGAAATATTGATGTTTAGTTTTTTATTCTCTATTTTTTTTCCTCCGTCCAAATTACATATAAAGTGAAAATGTATATTTTTCTACTTTTTTTTTATTTTTTTTATTTTATCTTATTTTGTTTTATTCTTTTCTCTACTCATTCAAATCAAGACTAGTGAAATTTTTTTCTTTATATATGACATAGGATGACGTGAGTTGATGTATTGATGACTACCTGTAAACAAATATTTTATTGCATTTCCAGATGCAGTTGTTTATAGTAATGTACATATATATAGTGAGTCTTCGTTCCTGTGTGTGTCTTTAGATATATATTATACACGTAGTATAACGTATTACATATTGTAAAATGACGATGACAATATATGTGGATCATTGAAATAAAAATAATGAATCATGCATGCACAACGAACTGTGGCCGGTGGATTCTGAAAGATATAGACAAACTCAACTCTGACTAGGACTACTTCTGGAGATTCAATGAATGTAGACACATATCATTCACCCAAAACCAAGGTTAATTAAAAGAAGTTTTCTCAGCTTTTCAAGTTTCAATTTTATATATAATAATGGCCATCGGTGACTGGTTAGGTTTATTTTATTTGAAATATTGTATTAATTGCATTCGGAATATTATATATGCTCCATACAATTTTATAAAAATTTTTAATTTTTGATTTTTTAACTAAAGTTTTTAGGATATTCGTTAATATTTTTCATATATAATTATATATTATATTTCTATTATCTTATTTAAGATATTAAATTTGTAGTTATGGTTTGAGACCAGTAAGAAATTAATTTTATGTATAAATATATCTTAAGTAATGATAAATAGAAAGCTTTAGCCTTTGAATTTTTATTTATTAATAATATCAAGAATCACAAGTAGATATTTAAAAAATTATAAAATCATTAATTGCATGAATGAAACACCAATTTAAGATTCTTAGTTTTTTTTGTAAAAATTGTTTTACAAATTAAACCTTAACTAATTATAAATTTATAATGATATAGCCAAATTTATTTGATGAGTACCATAATTAAATAATTAATCAACAAACACTTTTCACCAATAATCAACTATTTATATAATACTTTTGAGACCTTATTTTGTGAAGTGAGTGTCTCACTCTTTCTACTCTTTTAATTAAAGAGTCATAGGTCATTTTTTTTTTGTGTTTTTTCACTATTTTTCTTGGAGTGTGTTTCATACATCTTTTTACAAAAACTTTTGATCATTTACTCAAATATTTCTCAGTTGCTTAAAATTTTGATACTATAAAATCTAATATTTATGATTATAATATTTAATCTTTTTATGTTGAATCTTTTGTAAATTTAAATTTAATTTATTATCATTGTCATTTAATAATATACATTTCACAATTAATATTTTATAGAAATAAATGATCAAATTTAACAATTTGAGTAATATGATAATTGATTAGTATCTCAAAATTTAAATATAATAATATGATAATTTTAAAATTATATAAGATATTACTAGTTAAAAAATATAGTTGAAATAATTAACTTTTATGAATTGATATTTTTAATTCAAAATAATTATCATTTAATATAAATACTCATATTAATTTTTTAATACAAACTAATTATATTATAATATTTATGTATCATATTAAAATTATTCATTTCAAATCCAATATAAAATTTATATTTCAATAGATTTATTTATTTTAAAAAATATATACTTTTAAATATACTTTAAAACCACTTTTTAAATATATTAATTATATAAAAATAATATATTTTTCGTGGGATAAAATACTAGTATAAAACAATTTAAATTAAACATAAATTTTACAATTTT
The DNA here is from genome assembly GCA_026901365.1 of Sesbania bispinosa. Lineage (NCBI taxonomy): Eukaryota > Viridiplantae > Streptophyta > Magnoliopsida > Fabales > Fabaceae > Sesbania > Sesbania bispinosa. The sequence goes on along the minus strand of QLOH01000031.1, from coordinate 2,016,245 downwards.
TATACCCGTACGTGATACAGTGCAATTAATGTAAAGTTCAATAAACGGTAGGGTTTGTCTATGGTGGACTATAGTTCACATGGTCCAAAATGTGGAAATATAGTAATTTAAATTCCTAACCATCAAATTTAACGTTAGTTTTATTAATGATAGATATTAAAATAGTTTCTAGTTGCTTTTATGAAATATTACTTGAAAATAATAAAAATTCAAATTGATATTACTATAAAATGTAAAATTTTGCATTTTAACTTTAAATTGATATATCTTCAATGAAATTACCATAGGTTGTATTGTAAATCTATATTTTCTCTTAAATTAAACTCGAATAGTCATATAAAGACTGTTTAATAAAATATAAAATTATTTATTCACCTTTTATAAGCTAAAAAATGTAAATTGAAATAGGTGGACCATGGTAATAATGAGGAACAGAAAAGGTGAGGCCAAACCCAAGAGCAGAACTTACTTAAGTTGAAATGGGTATGCAAAATTAAGAAAAGTAGAAAACCACCACTATATGACACGTCCTTACGTTTTGCACCTTGCCATTATTGTGTAATGAAATGTTGGTAAATTAAGTTTAATGATATAACCATGTATATTTCTTTTTCGACGCCAATGATAACCATGTATATATATAATTAACTAGTCGCATAAAAGATTTTTTTGTTGATTGACCAAAAAAATTTTATTGATGGTAACAAGGTGCATGGTTAAAGTTATTAAAATACCTTTTAAAAGGTTGGTTTTTTAAGCAGTATAATACTCTTTTTAAAAAAAAAATTGGTAAATAATAAAATAATTTTCACTAAAAGTGTATCAAAATCAAATCTTCAAAATTAAACCCTAAAATTTGATGTTGATTAAGCTGCTTCTTTTCTGGGTTGAAGTTGCATCGTGTTTTGACCGTGATAGTGTGACACCAAAAACAGTGGTAATTACTTGTAGTGGGTTGTTGAGAATTGGCGTGGTTCGAGAAATCAAATCATGAAGAATTTATGGTTTAGAATTTGGGATAATACCTATCAAGAATGATTAATAATGCCTTATTATAACAAGATATTATTAAAACAAATTAATAGATTACGGCGAAGGATTAATTCTCAGAAAAACTTTTTGTATTTGGAAAGTTTTCTTAATTAGCATCCTACATTTTTCCTTTTCCTCATATGCAGTCACCATCCTGCCATTACAATAATGTCTCAAGGCCACGTCTTACCTCAGATTCAAAGGATGAAATACAATCATAAGACAAAGTGGAGAAATTGGAATGGAATTGGCCTATATGCAATTAATAGATTCTCCAACACTTTCGTTGGAGCTGCATTTGTTTTTCATCGTTTCAAATTTAGGTCATGGACACATGATCATGCAACTATGAATGGTAAACATCAAAAGTGTCGTAGATCATAAAATCTTTATGAAAGTTGGACTCAAATTTTTATAAAAGATAGCTAGCCGTGGATGGAGTACTAGTGATCAAGTCTAGGGATCGGACTAGCTAGCTAGGGTGTTGCTATCTTTATTAATTTAAGAGTTGTGCTACTAACTAACACATTCTCTAACACACTCTTTTAAGATACTCCATGTGATCATTAGTTAATAATATTTACATGAGTCCCCTCAAATTATGTGAATCTTATTCCCAATGTGATGAGATTTGGGTAATTAAACCAATTACATGTGTTAGAAAAAGCGTGTTAAAGAGTAGTATCTTGTAACGTTACTATCACTTGTCCTAATTTAAATTTCCTTAATTTACTAGTCTTTGCATAATAGAAACTGTTTTCCTTAACTACCCACAATCAATTCTATATATAACTTATTGCCAACATATTTTGCTCGTTCCTTACCTAATTATTTGGTATGTTCTTTTTTCTTTTTTACCTATCCCGGTCTTCAAATTCGATATAACTTTGTTACCATCAATACTCTATAAATTTATAAATTAAATAAAGTTGATTGGTTATGTGAATTAACGTTAGTTTTATTATTTCAAGGCATAATTAATAAGAATAATAAAAATCACATGAAGATACGAAGTAACAAAATAAAAAAAAAGGATTCTGCATCATCAAAGTTAAGGACAACCACTTGCTGGGGGGAAGATCAAAGATGAGACAGCATAAGCCAATAATTCAGCCGAACGATATTTTAAAAAAAGAATTTCAACTTTATATTTGAAGTTATTTTTTCAATTAAAAAACAATGAATCAGGACTTTTGTGTTAAGGAGTTATAGTTACCTCATTTGATGTGATAAGATGGATTAAACTGAATAGATGAAAACAAATATAAATATATTTAAACTAAACACGAATATAATTTCAAGTACAAGTGTGCCAGCTACCATTGTCTCTTAATTCCACCGTTTTATAATTGGAATTACAATATCCATTTTTTTATATATGAATATTTTAAATTGTGGTTTCCTGTTAAATATTTATTAATGATTTATTATATGTGACAGTTTTAGATATTATTATAAAACTAACAGCCAGAAAATATTTAATAACTCATTCTCAACTCTAGGACTTATTAATTGTCATAGCAATTCCTTTCCAAATTAAAGCTACACCCAACCTTGTTCACAGTCAACTCTGTCTAAACATTATTATATATATATATATATATATGTAGCATAATATAATACTATAATCAATAAGCAAGCAAGCCTTGCTTTTCCTGTGTGCCTCTCATTATGGGTTAGAAATTCAACCCCTTCAAACTTCCATGAACTTGGACACAATACGGGGCCCCTTCATACAACACCTCTGCGTATTAAAATACTGTACATGTTTAGTTTTTATTAATTTGGAGAAAAAGTAGACTTTTATTCTTTCATAAACTCTCTCGATCGATAAGACTTCAATCATAAGTTATTTAAAGAGTTTTATCATTACTATAACTCTTGATCTATTTTCAATTACATCATCCATTTTATCCTATATTATTTTCTCTTTTCCCTTACATATTTTTTTGTCATATAAAAAATTATACAAATACAATTTCTTTTTATGTTAAATATAAAGTAAGTTATAATTAATCGAAGTATATAAAAATTAGTAGTACTATCTTTTCTTTACAAGAATCTTAGAATTAGTACTTTAATTTAAAATCATCACCAGAAAAAACAATGCTTAACGATGGTGGGAAAGTACAGGAGCCAAGATATATGCATGTGTTTTATGTTACTGTCCTCTGTCCATGTTGCTTTTATTTTTTTGTTTTCTAATTAATTAAAAATACGTTTCCCTTTTTACATATTCCAAGTAAACTACTTGTGACAGATAGGGTTACATCTTCCATTTCTGATTTTGGTCTCGACGTAACCTGAGCTGTTATTCTTGATGTGTAGACTGTGATCGAGAATAAATATGTATGTGCAAAAAGAGACACAATTAGCAACAACATGTAATAATATATGCAACCCTTTTGCGTATACGGTGCAATCATTTTTCATAATTTTTAATATGATATATAGTATAATTTTAAAATTAATCTTTAACTTGGTGCAAGTTTAATGAAGACGTGCATGCAGTGTGATCCAATAGTTGGTAGGATTAGATTGTTTTATATATTTTTTTTTTTGGATTAAAGTCGTGACTCGTGAATATCATGTATAATTTATATATAAATCTAATTTATAATATATAAAATGACATATATCTAATTTGAATAAATGATATATATATATATAAAATGTATTTTGAATGAAAAAAGTTACTCTTTGGATTTATCACACACATATTATATATAAATATAATTTTATTAAAGAGATCATATATAAAATTACGTATATCTGCTAAGAAATGTTTATATTTTTTAGGGCCCATGCCCCCTTGTCCCTAATAATCTGCCGTTGTTCATTTGATCGATTTGAAAATATAATGGTAAGTCGTACGTGAATCAAACCCTAAACCATATTCACGACTTCAATATTAGTTTATTATACAAATTAATTTCATAATAAATTATATATTGAGATTATGGATTTAAAAAGTTAATACAAAAAATTATTGTAAATCATGTTTATTGTCCAAGATTTTACTAAAATTCTTTTTTAAAATAGTTTTATATTAAGTAGGAGATATGATCCTCGACTTCTTGAAACACTGCCATATATAGGAAATGCATTTAAAGTTAATTGGTATTAAAAATTCAGAAATTTAATTACATTATATATGACATTTGAAAAGCTTATTAATTGTGTGAACATGTTTAAAAGGGAAGAACTCTTAAGTTAAATCACATTAACTCAAATAAAATCCACTTTTGTAACTTTATAAACTCATGAATAAATACACCACCAAAATAAATTAAGGTTAGAGGGAATAAATCCCTCTCTAAATGCTGAAAAATCCCTCAATTTTGTGACGATCAGTAAAAATGTTGTCTTTGTTCTTTTATTTTAACTAATACAATCCTTTGAGTTCCTTATTATCTCATGTCAATTTCTACTTTAGAAATTTAGAATTAATGGGGACACTCTTCTTTAGGTTCAGTTATTTTCTCATTAATTGCTTTGTTTCTTATCTCCAATTCAGTTACAAGTCTATGCAATATTCAATGAATGGCCAACATACGTGCAACATAAGAGGAGAAAGAAAACAAATAAACAAACTCTCCACCCCACTGTTTGTAAATAAATTGACAATTTTGGTCAGTGGCAATTTAATTAATTAAGCTTATCCAGGTGTCATTATATTAGTACCTACAAAATATTTAGTTCATATGAAAATTCGATTTTATCATATGTCCATTTACCATTCTTTCTTGAACCACTTGAAAATTATAACAAGCTTTACACAGTTGTTAATTTGTATGTATACGAAATTTTAGGACTTGTCATGTCACATTTGAAAAAAAAAAATTTAAACTTTATTAACAATTATATGAATATTTTATCATATTTTAAATTTTTTATTTAAAACATTATATATATATAGGTAATGATGAAAAAAATTTATTTTGACGTTTCCATCTTTTTATATTTTTTTTTAAAAAATGAAAAATAAAATTGAAATAAGATGACCTTTTTAAGACAATAAAAAAAATATTCTTAAAACAAATTGACCATTAAAAATCATGGTTGACTAGATTAATAGATAGAATTATATTCATTTAATTAAAGGTCAAAGCTTACATGTCACATCTGGTACATTTGATATTTGCAACATTTCTCATTTCTGGCTCTATAAAAGCATTGGCTTCGTCACAAAATAAAGTTCGTGGGCTGTCTTCTATTGTAACAATCATTAGGTACTTTCACTTTGTCTTGTCGATTCCATTAGATTCAATCATATTCTTAAGTTTTCCAAATGAGACTGCGATATATACTAAGCTAATATGATGACAAAATTCAATGTTATTCAATTCACTACTAACAAATTAGCTATATTGCAGGTTATTGAGTGTGTGTCAGCCTTAAATGAGTCAGGTTTTCAGTGACGACATTATGGCAAAGAACATGGAGGAAATAGGAAGCGCAGCTTCTTCACGTCGACATGGAGATACTCTGCCACACATTCACAAGGTTGGAACTCCTCCTAAGCAGACACTTTTTCAAGAGATCAAACATTCTGTCATCGAAACTTTCTTCCATGATGACCCCTTAGGCAAATTTAAGGACCAAAGCGGATCAAGAAAGTTTGTTTTGGGTGTGCAATCTGTCTTCCCCATTTTTGAATGGGCAAAAGGTTACAGCTTTAAAAAATTCAGGGGTGATTTGATTGCTGGACTCACCATTGCAAGTCTCTGCATTCCCCAGGTGAGTTATAGATATAGTGTGTGTTTGATTTACCTCAAAGTTACGTTTGAAAGGTGGATCCAATATATATTTATTTATCTCTATTGGTATGTGTGCATGACTGCAGGATATTGCATATGCAAACCTTGCCAATTTGGAACCTCAATATGGACTATGTAAGTATCTTGATTTATTTTAAACAAGTTGGACATGTGAGTTTTTCAATTATATGACTTTGTTTTTCCTTCATTGTATTGTATGCAGACACTAGCTTTGTGGCTCCTCTAGTATACGCTTTCATGGGAAGCTCTAGAGATATTGCCATAGGACCAGTGGCTGTGGTGTCCCTCTTGCTTGGGACTATGCTTAGTGATGAGATTAGTAACATCAAAAGTCATGAATACCTGCGTCTTGCATTTACTGCCACCTTCTTTGCAGGAGTCACTCAAATGATACTTGGGGTTTTCAGGTACAATATTATTATTAGATTGGTACATGGTATATATACTTATGCTTTTTGCTTGAATTCTTCTTGTGTAATTACAATCTATATATGTGTGCATCTTGCAGGCTCGGTTTCCTGATTGACTTCTTATCTCATGCTGCCATTGTGGGATTCATGGGTGGAGCTGCCATTACTATTGCACTGCAACAACTCAAAGGTTTACTTGGAATAAAAAGTTCACTAAGAAAACAGATATTGTTTCTGTCATGCGCTCAGTTTGGGGTTCAGTGCATCATGGGGTAAAGCTTCATTGTGATTTAAAATTAAAATTCTCTTTTAGTATAGACTATAGATGAAAAAGTAAAATCAGGTTAACAAACATTTGTTTACAGTGGAATTGGCAGACAATAGTAATTGGAATAGCATTCTTGGCCTTCCTTCTTGTAGCGAAATATATTGTAAGAATGTTAACTTAACACCTTCACTTCCTTTCTTTTTTTCAATTTGAACTTCCATAACTATTTTGTTGCATTGAACAGGCTAAAAGGAATAAGAAACTCTTTTGGGTAGCCGCAATTGCTCCTATGACCTCTGTAATACTATCTACCTTTTTTGTGTACATTACTAGGGCCGACAAAAAAGGTGTAGCCATTGTAAGTAGCACAAAATTATTTGAATAGTTTATTGAAGAAAATTAAGCACTACTGCAAAACTTAAAGCATGCTATTTTCAGGTGAAACATATTAAAAAGGGTGTAAATCCAGCATCGGCTCATGAAATTTATTTCAGTGGAAACTATCTTGGTGCTGGTGTAAAAATTGGTGTGATAGCTGGTATGATAGCACTCACGGTAAGAAAATTTTAGTAATGATTTCACATCCAATTTGTTTCCTTTTTGGAACTTTGCTAGACATTTTAGCCAAATTTGTTAAACTTTTAGGAAGCTGTAGCAATTGGGAGAACATTTGCTGCCATGAAAGACTATGCAATAGATGGTAATAAAGAAATGGTGGCAATGGGAACAATGAACATTATTGGTTCGCTGACATCTTGTTATGTGGCTACAGGTACCAAACTTAATCATGTTTTAGCCTTGTAAATTCTTTTACCTATATATCACTGTGATCTTAATTAATAAGAGTTTTCTGATCTGTATGCAGGGTCTTTTTCTCGTTCAGCAGTGAACTATATGGCTGGTTGTTCAACTGCTGTATCAAACATTGTTATGTCCATTGTTGTATTATTAACTCTCTTAGTCATTACACCACTATTTAAGTACACTCCAAATGCAGTGCTTGCTTCAATCATTATAGCTGCCGTGATAAACCTTGTGGACATTAAAGCAGTTATTCTTCTATGGAAGATTGACAAATTCGATTTTGTTGCTTGCATGGGAGCCTTCTTTGGTGTCATCTTCAAAAGTGTTGAGATTGGCCTTCTTATTGCGGTAACCAAGAGAAATTCAAAAGAAAATGTGTACCTAGCATTCAATTTCTTCATCATCATCAATTTGCCTTAACATTTATGCAGGTGGCAATATCTTTTGCCAAAATCCTTTTACAAGTGACAAGGCCAAGGACTGCACTACTTGGAAAGCTTCCAGGGACTAATGTTTACAGGAATGTCCAGCAATATCCTAATGCTACCCAGATTCCTGGCATGGTGATTATCAGGGTTGACTCTGCAATCTACTTCTCAAACTCCAACTATATAAAGGATAGGTATATACATTTAGCCTCTAGAGTAATTGGTTTGCTTATATAATGAAATTGATGGAGCTGAGTAATTAAATCATATCATAATTTAATTACAGAATTTTGAAATGGTTGACTGATGAAGAGGTGCAAAGGACAGCAAGTGAATTTCCCGAAATACAGTATCTTATTGTTGAATTATCACGTAAGCTAGGCTTAATTTCTTTAAAATCTTTTCATCCTGATTTTCATGAATTCATTCATTCATGCAACATAATGTATTCTTGCAGCTGTTACTGATATTGACACAAGTGGCATCCATGCCCTTGAAGATTTATTTAAAAGCCTTCAGAAAAGAGAAGTCCAGGTACTAATTAAATAATCACAGAATATCCAACATTCAATTTGTTACATTATTAGTCATTACTATAGCAACTTAATCAAATAAGTTACCAGTGTGCAAACAATTCATCTATAATATAATGATATTATGATCATGTACAGAGCAACTTCAACTTGTAATTAATAAATAATTGTGATGATTTTCATCCCTGTGGCCTTCAATTTTGACAGCTTCTCTTGGCAAACCCGGGGCCAATAGTAACGGAGAAGCTACATGCATCCAAATTATCAGATTTGATTGGGGAAAGTAAAATATTTCTCTCAGTGGGTGATGCTGTTGCAACTTTTGGTCCAAAGGGTGGAATATGAAGAAAACAACTGTTTCAATTCAAGTGTTGACGCCAAAGAGGCAGTAAATTAAGAGTGGGAAGCTGTTCAAGAAGCTCATGTATATTTGTCATCTGTAGTTTAATTTGTTTGATTCTCTTTGATTTCTAGCTTACTTAATGTGATGTATAAAATCAAAAGTGAAAGAAATGTGTGTTCTGTTTTCATTATGTGTCATGTTCATGTTGCTCTGTAGAAACTAATATATTCTTTCTTTGTGACTTTTACATATGCTCAAAGGTTGCAGAAAAATTATTATAAAAAAGCAGGTTGTAGAAAAATCCAAAAAAAAAATAAAGAAAAGAAAATTGACTTCAGGATTTGGACTGCGTCATAACGAATTTCTAAACGGATTCAAATATCATAAGTAAGCAATGTTCAGAGAGCTAAGCTAGAGTTCATTATACTTAAATGACCTAGCTCCACGTATATATATACCACTAAATTAATAATATGACATACTGCAATCACAATAAATATTGTCCAGTCAAATTTGCTTCTTTCTTTTTCTCTGCCTATAATAAAAAAGCATGCTTATCAGCAAATTATTGGAATGTTAGTTTGCTTTTCATATATATTTGGGTTGAAGTACCGGCCCTGTTCTTGTTTAATATATTTTGGCTTATAGAAAATGCAAATTATTGAAATGTAAAATTTTTAAACCTGAATGATTATGTTGGACTTGGTTGCATTATTACGTACCAGAATCATCAGCGCAGTACATTATGAATATATTTGTGTGAATGGGTATTTGAATGCGGAAAGCCTTCCTATAAGGGAAATTCTAGGGTACCCTCTCGTGAGAGAGGGTTTTGGTACCTTCTTTGATCATTTAATTAATTTCTCTCAACTTTCTTAAATGATCTTAGTATTTTTATACTTATAGGACAATATTTAACTATTAGAATTTGTATTTTTAATTTTTGAAAAGACTTTTTGACCCTCTATAACTATTATCATGTATTTTTTATTGTATTCCCCCATTTTTTCACATTCTCATTTGCAATACACATGTGTCTCATTTAAAATCTATTTTATGTCTTCGAAATAATTTAGTACAAAGTACACGACTTGTTCCTACGTAATTTGGGTCTATTCAATAAAAAAAATGACAAGAAGGTACCAAAACTCTCTCTAACGGGAGGGTACCAAATTGCGACCCTTATTATTATTATGTTTGTATATGATCTCATCCAAAGCTAGTACCTACTAAGACTATATATCTCTATACGAAAACTAAGACTTCATATCATACGATAAGTTTTCGTACACACACCCATATAAAATAGATAAACCTACTTACGCAATATTTAAAAAAGTTTTGCTCTTCGTAAGCAATAATTAAAAAAACCAAATAATGGAGCAATTTTCATAAATGCTTTAATTAAGCAAGGTCTCGGGTTCGAGTCTTGTGGATAGAAAAAATCCCCGCCGGGAGAGCTAACCCCACCATGATGTGGATGTTCGCAGCTCGAACAAGATTGCCTTCCGTGGAGAATACCTGTGGTTAAACCAAAAAATACTTTAATTACCAATATCAATCAATTATTACGAAGTAATGCTTTGTTTGGTAGTATTTGGAAAATAGAGAAGAGAAAAATAGGGAATAAAGAAATAGAAAAAAGAGAAATAGGGAAGAGATAAAGGAGATTTTTAGATTGTTTGGTGTGAGAGAAATGTGTGAAATGAAAGAGAAATATATTTTTAAGTTGTTTGGTGTGAGAGAAATGAGTGTGAAATAAAAGAGAAATGCGTTTCTCTCATATCTTTTTTCAAATTTGGAGAGAAATAAAAAGTTGGTGAGACCCACAACTTTTTGGCATATCTCTCTTACTTCTCTCCTCCACCAAATAAGAGAAGTTGCCAACTTCTCACCCCTCCCTATTTCCCCCTATCTCTTTGCTACCAAATAAAGGCTAAAGGTAAGTACAAAATGTTTTAAGTTTAATGATCAAACCGCTTTCTCCTTAAACCAATGACCCCAGATTGTGGTTCCGTCACAAACTATTGTTTACAAAAGGTATTTCAATATGATATATGATCTTTCGTTTTGTAAGTCTCGTGTGTGTGTATATATATATATATAGCCGAAAAGAACACAAGAGTAAACTTTATGATCAAGTACATTCAAAGTAACATTCGTTTTTTTTTATTTCTTGTTAAAATGATGAGTTTCAGATATTGACTACAACACATGTGACTCCGTCGTAGTTTTGGGCATTTCTGCTTACTAGTTCAACTTATAGAGTTGGCCACCTAATAAACAATGTTCATATGATTGTGGTTATTATAATTGTATAATAATGATATTAATTCTTAAACTTATAGTGAAGACCCACTTTAGAAAATGACTCATTGTACTTTGCTCGAGATAATTAAAGTTCAATCTTCTTGTTAACCATTAAAAATCTATTCATACAAAATATGGGTATTAAATAGGCACGAGAATAAAACCAATTTTAATAGTAATCACTTTAATTGGGTTTTCAAAAACCTGACCCAACCCATTCTGATGGGGCGAGGGCAGGTTTGGATTCAAGTTCCCCAAACATAACCCAATATTAAATAATTTAATTATAATAATAGTTAAATATTAATGGTTAATTTACATGTTTTTTTTAAAATATAATATAATTATTAAGTTTCTTATTTTTAAAATTCTCATTATCTATTTTTACATATTATTTAAAACAGAATGTATTAAATGTATATGACTTATTTAAAAATATGTACTTAAGTTATTAAAAATAAAAGAAAAAATAAAAATAAAAGTTGGTGCGTAATTGAGTTTCATAATTTCATACCTGCTTTCTTTAAACTCAAACCAGAATCCACCATCGGCTTTTATGGGTAGAGTCGGCAAATAGGAGAAATTCCATATTGAGAGAAAATTTCAATATTTCTCTTTTGTATTTTATTTTTTTATATTATCATTTTTAATCCCCTCACACTTAACTCCTTTTTTAATCATCACTCATAATTTATTTCACAATTTTAAGATTTCTATTTTTTTTCATCTAAACACACGCTTATCTTTTTTATGATTTAAAATTTAGGATGAGGGGATAGTGCTACAATTTAAAAAGAGAAAGTCTCCTGACTCAAAAAGAGTTTCAAAATGTCTATCCTATGTCTTTGACATCCGACGGTCACGATTTTTTTTAATAATTTTTTTAAATTTATAAATAAAAAAATAAACGACCGATGCTCATCCAATTTTTTATTTATAGGAGAGGATCTCGGCCCCTCGGCAAACCTGGCCCGGGGTCAATTGAAACAGAGATGCTCCACGCATCTAAGTTATTAGGGAAGGACAAAAAAAAAAAATCAGTGGCTGATACTGTTTTAACTTGTGGTTTTTAGTTTTGTTTGATTCTCTTTGATTTTTAGTTTTCAATTTATGTGATGCATAAAAACATAAAGGAAATAAATATGTGTTCTGTTTTGATTATACCTCATGTTTATCTTACTCCGGAGAAGTTAATATTTTCCTTTACATATATATGGTCAATGATTTCAGAAATAATTAAAAACCAAAAAAATAAAGAAAAAATAAAGAAAGAAATTTGACTCCATAATTTGATGAACTGAGTTATAACAGATTTCTAATGTGATATTATAAATAAACAAGGTACCAGAGTTAAAGCTTTTTATACTTGCCTACTTAATTAATAAAGCTACTTGCCTACTTGATTAAAGCAATTATCTAGAAACTAGAAATCTTTTTACTTTTCGTATGCAATAACAATACGAATTAAGATCTCTCAAGCGATGTAGCTGTTGTTTGTAAATTTAGTAAATTTAATTTAATTGCCAAATAGCTATGGAATAGCGACTGAAACTTTAGTAGTTCTGTAGCTTATCTTTTTAAAAAAAAAGGTAAAAAGGATCCTTATACACATCGACACCAAATGATGGAGCAATTTGTTTTTGTTATACCAATCATTCTTGTAAATATGATTATACAAATCAATTAAGATAAGATATTTAATGTTAAAACTAGGTTGTTTCCTTCGCTTTATCCTTAAACAAATGACCTCATCTTGTGTTCTCATCACAAATAATAATTGTTTGTAAAAGATATTTTAATAGAGTATATATCAAGCTATATCAAACCTTTCTTTGACATTGTAAGTCTCTATATATATGTTAGCCAAAAAGAATAAAAGTAAATTTTATGTTGGACTTAAAAGCAACATTTTTTTTTTGTATTTGGGGTTTCATACTTTCAATTGTAAATTATTACACGTGTGACTTCGTCGCAGTTTTGGATATGAATAACAAAATAGGTTGGGCCATTCTGACCCGTGCTTAGTCTGTTAAAAAAACTAGCAAGAATAGGCTATATATCTTGAATATGAAAATGGGTAAAAAAATCTATTTTTTTTGTCATAATGGGTAAAAAAATATAACCCAAACCCATTTTTGAATGGATAAAATGGGTTGATGAGCTAAATGAGTTGGCCCATCCAAAAAACAAAAGGATAAAAAGGAAAAAAAAAAATACCTAAACATGTTGACTTGTCTCACTTTTTTATTAGTTCCGTTTTCAGTGAGTTATACCGGTTGTTGGGTTGATTATCCTTAACCCATCTCTTTAAATCAATTGGTTAAACGAACTGGGTCAATGGGACAAACTCATTTTGTTATCCCTAGGAGGGATTCAACCTGTTTTGCCACTCAATTTGTTCATACGACCGGTTTGGTTCGATTTCTAGGCAAACCGGTCTGATCGGTCAGTTTGAGCTGAATTTTATAACATTGGTCGTACTCTTCATGAGATTGTGCCAAGTTAGGGGAAGTTGTTTTGGATTCCTACCCGGATTCAACAAACCTGTCAGTGATGTTAACACTGTATCGACATTTCTTTTGTTGGAATTTTTAATGATAGAACATTTATTATTGCTTGGGAATTAATATAACCAAAAAATATTTTTTTAAATAAGAATAATATAAGGATATAATTGAGAAAAATGTAGTTAATATTAATTTATACTTGTAAACATATAAATAAACAAGAACAATTTTTTCCTCATAAATAAATAAAAATAGAGGCAGTAATTAATTAAGATTAATTACAATGTAGTATTTGATTAAACATGGGATATAACCTTAGTTGTTCACTACGATTAAAGGCGAAAGAATCTAGTCCTAAAAGTTGACCAGATCAAGAATGTTATATGAAAAACAATAAAATCACCAATAATAAGAGAGAAAACAAACAAACAAACAAACAAACTAGTTGTGATCTTTTGTGTTTTGGGCCCTCATTGTACTGCCCCATGTTCCTCCCTTTTGGGCCATACGTCTTTGAGACCTTCTCTTTAACTCAGCCACTTGCTCCTCCCACCTCTTTTCACCAACACCCATTTTGCTTCTCAAACCCAATTCATAGTCATACTCTGCTCGAAGCCTGGGATTCGACAACGTCTTGTAAGCTGCATTGAACTGCACAAACATCCTCGTCGACTCCTCTTTCTTGGAACGATCATGGCACACATCAGGATGGTACCGAAGAGCCATTGATCTATACGCTCTCTTTATGTCATCCATGGTTGCACTATTGGGACTCAAAGACAGTATCTTGTAGTAGTTTTCATGACCTGGAAGCTTTGTGGCTCTACATGAAACAGAAAACTGCGTACGAGATGATTTTGAGAGTGAAACTGATGAAAGGAAAGAAATTGGTTTGGAAATGATAAGGCTTGAGCTTAAGGATAAAGCATCCATTAATTGCTCTCTCTATCTCTATGTTTAGGAATATCTTCAGTGTTAGCTGTTATATGTACATTACACGATTGCATCAAGAAGGAGCGAGCTTGGACATTCCTTGGACGCTCTGTTTGAACTCGTCTAATTATATTAATTAATTAATTAATATAATATAATATTATATTAGAGGAAAACAACGTTCGAATTTCAACAAAAATACAAAATGAAACTTTTCTGGTCTTTAATTATTCAAAGCATACGCGTTTTCGTCATGGTTAGCGTCGCTGTTTTCACGTGGGGTTTGGCTTTACTATAATTAACTAATCTAGCCTAATGTGTTGAGATAATATTTAGCTAGAGATCACATTTGTTAATTTCCTCTGTTGAGACTGTTGTATTAAGCGTTTTATAGCAACTTTCATCACACACAATAGTAATGACGACTAAAATTATGAACTTCGATTGGTACGTATGAGCAACTGAATGGTCTTCACCCTTAAGCATAATGAATCATTGAATCTAATGCAAGTTCCATAAGGTTGAAGAGGAGGTGAATCAATCAACTAATTAAAAACTTAAACTATTTGATGAAACGATGTAAATGGTTCTATATGTAACTAGTAAGTTTTTTTTGGTATCAATCACTTGTATCCCTTACTAACAGAGACAATTTTGCTCGGATATTAGTCACAATTAATGTTCATCACCCTCCCTAAAAGTGTATTTAGTGGGGATCGAACCCATGAGCCCTTCCCACAATCCCAGCCCGCGTTGCTAACTAAGTCATAATTTTTTGTTAAAAACTAAGCAAGTTGATGAAGCATTTAACTGTTTGATAATAATATCCGAAGATCTTTTGGGCTAATTAACCATAATACAGAAAACATGTGATTCTGTTATGGAATGTGAACGAACGGTAAAATCCAAAGGTAATGGCAGCCCTCTTTGACTGGTACAACCAATATAATGTGTTTGTTCCTGGGTTTTACATAGTTATAACCGGCATGGTCAAAAGGTTCATTTTATACTGATCTATATATAGAGAGGCAATGAACGACATAGAGTACTCCCGAGACATGCATGGTATTTTTCCAGGAAAATCACAAATGGCTATCCAATTACAACCCAAACAAAGTCAAAAGGAAGAGATAAATTAGTAAATTAAGAAAATAATTGTTTAGAGAAAAGAAAATATAGCAGACCTTATTAATTCCATTTAGGTAAAGTCTTTGATAAATAATTTGGTGTGCAAATGGAGGGAGGGAGGAAGCAAGAAGACGAGGGAAAGAGACACTAGCTACCTTCTTTATAGGTGAGCAAATGGTCAACCCACCAATTTAGATATTGCATTATATGATTGGTCCTGTTCTTATCACGAATTTTCTTGGCGCTTGCTAGAACTAGAACTAGATTGAGGGAAAATACAGAGAAACTTGTTCAACTACACGTGCTTTGTTGAAAATTAATTTGGAGCTATACTGCAACTTATTTAAGAATTAGGTGAGGATTTCATTCCAATATTCTGCTTGTCTTTAATTTGTTAGGAAATACAATGAAAAGGACAATTTGGACTTGCTAGCTAGCTTCATTTCGAATTGGAACACATCATTGTTCAAGTTCTTTTGAAACTTCGGCTACATTATGTATATGTTGTGACTTGTTATAGGGATTGTATCTTTGTGGATAGTTTTGATGTAAGTTATCATCAATTTGTGCAACTTTCACAAGGTTTCAAGGGGCCTTTGATTGAATTGATTAGGGACATCAGATAAGGTCCAACTATCACAGTGCACACAAAGTATGCTGCCAGTTAAAGGTTAAGCCATTTTGTTTAAAACCAACCATTTGTGTTGTGCATATATTGCACCCCGTTTTCTTTTCCCTTTATATATGAACAATTCAAGACAAGAGTCAAACATATCCTTCAAGAAATATATATAGTTAAACCAAAACACTTGGAGTTAGTGATGGTTTTTGTCTCCCGCTTTTATCTAGTTGTGGACAACATCAAGGCCAAACTGTAAATCGTGCTATTGGTTTTTTAAATATATGAAGAAAATAAACATTGCTAAAATATTTAAATATTGTGGTAGGATCAGGATGCTTTCTCCAATACTGTTTTTAATTAATTGCCTCAGAGAGAGATGCAAGTTAAGCCTTCCAGCCAAATCCTATGGATTGCAAACCATTTGCCAGCCCAAATAGGAAGAAATTAAAAAAGAGAAAGGAAGGTGTAACTGTAAAGGAAAGGAAAGCATCTATTTACCACAAATCCCTTGGCACATGTGTGACCTGGATGGATCTGTGAAAATAGAGAAAAATTAATTCAATGGCAAGTGCATTCTATAAAATTTGGAGCTCATATTAATACTTATGTTATGTTATCGCTTGGGGATTACACTTTGCAGATAGTAGTACAAGACAAATTGAAGTTATTGCATTTGTCATTTAGAACATATGCCTAGGTCCGCCCATGTTGTCACGCTACTGCGGAAAACAGGGATCGTGTCTTTAAGACCTCCAGTTTCCACTCTTCCCGTAATATTATGAGGTGTCTCAAGGAAGAAATTTTTAGATGTACCAAACAAAATAGTCTCAGGATGTACAAGAAAATATGTATCTCCTACGTTGTAAGTAACCTTACATGTAAAGGCATCCCAAACTCTTGACTAAGAAAAAAAACATCAGACGAGAGTGGGTCACTAGAAAAACTTAAATGATAAATAGCAGCCCCACTTTCCTTTAATTATACAAGTGGCTGAAACTTGTTTATATGCACCAAGCAGCAATTATGCTTAGTCGCCACACTAGGATTACCAATTTTGAATTGTACACTTGGTCCAACATGTGTATGGTTGGTTGGTTACTTGGTTGCTATTGATCTTGTGTTTATATACAATATAATATAATAGTAGGTATTACTATACCGGTAATCTCATTAAATGCGTGACAATTTGTGATGTCTCTTACTACATTTCAGTTTGTACTATATATGATAGATAGCTAAAAAAATGGGAACACTTTACCCCCAAATCTTGCGTTCCAACATTATCTATTGACTGTGGTCCACAGTCCACAGTCCACACCACAGAACAGAACCTGCCTCGTTGTGGTGTGGCGAAGCATTGCATTCATCATGTTTCTCTCACGCGCCGAAAATGTGGATAAACAAATGGATGCATTTCCGCAGATAAAGGACCACAACATGCGGGTCGCTATTGAAGACCCTCATTTGGCAGTCATAATTTTGCACCACAAACCATCAATTAAATTAATTATTGGCTTGAAAGCCTCTCAAATCCCACCTAGTCTCTGTGATTAAAAATAAATTATAGCTTTACTTTTTAAATTAGTATCACAAAAAACTTGCATTAAAATCAATTGCCAAAGTGGACCAATTTTGAAAGCTTAATTAAACAATTGCAGCCATACGAGAAAGAAGCATCTAGCAATAGCATCTGTGGGTCATGTTACAAGTGATATTCATTTTAGAGTCGTTTAACCACAAAACACACACAATGACAGTACAACCTCAAAATCGGTGGGAGTCACTCAATGAATTTTATCTACTTCCATTCACATAGAATAAGACACAAGAGTTCTCACTAATGGTAAAACTCAAAACATCAAAATAGTCCCTCATGTAATAATAGAGACCTGGCTGGCTCAAAGGCCTGTTAATATATTATAGCCACCAAAAGGCAAACAAGCAGAGATCCAGCTGAAATGGGGAACAATGCTGATGCTGCGTTCCCGCTCCCAGGAGATGGGGCTACTGCTGGTGTTGAAGTTGGAGATACCTCACTAACAGGACCGTTCAAACCTGGTGCTCCAACAGCAGCAGATGTAGGAGAAGATGCTGGGGAGATGCTTTCAGCTAAAAGAAAAAAAAAAAATAGTATTTTTATGATTCAAATTAGCAACACCAATCATGTGAGAATATACAACTCCAGACACAAAAAAAAAAAAAAAAATTATTAATCCAAGTTTAGCATGTATAAAAAACTATTGATTTTAAAAATTTTATATTTTTGTCTACCTTGTTGATTTCTACATTTCATTAATCATTATAAATAAACATAAGAAAATTCTCTAATCTCCCAACCAAATACCATACTAGTATAATGTATTTCATAAGACTGGGCTGAGAAAACATACCAGGAGCAGCAGCAGGTGTTTCAGACACTGCAAAACAAGAAATAAAAACCCAATTAATGATATAAACTTTGTAGGAAAAATACACTCATCTCATCTGTGTTATGTTGAAAAATAAAACAGAGGAATAAATGTGAGAAAACCCAAATATTGTTGGATATGCAGAAGAAGTCACTCACATCCACAGTTAGTGACAGAAGGAGCAGAGACTTTGCAAGCAGCAGGAAGACTCAAAGCCTTGGTGACATTCAAGACGACTCCAAACTGAGAGCTGCTCTTGAAAGCCTCACAGAGGCATGAAGGAGCAGTCTTGAGCACAGACTTTAAACCAGAACAGCATGTCCCTTCTGGTTTGGTTATTGTGCTGCCGTTGGTAACAAAGGACAAGCAATCAGCCATGGTCAAGATGAGGCTTGAACAATCGACGGATGGTGCTGGGGCATTGCGTGATGAAGCACCGTATGCCAAACCAACGGCCCAGATGGCCACAACACAGAGAATGAGTGACAACTTTGCTGCCATGAAGAGAGGAAAGAGGAAGTTATGGGTGGGAATGAGAGGGATTGTGGTAATGGGAAGTTAAATAAGGTAGTGGGGGGGATGAATTGAGTTGAGGGGTTTCCACTTTGATGATGAAAATTTGAAAAAGAGAGGATTTTTCAAAGAAAGGAAGAGAGAGAGAGAAGTGTGAACTGTGTGAGTGTGAGGTAATGCTTTGTTGAAAGAAAGGCATGGGAGTGAGATGAAAATGGAGTTGTGTACGTGTCCTACTATTCCAAGTTTAACTTACCACCACCACGTATGGCATGCCACAAATTTAGCAGAATTCTGATTTTTTTTTTAATATTTATCTTTTTATATTCTATTCCATGGTACTTTATTTTTATTTATGTATTTTTTTATTGTTTCATTGTCATATTTTATTTTTTACTTTTTATTTTTCTACACTTTCACTCGTCACAATTTAAATGTAAAAGTATTATTTTTTACTCCAACCAGAGCACTTTGAAAGTATCAATGTGAATGTGGACTGTTGCTTTATAAGTCAAATTTGGGATAGTTTAATTCTTCTAAAATTGAAAATCAGAAGAGGAAAATCATTCCTCTTACTAGCTTGGTGGACTTTAAGGAAAAGTAATCAAACATTCTTGTAGTAAGTGACTTCTATGATGTGAATTTGTACGGGCAAAATAGTTTTTTATTCTATAATTTAATTTGAGTTTAATTAGTATGCACTGATAGTGTAAATCTTTTACACTGATGTTTAATCATGATTCTTTATTTATATGACTTTTAAAATATTAATTAGTAAAGTCAATAAATTTATCATAAATCAAGGGTTGTGATTAACCATCTATGTAAAACTTTTTACACTGTCAGTGCACAGTCTTTTTTTCATTTAATTTTAATGGATATATATATTAAAATTTTACATAATCATCTAAGTATATTATTACATTTTTATTGTATTTAATAACATGTAAGGCGTTATATTTATTAAATGATATGATAATAAATTATTCGATTTTGATAAAATCATCCCTTATGGCTAAAGATAACTAGATAAGACTTTCAAGAATAAAATATATAATATTAATTATATCATAAGCAATTAAGCATGAATAAATAATAAATACTTTTTATTTTAATAAAATTTTTCTATTCTTGGAAGTCTTTTATCAAAATTGCAAATCATTTATCTTGTATTTGAATAGAGTAATTTTAAATTATTACTAGATTTAATGTGTTAGAACTTGAAATAGTAAAAGCAAGAATTTTAAATGATAAACTTAAAGGATTATGACAAATAGGAGGAATTTTGATGACACATATAAGAGAGAATTTTAATATTTTTATGTTATGTTTAATTTTTTAGATTATCTTTTACAATTTCTCTCATATTTATAATTCACTCAATATTTATTATTAAAAATTTTATAGTTATAATTTTTTTTTATCCAAATACACTTGATAATAGTGTAAATTTTTTTTATACTAATACTAATTCTTCAACTCTTAATTTTATGTCATCCGATCTGATTGTATATATATAGTTTTGATTCTCTCAAATGTATATTTCACACACAATAGAGAATCATTTAGTGGAAAATCTCAGGAGTAGTCACTACAAGAAATTCTTTCAAAGCAATTTTTTTCCATGAGTTTCCAAAAAGGAATGTTCTCTCAAAATCAATCCAATTATTAATTAGTGCCGAATAATATTCTTATTTATTACAAGAATATTAAGGAGAAATTTTGTCATAACATTAATAAAGATTTCTTTCTCTATTCATGGAAAAATCAATAAAAGAAAAAGAAAAAATGATTTAATCAATGGTTATTTAAGAAAATTTTTGTTATCAAACCAATTTCAATAAATTGAGCATATATTTTTCCACATAGAAGGGTTTTTTTTTTTTTTCTTAATCGGTGCCTATTGCCTATTGATATTCTAATTTATTACAAAAATCTCAAGGAGAAGATTTGTTATAACATTTACATCATTACATATTTATTTATATAGTCATGAAAAATCAACAAAAGTAAAAAAAGAAATAAAAGATTTAGTCAAAGATTATTTAATAAAATTTTAGATACTAAATTTATTTCAATAAATTGAGCATAACCTTTTCTATAGAGACGAGATTCAGTTTTATTTTGTTGGCATAAAAAGATAAGGAATAGAGTTGCAAATATTTTATTGTCGATATTTCACCATAACTGCGCGAAGTTGCAGAGTAAAAGTAAGGAAAAAAAAGAAGAAAAAAAAACTTTTTTGCTTGAAAAATAAATTAGCATTGAATGTTAGGGATTCGGAGCAATTTTAAGAGAAAAGGGTCCTCTCTCTAAGATTGATTCATGGCTTAATTTAATATAAATGATAAATTTCATTGATTTAAATTAATATCATATACATATAACACAATAAAGTCTTTTACATCAAGTAATTTATTTAAAATATATATTATAAAATATTTTTTTATTTTAATCTCTTCAAGATTATTGACTGAACTAAATTAGCTACTACATCATAGGTCAATAGACCTTTTGAGTGAGTATTGATGAAGTGTAGAATTGGGCGTGCAGAATCAGTGAATCATCCAATTTCAGCAATATATTGCAATGATTTAATTTATTGAGAGAATCAGTAATGATCATGGAAGCGTTTGGGATGCATAATCATTCATGTGTAGAATCAGATTCGCAAGGCAGTGGAAATCGGTAATTATTATTTTCTCTGTGTTCACTTTTGTGGTGGCATGGCATCCCAACACAACTAATGAATGCAGCACTATGTCGCAATACAGAATATTATTTGCGGACCAGAAGAATAAACCATATGGATGCCACGAAAGCAAAATTTCGAAAACAACTGTTGTATAAAAATTTGTGAAGCCATTTTAATTGTAAGAAGATCCAGTTAGTGTTTGTTAATTTGTTTGATAATTATTTATTCTCTTTTTCTAATAATTGGCATTAGAACTTGTTGGTTGAAATTTATTTTGCTATTAGAATGGGCGATGATTAAATTAGATTATATCAATTACTCAAATTGAAAGTCTCAAATGGAAGACCTCTTATTCTGCAAAGAATTGTAGGTGGAAAGTTCATTAGAAAAAATTGTAACTGTTCAGTATCATGATAAATTTACAAAATTGGTTGTATATACACATGAAATATAGGTAGATAACAAGACAAGACATAAGGAAGAGCTGAGCTATCAAGTTTGAACTAAGGACACTACAACAGTTACATCATCAAGCTTGCCACCAGTATAACCCACATAACCCACAGCCTGGGCTGCATCAGCAAAAGGACTTCTTGTGGATGTTGATCTCCCAACTTCTTGTGCTCTCATGGCCAAGATTTCTGCTATTTCCTGCAAGTTAACCCAGTTCCTTAGCATATGGTGAACTTGATATTGACCAAAATTCTGAAGAGATAAAAGATAGCAATTGGTTGTACTTGCTTTCCTAGGTGAATATATGTACATTTTATATAATGTGAAGAAAATGCTTAAATAAACAATTAATTTATTCATCACTTATTACATGTAAGCATTAAGAAAGCCCAAAATGAAAAGAAAGGCATAAAGATGATCAACCTGAGGTCTCAAGCTAGCCTGTAGTGATTTTGATATAGTTGATGCTATTTCTTGCTCATAAAGATTGTCAAAAAGGCCATTAGTGGCAAATATAATCACATCACCGTCTTCCAGATCAATCTTGTACCCCTGAAACACATTTTTCCTTGTGTTGCTATCATATTAAATCAAATATATCCAAATTAATTTTGTATGTTTAATAATATTAATTACTTAGTAATCTTAAACTCTCGTGCCACCTGTAAAATTTTGAGAGCATGCCCAAAAGCTCATGGCTATAGGAGAAAGAAAATGAATAGTTCTCTAAGTATTTGTCATATCAGGTGAAAATGACAAAATGATCCGAGGTAGATTACATACCTCAATGATTTCTGAGGGATCATCGCCTTTAACTATCTGTAGTGGAAAACAGAATTCATGAAATGTAGCCATTGATTTTTTAAAGATGGAACCATCTCTTATAATGATAAATCCAGTGTTCCCAACATTGGCTGCATGGAGGGCCTGCAAATAAATTGCTAAAGATGACTCACATCCTTGAAAAATGTGCTTCAGGAGGATTATATTTATACATTTCTGATTACTGACTGAGCACAAGACAATCCAAAAATAAAGACACCATTGTATTTGCAATGTAGTAACATTTAAGTGGCCACGAAACAGAATCTGTCCTTGCCTTGGATAAAGTAGTGGGATACTTGCGTGTTTAACTGAACATCTTTTCATATTAACTAAGTTTATTATGTACAAGTTTAAATTACATGCAAATCAATGGTTTGGGCTGACCCTGCAAATGACAGTTATTTCAAAAGCTCAAGATGCAGGGAAATGGGACAGAAATGTAAATCAGGGCACATACCCCCCCCCCCCCCCCCCCCCCCAAAACAAACCCACCCTAAACCCTAAATCCCCAAGTGATCTTAAGGAACCTAGGCCCCTAACAAGGAGAATAATAGAAATCCATATAAAACAAAGTCATGAAATAGAACTGAACTTCTAAAGAGATTTACAACCATGTTACACTCCATTGCAATAAATAGCCAATTTATGAAGTTGTCACCATTAACACTACTATGCAGATGATAAATGCAGTTCCATTAACAGCTATTCTCCCTCACTAATTTGCAACTTCTTATGAATGTCTCAAAGGTCACACAGATGTGTGCAAGTGCAACTTCAAAACTATTGAAGGAGCTAGACCTTTTCTTTCATCCTTTTACATCAAAATATTTAATCAGGAATAAATTCTTGTTTCTAATGAACCACATTCAGACAAACATTATATGTGCACCCGTCGCAAGATCATCTAGCGTCTTAATAAATTCTAATATACTATGAACTGGGAGAGCATTTCAGTTACCCAAATGCCAATTATGAACATGAGCTAATACCCTAATCAAAGGGATACAAAAACAATATTTGTGTACTCCTACAAAGGCATATTACATATGTAGACACGCCCTAAATAGTACAGTGAGCTCAAATCACAGTAACAGTATTAAAAATAATGTGACATACTGACACAATACCGTGAGGTAGTTGAAATTGCAGTATGGATTGAATGAATAGCTCAGACTTCACTCAACCTGGCACTGCCGTTATTCATTTGAGCTACCCTGTTATTTTTTTTTTTCTGATTTAAACTACTTAGCAAAAACAGCTAATCATTTACCTGTCCATCGAAATATGCAACCAAAACAGAAGATGATCCTGGAGACTGTGTTTCAGCTGCACTTCTAGTAAGAACTTCTGCAGGTTTAATTGTTGGATTGTTTTCATGATCTGACACAATATTTTCACACTTTTCCATGAGTTCCCTGATATACAGTCCAGTGGTACTCCCTGCATAATTTTATCAGGTGTATTAGCTTAAGACCAAGAAAGACTACAGATCAGACCTTTGAAAGTAGCAAGTGCAAAGGTACAGGAAGAGAAGAATGGGATGGATGTTGCTAAGTACTCTTCATTCAGTCAACAAATGAAAATACTATTTTCAAAATAGTAAATGCATGTTCACAAATTACAAATAGGAGAATAAACATAATCTCAAGAAATGGAATTCAATGATTAAATTGGACTATTGGAGCTTAAATAAGCTAACGTTCAATGCAGATCTGTATCAAATTGCACTTCTTTCACAGACACACACAAGGGTCAAGGAGTAAAATGAATACAAATTAGATGCTTCACAGACTTCCAAATATTGTAAAAAGGATACCTTCATGTGACCAATGACCAACTCCATCAGCCACAGCTAGCCAGTTTTTATGAGAAATAAAGTAACCATCTTCTCGACCTGTCAATGCCTGAAGTTGTTATTAGTTGGCTTATTTACCATCTATCATTGAGGATTCAAATTTCAAGTCAAACATCACTTAAAATGTTATGTACACGTTCACATTTATATACAAGCAAAAAACCTGTCAAACTTCTAGGCTAGAAGGATTTGCCCATTGTGAATTACATTACTTCTAGACATGGGTAAATCATGCATTTGGGAGATCCACTGTTAATAACACAGATGCCATATCCCAATGAGGAAAAATAAAGTTTACTGGATACATTACCTTCCAATAGAATTTAACTTTTGTCACTTAAAAACATTAAACATAACAATGACACCAAAACAGAAATGGGAACAAACATAATATCAGTATTTTTAATAGAAGAATTTTATTAGTTAGAACAGCAGAAACAATCATAAATTCGCAACAATGATTAATTATTAACAGAAAAGCAAATCGATATTATGCCCTAGAAAAATTTAGAAAATATAACTTGAATCATTCAACTTTTTTCCCCAAAATTTGATTTAACTAGGGTTCTAAAATCCAGGCACTCAGTCATTTGTAAGCTTAGCATGCTTCATTCTTATCCCTATTGACAGGGAAGAACAAGTCAAGATATTAATGTCTGGAAGGTACCTTAGAGGGATGAGGCAAACAAGCAGCACCAGAAACTAGGAAAAGTTCTGTTCTTGAAGTTTTTTTCCCTGTGCACATGCAAGTAACCAGTACAGAGAACCATGAAAAATATGTCATTTCCAAATTTTTGTCAAGCAACAAATCTAATACTTGCATCTATAATAGTTGGATTAGTTTCTGCTTTCTGAGTTCAGGACAATAAGATGACCAGGGGGAATCATTGCATTTCATTCCTCAAATAGCAGCAATATTTTATTTGCAACATATGCAACTTCTATAACACTCTCCAGGTTTTGAAAATCATCATTGCTTTATCACCAAATTCAGTAACTACTAACTAGAACATGCTCAGAAACCATAAAAGGGAGAAAGTTTTCACCAGTGGGAATTCATTTCACTAATCACGTATTGAAAACCATGAAAAGAAAGAGTGAACATAATTTAGAATACAGAAAAGAGAAGATAGTTGGCATACCCATGACTAGCCATCTCAACTGAATGTATCTCTGGTACTGTAAGCTGTAATGGGTTTTCATAATCACCTCTTTCGGTATTGCCCACATCTAGTTTGTTTTCCAAATCTGAGGATGCAACCGAGTCGTGTAACTAAACATAAAATTAATACAGAAGTCATATTAGAAATGTTAATGCACTCAAAGAAAACCATAAGCACAACAAAGTAAATTTCAGCCTTTGTAATGAAAAGGAATAAGACAAACCATTGCTGACTTTCCCATTTTATTTGCATCAATTGAATCATCCACAGTGCGGTGAGTTGTTTCCTCATCATTAGCAACGAGTTCAGACTCTAATGAAGTGGATAATGGCAACATTTCATTTAAGTCAGCATTAACACCACCCATCAGGTTGTTTGTTTCTCTATTAACAGCTTGTATAGACTCTAAAGAAGTGGATACTGGCACCAATTCACTTAAGTCAGCATCAACACCATCAGTCGGATTGTTCGTTGCTCCATCCATATCATGACCCTTGTCAACTGTAGAGAGATGAGCAACTTCAATGTTAGCCTTCTACCTGACAAACAGAACAATGACTATCAAAAACTTCAATGGATAATGTTAATTAAGTTTAGAAGATGCTGCAAGAGCCACAATATCACCACCTTCTTTCTCTTCAACTTCCCCAGAAGCACCACTATTCAGATCAGAAGACATATCTGACTCTGGAGTAACTGTTGAAATGGCAACTTCTTCATGACCATCAACCTTCTCTTCAACTTCCCCGGAAGCACCACTATTTAGATCAGAAGACATATCTGACTCTGGAGTAACTGTTGAAATGACAACTTCCTGACCATCAACTTTCTCTTCAACTTCCCCAGAAGCACCACTATTGTGATCAGAAGACATATCTGACTCGGGAGTAACTGTTGAAATGGCAACTTCTGCGTGACCATCAACCTTCTCTTCAACTTCCCCAGAAGCACCACTATTCAAATCAGAAAACATATCTGACTCTGGAGTAACTGTTGAAACAGCAACTTCTTCCTGACCATCAACCTTCTCTTCAACTTCCCCAAAAGCAACACTGTTCAAATCAGAAAACATATCTGACTCAGGAGTAACTGTTGAAACAGCAACTTCTTCCTGACCATCAACCTTCTCTTCAACTACCCCAAAAGCACCACTATTCAGATCAGAAGACATATCTGACTCCGGAGTAACTGTTGAAATGGCAACTTCTTCATGACCATCAACTTTCTCTTCAACTTCCCCAGAAGCACCAGTATTCAAATCAGATAACATATCTGACTCTGGAGTAACTGTTGAAACAGCAACTTCTTCCTGACCATCAACCTTCTCTTCAACTTTCCCAGAAGCACCACTATTCAAATCAGAAAACATATCTGACTCAGGAGTAACTGTTGAAATGGAAACTTCTTCATGACCTTCAACTTCCCCACAAGCACCAGTATTCAATTCAGAAAACATATCTGACTCTGGAGTAACTGTTGAAACAACTTCTTCTTCCTGACCATCAACCTTTTCTTCAACTTCCCCAGAAGCAACACTATTCAAATCAGAAAACATATCTGACTCTGGAGTAACTTCTGAAATGGAAACTTCTTTGTGACCATCATCAACTTTATCTTCAACTTCCCCGGAAGCACTATTCCGATCAGATAGCATGCCTAACTCTGGAGTGACTGTTGAAACAACAACAACTTTGTGACCATCATCAATTTTCTCGTCAACTTCTCCAGCAGCATCACTATTCTGATCAGAAAGTATATCTGAGTTTGACTCTGGAATAACTATTGAAACAGCAACTACATTGTGACCATCAACTTGAGGCTCTTCCTCAGACACGCTTGGTACATCATTACATTCATCGGCAGCATCTTCACTTAAAATTCCTTGTTCACCATCCTCTACTGAATCCAATTCCAAACGTCTATCAATTTTTCGTGAATCATTGATCACAGGTGTCTCAGGGTCATTATCAAGAACAACACTTTGCTTTTCATTCACAAGAAGCTGAGGATTATCATCAGCAATAGCAACTGCTGCAATGGAAGATGATTCAATTTCCTCCCCTAAGTTATGATCAACCCCATTGTTCACTTTTTCAACACTGTCACTCAACAAAGCTTTGACACCTCCTTCCTCAACAGTCTCGCGGGCGAGTTTCTCTTGGGCCAATTCATCTATCTTTTCTCTAATCTCGCTAGCATTGCCGAACCGGAACACAAAACTACCATCGGAACACACTGTCAAAATAACCAGAAGCTCAAGTATACAGGAGAAGTAAAAAAAAAAAAAAAAAGAGCACCCCAAAAAAAAAGAAACCCCCTAATCAAAATGGAAAATTAAGATAAACCGAAGCAATTAAAAGGAAAAAAGTTAGAGACTTGGGAGTTAAGACAGCATACCAGTTGAAGTTAAAAGATCAACATCTTCAGGAACGGGGTTTTGGGAAGAACTTGAATTGGCGAGCATATGGGTGTGCTGAGTGAAGCTAACCCGTCGTTTATGCAGTGGAATTGGAGCAGAAATTCCAAGTCTTTCCGAAGGTTTTGGGGGAAGATTGCGGCATGGAACCCAGAGACAATGGAAGCTTCTGGAGAAGAGATCAGCCATTTCATCTAGTTCAGCTCCTTTTTTTATTATTATTAATTGTTTTCAATAGTTGTTTTAAGGCATGATTGTGAATTGTAATGATGATTCCTTCTGGGTTTAGGAGTTGGGACTGTGAATGTGAATGTGAATGTGAATGTGAATGTGTGAGTGCAGTAAGAGGATGGTGGAGGAGGAAGGAAAGGACACATGGGGAATTCCTGAAGGTTCTCCACCTTACATTCATCCCTATGGATATATTATTTGAAAACGACGAATACAAGAAAACGTAAAGAGTTATGAGCATAATCAACGGCTGAAAATTAATTTCATTTTATAATTTATAATATGTGGACACACACAAGATTACAATTTCAAGCGTTGGAATTTTACAATCGATAATGAATCTTTTATTTTAATCGTTTGGTTGTTTTTAGAGAAAGTAGTTTTGAGAGAAAATGATTGATAGAAAATTGAGTAAAAAGAAAAATATTGAAAAGAATATTACCTGATTTCATTATAAAATAAAAATAAAATGAAGTAAAAAATATAAGTTATTTTATGGTAAATCAAACATGTTACTAATTTATAGTAATATTACTTTAATTTTCACCACAACATATAACTTAATAACTCTTTCAAACTTTATCTTTAGTCGTTATATTTTGGATTTTCTTTTAAACTTTTTCTTGTCTTCTAAATTTTAAGTACTTTGCTTTTGTTAGATATATCCCACGAACAGCGACAAGAAGCTGTTTCAAAATATATTAGAGTAAATAATACCACTACCACATTTTTGTGAGGTCTCATCTATGCTCGGCCATATCTTTGCTTCATTAAATTGGTTTGGTTTTGTTGGGTTCTGTTTGCCTTCTAATCTAAATTATCTTTCTAAACATGGATAACAGCATACATAGGATAGAAAGACCAAAGTGAAGTGGAATAGCATTAGTGGGTGAGGTGTCCACGTGGTTAGAGCAACATTGGATGAGGATGGGGATCCAGTTCTCATTGGTCCGAAATCTATCCACGATAGCTTCTAAGATTTCTTCTATAGATTTCATTGTCCTATTTGGCCTCCTGTGACTGCCCCTTTAGATTTTCTCCCACCTCACATCCACTCACACATAAAATCACTCCAACTCTTGCATTGCATTTGCCAACTAAACTTCTAAAGCAAAGCAGCCTCTATTTTCTCATTGTCTCTCTAGAAAGTACCAAGAGAGATGGCAGCTGCAACATCTGGTGCTGTGTTATCTTCCTTCTTATGTGGAGGGAAAAGCAGCCAAGCCCTGCTTGCTACTGCTATTGGAGGCAAAGTTGGTGCTGCTGTTAGTCCTAAAAGAGTTATTGTGGCTGCTGCTGCTGCACCAAAGAAGTCATGGATCCCTGCTGTTAAAGGTGGTGGGAATCTCATCGACCCAGAATGGCTCGATGGATCGTGAGTCCACCCATCTACTCAAGTTCTCACCTTTTCCATTTTCCTTCTCACTTTCTCTTTACAATTTGACTTAAATGTTTCAATTGCAGGCTACCAGGTGACTATGGTTTTGACCCACTTGGCCTAGGCAAGGACCCAGCATTCCTCAAATGGTACAGAGAAGCTGAGCTCATTCATGGGAGGTGGGCAATGGCTGCAGTTGTAGGAATCTTTGTTGGCCAGGCCTGGAGTGGAGTTCCATGGTACGAGGCTGGAGCTGACCCCAATGCAATTGCACCTTTCTCCTTTGGTTCTCTCCTGGGCACACAGTTGCTTCTCATGGGATGGGTAGAGAGCAAGAGATGGGTGGACTTCTTCAACCCAGATTCACAGTCAGTGGAATGGGCCACTCCATGGTCAAGAACCGCCGAGAACTTTGCCAATGCCACAGGTGATCAAGGCTACCCTGGGGGCAAATTCTTTGATCCACTGGGCCTAGCTGGCACCATCAAGGATGGGGTTTACATTCCAGATAGAGAAAAGCTAGAGAGATTGAAATTGGCTGAGATTAAGCATGCCAGGATTGCTATGTTGGCTATGCTGACTTTCTACTTTGAGGCTGGACAAGGGAAGACCCCCCTTGGCGCTCTTGGCTTGTAAACAAAACAATTTATGTAGATAATTGAATTGAGAGGCTAGACAGTTGCAAATGAACCTTTGTCCTGTATGTGTTACCCCATGACAAATTCAAATTCTATGCTCTCTTAATATTGGATGCATTCACCTTGTGTCTGTACTTTAATGTAGTCATCGTTAAATACTTGCATTTACCTTTCTTTCCCAAACCTGTTGCAGTGAAAGATATGGGACACTTAAAAAAGTATACGCTTGACCATGTCTGTGTAGCCAATTTGCATACAAAGTTTTACCTTTCCCATACGCAATATGGTTAACAAAATTTAAAGATTACATGGATTGCTATAAATAAGTACTCTGAGAAGTGAGAATAAAACTGAATGAGAGAACATAAAGTCAAATGCCGATTTGTAAACCCATCGAAGATAATTGCACCGAACGACCAAATAAAGGCTATAAAGAACAACATATTCAGATAGATTTCATTAAACGTTCACAAAGTTCTGCATTCAAAAGCAGAAAGCATGTAATTGAAAGATGCAGAAAAATCAACTGAATTCTAGTTGGAAGGAGTATGCTCTAATTATCCGCTCCCTGTAGCCATCAAAAACTCACCCTCACATACAACATCACCTCCAACATATGCCTTACCTTCCATCTTTGCTATTCCAAATCGCTTTTGCAGCTTAATAAGAGTCATTCTCATAACTAAGGTGTCTCCAGCAATCACAGGCTTACGAAATCGTACTTTATCTATTCCAGCAAAGAAGAAGTTTTCACGAGAACCTCCCACTTCAGGTTGCAGCATGACTAAACCACCAACTTGTGCCATTGCCTGTGCAAAAGACCTCATATTCATGTCCTCTTTTTAAAGCAGATTATAACAGAAATCATATTTCTTTTTTCCTTTTCTTCACCTTTTTATGCTGAGGTATGAGATGGTTCTTTATAAATTGGATCTTTTAGAAAGTTTTTTTGCATGAAAAGCAGTTCTCAAACTTATCAGCTAATTTAGAAAGTTATAAACACCAGTTGTTTATCTCAACTCAAAAGGTCTTTCACAAGTTGGAATCTAAGCAGTACAGATAATGAGCTTTACCATCTAACAAGGAATCAAAGGTTATTGTATGCAGGTCCAATCAAGATGAAGGTACAATATTAGTTCCAGAGACCAGATATTGGGCTCTAGCTGATGGTCTGATCACATTTAAAATGGTAAAAGCTAAAAAAACCTAAGCTAGACACCAAGGGATAATCTGTCATTTGAGTATAATGCACTCAACCCAGCAAAATGTGTGCATACTGGAGCTATTTCGTGCCTATGAAACATAGATGCCATAAATGAGACACAGAAAGAATGTCACCTACATATACATCATATTCACAGTCAAGTGAGAACATGAACTCATGAAGCAAGTCACAATTACTTATCAATCTCAATATCCAAATTTTACATTGGAGGGGCTAGGTTCAAGACACCTATACATACATGTACGCATGTATGTGTATATAATAGACACAGGGGATCAAGTTATACCGGTGTAACTCTTTAGCACTATTACACCATTAACAACCTTTGATGGAATATGATTTTTGTCAATCCAACCGTTGAATTTATAACTATTTATTACCTTGATTATGTGTCAAATGTTGAAAAATTTAGACAACAAAAAGTTTGTGTTCAAATGGTTCTTATTTCACATATTTTAAAAGTGTATATGACATTAATCTTAACATAGATCAATGATGTATCAGATAATTTTGGATTGATGTAAAATTTTATAGATATGATCTTATATAATAGCAAGTTTCAATCCATCAGTGGATTTTGGAATATAATTATTTGGTAAAAAGTTATTGAATGATTTAACGGTGCTAAAGTGTTATATTGGTGTAACTTGATCCCTTCTAATAGGAGTGAATCTTGAAAATCTCTCTCTCTCTCTCTCTCTCTCTCTCTCTTATTGAGAATTTCAAATTTGACTACTAAAGATGAGTGTCCAAGACAAGTCATGGAAATGTGAATGTGATACATGTGTGTGTCACTGTCTTACATAAGAAAAGCCATATAAGAAGAGTGCTGTGTTTAACATACCAAGTGGATGCAAAGATTACATGTCTATGCTGCATATCCTACTTAGGTAGATATGAGCTTTTGATAAGTTCCATGATCTAGCACAGAGGACCCTGCTTCTTGACAAGAAGGGCTATAAAATGCTACATGCCTACTATTGTAGCACTGCTACCAAACACAATTTCTTTAAAAAAAGTTCAATCATACATTTAAAAGCTACAAAACCAGGCCAGTAACATTTAAAAGGTTCAATCATACTATGTACTTGCCAGCCCTGGTTACAGTCAGGACTTATTTCAATTACAAAACCCAATCAGGACAATTGGTCCATATGAAGTGACTAACTTCATTGGTTTTTTTATGGACATAGTGGGGTGACTCAAAGAGCTGCTTCAAGGGGGAGAAGCTTAAATTAGAATTCCAAGATCTTTCAAAAATTCCTATCCCGTGTGACTAAAAAGATGTTTCCTCTAACTCAAGCCTTATTTTATCCTATGATGCAACACATACACAATAGACCAGTTCATTCTTTTAGTGCATTTTCAATTTATGTCAAATTAATGTAATAAAAGGACTAAATAAATATAAGCGAAGTTTTACATTTGCCATATACAAAACTACACTAGCAAGGGAACATATATGAATGAGAGTGAGATTATAATAATCAGATGGATTCATTTTGTAGAGGGAAACAGTGGTTTATAGAGAAAGTGAGAACATATATGAAACGGTTGATGATAGGTCAAGATTCCATTTTATTTAATCAAACAAAGAGCATATCTTAGTGCATAAACATAGGAAATTATCATCACATGTTTACAGACAAAACAAGCAGAGTATAATATGGAATATCTGAGAGCATAGTAGTATATACCTCAACCATGAGAACACCAGGCATGATTGGCCTCTCTGGAAAATGTCCAGGAAAGAAGTTGTCGTTTATTGTCACATTCTTTATGGCAACTGCAGAAACTCCGGGATTGTATTCAATCACTCTATCTACCAGAAGAAAAGGAAACCTGAAGAAAAAAAATAAATAAATAACGGTGAAAGGAGGAAAGAATGTATGATTCAGAAAACATGTTGAGTTACCTGTGGGGCAAAATCTCACGAATCTGATTGATGTCCATGACGGTTGGGAATGCGGGATACCCTACAACCACCCAGAAAACAAGCATGGAATGATTGTCAAAAAGAAAAGAAATTGGAAAATAATAAATAAATAAATAAATAAATAAATAAAGAGCGTACTTAATTCAATGGGGGTATCTTGTTGTTGAGGAGCATTAGCAGCAGCATCGGAGGTACAAAAGGTGGTAAGTGGTGTGGTTTTCCTCAATTGGATAGGAATGGGATGGGATCTGGAGTTGGGGAATTTGTGTTGATAGGAAATGGGTTTGTTGGAGGGAGGAGAAATGGGAGAAAGCAATGTGTTGGAGAAAGCAGAGGCTGCCATTGCTGTTGTTGAGTGGAGATGAACTATGTGTGTTTGTGCTAATTAATGAATCCAACGTTGTTAAAGGCGACACAAACAAGGTTTTGAGTTGAGTGAATTTCAGTTAGGACACGGAGCCTCTCCCAGGTTGTTCGTTGATTGTTGAACTCTGCCACTGCTACTTACCTGTACTTGCTACTGCAAATGCAATGAAATGGAACACAGTCCAGTCCACTATACTTCGTTCCTACCCGAACCCGTCTCTCGTGGATCCCTTCCCGGCCCACATCATAGCTACCCACTCCAAACTCAACACCTCTGTTGGGCCTTGGCCTTCGGGCCTTTGTATTTGAACTACGAATCTCTAGACCAAAAATATATACCTTTAATTTGACTTCCATAATCCATTTGTATAAAGCAGAAATGCAAGAAAATCTTCAGTATTCTTTCCGTATATTCTCTTATAAAATGATTATTTTTAATTTAAAATTCTTTTCATTTCCTTCTCAAAACAAAAAGTAGATAAATAACAAGTATTGTCATGATTTCAATAGAAAAAAAATACATACTGCAGAGAGAGAGATTGAAAGTTTTATTATATTCAAAACATAAAAAATTATTTAGTAATTAATATTTTAAGTAATTGAAAACATTTAGATTATTGTTATTAAGACACTAGGTCAGAAGTTTCTCACTGACTCATTTTTTAAAATGAACAATAACATTTCTTCATCCAAGTGAAAAGGAGTTTAATTCACATTGACCGAAATTATATTCAAATTATGTAATGTAAGAGTGTGTTTTACAAGTAATTTTAGGCTAAATTGAAAGCTGAAAATTTTATAAAATCATTTCAACTAGCATTTTTTGTAACTATTAGCTGAATTTTTTATAAAAAAATTATCCTTAAAAATTTTATAATTACTTAATTTAAATTTATGGTTCAATAATTAATAATTACTCTATCTATTATTTTTTAATTATCAACTAATTTTATCAAATATTTTTATTTGGCCAACTAGTGTTTTTAGCTTTTAGATTTCAGCTTTTAAATAGTGTTTCAATTTTCAACTATTTTATATTCATTAATTTTACAAAACACACTCTGATTAGAAAAAATAGGGATAAAAAAAGTTTTGTTTCGGTTATGCCAAGAGTTTTGGACAAAAAAATATTATTTTATTCAAATAACAACATAATATTGCTAATGATTATTTCAACTGCATTGATTAAGAAATGTATAAACCCTCGCGAAAAGAGAAATAAATTAAAAAAATAGCCATAAAAGTAATGTGCAAATATTATTAATTTTACGGAGGAAAAAAGAAAGACGAGATGATTCCCTGAAACAAACAAGAAAAGCATTATCTCACTTTTCTTGAAACTTACTACAAATACATATATACATATGACACACTTGAGGGGCTTATGCCACTAATCAATTAAAAACAGCTTAAATGCTATGGATCAATCTGCCTTAACTACTAGTTAGTTAATAGCAGAGCATATCTTGCGAATTTCACCATCAGAGCCGGTCTTCAAGCCAATGTTGCTCATCTTCACCATAGATTTTCCAAATTCGACGTTGAATTTCAAGCCAGGTAAGCCTCTTACGCCCAAGTACCTCTGTACAAAAGCCTTCGTGGAAGCATCACTCCACAGCGCTTGATCAGACTGCAGAATTCCGCGCCCATTCCTCAAATTAGCAAAGAAAGACGTATCAAATCTGTTTTCACTGCCGTTATCAAGCGCCACTGTTTTGGGGGCAGAGTGATTGTAGTTGGGGAAGAAATGAAGCGTCGATGGAAGGATCAGCACCATTTGCAGTGAAGTTGTACAATCTGTTCCTCAAGAATTGGCAAGCTGTTGTACCAATGGAATGCCCACCTATATATCATCAAAATCAATTTTAGTCAAATTTTTTTTTTTTTTACCTTTTCACTACATATAACATAGGTATTTTAATGTAATTAAAAAGTATTCTGCAATCATGTATTGTGACCTACTCTGTTAATTTAAGCAATTACAATTTGGAACTCTGATCATGAGCAATTTAAGTTCAAATTAATGTGTGCACATTTTATTTGGGTAGAAATTAAAGAATGTGTAAGGTAAGGTTAATTAATTAATTACCAACAAGGGTGACGAGGTCTTGAGTGTTGAGACCCATTGCTGCAAATTTTTGTTTCTGTACAGCAACAGAGTCAGAAGGGCCAGGCAAATCGTTGACCTCTGAAGCCTGTGACACGCGCCCATCTCTGCGTCCAGTAGGAACTTGCCAACTCACTCCACCACTCTGCACAAATTAAGGCCAAATATTATATAAAAAATAATAATTTAATTTTCTTGCTATGTTGACTCTTGCTGGCCCACATTAATTACATTTGCAATTTTATAACAAACATTAAAATAACATGATTGAGTTAGTTAGTTAGTTAATTACCAGAACAACGGCATCACGTGAAGCAAGGGCAAGGATGTCAGCACATGAGACAACACCAGGGCAGGCAGCCTCGAGCTTTGCCTTGGCATCATCAATGACCTCAAATCCTTTCAAACCAAGATTTGCAAATGCTGTTCTCTCAGTGCCAGCGCCAGCAATGAGAACAGAAGCATCACAACCTCTCACGAAGCAATCGTGGAAGTGCATCCTAAGTAACCCAGCAGCAAATGTAGGGTCAGATTTAACGTGGGATTCAACTGTGGATTTAACAATGGACTCAGCGCGAGGACATGTAGACGAATAGAAACCTACACGCGAGCCTTGACCATGCACTAATTTGTTATCAACAGCCACAGCAACCAAAACAAACACCATCAACAACGACCTTTTCATATTGAAATAACCACAACCCGACATTTTCGTAATAATAGGATTAAAGAGGTAATTCGTTCCTAGTTGATCACTACGATAAATAATATGAGTAATTAAAATGCAAGTATATGAGATGAGTTATGAGAGTAGTGTATGTGAGATTCTGAGGAATAGAATGTTATGACTAATTATGAGATGGTGGTATCAATGTTTACTTATTATATATATATAAGGGGGAATTTGGCCTTTTGGGGTCAAAGAGTCAGCAAAGCCGGCTATGGTGGACTGGATGGATATTGAAAAGCATTCAACAAATGAATGGATATGGTGGGACCCACCGGGGCTGAGTCGGTGCGCGCTCAAGTTTTTGTCGCGTGTGGTCTGCAACATGGAGCTTGTTCTGCGTGACAGCCTGCATGAGGGACGAGGGTTAATGACAAAATAATGCTTAATTATATACCTTTTCTTTCTCTATTAATATTTGGGTATACCTTATTATATATATAAAATTAGTTAATCAATGACAAGTATATATTATTATTTTCTGTTAATTAGTTGTATTAATTTCTATATTATTGTTTATATTAATTGATTTATCATTTTTCTATTAATTAATTTAATTTACTTGTATAAACAAAAATTGCGAAAGAATTTCTTCCCTCCAAACGGGGGCATGTCAGCACTCATATAATTGGACTTGGACTTGCTAGTTTGGCTTGTCACGTTCCTTGCAACTTGCTGGATGCTGCCTCGAACAGTATGAAATTGTATCTCCGCAATTGCATAGAATTCATTTTCATACACACACTCACCAGAACATATCTCATCACCTTGTTAAGTATTATTAGATATTTATTTAATATGTGGACCTATATATATTATTAATAATTATATATAATAAGTTATTTAAAGAATAATTTCTATTAAAATTGTTTCATAAGGAAGAAATTATTGGGATTTATAACATCTCAACTAGTGTGTGGGATATATATATATATATATATATATATATATAAAAGTAATGAAAACACGTATATTTTAGAGTAATCAAAATCATATTTAAGTCATTAATTTAATATTATAATGGGAGGGAAAAATGCTTATCTTACTAATTATGGAAATTTTAATTAGAAAATTTAAAATTTACACCCTTCCTTTTAAGTACGAAAGGACGTGTGATAGGATCAAAATCTTCTGTCACGATTTCATGTCTCCATCGTCTCAGCAATTATTACTCTATTGTAACAAGTCAATTATAGTTAACACATCATTAATCTCAATCTTCTGTCCCCATCTCATGTCCGCATCCTTGGGAGACATAAAATCAGCATTGACGCGTTTAATACTCACAAGTTGAGCTAAAACAATTGCTAAATTTATTTACACGGCTGTTTGAAAGAATTTAATTGAATTTATTTTATAACTCATGGGAAAAATCAAGGTTTTACTACTCAAAATCAATAATTAAAAACTTATTTTTATTATTTTTAAAATAAACATTTTAAAAATCATAAAAAATGATTTTTAATTTTTTATTTTAAGTTGTAAAAATTTAATTCAAAATTTTTAAAAATAAAAAATTGAAAACTCGTAACCACCCCCAAATACCCCTTAATATTTATATATTTAAATAAACTTATGAAATTAACACTTTCAATTTATTTCAATAAATTTATCAGAATAGCTTATGAAATACGTAAATATTATCTTCGATATTATTTACAAAAATTAAAAATGTATTTTTGTTTGTTTTTAAAGAATAATAAACAAACTATTATTTTAAATTGTATTTATCATGAAGTTACCTTTATATCGATCCTTAATTTATTATTTATTACTCATCTAGTTTGATGTACTATACGCTATTAGGTTTTAGGTTAGTGATTAGCTTTTGCCTTTGGTCCGATAAATCATCTTTCCTTGTAACCACATATATGAATGAATAACGTGCAATGTACCAGACCTCTAAATATACTGGGAAAAAAAAAAGACGAGATGATTGTTCAGAACAAGGGGGAAAAAACTATTATTTCACGTTTCCTGTAATAATTTTACACTTTCAAAATATTTCGTCTGAACAGAAAATTAAAGGCAAAACAGATTGGATAATTGTACACTTCACTGGCGAATGCCAACACAGAGACTAATAAAACCACTATGCATTTGTTTTGACAGCAGCTAACTTAATTTTTCAGTTGATGGCAGAACATATCTTGCGAATTTCACTATCAGCACCGGTCTTGACCCCAATGTTGCTCATCTTCACCATAGACTTTCCAAATTCGACATTGAATGTTAATCCAAGCAAGCCTCTCAAGCCCAAGTACCTCTGTACAAAGCTCTTTGTGGAAGCATCGTTCCAAAGCGCCTGATCAGACTCCAGAATTCCACGACCGTTCCTCAAATTAGAAAAGTAAGATGTATCAAATTTGTTTTGACTACCGTTATCCAGCGCAACTCGGTTTGAACCGCCACTGTTCTGAGGGCAGAGTGCTCGTAGTTGAGGAAGAAATGAAGGATCAATGGAAGGATCAGCACCGTTGGCAGTGAAGTTGTATAATCTGTCACGGAAGAACTGGCAAGCTGTAGTACCAATGGTATGTCCACCTATACATCAAAATTTAACATTAATTTTCTTTAATTAAGTCACTAAAATATATAATTAAAGGATAAAATTGTTTGGAATTAATAATGTGTAAGGTATTAGATTAATTAATTACCAACGAGGGTGACGAGGTCTTGAGTATTGAGGCCCTTAGCTGAGAATTTCTGTTTCTGGACATCAACAGAGTCATTAGGGGCAGGCAAGTTATTCGCATCCGAAGCACGTGACACGCGGCCATCTTTGCGTCCAGTTGGCACTTGCCAACTCAGTCCACCACTCTGCGCGCATTCCAAATTAATTTGAATGAAACTGACATGCGCGCATTTGTTATTAATTTCAAATATATATATGCATGATCGATGATTTAGTTAGTTAGTTAGTTAGTTATACCAGAACAACAGAATCACGGGCAGCAAGGGCAAGGATATCAGCACAAGAGACAACACCAGGGCATGCAGCTTCGATCTGTGTCTTTGCATCATCGATGACCTCAAATCCTCTTAAACCAAGGTTTGCAGGTGCTGTTCTCTCAGTGCCATCGCCAGCAATGAGAACAGAAGCGTCACAGCCTTGCACAAAGCAGTCATGGAAGTGCATCCGAAGTAACCCAGCGGCCAGAGTAGGATCAGAGTTAACGTGAGATTGAACTGTGGACCTAACAATGGATTCAGCGCGAGGACATGAACTTGAATAGAACCCTACACGCGTCCCTTTTTGCCCATGGACAGTAGCCAAAGCAATAAGCAAAAGAAACACAACCTTAAACAAATTACTACCCTCCATTATTTTGCAAATTAAATGCAGTGTAATTAAATTAATTAATGAACTGGAGAAATGCAGCTAGCTAGTTAATTCGATCGAAAGTGTATGATTAATTCTGTGGAGTACAATATATTTCATGATGGAGGTGCAGGTATTTATATTGCCTTTTGGGGTCAGAATTAAGAGAATAAGTAAGCAAAGCCTGCTGCAAGTGGGTATAATATATATGAAAATTAAATTATATATATTGAAAGGATAAACATATATATATATATATATATATATATATATGGTGGGACTGGGATTAATTAGCTGGCCTCACGGCTTTTTTTGTCTTGTAATGTAATGTAATGTAATGGCGATATATACATGCATTGGTCTAAGATATCTATATATTGTCTGCGGCCAAAGTGCAATTGGTTTGATTCCGCGTAAGGGTAATTTGTCAAAAGGAGTTGCTTACTTTTCCACTTGTAGCTAGGCGCCCGTGATCTCCACAGGCAAGCCACCACGTCCAATAATTGGAATTAATCTTTCTTTCTAATGACTGGGAACTTTAATTACTTGGGTGGCTAAGCTTGTCACGTTCCCACGCATTATGAGACTGGATCCTTTCCTAGCTCCCACCACTGCAAGACAATATCACCGCGTTGACTTTACTTTATCTTTGTCTGTGCTCTACATGCATGTGTTTGATGGATTCAGTGATACACAGCTTATATCCCCTTTCCTTTTTTCAAGTTAAAATATACTTTTGACCTTTGCATATCATACTTTGTTTTTATTAGAGAAATATTATCCATATATACAAGGCATATTTTTTCTTTATCTTTTCTCATTACATTACACATCATCACATTGGACATTTTTTTCTATGAATTATTGAAATTTTTTATGTACCACTAACATTTCTCTTTTTGTTATGATTTTATATGAAAAAGTATTTAATTTATTTTTTACATTTATAATTAATTTTAATATCGTCTATTTTTTTACACCTTTGCTTTTGCATGTTGTTCTCATCAGTTCACCTTGTCATTGATTATTAAAAAGTGTTCGTTACACTATATATATATATATATATAATAATAAACCAATATGTGTTGTTTAAGTGAAAGCGATTTGGGTCGATTAAGTATTTGATTCTGAATTTGATACTTAAATCTATACATATAAAAAAAAATTATTTGGAAAGTATATAAGAAAATTATTCTGAATTTTAGTGCTTAATATTATATATAGTATTTTAGGAAAGTAATGCCTCATCTATTGAGTGAGATTCTAAATAAAAAATATAAGAAAAAAACATTTAATTATTTTAACTATGTATAATACTACTAATTAACAATTTTTGTATCTGCTGATATTAATAATTGTGTAAATAATTAATGTGGGGAAGGAATTTTGACTCGATGGAAAGTATTATTAATAAATTGTGCGGATCTGTAGATATATTAGACAAGCACACTGAAATATATCAATTCTATCTACAGTGTTCGGAGATATATGTAA
Source organism: Sesbania bispinosa (assembly GCA_026901365.1). Classification (NCBI taxonomy): domain Eukaryota; kingdom Viridiplantae; phylum Streptophyta; class Magnoliopsida; order Fabales; family Fabaceae; genus Sesbania; species Sesbania bispinosa. Next base: position 1,974,394 of record QLOH01000031.1, on the reverse strand, counting down.
CCGAAAGGGGTGGGGTTGGAATGAACTATCATCAGTCTTCAAATAAATGAATTTAGTTTGGGCGATGAACAGGTCGATCGTATTAAAATAAATGAGTTTTCATTTTAATTAGATACATTTGAATTTGACATATATATATCAGGAGTTAATTAGGACAGGGGGACAAGATATATATATTCTACACTTCAAGTTGGATCCGAAAAGGAGGAAATATCTCTCTCCTACAGTAATTAACAGTTTGCATGGTGATCATGATATACATTATTAGTGGGAGAAGCTTCTAATTAATGGTTATGAAATGTATTTTAATTTGCCCTGCTTTGAGCTTGCTTCAGGTTTGAAAATATATATATTTTTTAAAAACCATCTTATTGGGTACAAAAATTGGCATTGAGGTGCTGGGGCAGTATGTCGGTTTGCTAGATTGAGATATTTCTGAATTGCCACTCAATTGGAATACTAGCTAGTTGGTGTTGACTCAAGAAAACTGTGTCTACTTGGATACCCATTTTAGGCGAGTGCTAGCAAGGCGTTATCTTCTTGGAGGTGATGTCTCTCTCTTTTATGGACCATTTTTTTTTCATAAATTTGATACTCTCTCCTTTGAAGGTGACTTTGTGTGCTTGGAGAGAGTTACTTTAGATAAACGAATTTGTGAGAAAGGGTTTAGGATCCTCTGCAAAATATTTTCAACAGCACAATCTCTAACATTCAAAATATTTAATTGTTTTACATATGAATTATCACTTTAGAACCGTGAATTTTGACACTACACACGCGGTGTAATTCATTTCTAAATTGCAGAGAAAGGGGAGGTATATTGACACTATACATGGTGTTGACTGTGTGTTTGTGCAATAAAAAAAAAAAAGAAATTAAGAGATTTTTTAGTGTTAAAACATAATAAACTATCGCTTTTAACATTAGAAATAGTTATAGTACATTAAAAAATTTAAATTTGAGTTCGGTGAAGTTTAAAACCAAGCACGCACTAACTGTTGCACATGTAATTTTCACCTGCTATAGTCTTATGTCATATAGTTGCTCTGTTATTAATGAATGAGAATATCTCTAGTTCTTCCAATAAATGGTGTTGCACTTGCACATTTCTTTTAACACCCATATCATAATTTTTATTTTTCTACACTTATTTTATTACATTTCATTTTTAATTACACTCATGTTTTCTATCTCTTTCTTTTCTCCCATTACATAATTATCGTATTCTTCACTTTCTCTTTCTTCATCTTATTTTTCTTTTTATATATTTCTTCTCTACACTCTCTACACTTAATTTTTAAGTGTTGAGAGGTCTTTTTCCTTAGAAAGAAGATGAATTTTATGAATATAGACCAGGTTCCGGACAATATTAAACTTACATCTTGATTATGGACGATTTTAGGGTGGATCAAACAAAATTCGATCTATCTAATCTACATTTTACCGGTTACTAAAGATAAATGAATAATTTTATTTTTTTATTAAATGTCCGGTTATTAAATGACTAGTTATTTGAGTTTAATTTAAGGGAAAACATGGACTTACAATACAATTTATGTCAATTTTATTTAAGATCTATCAATTTAAACTTAAATAGGGGAACTTGTATATTGCATGATACTATCGATTTAGATTTTTATTATTTTATTTTCAACCAATATTTTATAAAAGTAATTAAAAATCCATTTAATATCAGTAATTAATAAAATAAGTATTAAATTTAATGATCAGAAATTTAAATTATTATATTTTTATATTCTAGAGCACGTAGATCCACCCTAAAAAAACCACTTCCCTATTGTTAAGCCAAATTTTCCTTTCGTGAATCCTTAGTTAACTTTGAGAAAATTCATATCAAAACTTTTCTTTCAAAACAACAGCAATAATAATAATAATAATAATCGACTTATACTTTGCAAAGTGAAATAGTTCATATACTTTAAAACTTTTTGATATAAAGGAGCAAGGCATAGAAACTCATGAACTTATTAATAAACACCTCCGAGCCCACACTGTCTCAAGCACTAGCATGCATATCCTTAGATACATATGATTACTATTTAATAATTAATAATATATTGATTTAATTGATAGCAGAACATCTCTTGCGAATTTCGCCATTAGAACCAGTCTTGATACCAATATTGGCCATCTTGACCATAGACCTGCCAAATTCGACATTGAAGGGACCGGTGGCTAAGAATCTCTGAACAATGATCCTTGTGGAAGGATCCGTCCAAAGCACCTGATCAGAACGAAGAACTCCGTGGCCTTTCTTGAGGTTAGCAAAGTAAGAAGTGTCGAATTTGAATTGGCTTCCAGTGTCAAGTGCAACTCGCTTCGTTGGTTGGTTTTGGGGGCAAATTTGTCGCAGAGTTGGAACAAATGCTGGGTCGATCGAAGGATCTGTGCCATTTGCAGAGTTGTATATTCTGTCCGCGAAGAATTGGCAAGCAGTAGTGCCAATTGTATGCCCACCTATACATATATAAACATTAATAAATAAATATCATTCATTTATAGTAATTAGTTATAAAATCTTACGTCATAATTAATGCTTATATTGCAAAAAAAAATTATTTATTTATTACGCGTCCAATTGCGCAACATAATTAATTGAGTTGCACCAAGCACAATTGACCAGTTCCTATACAAGAAAGCGATTAAAAAATTAATCAACGCCTAGCCCTCTTGAAATATATTGAAAAATTACAATTATGAATTTTAATGTGCAAATAATTAATGAAATTGTGCCAGCCGACACATTTTTTATACCATATGATTGAAAAGTGTTTATGTTAATTTGGAGATACGTTTAACCTAGTTTGTATCCGACTAAATAGCATAGTTAATCATAAAAATTTTAACAATATAAATTAAAGGATAATGTTATAATTACATATTATAAAATTAAAATGTGACGGCATTAATATGTTAATTATACCGGCAAGAATGACGAGGTCTTGAGCGTTAAGACCCTGATCAGCAAACTTCTGCTTCTGAATTGCAACGGAATCATTAGGACCTGGCAAGACTAGACTTTCACTCCCAATTGATACCCTTCCATCTCTACGTCCTGTAGGCACTGCCCAACTTTGTCCACCACTCTGCACAATTAAGCATAAAAGATCGATTAATTAAGTAATTAAATTAATTAAGAAGGAAATTTAAATAAAAAAATTAATAAATTAAATTAAGTACCAGAACAACGGAATCACGTGCAGCAAGGGTAAGGATATCAGCACAAGAGACAACGCCAGGGCATTCAGCCTCGAGTTTTGCCTTTGCATCATCAATAACCTCAAATCCTTTTAAATTACGGTTAGGCCCTGCTTCTCTCTCAGTGCCAGTACCGGCAATGAGAACTGAAGCGTCACAACCTCTCACAAAGCAATCATGGAAGTGCATCCTAAGCAACCCAGCTGCAAGACTAGGGTTAGACCTTACGTGGGATTCTACTGTAGACCTCACAATTGACTCAACGCGAGGGCATGTACGAGAATAGAACCCTACACACGTCCCTTCCCCATTGCCATGCACAGCAACACCAAGCAAAACAAACACTACTACTACTACTGAAAGCTGGAAGCTAATTTTGTACTCCATTAAGGTTATATAATATATATTAGACAGTAATTGAAGTGGTAGCTATTGCCTACTATTATAAGTAGTTTCACTTCAGTTTGTGTGAGTGAGAATGCCAAGAGTGTAGGTATTTATACAAGGGTTTCATTGCTTTGGGGGTCAATTTGAGGAGTGTGAGTAAGCAAAGCCAACTGCTACAAATTAATTGCGGAATTGAAAAGTATGACTTGCATTGCATCGTATCATTAATTAAGGATAGATATATATATGAATATATATGAGGTGCGAATGCAAGCAACGACATGAATTACATCTTTGTTGAATTTTCAGAGAGTTGTGCATATATGTGAAAATTTTAGTTTCCCTAGCTCGGCTGCCAATGCACATGCCTTCCCTGGCCTCCTCCTATCTCCCACACTTAAATGTTGATGGCCCCATAATCATGACAAAATTATTCATGACAATGAATTTAATGGGTACACGTAAAAAAATTAAGAGTATATTACGCATGACAATGTTTTTTTTTTTTTCACAATAACAATCCATATGTATCCATTACATCTATCATTCATTACCTAAATTTAAAAAATCAGTTTTTTTATACAAAGATATATACTAATTAATATTATTAGGCCATCAGCATCACAAGTTGCTTGGCCGGTTCTTAATCTTAAGCACCGTGCTTAATGTCTCTATGTGATGGAGCAGTTCATTTTTCGATTATTATGTTAGCATCGGTGTTTATAGAAGCACCAATGCCTAACATTAAAAAAAAAAAAAAGAAAAAATATTGTGTAGTGTGTGGTTGGTCAATAAGTGAACTGTGAGATTCATTTAAATTTTTTTTAGAATTGTTGGGGTAAAGATAAAAAAAATGATTAAATTACTTAAAGTAATAAAAATAATATAATAGTATGAGAAAGTATAAAAAATTATAAAATATTAATTTAAAAAACTTAATTTTAAGAGGTGATGTGGGTGGCCTTACGTTACGTACTATGTATTACATCTTTCGTCCATAGAAAAATGCTTTTTCTTCTTACTTTATACTTATCTTGTTTATGGTTTAAAACCTTTTATATATATATATATATATATATATATATCTTGTGCTCAACATAATAATATTTTTTTACAGTACAAAGTAATAATATTAATTAGTATCTTTGCATATTAAAAAAAATGATTTTTAAAATTTAGGTAATGAATGATGGATGATTTTAGGGTGAAGCACATAGTGCAACTAATATTTTATTAGTTGTTAAAGGTGAATAAATAATTTTTATATTTTTACTAAATAGTTCTTATATTATTATTTGAGTTTAATTATAAGAATAAATATGGATTTACAATTAATACAACTTATCCTAGTTTCGTTGAAAATCTATTAATTTAAAGTACAACTTTTACATTACATGGTACAATCGATTTGAGTTTTTATTTTTATTCAACCAATATTTCATAAAAGTAACTGGAAACAAATTTAATATTAATCATTAATAAAATAAAACATATTAAATATCGTAGTCAGGAATTTAAATTACACTTTTTTTTTTACATTATGGACCATGAGAATCATGGTCCACCCTAAAAACACCCTTATTCTACAATTAAATTTTCAAGTGTCAGAGTGTAAGGAAGAGAGATAGAAAAAAAAAAGGTAAATAAAAAGAGATAAAGTGAAAGATGTGATAATTGATATTGTGAAAAAATGAAGAGATACATAAAAAAATAATGTAAGTGTAGAGAAGTGTGTACAAAATTTAAGTGTGGAAATTCATATCGTGATTGATATTTGTATTTGAACCTGTGAATTAATAATTATATATGCAATTATATATAATTATAATTATAAAATAGTTTTTCACGACGATAAATTGACCCTTGTTTGGAGGAGAGAAAAAGAAAGGAAAGAAATAGAGAATAAATAGAAATTTTATACTACGTTAAGAGAGATATAATAAGAGAAGAAAGAAATATAAGATAAAAAAAGTAATATAATTAAGAGAAAAATTTTCTTCATTTTTTTTTCTTCTAAATTAAAAATATGTGTGTCACTTTCAAAAAAAAAATGTGTGTCTACGGTGAATTACCATAAACAATAGTAAGAATAAAAGATTATGCTGTGATTTAACCATATGTACAATATATATACCATTTTGCTTGTGTTCTGTCATGCATCAAATACATATCTAATGAAAATTTATAATAACATGCTCTCATACATTCTAAATTGACTGTTTCTCATGAATCCTCCCCACCTACTACACCAATATAATTAATTGACATGACAATAACAAACTTAATAGTGCTTGCTATGTGGCGGGTTTTTTTTTTTCTTTCTCAAAAACTTCAACTAGAATTGTGGCTAATTAAAGAAAAGTGCTATTTATAACATTAAATGTAGAATAACATATACAACAATGAAAAAGAAAAAGAAAAAAAAAAGAGAGAGAGGAGTGTGGAATATAATGACGTGTTGGAGAGAGATAAAAAAATAAAGGTGTTATTTAAATTTATATATATGTATTATATTAATAGCATTTCTCCTAATTAAAATGCATGAGAAGAATATTTTACTGTCTCTGTTATAACTCGGACTAAAATAAAACATGAACACTAAATGTAATATCAATAACATATAATTTTTAATATTTTTTTCATTTTCTTCAATATTATATAAGATTCTTCACCAATTATAGGAGGTGATTAAAAAAATGAGATATATATATATATATATCTGTGTAATAAAATTTGTGTTTAATAAACTAAATGAATTATATATAATAGCTGGTATGTATCGTTGATATTCCTCTTAATAAACTAAATTTTAGCTAATCATTAAAAATTAAACTGATCATGCTATATGTGTATTTTCTCATTCTTGCATAGATTACTTTAATTAAGAATTTTATCTATACAAGGAAAATGTATCAGAAATTCTACTACAGTAAAGGTCTGGAGGTCCATCTGATGCGAATTTATCTATTTTTTTATCAGCAAATTTCCTTTTTGTCAAAGAAAAGTACCAGCAGTACTAAAAAATACAATTGCCGGTTTATCTATATTATAATTATATATATATATATATGAAAATTGTGACCACTTCTAAAATTAATTTTAAATTTAAATATCTCTTTTATATAGCAATAACTAGCTAATTAAAGCTCTCCACTATGCCAACCCTTGGTTCCTTTAAATGTTTTTTTTAAGAATTAAGACACTAGTTAACGCTGCCTTCAACTATTAATCAAAACAAATTCAACTTGAACATTTGAGAAGAAACTAATTAATATGACTTGTGAGCAAGTGAGTGACCTCTTCCATTGGTCTTATCTACAATTTCATAACGACATATATGGGACAACTAATCCAAAAGTCTAATCGAAAATAACATATCGTATTTAATGGGGAACCCAATCATGCTTCCATGCATCACTCGCTTTCTGCTTCGCTTGCCTTATTTGACGAATATTAATTGGTTTATTAGGGTTTCTATTTATTAATAATTTGATTTGATTTTATCTAAAATATTTTAGATAACTTCTTAGAAATTAGTCACTGAATATTTATTTTCATGCGAGACTGCATGAATTCTCTATGAAAGGCATGCTTAAAATAAACAAGTTTAAATTCGAGACTTTTTTTTTTTGTTCTAATCCCTAGTGATTGGGTAAAGTCTTGATCACAAGCAACCAACTACTATTTGATTAAATTCGAGCCCGTTGATATTACACTAAAAACAATCCGGTATTAAGGATCCACAGTCACACTCTATATATCACCACCCATTTGCATTGTTGTTTATTGTTCTATTAAATGCTTTGCACCCTTAAGAATTTTCAAGACAAAAATTTAACCACTAGCTTGTGGTATTAATATTTTTTTTTTTGGTACAAATTGGAAAGAAGAAAAAACAAAACAAAGGAAGGAAAAAAATAAAAAGGCGAACACACAGCCTAGCTTTTGGTATTAATATTTATATTTGAGTCATAAAAATATTATTTTAAATAATTAAAAAATTAATACAAAATAAAATATTTAATAAATTGATAATATTAAACAATATAATTTTAATAAAACTTCTTTAATTTGTTAGCCAATGTCTAATTTAATATCCTTCAAAACTACAAATAAAAATTCTTTGACATCTCAAAAATAGACTGTGATATTTTCATATGATTTTTTTTTTACATTAAGCATATATGTATCTCACCTTAATTTTATTATTTTCATATATTTATATTTCTCTTCAACATTATTACTTATATTTAGTTCATTGTACTTTTTTGGATTGTCAATGTTAAAACTATAGATTTGGAATTCATTAATTTAAATTTTGCTACATTATATTAAATTAATAAATACAAATAATGATTTATTTTAATTCATACATTTTATTTTTATAATTTCAACTTTAAAACTCATTTCCAAAATTTATACATATTTTAATTTTAAATATTTTATCTTTTAAATATATTTTAATGTAAGTTTATAATAGATATGCATTATATATCAACAAATTTTTTTTACACGATTATAAAATGATGAAATTATTATGTCATTTAATAAATATAATATCTCATATGTTATATTAAAATCAATAAATAATGTAAAACAACACATCAATGGAATGGTATTAATCTTTTTTGTATTGACCATATACATATTAAATTCTTTAAATATTATTTTTAAATTTGAAACATATCCTAGAATACATGAATTTGGTAGTCTTAATTATAAGAACTTTTTAATTACTTCACAAAGATTAAAGAAGTTAATTAATTTAGTTGATTAAAATAATTTTATCATGAATGTGTATTATCTTTACATAATTACCCTTCAATTTATTAAGATCCATATTATCTTTTTCTTTTCATTTAACTACTTCATTATCCATTCTCTCTCTATTCATTAAATACTTACCCATCTCCACTAATGAAATATTTTTATTAAAAAAAAATAATACTAAAGACATTTTAAAAAGGTTATTCTGATAAGTACCAAAAGGCAAATCTCTTTAAGTTTATCATAAATAGTACTAGAGGTATAGTATCATTTATCAGTGCAAAATATAATATATCCCACGTAGAAAAGTGCCTACTTCACACGTTTGAGCCAGCTCACTCATTGCACACGCTACGACAAGTCGACAATGTTGGTCCTCCTGCCTGAGAATTACAAGAAGAAAACCACCTTTCTTTCAATGTAATATACAAATTTACATGACATATGTCCAAGGTTGTACAACTTCATCATATTCATATGTACATAAGTCATCACTTGCTATGCGCTGGCTGGAAGCATAGAAGGGCAGAGTTAAACTATGTAATCATAACTCTTTGATATTCTCGGAAGCATATTAATAAGTATATGCCCTTGTTATTGTCTTCAACTAGGAATTGTTTAGGTGCATGTTGGAGAAATGTGTCTGTGATTTCATCGAGCAGTTCAGCCCTTCACTTGTAAAATCCCATGCCATAGCTTCCAACACTACTTTGATCACTCTCAATTGCACCATGGGGTTTCCCCTTTTTGTTCTCCAACATATTACTTTTTCTGTCCTTGCTATTCTAAACACACATGTTATAGCTCAAGAAGGTCCTATAAGTCACCCTGAAGAGAAAGATGCTCTTTTTGGTCTCAAGGCCACTTTCAACCACCCTTTTCTAAATGATAACTGGACTGGCCTCCACTGCAATGCCAATGGTTCATCAAGGTGGTTCGGGGTTCAGTGTGCCAATGGTCGTGTCACAGGTATAGTTTTGGAAAGTATGGGGCTGGTTGGAGAAATCAATGAAAATGCATTTTTGTCCTTGAAGAGTTGTCTATGCTGAGTTTCAAGAACAATTCTTTACAGGGAAATGTGATGAATTTCTCTAATAATCACCAAATGAAGTACATTGATTTGTCAGGCAATGTTTTCCATGGGCCAATATCAAAATCCCTCTTGAGTCTTAACCTCTTGGAAATGTTGTTTCTGCAAGATAATAGGCTCATAGGTTCAATACCAGAGTTTAGTCAATCAAGATTGGAGATATTTAATGTCTCAAATAACAACCTTGAGGGTCCAATCCCAATCACTCCAACTCTCCTATCAATTGACCCTGCTTCATACTCTGGAAATCCTAGATTATGTGGTCCACCTTCTCCTAATTCCTGTAACACTACTGAATCCAATTCTCCTTTCCCACTAGTACTACCCTTAAATGGCACAGACAACAGTGAAGTCCAAGATAAACCTTCAAATAAAAATAACAGTTCCAATATTTTGTTAATATTCAATGTGGGTCTTCTGCTTGCGATTATAATGCTACTGATTCTTTACTTTACAACATCCAGAAAGCTCAATAAAATAGTGAGGGGACAGATTACCACAGTTGAAGAAAAAGAGAAAGATGTGGAGATCAGTATTGAAAAGAAGGTAGAGATAGGGGAGGGGACAACAATGATGACAGTAGAAGAGAGAAAGGAACTCATATTCTTTAATAATAAGCCAAAATTTCAAATGAGTGAACTTCTTAGAGCCTCTGCTGAGGCACTAGGTCATGGAATCATGGGGAATAGTTATAAGGCTATGCTGAATGATGGACCTACCGTTGTTGTAAAGCGGCTAAGGGACTTGAAACCACTCACTAAGGAGGAATTTGCAAAGATAGTGCAAATGATTGCTGATCTCAAGCACCCAAATTTGTTGCCTTTGCTTGCTTACTACCATTCCAGAGATGAGAAGCTGATGCTTTATAGATATGCAGAGAATGGAAATCTTTTCTCTCGACTTCATGGTAATTTACATCAACTTGCATCTTCTTTATTTTGTACGTTAGTGAATTTCATAAAAGAACTATCAGCAAACAGATGCTGAATACAACAACTTAATGTCAGTTTGGTTTAAATTCCCAACATTGCAGAATCAATTACATAGAATTGATTTTAAGTTACTTCTGTCCAATGTGCTTCATAAAGCGTGCATCAATCGTTTTCAACCATTGATTTTGGAATTAATTCTACTCAACTATAAATTAAACAGGTACTTAGTGCATGTTTGTTTTAGTAGCAGAACAGTGCAAAACCCATTTTCATGAAATTGATTTCAAATCAATTCCATTTTCGGTTGATTCTAAAATCAATTCTATCATAGCTCTCCTTGGGGCAGTAATAGGATCCAATATTTTCAAACAGTAGGCTCTTCTTTTTTTTAATTAATCTTTCTATATTAATTTCTGTTGAGTCTTGAGAGAGCTAAAAAGCTAATAATCCTACTAGATGATTAAAGATAATTAAATTACTTCTTGAATAGTTATGAACTGATTTTTATCTCACATTTTTCAAAACTGGATATTTCAGATGGCAGAGGTGGAAACAGGGTTCCATTCAGTTGGAGCTCAAGATTGTCAGTGGCACGAGGCGTGGCTCGAGCATTGGAGTATCTACACCTCAACAATAGGTATCATAACATTGTCCCTCATGGCAACTTGAGGTCTTCAAATGTACTCTTTGATGACAACGATACAGTTCTTGTCTCTGACTACAGCCTTGCCTCATTGATAGCACAACCAATTGCAGCTCAACATATGGTTGTTTATAAATCACCTGAATATGGGTATTCAAGAAAGGTTACAATGCAATCTGATGTTTGGAGCTATGGATCCCTTCTAATAGAACTTCTAACTGGCATAGTATCTGTTTGCTCAGCTCCACAAGGGACTAATGGCGTGGATCTATGCAACTGGGTTCACAGAGCTGTGAGAGAAGAATGGACTGCTGAGATCTTTGACAAAGAAATTTCTACCCAAAAGAGTGCACTTCCTGGTATGCTAAGGTTGCTGCAGATTGCAATGCGTTGCATTGAGAGGTTCCCAGAGAAACGTCCTGAGATGAGAGAGGTGGTGAGAGAAGTGGAGAAAATACATGCCCCCATTATCTCTGAAGATGAGGATGATGTATCCGGGGATAGGTCTCTAACTGATGATTCCTTTTCAACCAGTACTACCTCAGGGATTATTGGAGATGAAAGATAGATGATGAGAGGTTCCAACCTCTCACCTAGAAAACACTCTTCTTTTTGTTTTAACATAAAAGATACAATGATCCAAAAAAAAAATAAATAAAGAGTAATTAGTGTGCTTTTTCTTATTGCTAGCCTAGTCGCTTCATGCAAATGCAATGCCTACTATGTAACATTGCTCCTCCTCAATCGTTAGTTTAAATAACTTGTTAACTTTTAGATTGTATGTTTTATTTTTAATTTGATAACAGTCAGACTTATAGGTCCAATTTAAATTTTCATCACTCAAATGTGTTATACTGAGGTGGCATATCCATCTATCAATTTAATATGCTAATTGATAAATTCTAGATACATTATTTATGTCAGATGTTCAACATGCATCTGTCATCAAAGCCAAGATCGCTTCTTTTAATCCATTTCCTTTCTTTCCTTAATCTGAGTACAACTTGGTCAAAAAGGGCAAAAGCCAACTTGGACCTGTCAAAGCCAATCATTTCAAAATACCATGTACTCGTTGCTTTTAGTAGATCTAAATTCTAAAGCCTCGTACCTTGAGTCGCATATTCTAAAGCTCATTGTGCTTCTATCCCTGGAAAAGCATATGGTTTTGCTTAGTGCTCACCATACTAGTTCAAACGGCCACCAGACTCAAAACCCAAGACACTCTACACTTTAATGTTTCTTCCAACTTTGGTTGGCTACGCCTGTCATTGGTGTTATATGTATAAATAACACTGTCAATCTCTGTCTCATTGCATTCACCCTATTTCAATTCTTGCTTGTGGATCATTCTGTTTTACTTCATTCATTGCTACTGCTGCCTTGACTTCCCTCTTAAACATAATATCTCTGTAGCATCATTTCCTCTGAGCATTTTTTTTTCATGGAGGTATTGCTCCTTTTCTTTTTGATTGTTGCATAGTTTATCTAGCAGTTTGTTGTTTCCATTTCTCTGACAAGTATAAAGTTGGCAGGGAGAAAGGGAAAATGGGGAGTTTATGGTTCATAGAATCATCATAGAAAATTATATCTCAGAGCATATTTGGTTTAGCATTGAAACGTAATAAAGTCACGTTTCCAACACCAGAAATAATTACGTTAGGAAATACAACCTTGAGTTTGACCTGTCTAACCCTCAAACCAAACACACATTGAAATTAGAATGTATGCTTAACCAGCATGCAGATGAATTGGTTAAAAAGGGTGGTATCACCATGGCCTGATTAATTGAGCAATAATATATTAACCTATGTGGAAACATTCTTATGTGAATTTATGATCAATAATATTTTGAGGCACTGTTTTGCACTGTCTGCAGATTGTCGAGTTAAAAGTGGAGATGGTTGGGATGCATCAGAAAAGACTAAGGAAATGCCTCTCAAAATTGAAAGGTTGGTTTGTTGATGTAGATAGTATATAATTGGAAATAGTTTGTATTTATTAGTACTTAGTAGTAGTTGAATTAATATTTGGTATTGGCTATGAATCCAATTGCAGGGATAGAAAAGGTGGAAGTGGATGCAAACAGCCAGAAGGTTGTTGTCACGGCATATGCACACAAAAACAAAATTCTGAAAGCAGTGAGAAGAGGTGGTCTCAAGGCTGATTTTTGGTCTGCTCAAAATGAGTTGCTTAACACTTATGTCAGTGCCAGTTATGCCAACTTGAGATTTAACAACTTCAGCTTCATCTAGCTTTTCTTATCCCCAGACCCACCAGTTTTTGTTTATACTTCTTTTTGAGTTTTAATTTCTTTTCTGGCGGCTCCTCTAAAATCAACTTATTTCTAAAGTGAGCATACATATAACTATCATACCACAAGTCACAATGATATCTTATGGTGTACAATTGAGAAATTCCCGAGAGTGTGATTGGTAAAACTAGCTGAAAGTTTAAAGCTAGCTGAAAGTTAAAAAGCTAGTTGAAAGCTTAAAGCTAGCTGAAAGCTGAAAAACTATTGAATGTGTTTGGTAAAACTAGTTGAAAATAGTAAAATGACATTTAATGACAACATTAATTATTAAATAATGATAAGTGGGGGTGGTTGAGGGTTAAACTTGTAATCAATTTTCAGCTACTAGCTGAAATTTGGAGCTTTTTTAAAAAAGCTCTTTTAAAAAAGCTCTTCCTAGTAGCTTTTTTGAAAAAAGCTCCTCCTAGTAGCTTTTTAAGAAAAGCTTGTAGCTACCAAAAAAGTTACATAAAAGCTATCTTCTCAAACACAAATGTTTTGGTTTCAGCTAGTATTTTCAACTTTCAGCTAGCTGAAATTGCTAGTCAAACACACTAGAAATTTTGAAGCCCCTAGGCTTTTGTACAACCTTCTAACCTCTGAGCCAATTCATTATGTAGCAAGTGTCAATCTTATCTTTAAAATTTATCTCGTTGGCCTATTTAGAGCTAGGCTGGTTGACCTATTTAAAAACATATGTCAGTGACATATTTACATTATTATAAAGTAAGTCTATTAGTCCGTAAATATATTAACCTATTTAGAGACAGACTTATTAGCCTTTTTAAAGGATATAATATGAAATAGGCTTTTAAAAATACTAATAGGTCAAACTAGGCTCTCAAACAAGCTAGACCTAGGCCACAAAAAAATAATGCAAGTTAAGCTTGGACCTTGCAAAACCTAGTTTGGCTCAGCCTATTTCTACCCATAGGTGGAGGTAGTTAGGAAATTACAAAAGATAAAAAAGGGTGAAAAGGTAAAAAGGGGTGCCAAAAATAACCCCTTTATAGAAACTATTAAAAAAATAGACCTAGAACCGATGTGTTAATTGAAGTTTCTTGCCATGTGTGTTTTGGAGAAAATCAACATAAATTTCTTTTCTCATCCCCCTTTCTTCTTTAACTTTCTTTTAAATACCTTTGTCCATTTCTAAAAATTCTTTCCAAAAGTAAATTTATTAAAAAAAAATCTCCTTTTGGAAATTAATTTTAGAAAGTGTACTTGTTAAAAATACTAACAAAAATTAACTTTCAAAAGTCAAATTATAAAAAATGTTTCCGAAAAATAATTTCTCAAAATATGTTAAAAATTGCTTCCTGAAACAAGTTTCCGAAAATTTATGGAAACTAGTTTTTGAAAGTATGAAAGTTTATAATGAAAATTTTCAAGGTTTAGATATGAAAATCTCTAAACCCAATAACCAAGACTTTTAAACAAAGTGAAATAAAAGATGGAAAGAAGAAATGATGGAGGGGGTAGGGAATGGGACAAAGTAAGGTGGGTTATGGGGTTGGGTAGAAGGGGTAGGTGACGAGAATTCAGGGGGTGGTTCGTTTTACGGATCTATCTAGGTTGGAATGCTCATAAGTAAGAAAATTGGAGAAATTGTTAAACAAGAAAAATGCGTGAATGGAGAAGGCAGAAGATGGAATGGAAAAATGATAGACGTCACACTTCCAAGGATGGAAGATAAGCCTAAGAGTTATACACACAAAGGGATGAAGGACCTTTGATAAAACTCAATTCTTGAATTAACGAGAAAATTAGAGAAACACTCTCGAATATAAAATAAAATTCTGATTCAAACTTGTCTTGTAAATTCTGCAGGCATGATGCGCCCCTTTTAAAGGTGCCTACAATCCTTGCATGGCTTTTCACATCCAGCCACTTAATTCTCCTAATAATTCTATTAAAATTTAGAAACATAACAACCAACAAGGATTAAAGTTACATAATTCAGCCATCAATTGGCCGCCCCTTAGGAGAAACATAACGGCTCCAATATTGAATTGTGGCTGCTTCATTCAATGTATAACCGCTACATTGCAATGCTTGTCTCCCCCCTTCAATTTGTAACAACTCTCTTCTTGATGGTTGTAATTTCTTTGTCCCCTTGCATTGATTCATCGGCAACAATTTTTGTAACTGTCCAGACAAAATAAGTCAGCCAAATAACTCCAAGTTAGCCGCCCACATGTAGCTTCTTGTATAGCCTTTTTATGCTTGGTTGGATTCACATCATACCCTCCTTCTTTGAGAAGATTCGTCCCGAATCTTAAAGCTTTATTTATTTGCTTAATTTAATTTACTAACTACTGCGGAAACTCAAAAGCTTCCTCCTAGATCAAATACAACTTGAATAAATTCAGATTTGTTCCTTTCCAATGGTTGTAATCCGTGAAGCACCTCTCTTGTCAACACTCCCTCACCTTCCTGCAAGCAATAATGATTACCAATACACAAAGTATGCAAAATTTCTTTGTCAAGCACATATGATTCAGCCCCAAAATGTTTATGAAAATGTGCAGCTTGGATACTATTCGTAAAAACAAATAACTCCATGTGTTGGTTTTCATCATCCTCAAGAGGTTGTGTTTCAACATCGGGCTCGATGTACAATGGAGCACTTGGAACAATATCAACAAGCTTCCTCTTCAAACATAGGGGTTGGTGTATTGCATTCACATGCCCATCCTCTTGTTCCTGTAATTTAACACCACAAACAGTAGAACAGTCGTTAACAAATAAAATTTTCTCGCTCTTTTTCTGTAGTTCTTTTTCTATTTTTTCTCTCTGTTTTTCTTCTCTTTATTTTTCTTCTTTTTCTCTCATTTTTTCTTCACTTTCTCTTGCTTCTTTTTCTCTCCTTTCTTTTTCTATTTTTATTTTCAATGTCAGCTGATCAGCATGTACAGTGTCAGATGATAGACATATCAACTTAATCTTTCGTCCACCATGCATAAAAGAAATAGAAGGCCTCTCAGGATTTATACTTTTTTTATTCAACCATGGCCTCCCTAATAGCATATGGCATGTCTCCATGGGTGCAATATCACAAAGAACTTCGTCTTCATATTTCCCAATAGAGAATTTAATCGTTGCTTGTCCATTTGAAGTAGGCAGGTGTAACTTCTCAACCACCCTGCTGCTCACAACATTTCTAAAGTTGAATTGATCTACTGCAACCAAGAACAAATGACCTTCGAAGGAACACCTGGTATAGTAAAATTCCATCGCCATTCCAAACCCAGAGCCGAAGCTTTGATACCAAATGACGAGAATCCAAGGGGGGTGGTTCGTTTTACGGATCTATCTAGGTTGGAATGCTCATAAGTAAGAAAATTGGGGAAATTGTTAAACAAGAAAAATGCGTGAATGGAGAAGGCAGAAGATGGAATGGAAAAATGATAGACGTCACACTTCCAAGGATGGAAGATAAGCCTAAGAGTTATACACACAAAGGGATGAAGGACCTTTGATAAAACTCAATTCTTGAATTAACAAGAAAATTAGAGAAACACTCTCCAATATAAAATAAAATTCTGATTCAAACTTGTCTTGTAAATTCTGCAGGCATGATGCGCCCCTTTTAAAGGTGCCTACAATCCTTGCATGGCTTTTCACATTCAGCCACTTAATTCTCCTAATAATTCTATTAAAATTTAGAAACATAACAACCAACAAGGATTAAAGTTACATAATTCAGCCATCAAATGGCCGCCCCTTAGGAGAAACATAACGGCTCCAACATTGAATTGTGGCTGCTTCATTTAATGTATAACCGCTACATTGCAATGCTTGTCTCCCCCCTTCAATTTGTAACAACTCTCTTCTTGATGGTTGTAATTTTTTGTCCCCTTGCATTGATTCAGCCACAACAATTTTTGTAACTGTCCAGACAAAATAAGTCAGCCAAATAACTCCAAGTTAGCCGCCCACATGTAGCTTCTTGTACAACCTTCTTATGCCTGGTTGGATTCACATCAGTAGGGGTGGGTTGAGGGAGACAGGGAAGGGTAAAGGGGTAGGAATGAAGGTGGAAATCGGGGAGATGGATAAGGGGAAGAATAAGGGAGTGGCCTAGGGTTTATTAAGTTTTATTATGAATGTTTTCAAGTTTTTGAAATGGAAAAAATCTGTCTTTAAACCCAAAAAACAAGGACTTCTAACATGAGTGAAGTAAAAGAAAGAAGAGGAAAAAAAGGAGGGGAGGGTGGGGTGGGGAAGATGGAAAAAGAGAAGGGAAGAGGGTGGAGGTAGGAGTGAGGGTGGGGGAGAAGAAGACATGGAAGGGGGGGAGGTGGTGGTGAGGATAGTTAAGGAATTAATAAAAATAAAAAGGTGGAAACGATAAAGTTTCCTCCAATAAAATCAGAAAATGGGAACAATAGATCATATTTTGGAGTATTGATGGTATGTTTCATGATTTTGAAGTGCTAAAGCCTTATTTGAATGAAATAAGAGAATATTGATAAAAAAAACGAGTATATCAAGATTTTAAAGGAAAAAAGCAAGAACAAATAGTTATAAAAGCTAATACATATCGATAAAACAATTTATATAAATTTGTTTTTTATTAGTGAGTTTTTTTACCACAAGTCAAACCAGGTCATCCGACCTGTCAGGGGCCTACGGCCTGGCCTGGCCTGACTCATTTATTAAAAAGGTCAGGCTAAGGCTTCTTAAAAGGCCTGTTTAGTTAAATAGGCCAGACTTCAGGCCTATGAAAAAGCCTATTAGGCTTAACAGGCCAGCCTGTTTAATATAATAATATATAATACATTAAATTAATTATATAAATAACTATAAATATAATTAAAAAAATTATAATATAGTAAAAAATCATAATATATTAAATTAATTATACAAAAAGTCTGCTTAAAAGGCCTGCTGGCTTGCATAGGCTTATAGGCCTGTTGGCCTGTTGGTAGGCCTTGTTATAAAACAGTCTTCTAAACAGACTTACAGCCAGACCTGACTTTTTTTGTAGGCCAGGTCAGGCCTTACAAAAAGGCCTGTAACAGGTAACAGGCCAGACTCAGGCTTAAAAATTATGAGTCAGGCCAAAGTCTCGCCTGTTTCCACCCCTATTAACTATTGACAAAGAAAAGTTAGATTTGTAGTAAAAACAAATGAGAGATGAGGAGGGGTAGCACCATTGAATAAAAGAGGAGGAGTGAGAGGGCAGCCACATATAATATAGGAGATGAACAAGAAAAACAATGTTAATTGACCCACTAATTTTATCAATTTACAACCATTACATCTAAATAAGATCTATTGATTTTTTTTAACATTAAATGAGTCTCTTAAAAATAAAAAGCGTCATCGTATTGATTTTTTAAAGGTTTTTTCATTAAATTAGTTCTTATATAAAATTATTTTCAAATTAATTCTTTTATGTTTATCACCTTAGTCACCAACATAAATAAATTTAATGTTAATTATACATATTTAAGAAAGTAATTTGTTAGAAATTATATGTAAAACTAATATAGTGATATTCTAATATTTTAGGGACTAATTTATAATAAATATGTATTTATTTTAGCTATTTAAACGACTACACATCTGATAATTTTATCTAATATATTTATAATTATTTTTATATTTTATTTAATTATAAAGATTAGAATAATTTATTAAGTAAATATTTTAATGAAAAATGTCAATGTAAATATCTTCAAATAAATGTAAGAATTGTAACTTTTATATTTATAGTTTTTTTTAATCACGAGTATTTCCTATTATTTGGTTTAATTTTATTTATAAACATTTATTTTTATATTTATACCTAGTCTAATGCCTCTCAAGAAAAAAAAAACTGGTCTAATGAATGAAAATTACTGTAATTGTGTCATCAATCGTTTAGAAAATTTATAGCAAGACATAATTACATATATAATATAGGGGCAGTGTAAAGTAATAAAGTAAATTGAATAATCTAAGTTCAATTTTAAATTAATCAATTATGTGAAAATAGAGAGAAGAGGAGATAGAAAGAGAAAGAAACTTGTTTTTCTCTCTCTCTGTCTGGAAGAGTGTTGAACTGCTTCTTCTTCGGCTGTATCAATGGCGGGAGAATCATCTCGCAGCAGTGGTAAACGTCCCTTTGTGGAAGACGATGACGAATTCAACAAAAAACCACCGTAATTTCTCTTCTCCCTCTTGTGGACTCCGAAACCCTAATCTGATTCATTACCAATGAGAAGATTCCATTAATCGTTAGAATTGATGTTATTAGATATAGGCTACTGTGTTATTTTCTTTTGATTTGGAGAATATTAGCAAGTGGGTTAACTCCGACTTACATTAAGTTAAAATTTTTAGCCCCATAACCTGGCATTCTTTGAAGAGAGTTTACTTTAAACCCATAATGTTCGTCATGTACGCCATATAGTTAGTTTTATGTTTTCTATTACAGTTGCAGGACCTATGATGCTCTTTTACTGTTCCCACTTGTTGTATGTGTGTTCCCTTGTGTAGGTTTATGCTTTGAGATTGTTATAATAAGCTTTGAATTTATTATTTATACAGAGCAAAAAGGGTGAGGTTCCCAAAGGGTAAGAAAGTAAAACCAGGAGAAGAAATAGTGGACAAAGGAAATGTTGAGGAGGTTGTAAATGACTTGATGAATCCCCGTATTGCTGCCAAAGCTGCCAAAGAGCGGGCAAAACACAGGAGTCAAATTACTGCTGAGCTTCTTAGTGAGGAAACTGGAGTGGTCTTAAATGACACATCGGCTGCTGAAGTGATATATGAGGTCTGTTTTTCAAGTTTTTCCTTGACTTATTATGTCGATAGGTAATACTGTTTCTCAGCAAAAATGGACATTATAGAAGTTACATTCACATTATATAGAGTGACTAGTATTTTTAGCAAAAAGAAAAAAAAAAAGCTAGAGTGGCTAGTACATTAACCAATGTGTGATCTTTTTCTTGTCAATAGAGTTAAAAATGTAGTGGATGTTGGTGAAGAGATTAAAGTTTATATGACGTATAGCTGTTGATAAATTTTTCATTTTGCGTTCATGCACTCTGCTGTTACATTTTAGTTTATATGATATATGGCAATTTTCAACAAGTAAAAGTTTTATGAATTTGCAATCTTCAGAATGAACTTTTTTTTTTCTAAAATAATCTTTATTCATTGTATGGAGTGTTCTTTTAATGGTTTCTAGCATAAATTATATGCTTTTGAAGTTTGTAGCATGTAAGCTGTTCATATATATTTTTGTAGTGTGATCCTTTCCTAAACTGGCAGTAATTTTAACGGTCAAGGTGTTGCCACATTCATCTGTTATTGGGTCCATATAAAGGATAGGCAGGCAGTGATAGGTGATATCTGTTGGCAGGATAATGAGAATTTCGTTGATGACGGGATTCAAATTGAGCCTTTCAACCTAAATAAAGAAAGGGAAGAAGGTTATTTTGATGCAGACGGAAATTTTGTTGAATATGTAAGAGATAATGAGCTTAAGGTGAGGCTTTTATATTGTTTTTCATTTGTGATTTGTAACTATATTATTTTGATTCTGTTAATAAATTATTAAGAACTCTTGCAGGATGCATGGCTTGATAATGTTGAAGTTGATCCAAGATATTCTGCATTAAGCTCTGTAGCAATAAATGATAAAGAGGAGGTCCAAGACCTTTCTTCTAAAGATATTGGAATCATGAAGAGGCGCATTGCAAATATTCTTGAACCTGGGGAAACAGTAAGCCTACAGTTTATCATTATAAGAACCTTTTTTGTTTGAGAAAATATTTTCATTTTTTACTAATAAAATATCATCTGATTGTCACTTTGTTTCTCATTTCCAAAAACTTGTATAGCAAAAACAGTGGAAACAATTTCTTATTTTTCGTCTTTGTTCTGCTGAAGCATCAGTAGAAAATATAACATACTTATTTGTCAAACATAGATTTTCTCTAAGGCCATGAAGTTTTGAAATTTCTTATTGAGAGAGTTTATACCCTTTAAACATTGCAATTTGCTGCTAACTCCAAGGTATATGCAAGTTTATTTTTAATTCTCATGGTTAGCAGAGAAAAGCCAGATAATTCCCAATTCCCCCCCCCCCCCTAAAAAAAAAAAGGTTATTAATGTTCTTAAAACTAAATTTATATCTAACTGGTAACTAAGTCTGCCATTATTAATCTTACATCATGTTTAATTACACGTTCTCTTTAAATCTTGAAAGTGTAGATCATTATACTTGATCATGAAATATATTTATTTTGTTAAGGGATGTTGAGGGTCGTTTGCTGGGTTGTATTAATTGCTTTTTCCTATAGGTCTTACAATGCTTGAGAAGGTTAAAAGGTAATGGTGACAGAAAGGCAAAAATGTCTGCTGAGACTAAGGTTGTATTTGACCAGCTAACTGAGGATGCTATGAAGCTGATGGAGAATGGTGAATACAGTTAAGTTATTCTCATTGGGCTTTGTAGATAGTAGCCATGGTTGAAACATGTACTCATCATACCCTCATGTTGTGCAACCTGTTGTGCTTCATTGTTTTTTTTCTACATGATGCTTAATTTTACTTTATTTATTTATTTTGCAGATGTTTATCATGAAAAGAAAGAGGTTTTTGAACGTGAAGCAGGTCAGTGTTATGCATAATGCCTTTATTATATTCCTATTCCTATTATGTTCTATTGTTGTGTTCACACCTTGACTTTATGTTTTGTGACTGGAGTTACACTATTAACATGATGGAATTTGCTGCTTGATTTGCTAACTGACTTGGACTTAATTATTGACTATTCAGCTATGTCTTTTACTAATATAGTTCTGTTCAACTTATGTTTTTATTATGATTATGATGTGAGATGGAACTCTTTGCCCTGTCATCATAGTTTTTGTCAATTCTTAGTATCAGGGAAAACTATTTTTTGGACCTCCACATTAAGCTTTAGATTTTGAGAGTGTTGGTCCTCTGCAGTATTTAATCTCAACATTTTCCTTGTCTCTTCTCCTTCCTTCAATGATGATACTGACATTTAGGTTTATGAGGAGTAAGGAAGGATAACTGTTTATGTAGGAGCACTAATTGCTTAATGCGTATGCCCTTTTATAATCTCCCTTTTTCAGAAGGATATGAGAAGTTAGCCCGGGCAAAAGGAGACGGCACATCTCTACACTCAGGTGAAGGGAATTCTTCTATGAATAGGGAGGAAAACTTGCTTTCTGATGGCCCAGATTCTGGTGTAACCTCTGCAACATTCCTCACCCCAGCCATGGACACTTCAAATCTGCATTTGGCTAGTGCAGAAGCCTCTGGCAATGGGGCAGAAGACTATGATATGTTTGCTGATGATGATGAGCAAGCTACCACTAAGCCTTCTACAGATGAAAATAATGCAGTTAGTCAACCATCATCAGATACCATAAATTCTGGTACAGAGGGTAATTACATTGCCTCATTAAGTTTGGCATCTGAAATGGAAATTTTTTTGCTGATTTTTTATCTAATAAGTTTTTTATTTAACACCGTTCTACTTTTCTTTCCAGGGGGAGCATTGCAAAACGATTATGTGTATGACGAATCATCTGGGTATGATTCTCCTCTTCCCTCTACTTTTCCTGACAAATGTGACATTGGTCACCTACATTGTAATGCCAAAAAATTTCATTTAGTACTCATTTCATTTCTTCTTTCACTTAATGAATTCTTTTATCATAAAGTTCTGTTAAAAACTTGATCTGACAGCAATTATTTGATGGTCCAGGTACTATTATAGCAGCAGTTTGGGCTATTATTATGATCCAAATACAGGGCTTTATTGTTCTGCAGCATCAGGGCAATGGTATTGCCCATTCATGATTCATCTCTGTGTGTCAGTTTTTATTTTGATATTTTTAGCCTCTTTTATTCATTGAGGACCCCAACTCCCAAACATGGCTTTGGATATGACTTCTTTGCCCTTCTGTTTAAATTCTGTTCTTGATAAATAGATATTTCTTATTGGATACCATATCAAGCGACATGATACTTGTACTTTAATCTTGATCATCAGTGAAAAAATTAAAAAACACATGCTTGTTGATGATTAGTGGACAATTCTATTTTTCAAGGAACAAGACAAAACCAAGAAAAGAGTGTGTGTGTGTGTCTGGGGGGGGGGGGTTGGATTTGCAATTGTTTATCTGTAATTTGGGCTTCTTATAATTTGTGGGATACCATGCTGGATGGACCTGGTAGAAGTAGCTATATAGTTTTCTAGCTGCATTCTGTAGTCATTGAGTGACTGGTTCATTCTTGGTCTTACTGCTAATTATGTTTCTAGCTAATTGGGAATGTTTCTTTCTTTCTTTCTTTTCAAACACAGGTACTCATTTAATGAGGAGACTGGCACTTACGATGAAGTTCAGGAGAATGCATCCAATGTGAGTTGAGGAACTAGTTTCAAGGGAATATAGACTATATATAGCATTTCCACAGTCATTGTCTATCAGTGGCATGTGTACAGACAGAAACACTTTTGATATTTTTGCACATACTTTTTTGGAGACTTTTTTCTTATTTAGGTTGTTATGTAGCCGCTTAAACTTTTTGAGCAAAATTCACCTAAAACGATAAATTAGGTAACAATAAATGCTTCCCTTTTCCATCTGTGAGCCCTATGCAGTTAGATAAATATTTTTTAGCGTCAATTTAGCACCTTGTCAATGCGTTGCTGTGAGCATTAGTCATTCTTTATCCTTGAAAAATAATTATTGTTACATTACTAGATGATGTTGTGTATGACTTTTTCCCCCATGCTATTAATTGTAATTAAATATGCAGAAATGCTTTCAGGTTATATATATGTCCATGTATATCACATTTAATCTGTTTGTAGTGATCTATCCATGGAGTTGTGGCCATAACCTTGATCTAATCATAATCCATGTTTTCCCGAGTAATTTGTTGGATTTTGTCAGAAAACAACGAGTCTAACATAAAAAAAAAAGTTTATTATTCTCGTGTTATAACAACCGCAGTTTGGGCTATTATTTGTTTCCAAATACTGAAATGAAGAGTAGCCTTACTTACTAGAAGTGAAATGATGCTATGAATCAACTAAATTGGAGTTTATCTTCAAATTCTTAACGTTATTTTGCTTTAATTTTTGGCGCACGGGAATAGGATCCCCCCCTAACAAATCAAATTGAAAAAAAAAAAAAAAAAACTCATAAAATTTAATAGTTGTCATTTTATTTTTGTTTTGGTGAGCATTTTTTTATTATTAGTGAGAATTGTTTTAGATTATTGAATCATATTCATACACCGTTCAGTCATCGATAATAATATTCTTTATTTTAATGTTTTATTATGATATATTAAAATTCTTAAACGCCGTATTTATCAACATATTAAGGGTTACATTATGAGAAAAATAATATATTCAAGTAAAATTAATATCACTTTAGCGGCATAACCTACATAAGTAATAACAAGTTGTGCTAATTATTTTTGTATTTTTATACTTATGAAGTAGCCCCCCTTTTTTTTTTGTTGATATTACTAATGTGTTAACCGTGAGTTGCACCGGTCATTTAATTTTGAGGGGCAAAATATAAATAATAAAATAATAATTTAAAAATAATGTAATAAATTATTACTAAGTTTTCTTGTAAAGTTGTATTTCCGTTTGGTTTAAATTGATTTTACACTATAAATTATTTATTATGGAGAATTTTCTTGTAATTTTTTACCCTTTTATCCTTATTTTATGTTTTAAAGGATAATTTTACTACCTTACTTTTATATATATAAAGATAAAGATAACATAGCCCTTTTATGTTATATTATATGAATCATTCCAGATCTAACTGTTATAACTTATAACAAAGTTTACTTTATTAAGTAGATCCACTACTTCAATTAATTAATATCGTTAAATTTACAAAAATTTTACTTTTAACAGAATCACTTCAAATAATGTTTGGTTTTCTTGGGGTCGTTCGGGGTGGTTGTGAGTTTTCAGTTTTTGATTTTTAAAAATTTTTAATTAAATTTTTACAATTCAAAACAAAAAACTGAAAACTTGTACAAGCATCTTGAAAACCACAGAAAATGATTTCAGTTTTTTGTCTTGAGTTGTAAAAACTTAATTCAAAAGTTTTAAAAATCAAAAACTGGAAACTCACAACCACCCCGTACGGGCTAGTTATCTCTTTTTTCTGTTTTAATTCATCCTTAATCATTTTATTTATCATGAATAATTTTGCTTAGTACAAACACAATTACAAATACTTTTTCATGTCTCTGGAATTACGGGATTACGGTAATTTAAATTCCATGATCACTATTGTACAACAAAACGAGAAAGATACATTTTCATCTAAATTTTGACCCGGAAAAAAAAAAAAAAACTACAACTTAAAAGAGCAAATCACCTACCTATAATTATTACCAATAGTAAATGAGTCATTTAAACAAGTAATACTACTCTTGATAAAAACTAAAATAAAAATGCTCGAAACTTTTCCAAATATAAACTGTTTATGTTTATTACCAATATCCAAAATTGTACCACTTTGCCATATTTTTCGCATTATGTTGTCTTAAAGCATTTCAAAGAATACGACGGAAGCTGGGGGACTGATTGTTTGTTCAAGGCAGTGCTAATTTTGCGCCAGTTGAATTGAACGGAACGGAACCAAAATGGATAAAATGAAATGCAACTAATAATTTTTTATTCTAATATTTAATTTTAATTTATGATAATTAATTAATTAATTAAAGAGAACAAAATTCCAAGTATAAAAATTAAAATATCATTTAAAAAATAGATGAAATGATAAGGATAATATAATTTTCAAAACAAAAAATGTATTAAATAAAATAAAGTGAGGTTGTTTTATGATGTTTTATTTTATTTTATTCCTTAAAATTTTCTGTTCGTATCTTTCACGCGTGATCACTACACCACCCTCTTTGTTGTGATGATGATGATGATGATACTGAGTCTGAAATACCGTTCACTTGGATTCCTACTATGTCTATGGCAGGCAAACTCAGTTACTGAAATCGAACCAAATTTGTGTGTGAAACCCTAAGCTAAGGTAAGGTTGGATTTGATGGCGGAGGAGAGAGAGGAGA
This sequence comes from Sesbania bispinosa, assembly GCA_026901365.1. Taxonomy (NCBI): domain Eukaryota; kingdom Viridiplantae; phylum Streptophyta; class Magnoliopsida; order Fabales; family Fabaceae; genus Sesbania; species Sesbania bispinosa. The sequence continues at coordinate 1,947,968 of QLOH01000031.1, read as the reverse complement.
TCAATGGCGGACGCGGATTCTCGATGGACTCGACGGAATCACGGTGGGTTATCCAGGAGGAGGATGAAGATGCATCGGATATAGAGGATTACGATGCCGATTTGAGACTGAGAGGGCACGCTAGTGTACTGGATTCGGAAGAGGATGAGGAAAACGCGGAGCAGAAACTCGTTCGCACTGGACCTCGAATCGATTCCTTCGATGTCGAGGCTCTTGAGGTCCCCGGTGCTTTTAGAAATGACTATGAGGTCCTTCCTTCCTTCCTTCAATTTCTTCTCTATCCATCTAAATCCTGCTAATGCAAAGGAATTTATTATTTCCTTTTTTAGCTTCGAGGGGAATTGTTTTGTTGTGTTGTGGATAGCAAGTTTTTTCCTCTTGTGAAATCGAGTATAGAGTTCAGTTAGTTGAAGTGGTCAGCTTGATTCTGAATTGTGTGGCTTGAGAATCTCGTGGGTTTCAATTTTTTGAATTTTGTGATCATACGTTAGTTGACATTTCAAATGGAAAAACATTTAAGCCAATCTTAAAGTTTCGTCTTTACTCTCTCTTTCTATGTGTTTGTGGGACCTTGTGATTTATGATTGTTAATTGAGTGTTATAAACTTATAATCCGGTGCGCAAATGGAAAATAAGGAGAATATAGACATTGAATTTAACATGGTTCAACCTACAGACCACATTCACCTGCAAAAAAAAAAAGAAGAAATTTTACCATCGTCGATGAAGATCTCAATGCTCTAAACCATAATCACTATAGAATCCAAATTCTCATACATTTTGCAATCTAACTAATGATTTTACAATACAAGCCACTTTATAATGTTTAGTGTCTGGAGAGGCCTATATTTGTTGTTTTGATTCTGTTGTTGAGTTTCCGAATTATATGGATTCTAGTATGTAATTCACTGATGTATTCTACTTGTATATGGCTTGTGCTCACTGACCATCCCTTTAAAATCTTGTAAGATTATGTAAACTGCAGTGGAACATCAACAATCTATATATTAATGTTTTATACTTGTTGTCTTAATAATATATTATTGCAGGATATCAGTGTGGGAAAGAAAATTGTATTGGCTTTTCAGACTCTTGGTATTGTCTTTGGTGATGTTGGAACGAGTCCATTATATACATTCAGTGTTATGTTTAGAAAGGCCCCTATTAATGGAAATGAAGACATTCTTGGAGCATTATCACTTGTCTTGTACACTTTAATCTTGATTCCTTTATTGAAGTATGTCCTGGTTGTTCTGTGGGCCAATGATGATGGTGAAGGTACATTAAATTAAACGTTCTAAAATAAACCTTCAGTATTACTTGCCTTTCTCTCTCTGTTAATCATAGTGTTCTGATAGTTATGTCCTCAAAATCATAATTGTTTTCAAACCATTGCAGGTGGTACTTTTGCCTTGTATTCCTTGATTTGTCGTCATGCTAAGGTGAGTCTTCTCCCCAATCAGTTACCATCAGATGCCCGTATATCAAGCTTTAGGCTAAAGGTGCCATCCCCTGAGCTTGAAAGGTCGTTAAAAATCAAGGAAAGACTTGAGTCTTCTCTGACTCTGAAGAAGACTATACTAATATTAGTGCTTGCTGGTACTTCTATGGTGATTGCTAACGGTGTTGTTACACCAGCAATGTCAGGTTATTAACTGCTGTTACTTCATGTATTTTTGTAATTTCCTCGGACTTGCTTTGGTCATAATGTGTTCAGGAATCAGGATGATAGCTATAATACCATACCGTTAATGATATCTTAACACTTGTGTCCATGGTCAATAGTTGCTTTCATTAACTTTTTCTGCTGTTTGGTTCTGTATAATAATTCTCACTTTCTATCTATTTCTTGCTGCAGTATTGTCATCTGTGGGTGGTTTAAAAGTTGGGGTAGATGCAATCAAGCAAGGTATTACATTAACCTATCATACTCTGTTATCTGTAATTTGTAAGATTTATTAATACCTATGTTTGATGTTGTATTGTTGTTATCCACGCCTCCACGGATACATCCAGAGAGGTTCAGTTTAGAGTCTTTTATCTTTTCTTTCTTTGGGCTATATGTTGTAATTTTATTGTCACTACCGCAGTCTATTGACTTGGTCTGAGAGAATAGAAAGCCTTTCCTTTTTTGGTTTTGTTTTTTATGGTGGTAGATAGGTGGGCATATTAGTATTTGGATTTATATCCTTGTGTTTTTGTGGTCATTTGTATAATTGCATTGATCTTTTCTTCATTTACAACTATGCAGATGAAGTGGTGATGATTTCAGTTGCCTGCCTAATCATTTTGTTCAGTGTACAGAAGTATGGAACAAGTAAAGTAGGACTTGCCGTAGGACCTGCTTTGTTCATATGGTTTTGTTCTCTTGCGGGCATCGGGATATACAATCTTGTCAAATATAACAGCAGTGTCTTGAGGGCATTTAATCCTATTCACATCTACTACTTCTTCAAGAGGAACTCAACAAAAGCATGGTATTCTCTTGGGGGCTGTCTTCTGTGTGCAACTGGTAAACACGTATATATGGGATCTTGATACTCGGGATGCAATAATACTATATTTTGTCTTGTCATTTTTTTTTGGTAAAATTTATCTTGTCATTTATATAGATTTGGTTGTACTAGTGAGCCTGTCATTGCTAGCAATTATGATGGTCAATGTCTTCATTCTGTATTTGTGACTATCTGAGGTGGAAATTTTGATGTCCATTGATGACAGGAGTTCAACTCATGCTTGTTCTATCACTGTAATCCCCCCCCCCCCCCCAGCCCACAATAACTTGGTGAATATGCAGTATAAATGTAACTATTGCTGTACACAACCTATTCAACAATTGATTAAAATTGTCCCTGGATCATGTTGCAGGTTCTGAGGCCATGTTTGCAGATCTTTGCTACTTTTCTGTTCGATCAGTTCAGGTAATAAATTGTTTTAGTTATATTTATTGGACTGTCATGCTTCTTTCATTTCTTTCATTTCCTTTGTCTTCTTGTGAACTAATGTATTGATGGGATTGATGGTGTTAATTTGCAGCTTACATTTGTCTTTCTTGTTTTGCCGTGCCTACTATTGGGTTATTTGGGTCAAGCTGCATACCTTATGGAAAACCATGCTGATGCTGGTCAAGCCTTTTTTTCTTCTGTTCCAAGTATGTGTTGATTACATTATTCTTTACAGAGGGCTGTCTTTGCAATTTACAGGATCTTCAAGTAATACTATTCTCTGTCTGCACTCTGCAGGTGGTGCATTCTGGCCAACTTTCCTTATTGCTAATATTGCTGCACTGATTGCAAGTCGGGCTATGACAACAGCAACGTTTTCATGTATAAAGCAATCAACTGCACTTGGTTGTTTCCCTCGTCTTAAAATCATTCATACCTCTCGGAAATTTATGGGCCAGATCTATATCCCTGTTCTTAACTGGTTTCTCTTGGCTGTTTCTCTGGTGCTTGTCTGCTCTATATCCAGCATTGATGAGATTGGAAATGCCTATGGTAATGATTGTGTTTTGATTTTTTTTATACCCACAGATTATCTGTAAATTTTATCAGCCATATTTACATAGCTTTGTCAAATTGTAACTTGGTGATAATGCTCATATTACATTTTTGCTGAGATTAACTATCAGAATAGAATAGTTTGCATCAGAAGCTTATGTTACTGTAATTATTTGGATCAGTATTGGATTCTTCTAATAATATGTCCTCAACTATAGTGAAGAAATAATGATACAACTGGAGCCTTGTAAAATAAGATCCAATTTTCTTAGAGAAACCTGTGCATACCAAGACCCTAAACCCCATTATAGCCATGTTCTTTAAACACTGGCTGTAATCTTGGAACATTATTTCCGTCAGAAAGACATCTAAGAGGCAGTAGTTGTCATTTTATTAAAATGGGTGTGGTCACATATTTCTGTTGAATTTAAGGAAAAGCTTTCACCTTGAATTTTGAATTTATAAAATGAAAGATCCTGATCAATAATGATTTGATTTGGTAAGCTAGACAGGGGGATCAAGGCTGGATAGTTTAGCTTTCTTTAGCTTTTAGACACTCAACATAGTTCATTGTTACTATATCATTGTAAAATATTAATGAATTTGTATTCAGTTTGTTCATTTGTCCAATTTCAGGCATTGCTGAGCTGGGGGTGATGATGATGACCACTATTTTAGTAACCCTTGTTATGCTTCTCATATGGCAGCTACACATCATCATAGTGCTGAGTTTCTTGGTAGTATTTTTGGGATTGGAGTTGACTTTCTTTTCATCTGTTTTGTGGAGTGTGACAGATGGAAGTTGGATAATATTGGTCTTTGCAGTAATAATGTTTTTTATAATGTATGTATGGAATTATGGAAGCAATCTCAAGTATGAAACTGAAGTCAAACAGAAACTGTCAATGGATTTGATGCGAGAATTAGGTTGTAATCTGGGGACAATACGAGCTCCTGGGATTGGTTTGCTGTATAATGAGTTGGTCAAAGGAATACCAGCAATTTTTGGACATTTTCTGACTACACTTCCAGCAATACACTCCATGATCATATTTGTGAGTATTAAGTATGTTCCAGTTCCTGTGGTGCCTCAAAGTGAGAGGTTCCTTTTCCGGCGAGTCTGCCCAAAAAGTTACCACATATTTCGTTGCATTGCCAGGTAACTAGCTCCTTTTTCACATTTTGGGATGTGTGTAGTATTAGATCAGTGGAGGTGTGAATTTTCACACCCTGGATAAGTGATTTAACCTTGGGAAAGTTTAATGGAATGTGAAAATGTTACAAACTAAAGTGAGCTGACAAATATAATGAAAGAGAACAAATCTGCCAAGGTTGATTGAATCTCAAGGAAAAGGAGAAAATTCTCAGAATTCTCTCTTCCAATGAGTCTTTTCTTCTACAAAGGTGTTTCCCCTTTTTCAACAGAGTTAATGCACAGTTTTTCCAATGCATTTAATTCAGAATGAAATCTTCTACTTTCCTCCTACTATTTAAGCTAACCACCTATCGAAATTTGTAATTAACTATCTGCTTTACCTCCACCCCTTTCATATTTGTATCCTGGATCCCATCAGAAAACGAGGTCCTATATTAATAAACTTTCAGAAACTTGTGCAATAGCTTCATGTAAGCATCACTTTAAGGGGATAGTTTAGTGAAATAATGTATCCTGTCCTCATAAAAATTGTATTTTTGTTTGAACTTTGATGTCAACAGGTATGGTTACAAAGATGTACGAAAAGAAAATCACCAGACTTTTGAGCAGCTGCTGATTGAGAGCCTAGAGAAGTTTATACGTCGTGAGGCTCAGGAGAGGTCACTGGAGAGTGATGGGGATGAAGATACTGATTCAGAGGATGCTTACTCTGGTTCTAGGGTACTCATAGCTCCCAATGGGAGTGTTTACTCACTTGGTGTTCCCCTTCTGGCTGATTTTAAGGATACAATCAACCCTGTTTTAGAAGCAAGCACGTCAGAGGTGGAAAGCCTGGGGTCCCCTAATGCCCCAGTGTTTGATGCTGAGCAGAGCCTTGAGAGGGAGTTATCTTTTATTCACAAAGCTAAAGAATCTGGAGTTGTTTATCTTCTTGGTCATGGGGATATTAGGGCAAGGAAGGACTCATGGTTTATCAAGAAGCTACTTATAAACTATTTTTATGCCTTTTTGAGGAAGAACTGCAGAAGGGGGATCACGACTTTAAGTGTACCTCACTCACATCTGATGCAAGTTAGCATGACTTACATGGTTTGAAAATCCATTTTGCAGCCCAAATAAAACAAACAGCAATACTACAGATTAATACCGGTGAGCAGGCCCTCGAAAGGTCTTAGTTTGAAAGTCACAGTTCGAAATGTTTGCTCGATGATCCCTCATTTCGAAGTTGTACTGGTGTTCGTTGTGGTTGTGGGCTTGCCATCTGCATATACGGACTTGGAATTACGCTGATAACAGAAAGAAACAGATATGTGAATAAACATACATGATACACCGTTATGTATACACATATGTGAATGCGTCGAATTCCACTTCAATGTAAGAACAACCGTGGACACCGAGTATTGTACAGTGGCATTTGGTTGCCCTCTATTTTATTCCTTTATCTCCTTTAGTTCGCATTAATTTGTCGGCTTATTCGCATCTCTCATTAGACATTTTATTGATTCAAATGAGATAATTTTTTATTTGAAAAATGTTTTCATGCTGTGTCTTACCCTTTTAGGTTTTTAATTTACTGGGTGGATCCAAACACTTCTTGCCTGGTCTGAAAGCTTTGACTGATTAAAATATTATATTCATTCAATTCCACTTACTATCAACCTTACATTATTGAAAGTCTTTTAGGCATAGAATGCCTTCATCAAATTTGTTTTCCTTAAATAAACAGTGGGCCAACGGGAAATTTATCAGACATTAATGTTCTAAATTTTTAATGACCGAATTTCACCTGAAGCATTTTTACTTTATCAACAACTTGAAGCAGCCAGTAGACATGGAAATCGCCCAAAAGATGTTCTGTGTATTATACACACAGCCTAAACACATGAATGAGTCTACAAATTCTTGATAATTAAAGGATTGCTAATTTTAGGTTGAACATCAGCCATGCAGGGCCACCTGAGCATAGGCATGGTTTCCAATAATCACCATAAGTGGCCGCAGAGACTCACCTATTGAAGGGCAGGGAGAAATTATAATATCAATAAAAATAGTTTTTAAATCTATCCCATATGTTTAAGAATGAACGATATGAGATTTGAAAAAAGTTTGGTCGTTTAAAGGGCATCATAAGAAAATTTATAACTTCATAAATGAGGACATACCATTGACTCAAGATGACCACTCTTGCATTTATATGGTGAAATAAGAACTCCTTTAGCCGCTATCCTCCTGACCTGCCACTTAAACCCATTAAGCTTCATGTAAATCAAATTAACTCCACAACATGCATCTAATCTCATTAGTCAGACTTAGCAGCAGAGCCAGAGTATCTGTCCATTATCATATTTTAGTTTTTCATGTGTATTTAACAATTCAAAGGGATAACCATAAGCAACAACCGAGCAATTAGTATACAACTGATGAAGGTAAAAGCCCCTAAACATAGAAGGATTTTCAAATTTTCATTTATGGATCATAGATGATAACATTTATTTTGTAGATATCAATAAATGAGATCTATTGAGTAATAGATTAAAGGAGAATTGAATGCAAGCATTATACATGAAGTGAATCAAATAACTAGAAAGTCCCCACAATATTCATGCAAAGAGCCAAAGAGTGTTATTTTGATATGCTTCGTGACCTCTATAAACTCAAGCAAACACCTATCCCTTTCTTCTATACTACATAAATATTTATAAAAACAAGTATAATACCATTTGCAATATTGATCAGATGAACACTGTAAGGAAACTAAATGAAATAATAAACATGCTGACGATCTTGAAATTATACCTCGAAGGTTAGAACTGAAACCACAACTAGTTAAATGCTCTGCAAGTGCCTTCCCCAATCGCTTTTGCCAATTTGGTGCAGTTTTTTCTTCAAATACGGGGGAAACTATTGCTATCTCGGATGTTAGGTTTACACTAGCAGATGAAACTTGTGGCTGTCCATTAATTAATATTAATAATTGAATATAAAGAGAGAAAAACATACATTTAGATTGCAGTAAAGGGAGAAAATGATATGCTTATGCATCTAAAGAAGATATAACATCCGTTATGTTATATGCATTTAAGAAGATTTAGTGTTGGTTTAGTTTACAGTTGAGTGAATTTGATTTTAGAAATGAATGATTGAAATGAGTGATGCACGCTTTATGAAACACGTTAGACTGAAGTGATTTAAAATCAATTCTACGAAATCATGGTTTTGCATTGTTGCAACGGTAAAACAAAAAATTTTATTACGCAGTTTATGGCTTGTCTAGTTTAAGCATAATTTTTACTAATAATTTGAAAAATTACTATTTTTTGTTTTATTTATTTTGGATATGGTGATTTGTGAGGCTGTAATCACGAGAATAGTGATTAATATTTATTTGCCAGAATAACACATTCAAATGGAACCCTAGCATAGCTGAACTTTGGTTGAAATAATGTAATGGATGGAAAAATTGAAATTGGAACTCACTCGACTTTCTAGAATTCTTTTGACATTATCTGCGCATCCCTCGCACATCATTCCCTACAAACAGAGAGAAAATGGATTTTGATTCCCTTTTAGAAATGGAAATAATAAAAATAGAAATAGAAATAGAGAAGGAGGTGAGGTCAGAGTCATGCACACACCCCAACATGAAGAACAATAGTATCGTCGTCCCCACTACCACCACCTGCGGAAGAAGCAGCAGCTGAGCACCGAATAGAGGTGCAATAGTTGAGGCGGCGACTGTGCTGGTTCAACTTCAGAGTCAGAGGTTTGAAAAGCGTCATCTGTATCTGCATCTGCTTCACAGTCACAGAATCCCTTGCAATTGGAATCGGAATCGGAATTGAAATTGAAGAAGACGACATGAGCAGTGACAGTACAACTATACCATTCACACCTTGGACACAGTTAAGCTATCGTCTCGCCTTCAATAGATATTAAATAAAAACAGGCTTAGTTGCATTTTTTTTATTTTGATTGGGATAATGTGTAATTTTTTATTTTTTAAAATAATTGGAAGATAAGGATACGTTTGATTTGCATTTTTATTTACTGTTTTTATTTCATATTTTCTGTTTTTTGAAATTTTACAAAGGAAAAACTGGAAATGCTGGAAACAAAAATTTTCGGGTCTGTTTGGTTTATATTTTTATTTTTTGTTTCTATTTCCTGTTTTAATTCAGTTTCCTGTTTTCTGAAATTTTACAAAGAAAAAACTGAAAATACTGGAAACAACAAATTTTTGTTTCCAACATTTCCAGTTTATTCTTTGTAAAATTCCAGGAAACAGAAAATAAAAATGCAAATCAAACAACTTTGTCACTAACAAAATTATCTTCGTAGAGGATATTTATGTTCTTTGCAACAAAAAAAAGTTTCTTTTAGAAATTAGATCACTTTATTTTTTTCAATTAAGTACATGTAATCGCTCATTTGTTATTTTTTACTTTAAACCCTCCAATTCTTAGTGCGGACGAATCCTAATTTGGGTAAGTAGTTCGAAGTTGTGTTATGTTTTTTCTTATTTTTTATAGTGTAGCATCAAACGGTGAAAATGTAAGACTCGGATATTTTATTTTAAAAGTTTAAATAATTGTTGAGTTTTTAGCTTTTGCCGATAAAACTCGTAAAAACCCATAAAAATCAATAACAGCTCTTAAAAAAAGCAAAAAATAAAAGGGCTTCCCTCAAATAAACATGACTCAGGTCTTTATTTTAAAATTATGAATTACTCAAATTTTTTTTTGTCCAATTTGTAAAAGTCCATTACCCACGTTAGAGTAGGCCCGATCTAGTAGCCCAAATTAATAACTCCAATGTAATGTAATGTTTAGTTTGCGCCAAAAAAGTTTAATGATGTAACAAATAAGGCATGACAAATAAACCCGAACCTGCGGATACCGATTTGCCCTCACCCCGACTTTCACGGAGAAAACCCGTTTTGACTGGATTTAAGTAAAACCCAACCCCGACCCCGCCTTTAGCGGGGGCGGGTTTGGGGGTGTAAGAACCCGCCCGCCCCCGAACCCGCCCCGATAGAATAATTAAATAATTTTATTATATTAATGGTTAAATAATAAAGGTAAACTTATATATTTTCCTTAAAATATAATATAGTTCTTAAGTTTCTTATTTTTTTAGGATTATCAATGTATGTATTTAGGTGTTATTTGAATTAGAATATATTAGATATATATAACTTATTTAAAACATATATTTAATCTATAAAAAATAGAGAAAAAAATGAAAAATAAAGAAGTGAAATCCCTGTGAGTTTCTTTAAATTCAATCTCGAACTCACCCCGACTTTTACGAGGGCAAGGGCGGGGAGAGCAAAACCCGCCCCAATACCATGCCTCCGGATTGCTCAGCAAAATTCACTTTTTCTATTATCTCCCATATGTGGGTTGAGGATAGAGGTGTTAATTTGGGTTGAGCTCGGTGAGCCAACTTGGCTCACCTGTGGGTTGGGTTGGTAAAATATAGGCTCACATTTTCACGGGTCAAAAGTGGATCCACCCACTTAACTTGCGAGCCAAAGTGGGTTCGAGCCGGGTTGACTCACTTTTAAATTTTTATTTATTTTTTATATTTTTAAGTCATTTTTATAATTTTTTCTAATTTTTTTATACCTTTTATATTATTATTTTTTTAGTTTTATAATTTTTTAAGTTGAGTGAGCCAGCTCGCTTAACCCACCAACCCGCGGTGGGTCGAGCCGGGTTGGTATTTTTTCAGCTCACCAGAAAAGTGAGCCAACCCGGTTCGGCTCACTTTTAGCCTAACCTGTAGTAGGTTTGCTCACTTTGACACCTCTAGTTGAGGAGCTTATTCGTGTCTTTTTTTCATTTTTTTTATTCTATTGTTTCACATTCATTAAATGATGTGACAATGCATCATTAAATGTTTGTGTAAAAATTTTTTCACTGACAATATAGATATATTAATTAAATCCTGAAAGATATAAGAATATCTACCGGTGTAACGGTGTTGACGGAATTGGATGTAAACCCAAATCTCACATTATTATTATTATTATTATTATTATTATTATTATTGCAAAGGCTGATTGTACCACCATTCATAACATATTAAACTTAAACTCAATTCCAAAGAGATTAAGAATGAAGCTAAACAATTCCAATTATAAAAAAAATGAAATAATTATTTGATGCCACCATTCTTAACATAAAAATAATCATATCTAAAGAAGAGATTAAGAATAAGATATGATACAATTACACTCTAAATCATAATCATATATGCACTCTATGATAACAGAGAAATTACGGAAAGAACTGTGTCGGCTCAACATCTGACCGTGGATGTTATTATCATATAGTTATGATTTATAACTCATTTGATGCCATGATTTCGGATAAAATGAGAAGGATTTGTTGAGCGAGCACGGAGCACCGAATTAATATAATATCACAGTTATATAAAAATGAGAAAAAAATTAAAACTGACACATAAATTGGGCAATGCCGTAAAATTTTCCACTAAAATGAAAATGATTATAACTCGAGAAGAATCTCATTTTTATATAAATAAAAAAAATATTAACTAAACACTCTAAAATTGCTTATACCTATTCTAAAATATTTAATACTCTATTATTTATTTTATGTTAATTTACTTGCTAGACTATTCACATTTGATTAATTAAACAAAATTTCTTTTCATATCTATTCAATTATTTATAATTATGCACCACATAAAATAATTTAATAATTTTTTTAATAATTTTATCTTAAATAATAAATAAATTCACGTCACCGTTGAGACGGAGACTTTAAGACGTGGTTAATCAAGCAAATCACGGTTGCGGTAAGATTGCTCAATAATGGAGCAAAGCGCAGCACAAACCCATCCTCCTCAGCCATTTCCATGTCATCCCAGACCTTCAACCTGTTCAGTGAGTTAAAGATCTAGCTAGTGGATGAGACAGCAAAGCAAGCTTGGAGAGGAGATCGAAAGAGAACCTAATAACCAAAGGAAAGTAGATCGATGCAGTGAGTGGATGAATGAATGGTAAATAAGTTAACAAGATATATGTGCAAGAGAAGAGAAGAGAAGAGAAGAGAGAAGATATGTACATAAAGCAAGTAAAGTCAGGCAGTGTTTGCTAACGTCTCTGGCTACATCAGATCTGAAGGAATATAGGATGAATCTCTTTGCGGCGGCGGAAGTGAAGCCTTGCAGTTGCAGTTTCTAGTTTTAGTAGAAAATAGAAAAAAAAAAGAAAAGAAAAGAAACCCTACTCCTATGTGGATTACTGGATGTGGTGATGTGAGGTGAGGCGATGGATTTAAAGAGAGAGAAAGAAACCCTACTTGGTTTGGTTGTGGGTTGTGACTCATCACATCACACGTGGACCGGACGTGATCATCAGGTCGGCGTGTACCGTTTCAAAGACATGCGCAGTTGAAACTCAAATCTGATTAATGATACGATGGTAAGAGATATAGAAAAATAGCATGTTATATATTTTTAGTTGTGTGAAAATGTTATTTCATCTTCTATTAGGTTACGTTATTTGGACTATTTTTTAACGTTGGGTAGGAATTACTTGACCGATATTTTGATTGTTTAATTAGTTTTTTTTATAAACGATCTTACCCAAATTAGGAATATCTATGTCATAATGAAAATGGTTTTTTTAGATTTTTTTCCAGAAAAAGACATTATTCCATTTAAATTAATTCCTATTAGTGTAATTGGTTAATTAGAATGACACATGCACCAAATAATATAAAATATATAATAAATAGAAATAGAAAAAATAAATGAATAATAATGTTTTTTAAAACTATATCAATATCAAACTTTTATATTGAATTTAATGATTTAATTTGATTATATATTTCATTTTTATTTCAAATAGTTTTATATAAATATCTAATTATATAAAAATTATCATCAAAATTATAGGTGTAATGAGTAATTTATTTAAAGATTTAAAAATATAAAGTGTACATTATTTTATATTAACTAGTATATTAACTCACATAATACACCGGTAAATGTACATTCATATATAATTAAAAATAAATTTATAATAAATTAAAATATTTAAAACTAAAAAGATTTAGAATAATTTTAAATAATTACTAATTTTAAATTATAATAGTAAAAAAGATTGTGTTTAAATATTGAAATTGATTATATATTATTAGTTAATAATAAGTTGTAATTAAAAATAAATAAAATCATGACAGTAAAAATAAAGATTTATTTTAAGGATATGATTTAAAATAGAAAATGATACTATAAAATTTTAAATCTTAATAAATTTTATAATTAAGAATTAACTTTTATTATTATCATGTAAAAATAAAAATTCAGATGAAAAAGAGAGAGGAAAGAGAAAATATTAGAATTTAGGAGAGAAAAAATCTCAGTCTAACAAATTGTGTGTGTTGTTCACTATGAAATGAGGAGAGAGGAAAGATTAAAAGTTATTAAGAGAGAGATTACAAATGAGTGTTCTCACTTTTCAAACTGAAGTCTCAATTTTTTCTTTTATATACAAAGAATGCAAAGAGAGGTTTTATAATATAGAGTTGATATTACTAAATTAATATTTTGTAACAATTAATAATAAAATGGTTTTTCTAATATATATAATATTGCACAGAATAATAAATCAAAAGTAAAAATATTTTATTGAAAAATGTAATATTTCATATTACCAATGCATTAATGTTATAATAGTTGTAATTTTTAATAAAAATTTTACACTTTTGATTTGTTATCAAATAAAAAACAATGACATGACATGTAAGAATAATTAATGGCTATTACTAAATTAGTTGTAATGGAAAATTTAAATTGAATTTAATCTTTTAAATTAGAATACATGAAAATTATGAGATGAGCTTGATTTTTTTTTCTTTACCATATTTGAGAGAGGAAAATTCACCATTCAGTGCACCGTATTATTATTTGGACTAAAATATTATAAAATATCTGAGTTTTGATTTTCATCCCTGAAAAAAATTTCTTTTTTATTTGATCATTATAAAATATTTAAGCTATTTTTTAGTACCTGCTGTTGATTCCACTATTAATTACGAATGTGTCGAACGCCCATCATAATTAGTAATCATATGTATGGTACCCTCACACATTATACAATAGTGTTAGCCTCCTTAAACACATTCAAAGACTATTTGTGATATATATGAAAAGAAAATGTACAAAAAAAATCAGTTCAAATTGACCATGAAATTTGACTTTCTAAATGAGTTTAAGGAAGCTAACACTCTTATATAATGTGTTAGGGTACTTCTGAAGTATTGTTGACTATTATGGGCGTTCGACACATCCACAATTAACAGTAGAATCAACATCAGGGACTTAAAAAATAGCATAAATATTTTATAAAGATGAAATAAAAAATAAAAAATTTTCATAGACGAAAATAAAAATTCGGTTATTTTATATGCACTAGAATATTATTTTACCTTATTATTTGCCACTACCTGCCTGGAATGAAAATAACGGGTCTCAAGGATATTTATATACATATATAAGTGACTAACACATGTTATTAATTAAAATCATCATTTATATATATGTATGTATGTATTGCCATTTATGTAATGATATAATTTTATGCAAGCCAGTATGGAGTAATTCATAAAAAAAGTTAAATTAAATAACCAAATACCAATATGTATTGGTCCGAGTGGAATGGGCTCGGGTCCCTTAAGCATGCAGTCCTGGGTTCGATCCTTGGATCCATGTGAATGGAAAAAATACTGTTGAGAGGGGTCCCCACGCCTGACAGTACCCCGAGAGATTAGTCTCTTACCTACCGGGTGGGAGGATACTCTGAGAAACCAAAAAATTAAATAACCAAATAGGGGTTGTCTAGCTAACCACATGCGTGGAAAAATATAAATTGTAAATCACAAAACTTTCTAATTCTATCAATCACGATGATACTTATACTTATTTATGTTCGGTTAGAGTGTGTTTGGTAAGACATTTTAATTAGATGAAAGTTGAAATTAATCATTTCATTGGTGTTTAGTAAGATAACTTTTATAGACAATTGTACTAGCTTTTCTTGAAAGACTACCTAAGAGTGTGTTTGGCTTGCCATTTTAGCTAGATGAAAGTTGAAAATAGTAGCTGAAACCATTTAGCAGTGTTTGGGAATATAGCTTTTTTGGGTAGCTGTAAGCTTTTCTTGGGGTAGCTTTTTTAAAAAAGCTCAAATTTTCAGCTACTAGCTGAAAATTAATTACAAGTTGAGCCCTCAACCACCCTCACTTATCATTATTTATTAATTAATGTTGTCCTTAAATGTCATTTTACCATTTTCAACTAGTTTTACCAAACACATTCAGTAGTTTTTCAGCTTTCAGCTAGATTTAAGCTTTCAGCGAGCTTTTCAGCTTTCAATTAACTTTAAGCTTTTAGCTAGTTTTACCAAACATACTTTGAGATAGTTTTTTTTTTTAAAACTCATATTTTCAACTACTAGTTGAAATTTTATTTCAAGTTTATCCCCCAACCACCTTCACTCATCAATATTTAATAATTAATTATGTCCTTGTATATTATTTTACCATTTTCAGCTAGTTTTACCAAACACTTTCAATAAAATAAGCTAGTTTTTCAGCTTTCAACTAGCTTTTAGTTTTCAATTAGGTTTTCAGCTTTCATCCGTCATTTTAGTTTTCAGCTAGTTTTTTAGCTAGTTTTACTAAACACATTCTAATTCTTCGTCTTGAATTTACCTTGGAAGATAAAATAATCAATTACAATGTCCTTTTTAAAATCAATGATTTAACTCAATATAAGGTGTGTTGTTAATTACTTCTCTAGATAAGCACCTCATAAACAAAAGTGTTTGACAGGGGAGATGTCTCATAGATCAAATTACTAGTAGCATAATTAAGGCAAACTTGGTACAAGAAATTTAGCATAGTTCAAGACAAAGCTTCTCAAAGACAATATTTTTAGCGCCTCAGCCACACAAGTCAATACTCTCAAAAGAAGTTTTCTTTCTACAAAGTATGTTTAGACTCGAGTACAAGGGGTGACAAAAAAATGAAATGAATAAATTAAAGTTGCTTCTTAAATTATAAAAAAAAAAAAAATCATTATTGCTAGTAGGCACAAGAGGATAGACAGGGTTCTCTGGGAAAAAATCGTATAAGACAGATAAACAAATGGAAAAATGGGATATTTAAAGACATAAATACTAAAGTTATGATGTTTAAAAATTATACTCCCTTCATTCCATTTTGACAGTCGTTTAAGGTTTCTACACACAAATTAAGAACAATAATAAATGACTTAAAAGACATAGTAATCTTACTAAATTACCCTTATTAATTTACTACACATTTTTTTTCATTTTACCTAAATATATTAATGAGTAGTGTGGTGCACAGTTTTTTAAGTTTCTTTTCCCATAAAAGTGGGAGGGTAAAAATGGAAAACTAACATTAATACTCACATAGAAACTAGAGAACGACTCATATTATGAAAAAGAATTATTTTCCTAAAACGACTATCAATATGAAATGGAGGGAGTAGCTTCTAACAACATTCACGTGTTCAATTCTTTCATTTATAGGCTATAGATTTGAGTGACGTTAGAGCATTGCCTTCTTCAACATTAGACTTTTGAATAGTTAGTTTGAATGTTTTACTTCGCATTAAATGCTAAGAGTATTGAACTCGTCTTTTTGTATTGAAAAACTGATCGGAAGTGTGGGATATGCAGGCAAACAAAGTAATAGATTGCTTTTGTTCGAAGGTTGAACTCATGCGACTCGGTCGAACTAACGATGTCGGTTATGATGTCCAGTAACTTGGTCCGGATGTCCGTGGTTAAGACGAGTTTGGTGGTTGGACCTGCAAGAAACACTCCAATGCCCAAGCAAGTCCGAAATTGAGTTGGAAAGCAACAAAATAGTAAATGCGTACTTGTTCGATTATCAATATCGTAATTTATTGGGTCGTGTCTTGTGCTTGATGGCGCATGGGCCTAGGAGGGGCATTATCGGAATGGGAATTTGATACAACGCCGGTACGACTTGTACAAACGGATTCACGGTAAGCTCACCATAGCCAGGGTAATTCGTCTGGGTTGAACAGGTTGGGTTGCCCATCTCATGTACACTGGATTAGGCCGCTTCATAGGTTGGGCCTCATGTCTAATAGTCTCTTCTACAGTTCTACCATTTCCTTTCTTTATACAGTGTTAGGTGCAATGCTCAAGAAATCTTCTTCCCATTCTCATAACATTGACTTATGTGGCTAAGGTGCTAAAAAAATTTGTTGAGAAACTTCATCTTGATGTTTATGTTCCTAAGAATTTGGTCTATCACACACTTTACTAATCAAATACTCTGTTTATTTCTCTAAAGACATAATCAACAACACATTAGATGTATCTAGTTAAATTTTGTTTTTTTAATTTTTAAATTTCGTAATTTATTGTTATAGTTATTAATTGAAAATATATATTATTAAACTATAGTGATGAAAATTCAAATTTGAATTTTAAAGATTTGGATTAGGAAAAGTTTGGTTAAGAATTAAAATCTCAAATATTGAACTTCAAAATTAGTTTTTCAAGAGAATGAAATAAATCTAATCAAATGTTAAAAGATCTTTATAAGGAAGCGATGTGAATGACACCTTCAAAGAAATTTTTGATCAAAGAGTGGTTGGTTGTAGTGGAAGTGAACTACATGCAAAATTTACTTGCAAGGTCAGATGTTTAAATAATGGAGTCAAATGTTTAAATAATGGAGTCGTCACTCCTCAAAGAAGTTGACCTAACCACCACTCTATCCCGAGAGTTAAACCCATACTATATTTGTCGAGGGATTCTAGTCAAAAACTAAAAAAGAAACATATAGTGATAAAATAAAAAAATACTCTATTTTTAATTGGAAGAGTGAAAAAATGAGTGTCTCACTTGAATTTTGAGATTGCCCTATTTTTATAGTTGTATGTATGTATATCATATATGTATTTTGTTTTAAGGGAGGGAAGGTTGTCACATGCATATGTAAATATTAGAGCACGTTACAGTCTTTAACAAAATTGATTCCCTTACAAAAAGAAAAAAAAAGTTATTTCCTTTAATTAGTTTTTTTCAATGGGATTATTGCATAACTTTAGACAATTTTTTTGCCTGAGAAAATGGGAAAACTTTATCGATCCTAAACATTTTTTTTAAATGAGTACAATGAATTTGTGCCACAAATTCATTTTGTGACATTTGACGCTGTTATCTTGGCAGGATCTCACGAAGTAGGTCAAATTGTTCAACAAGGGCTCACAACCTAGCCTATAACCTAGATTAGGTTAGGCCGATTTATTAAATAGACCGTGCTAAGATTTTTTTAAAAAACATATATAGCTAAACATGCCTAGATTTAGGCCATTCAAAAAGTATTTTAAGTCTATCAAACCAACCTATTCAAGTAAATATAAATAAAATATCTATATTTGTTATATTATTATTATTATAAAGATTTTTGCTATAATATCTTATAACTATATAGTCATTATCTTTTATATTATCTTAAAAATCTCTTTTATATTATAAGTATTTTATCTTACGTAAAAGAATTAATATATGCTTATAACATATTTAAATAGCTTATTATAAAATAAGCTTTTCAGACCAAACCAGGGTCATGCCTTAAAATAAACATACATTAGACAAATAGGTCACATTCAGACCATAATTTTTAGTAATAAAAAACTAAAATTGAATCGATAATAAGGAACTTAAGTAGTGTATATGATATTATAGATTTTTTTTAAGCTCTGGAAAAACACAACGGAAAGCAAAACAAATAAAAAACTAAACTAAGGACACACGGTCTTGGAGCATAAGAGAAACGACTTCCAACCGATGGTCTTCCTAAAAACGATTAAGAACTCGTTTGGATACACTTTTCTAAAAGAACTCATAGGAGAAAAAAATGTAATGAATGGAGAAGGTAAAATGAATTAACTTTTTTCATAAGTTGAAATTAGTCTCTACAACTCAACTTATTCAGAAGTTCTCCAATTTAACTTCTCCGTAAAAAACTAAATTCAATTTATGAAAGAAATTGAATTCATTTTATCTTATTTATTCATTCTATATATATTTTTTTCTCCAATAAGTACTTTTATAAAAGTTTTATCCAAACTGAGCCTCAGATATCACTACACGCTTCTGACTTTGCCATCCAATCAGCAGATTTATTGGCTTCGCAGCCAATTATATGCTCTGAAGAGATTGACTAGCTTCACTCTAGAAGATCTCTAATGACCAAGAGCCCATGGTGTTACCAAAGTCCACATGGGAGGACGAGGAGACCGTCTTAAACATTTTATTGGCATGATTTATATTGAAAAATTAGGTTTTATTATATTTTTTGTTTTGGTCCCAAAATATTGTGATTTTTTCATCTGTTCTCCTGTTTTTATTTTTCTCAAAGTAGTCATTCAAAAAAGATTTATTATGTGAATTATTTCAACTTAATTAGTTTTTTTATCAGCTTCAACTTAATTAGTTAATTGCTTTAATGTATATACGTTTGTTTGTAATCAAGCTTGTTTATTTAATGCTTGACTTTTTGTTTGATAATAAAAGTGAAGAAATTTTAAACTTTATAGGTTTAACATGAAAAGCTCGTAATATGATGCATAGTGTGTCTGTAAATAATAATTTCATATTTCTATTTTTTGTTTTATTTACTTACTAATCTATTATCTATTTAGAGAATTATATAGTAGCTGTGGTTAAAATAAAAAAAAAGAATTATATAGTCAATATAATAATCAATTTTAATTTATGTTTATATTTCACAATAATTTCATGCTAATAGAGCAGAGAAAGAGAGAGATATTCACGTAGATTTGAAGATGGAGACCGTCCGGGAATCCGGTTATCCGTCTACCTACCCATCACGCGTCATAAAGCTATTGGTCTCAAACCCATTTCCCCATTAACAAAATGTTCAATTTTCCCAGAAACTTATATAAATTCAAAATATACTGCGTCAGTTTTTCACTTTGTCACGTCACTTGAGTGTTGAAGGAAAAAAAAAAAGAAAAAAAAAAATAGAGAAGGAAGAACAGAGTCTCTCTCTTTTTCTCTCGTTCGTCGTTCGCGTTGATCTCAGATTCAGTCTTCGCCATGGCGGAGCGTCCTTCTTCTTACGGATTGGGTCCTCGATTAGGTCACTTTCCTAATTTTTTTTAATATTTTTTAATTGCTCTTCGAATGCTTGGATCCTGTAATTTTATTTGTTTTTTCGGAGCGATTTCTTGTTACGGAGCTTCGTGAAATTTCAATTCTCAGCATTTAAATTCTGTTTCCTTTGTTGAATGGGTTCCTGCTGTTGGGACTAAGTGTCAGTAACTAATAATGCTTTCGCTAATGGACCTAAGGTTCGGCCGTTCTGAGGTCAAGCAAAACTGAGCATAATCGATTTGGGGTTTCGAATATTTTTGTAAATAACCAATTTGGATTGTTATCAAGATGAGATTTTGATGACTCTATTAGTCCAATTAGGCTCTGTAGGTGGTGAAGCGTCTTTAATGGAATTTAGGCGACTCTGTCGTATAGGTGTGAACGGTATGAACTATTGATAGGTATTGCTTCACTTCAAACATAATACATGCTCCTCTGCTGAATAAAGCTAGTATAATCCATCCAATTTTCCAGTTGTCCGGATTCTAAATGATAAACCAACCTAATTATGCTCACTTAAAAAGACTAAAATCATACAGATTTTGAAAAGAAGAATATATATGGCAGCTAAAGTGATTTTTTAGAGACAAATAGGATGGTTAAGTTGTGTACTGGACACTTTGACTTCAATATTCAGCTCTTAGCTGACAGCATTGGTTATTAGTCTTATATTTCTATTTTGTCAGTTACAGAAAAATTTCTTATTGATACATGTGACTTTTGTGGCCATAGTTTGATTCTTCAAGCTTGCTTGAATAAAATTGTGTACGTGATATGATATAATAACCAAATATTTGACTGCATGTCATGATATTAATATGCAGATATTCAGCAATTACAATATGAAGCCCAGCATCGGTGGTTGCGACCTGCAGAAATTTGTGAAATTCTTCGTAATTATCGGATGTTTCATATCACATCAGAACCTCATATTAGGCCACCAAGTATGGTTATTGCATATGTTACTGATAAATTAATTGGCACCTGCATATACCACTCTAGAAATCTTATATATATGGGTGAATGGATCACCCAAATAGCCTGAGCTTAGAATTACTAATTCTCAATGAATTGTTTGTTGCAATTGGGTGTTAATGTGTGTTGGCAGGAATTAAAAACAGCCTTCTAGGTGTGAAATGTTGTGGTTAGACATGGAAGTATTGCCCTCCTTAGGTTCATTTAGCTAAATTTACTCCCTTTTAAAGCTGTATAAAGTTTTTTAATTGTTCATTATCTGAACTTGAGGTGTCCCTGTTCCAAAAGATCCTATATATTTCAGTTCAAGGAAAACAGGCACTTTGGGCATTTTGGTGAATAATTTTTCATGATATTTGGTAGCAAAAGAGCACCTTGTATGCTTATTGCATAATCTTGATAATTCAGTAGTTTTTATGGTATTGTTAGTAGTATTTTGTTGTTCTGGCTAAAATCTTGCTTTGTTGTTAAACTTCAACCCACCTTTCAGCTCCTATTATTACTTCATGTTTATAAAGATACCACTCAATGACTTGTATTTCATGATTACAGGTGGTTCACTTTTTCTTTTTGATCGGAAGGTTTTGAGATACTTTAGAAAAGATGGGCATAATTGGAGAAAGAAAAAGGATGGAAAAACTGTGAAAGAAGCTCATGAAAAGTTGAAGGTAAGCTTAGATTTTGCTTGAACATTAAGTTGTGGTTAATCAAGTCTTTGTAAGACTAGCTTATATGTAAGACAATTCAATATTTTTCAATTGGTCTTCTCCAATTGAAAAGCAAGTCTTTATTCTGCTAAATAATTATTTACTGGGGTTGTAATATCCTTCAAGCAAATTTAGGTTGGAAGTGTTGATGTGTTACACTGCTACTATGCCCATGGAGAAGAAAATGAAAATTTTCAAAGACGAAGCTATTGGATGCTTGAACCGTGAGTATTAACTAATTTACTTTAAGATTTTGTGTAGTAATATGTCTTGGAAATGAAAGTAAGGTCATATTTCACATGTTTGTTGCTTTGTAAGTTTCTTCATAAGTACTGCTTTAGTGCATTTGCTATCATATCTCATGTCAATTTGTAGATAAAAGTTTTTAAGGGTGTATTTTTGCCTCCAGACTAGGTAAATACTAAATAGATATAGATCTTCTACATTTTTTTTGCTTTTCTTTGGTGTTCTACTCATGGATGCTTCAAAGGAGGTGCTAGCTTAGATATGCTGATTAAGAAGCTTTACTGCATTCTTAGTCTTCCCTGTTCTCCTTTGTTTTTAGTCTTTTCTGTTTTCTTATCCTCTCCTTGCTTGTAATCCATCTATTTCTTCCTAATAAAAAATTATTTTTCTATCTGAAAAATTATTTTCAATGGTTTTGAGGTTTTAGACCTTTAGCTATTTTTCTGCATCTCAGCTAATTTTTTTTGTTAATGGTTTTCTTGTTAATTTTGTTTTTACTGCAGGGATATGATGCACATAGTATTTGTCCACTACCTGGAAGTTAAGGTATTCTGCTCATTTTTTTTTATTTTGTTGCTGTTGATATTCTTTTTTGTGTTTTTTTATCAATTATAGTTCTCTTTCATTTTTTACTTATGGACTATGTGTTGATGACAAATCGCAGAGTCTGTCTTTGACTTAGTTGAAAGATGTTATCTACATAAGTTTTGATGTTTTAGAAAATATAATGAAACATTTGAAGGGAGAGGAGTGAAACAGCTGCAATTCTTGAAATCTATGCTGATCCATCATGAATATTAATGATACCATTTCAACTCAATTTTGGTTCTTTTTATTAGCAAATACCCAAAGCTGTAACAAGTGTTGCTAACACAACTGTTAACTACAACATGGAGGCTAATCCAACTGCTATTTGAGCTCCTTCTGAATTTCTTGCAATGAGGATTGTGGAATATGCTTTCTTTGCATCAATAAACCAGTGGGATTAAGCTTAAGCATTATACCATCCAAAATATTGAAATGTAATATTTTCTCGTCAGCTAATATGCTATTTTTTACTGCCATGGACTGGCCCCGTTCTGTTAAGAATCTCAACTGATGATACCAAAGATGTATAATCCTTTTTTAAAGATCCTGAAATCTATTTCTATCATATTATTCTTGAAATCAAGTGGAAATAATGTGAAGCTGTTCAGTGTAGAAGGATCCTTGTTTTTTAGTTCTAGTCTCGATTGGACTTGTATGCCTGGTGACTTATAATACATGTTTCTTGGGTTCTTTATCTCTCAGGGTAACAAGTCAAATATTGGAGGAAATGCTGATAGTGATGAGGCCATATCAGATTCCCAAAAGGTCAACTCTCCGTCATCTGGCCTTCCCACAAGTTATAGTAGTGTGCCTTCACTGAGTACAGATTCCGTGAGCCCAACGACCAGTTTGACATCTTTACGTGAAGATGCTGATTCTGGTAATCATGTCTAAATTTATTTTATGGGGTTTCAAATTTTTATGTAATCCTTGTAAACTGAATAATATGCTAAGGCTTTAATATCTTGGTGCACTGTTACAATGTGTGTGTGTGTATATATATATATATATATTTGCATAAGAGTTTGGTCCATTTGTTCACCCTTAAATGATTTAGTCAAACTTTGACATCTTTATTCCTCTGTTGTCTTACATGTGCAACCTCTCATCTCAAGCTTTTTCTGAGATTTCACCTGTGTTTTTCCCCCTGTATATCTTAAAATATTTTCAGGTGATCACGGACAGTCATCATTTTCTGGAACGGATTATATCCCACAATTTGATGGGGATAAATTTACGGGAAATGATAGCACTTGTTTCAATGGCCTGAAAGCACATGGCATGGCATCTTGGGACAGTGTCTTGCAACATGCTGCCGAGTTGCACACTGATCCATCTCTTGTGTCATTTCCTTCTATCCCATCTGGTTCAATGGGAAACATGCTTGACCAAGAACATAACATTTTGGGTGACCTTTTAATGAGCAAAAGTGGCCTCACTGATGGAGCAGGGACCTCTCAGTCTCTACAATCACATTGGCAGGTATGTACTGTTACTTTATAATATATCTACAAGTAGCATCATCTGTGGCTATTATTTTTGTGGATGGAAAAGTCATAACCTGAGAGACTCAGAAACTTGGGCTACAGTCTCCATCAATAAGTTTAGTCAAACTCAATGGTGAACTGTATTTCTAACTTTTTGGTATTGAGCTGCATGTGTAACACTAAATGGTTTTGAATTATTTCAGATACTTTAGAAATGATATAATTCGTTATTACAATTTTTTTGAGTGACTTGAACCTTCTCCCGATGTATCTTTATCCATCCTTCTGTGGAGATGATTATTTATTAACTTGAACTCTTCCCAAATCCCTCCCTTATTGGGGTGGCTTGGTGTCAATTTTATCTTTTGATTGCTTTATTAGAAACTGATTTTTTAACTTTGAGTATGTTCAGTTTCTCTTGTATGTAAGTTTCAAACTACACCTATTTATAAGATTTAGCAACAAAAGTTAACTATTTTCATATTGTTATTTGATTTGATGCAGATTCCTTTTGAAGGAAATGCAGGACACATGCCGACCTTAACCCAATCATTGAGTTTGGATTTTGGATCTGATTTTGACACTAGTTTACTTGGGAATGAAGCTCATAATGGAAGTTCTGAAGTTTCTCCTGTCCTGTTTAGTTTTCATGGTGAGCCAAAAGACCAGCTTGTGCAGCAAAACTATCCTGAACAGCATGTAGATGAACAATTACAACATGTACTAAAGCCCAATTCTGCAAATAAAGTTCCTGGTGAAGAAACTATCAACTATCCCTTAACTATGAGACGTACATTATTGGATAGTGAGGAGAGCCTGAAGAAGGTTGATAGCTTCTCTCGGTGGATTACTAAAGAACTTGCAGAGGTGGATGATTTGAATTTGCAGTCCTCACCTGGCATTTCCTGGAGTACAGATGAATGTGGGCATGTGATAGATGATAGCTCATTAAGCCCATCTCTCTCACAGGACCAACTGTTTAGCATAAATGATTTCTCACCTAAATGGGTTTGTGCTGAGTCAGAAACTGAGGTACTGTTCTCATGGACAATACTTTCAATAATTAAGACAGCCAACGTTATTACAATCATGTGGTTTCCTTCTTTCCCCCTCTTTAGTGGGAGTAAATAATTAGATATATGCATTATGTGTCATTTTCATTGATCACGAGAGCTTTTTATTGGTTTCCTCAGATATCAACTACTCTTGTCCTGGTTAGATGCATGCACTTTTTACTCTCAATTTTTTAATTTTAAATGTTCTGCATTTTGTATTCATTTGTATTTCTTCTTAATTCTTGGTATTTCATAATGCATTCTGACAATCTTCCTTCGATTTCCCTCCTTTAGTATGTTGTGTTGGATATTAGATTTGATTATTGGCTGTACTCCTTTTTTCCATTTGGTCTCTATTGCAAGATGAAAGGAGAAAGAACCAGGTGTAGTTTGTTTGACATCTTATTTAAAAACTATACAGGTGTTGATCATTGGATCATTTTTGAAGAGTCAACCAGAGGTGACAACCTGTAACTGGTCCTGTATGTTTGGGGAAGTTGAGGTTCCTGCTGAGATTTTAGCTAATGGAATTCTGTGCTGTCAAGCTCCACCTCATAAGGTTGGACGGGTCCCTTTCTATGTAACATGTTCAAATAGGTTAGCTTGTAGTGAAGTGCGGGAATTCGATTACAGAGAGGGCTTTTCTAGAAATGTAGATTTTGCAGATTTTTTCAACAGTTCAACCGATATGCTGCTTCATTTGCGACTGGAGGAGTTTCTTTCTTTAATGCCAGTGCACCCTTCTGAACAAACCTTTGAGGGTGATATGGAGAAAAGAAAAAAAATTTTGAAGCTTATTTCACTGAGAGAGGAAGAGGAATATTCAAGTAAGGAAGAGCTGACCATCGAGACAGATATATCACAACACAAGATGAAGGAACATCTGTTTCATACGCAGGTTAAAGAAAAGCTGTACTCATGGCTTCTTCATAAAGTAACTGAGAGTGGCAAAGGGCCAAATGTGTTAGATAAGGATGGGCAGGGTGCGCTACATTTGGTAGCTGTTCTTGGTTATGATTGGGCCATAAGCCCAATTTTAATTTCTGGAGTCAATATTAACTTCCGTGACGTGAATGGATGGACAGCTTTACATTGGGCTGCATCCTGTGGCAGGTAAGGGTCCTTGAGATTTTTTTTCTATTTATTGTGTGGAGTTGTTTGAGTGTAAGTTATGCCCACTAATTTGGTTGGACTTTCCTTTGATACCCTGAAATTCTTAATATTTTAAGACTTTTGAACTGTGAATTTATTTACAAATTTAGTTTACCCTAGCATATGAAGACAATTTAAGTTTCTTAACAGTTTCCCTTGTGCATGTAAATTAGCTCAGTTAGAGTTATTCCTGAAGCTGATTTGGTTAGTTAAAGGCTGATCACAGAGGGCTTTCTATATTTTATTCTGATTCCAGCATTAGTCTAAATTATTGTTTCTAACTCTCAAATTGAGCTAAAATATATTATATTCCGCATAACAGAAATTTGTCCCTTATGTTATTCTTGCCCTCCTTTGATCAGAGAGCGGACAGTTGCCGTCCTTGTCTCCATGGGTGCAGATTGTGGGGCATTGACGGACCCATCTCCAGCATTTCCTTCAGGTAGAACAGCTGCAGATCTTGCCTCTAGCAACGGGCACAAAGGAATCTCTGGTTTTCTTGCCGAGTCTTCATTAACTAGCCACCTTGAATCTCTCACAATGGATGATCAACATAAAGGTGGCCGGCAAGAAATTTCGGGAATGAAGGTGGTGCAGACAGTCTCAGAACGAAGTGCAACACCTGTGCTCTATAGTGATATGCCAGATGCCCTCTGCCTTAAGGATTCTCTTACTGCTGTCCGTAATGCTACACAAGCTGCTGATCGTATACATCAAGTATTCAGAATGCAGTCATTTCAGAGGAAGCAGTTAACTCAGTATGAAGATGAGTTTGGATTGTCAGATCAGCGAGCTCTTTCCCTTCTAGCCTCTAAGGCATGCAAATCTGGACAAGGAGATGGTTTAGTCAATGCTGCTGCCATACAAATACAGAAAAAGTTTCGTGGTTGGAAGAAGAGAAAAGAATTCTTGATCATTCGTCAAAGAATTGTTAAAATTCAGGTTTGTTGATCTGCTCTATTTACTTGAGTTTTCATTTTTAATATTATGGACATTATTTTAAGTACATTAGATTATTGTTTGATGTTCTTAATTTCTCATTGAATCATCTTATCAATTATTCTGCTATTTTGGAAATTGGAAGTGCAAAATTGATTATATTGGAGAGTTTGATTGATAAAAGCTCAGGTCAAGAATGCAAAAATGCTTTTATAAATACTTTTCCATCTCTCTTTGCGCATTGATAACTTGCGTGTACATGTGGATCAGACATTGTGATTGTGAAATTTGAGAAGGCAATCCAGAATGTGAGGAAAGCATGCATTAAAAATTTCTTTATATTGGGTTCATCTTCCATGCATTATTTGATGAGTTGGTGGTGTTTAACATCTCATCAAATCACATGCTTGAGCACCGAGTAGAGGCCTTAAAAGCATTCCTATCTCATGGCTGATCCAGGGGCAATTTAGAACCCTTTCAAGGAGGAGACTTATCATATCTTATCTTATATAACACAATTGCATAAGATCTTTCCTTCCTTACCCTCATGCCTTGACCTGTAAGGGAGTAAAAACAAAATCTTCAAATTGGGGACACAACTGATATCCACAAAGCTACTTGAAAATATATCCAGAGACCACCAAGTACCAACGGGCTTATTGTTAATTATCTCGCCCAAGTCTTTATACTTTGGTGTAGTGTTGATGATTTCTAAGTCAACTTTCCCCTTCCCCTACTGTGGTGCTTGCACCTCCAATGCATCTCCTCCTGCTCCCCCTCCCCCCAATGAAATTAGGACAGTTCTTTTTTCTCTTTTTTTCCTTCCATTTTTTGTATCTCATTTTTTTAATCTTGTGTCCCTGTGCATTTGACGGTTGCTGCCACTGACTTGGAAATTCTGTGGTGTTAAGGCCCATGTAAGAGGTCACCAGGTAAGGAAGCAGTATAAAACAATCATCTGGTCTGTGGGAATCCTGGAGAAGGTCATATTACGCTGGAGACGCAAGGGTAGTGGTCTACGCGGGTTTCGACAAGATGCCCTTAATAAAGTACCCGTCCAACAAAATGATTCACAGAAAGAGGATGATTATGATTATCTTAAGGAAGGACGGAAACAAAAAGAGGAAAAGATCCAAAAGGCCCTTTCTAGGGTTAAGTCCATGGTTCAGTATCCAGAGGCACGGGCTCAATACCGGCGTTTACTAAATGTTGTTGAAGACTTCCGTCAAACGAAGGTATTTTCCTAACATCTGTAATATGTCTTTACGCACTAGTATCTGGCTTAATGAATGATATGCTCATATCCATTTGTTATCTGGCAGGCTTGTGATATGAGTTTGATCAATTCTGAAGAGACAGTAGATGGTGTGGAGGATTTGATTGATATTGATATGCTCTTAGATGATGATAATTTCATTCCTATAGCATTTGATTGATTCTCTGCAGTGGCTACTCCTATCGTCCCCACTGTGAATACATGGCCAGTTGGCTTTATTTGGCATTGGGGAAGTTCTAACTTCGTCTTCATGTATATATTTCTAATTAAAATTACTTGGATCCATAGCTGAATATATATAGATTATGATAGCTAGCATGCATTCTGGTTTGACAGTTTAGATATTGTAATCTAATGAGACATGGTTTGATTTTATTTATGGTGATTTTTATATGACAGGATGATCCTGTTTATAATTGGTTGGGGGTCATATCATGTAGCTTGCCAATGTATTAATGCAATTTGTACAAAAGTCGACTGTGGCGACAGGAATTATAACCAAGTGCTAATTATTATTATATCAAGCTTGTTTTATGGCTTACTTTCTTTTTTTTGGTCATTTGGTTCTTCTGCAAATTGTTCTTTTTTTCCCAGATAATTTCTTTTTTAAAGAAGGCAGTTGTGCTCGAATCTGTACTTTGCATTAAACAGAATGCAAGATATTTTCATCATGAATTGCCTCCAACCCTTTTCGTATATACATCGACATTGTTTTCAATTATCTTCACTTACTCATGCACTGTGGCAACGTAACCCACCTTGGAGGGGAAGGGGAAGTTCCTCTGTTCATTTACACGTGGCGAAACCCGACCTTGTACACCTAGGTGACTGTTTCAACGCGTGTGAGCTCGTGGCATGTTGGTTGTGATGATGGTTCCAACAATATCAAATAACAAACAGCTTTTCCTTTGTGATATCGAATCTCAATGGGATATTTGACTTGGCTTTCTGCTATTCCTTCCACCAAACGCTGCACAGACAAATGCATGCAGTGCAATGGGAGTTGACCCCTTTCATGTTTAAAATAATAATACACACGTCCACTGTAACATATTTTATGCCTTGGTTGCTTTTTTCTTTCAATTGAAACTCTTGTTCATTATCCATTTTTTAATATTGATCAACTGAATTCAAATCTATAGCAGTATATGTCATATCTTATTTATTTTTAATATTAATCAACGAAATGTCCAATATCTTTTTTTTTGGGCGAATTTTTTGCTTCCCGTGCTTGGATGTCATAATATTAACACTCCAATAGAACGTGCTGGTCGGTGCCTTTTATTGTGAAATTATGCGTGTTCTAGAAAAGTAAATTAATCGAATTATATCTTAATTGCTGTAATGAGAGTAATTTTACAATCTATTTATGAAAATGTGTTGTCACAAGAAAATTTCAATATTTATTTTTTTAAATTTATTAAATGAGTTAATATTTTAATATTTACGAGAATTTTCCTAACCGTTTAATAAGTGCATATTTCTGTTTTGTAAAAAAATTAAAAATAAGTAACATTTAATGTTAATATAACCTAACATAACAGTATAAATTTCATTTAGTATGAGCTTTAAATTTTTATATAATCAATGAATAAAAAATGTTACAAAATCATTTTAGTCATTTCATTTAGTATGAGCTTTAAATTTTTATATAATCAATGAATAAAAATGTTACAAAATCATTTTAGTCGTTAAAATACTTTCTTATAATAAAAGTTTTTAATTATTTCATAAATAGGTGACAGCATTTGATTCAGGGTAAATTTTTGACTAATCAATTATTACAATTAAATATTATATTAAGACATAACATTATTTTAAAGTATCATAAATAAGCTGTTAATATACAATTTTTCTGAATATGTATCATAAAAGTTTTCTAACTAACTGCAAAGTTATTTTCAATTTCTAATTACAATCACGGTAGAAGTCAAAATCTATACAAAGGATTTATGTAAATCAATTAAGTGATGGGAAAAAAAGAACAAAAATGGTTGAGCTGGCTTTCAGTGTCTTTTTCTTAATTTTTCTGGTTGGAAGTTTAAATTTAAACTAAAATTCCACAACTTTGGGTGAGATGCTTGTTAGGGTACCTATGGTGAGTGCTGCTGGGCCACCTGGATGATCAAATAACTCTGCTATTGTAATTTGACCACTCAGCTTTTACTGGTATATACACTTGCTGGTGGACCTGTGGTATAGTTTAGAACAAAAAACAAATAATAGAGCAGGATAGTTTCTGACTTTCTGAGACATTGTCAGCAGTGTCTATTATCTACCCCTAACATTTTAACTTCATGTGAAATTAAGCCAGAGCCCCACAAGATTCCTTGCCTTCAAAGTTGCAAACTCCTGTGTTCTTCACTCTCACATTTGGCATTTAATGTCTTGTTTGAAAAAAATCTTTTAGATTAAACCCATGACACTTTTTTGTCCTCAATTGCTGATTGTATGTTTCTATGCTCAGCGAGATGACAAAAGAGTTAATGTCCTGTCTGAAAAATCTAACCTGCAGGGTTGACTTATTTAATGCAGATCCAATTCTCCCTTGTTATCCTAAAATAAAAAAAACTACTAAGTTTAACTATAAAGCACAAATTTTTATATTGCTTGCTTAAGCAAGTTAAAAATAGCAAAGGTATTTGTAAATAAATGTTTTTTATCTTATCCTTTTAAGATAGAAGCTCTTTAGGGGGGAAATTGAGAGAATTATAGTAGCAAGATACAGAGAGAGTTTATGAGGTTTAGAAAGTTTTGCTGACTTTTGAAGTCTCACAAGTCCCCACCCAACCAATGCTTGTTTATAGGAACTATGAAACCTCAAAACAGCTGTAGTAATTAAACAAAGTGTGTCAGCATAGCAATAAAACAACAAATACAAAACTGCAAAGTCAATAAGGGCAAGCTCTGCCTTTTGGCAGCCATTGCATACAAGAACAAGACCTTCTCAACAAAAACTAGACGGTTACATCCCATAACCTATTCTTTTCTTTCCTATTAATAAGCTCTTTCTATCAGAAGGGGCGTTTCTGGTATAAGCTTTCTCTGCTCTCAGTGATTGCCTTGGTGTCTCTCTTTCTCTTCATTTCCGGCAGAGGACGGCAGAATCGGTGAACACCCACTTCCCATATAGATCTTCCCTCTCATTTTCTTGGGAAAAGTTGAATTTTTTTGATTGGTTAGTGATTTTTTCAGTCAGTTGATCATCTGGGCGTTGAAAATTTTCCTTTTTTCTTTTGTTATCCTCCCTCTTCTATCGAGGGTTGTTTAGAATTGTTTGCTTGAGTGATCGGAAAATTATGCTGATAATTCACAGTTCTTGAAAAGTTGTGGAGTTTCTCTGACGTCAAGTTTTTGTGAAATTTTCGGTTTTGAACATTAGCAGAAGAGTTAGATGCTGAATGATAGACGGAAAGGGTGAGGTGGGGCTGAGCTATATGGATAGTCTCTGTTGCTTCAACTCTGTCAATCAGGTGAGGATTTCTGGTCTCTATTATGAATTTCTTTACTTTTGTCTTTGGAATAATCAATCTCCATGCATATACAATTCCTTAACGCTTGAGGAGAAATCCTTGAATTTAGAAGAGCCTTGGATGGAGCGTTAGCCTCTTCTGATAGTGCAGTGAATGGCTCAGGCCTGTCCCAAATTTTATTTTTTCTAAGCTTACTTGATGAGGAAAATTCATGAGGATTATTCTTGGCTTTTATGGCCATATACTGACTGAGGAAAACATGCAATGAGCAGACTTAGATAATAACTAAATTTCAGCATATGCTATCTGTTTGGTGTTTGAAGGCAGCTTTATTGATATGATCATCTATGGGATCCTTTACTTCCTTTACGGCCTCAAAATTATAGTTGACAAACTAAATACTGGTTTGTTTGTTGACATAAGTTTGGTACTTTACTATGCTGGAGGTAGTTTGAGCATTCAGCATTGATCTTTCTGCAGTTTGCTAATGCTTTAAACACCAAAACTGTGTATTTAATCTGCTTTTGACCCTTGGATAATTCATGACTGGGTTTTGGTCTACTTTTTGGCCATTTTTTACTTTTATCTCTATTGAGTGCCATTTATTTTATTGTGGTTGTTGATGTTTATAGATAATATTCTGGTGTGGTGCCATTTTGAGTTTGAGACTTCTTAACTAGATGGAATTATCAAGTATGAAGTGTGTTTCTCTGTTTTATTTCTTAATGTGGTGTGTATTGACAACATGCTATTTCCTTGCATTGCAAATTTGTTACGTGCCCCTTTGGTAATCATTGACCATGTACATTGTTTTTTTCTCCATTTCTTTAATATTTCTTGTACTAGTATGTTAAACAGTAGAATCTTTTGTTATTGTATATTAACTTTCACAGTTTTAGGTGGGTGGAGGACGTTCTTCATGTAGCTCTGGCAAGGGCAAGAGCCATCAGTGCCCAGTTAAGTATGGATTTAGCCTAGTTAAAGGGAGAGCAAACCACCCAATGGAGGACTATCACGTAGCAAAAATTACCCAGTTCAGAGGGCAAGAGTTAGGACTTTTTGCTATATATGATGGACACTTGGGAGACAGTGTGCCGGCCTATTTACAAAAGCATCTCTTCTCTAATATCTTGAAGGAAGTGAGTTGTTGAATCAAATTAAAGATATCATGTATTGATTATTAACTTTATCACATATGGTTCCTCAGGAAAAGTTTTTCTGTTTGAATGAAATTTGTAAAACCTCTTTCTTGTCAGAAAATTTTGTAGTTTGGCCTAATTTGCTTTCTGAATCATTACAATGCCTTTTGGCTTAATTTTATTTTTGAATTGGAAATTGCACTCTTAAATTATGATTGATTATTCTAGGAGGACTTCTGGACTGATCCAAACAGTTCCATCATTAAAGCTTATGAGACAACAGATCAGGCCATTCTTTCTCACAGTGCTGATTTGGGGCGAGGAGGATCGACTGCAGTGACTGCCATTCTTATAAATAATCAGAAGTTATGGGTAGCAAATGTTGGAGATTCACGAGCAGTTCTGTCAAGGGGAGGGGTGGCCATACAGATGACTATTGATCATGAGCCCAATACTGAAAGGGGCATCATTGAGAACAAAGGAGGCTTTGTCTCAAACATGCCAGGTAATAAACTTAATTAGTTAATTTCTATGGAATATTGTTTACATGTTCAATGCGGGATTCATCTTGCCATTCTATGAGATTTCAATCATGTCAGGTGCTTGTATTATGCATTATGTTATGAGTCTCATTTGCATTTTCAAAGAGGAAGGGAAAGAGAAACAGATGTTACTTTGTTTATAAAAACAATCTGCTAACATCAAGTTGAAGTCTTATGCTACAATGGAGATTAACTTTCCTTTGTTGATCAAAATTTGGGGATTTCTTTGTTGAAATTCATTCTTTCTACCTGTGTTCCATTGGAACATATATGATAACTACCACTTGTATGATTGTATCACTATCTTGAAAGGAAAGTTACCACCTCTTCTCGACTTACATTTATAAGAAAAGTGAAGGATAGTTTCAATGAAAGATATACACTTTTTGTGTCCAAAAAACTTTTGCTTGTCCTCTGCAATAACAAGTTTCCGCTTGCTTTCTTTGTCCTATCCTCTAACAGAATGCACAGTTTAAATTCACAAGTTTAATTAGTTGTATGCTATCTAGGTTAGCACATAACCCTTATGCCATTGCCACCTAACTTTAAAACCTTGCTCGGGATTATCAATGTGGGAAGAATGTTTCAAGTGTTTAATACTTCTAGGTATTGAGTGTTTAAATCTTTTAATTTGATGGCATTTTCAGAGGCTGTCACCAAGCCCTCCTTGCCCCTCTCTCCATATGACACACTGATGAATAGAAATTAAGTCTTTTAACACATGTAAATCACATATTGCATGTAACCAATCAATTTGGTTTTTGTGGAATCATTTGTTTCTGCAAGAAGCATTTCAGGTGCTACATAGCTTGTTCTGTTACATTTGCTAAGAGGTTTCGAATCATCTTGAGAAGTCATAGACCAAATGGGAATACATGTTTGGTTCCAACTTGTTAAATGCTATCCGTTGGACATGCTACTCATTTTTACTATAATTTAATCCTATTCTGATTTGTGACATCTTTTCCATTCACTCTTTAGATTAACTCTGAGCTTCACTTGTATAGAGTAAAAGCATAGGTCTCCAATGAGCCTGACATAACATCTGTTTCCTCATGAATCATAATTTTTGGTGTTAACCACAGGTATCCCCTATTATCAGGGGCAATCCTGTTCGGGGCTTGGTCACAGTTAAGGCTCCTCACCCCTCCCGAAGAGTGTGTTTAGTGGGGATTGAACCCGGGAGCTCTTCCCACAATCTCAGCTTGCGTTGCTCATGAATCATAATTAGCGATTACTATATGCTAGCTTTGTCACATACCCTAACACAGGCGTCATTGTGCTTCATTATTTTTTAGTTGGAGAATAAAGAAAGAGTAAAATAGTCTTAAAAATTTAAGTAACAATTTCACTAGCCACAATAACTTCCTATACTTAGGATAAGGTTTATATTTATATAGCTGGCAGGGACCCAACATCAAACCCAAGTTTTGGCAATAGAAGTATATTTGCAAGTTGCAACTATTAATGTGAGTGTCCTCTTTGTATGTGTTTGTGTATTTTGCAATAACTTCTTCACTTGTGAATGTTACAACAGGAGATGTTGCAAGAGTGAATGGGCAGCTTGCAGTTTCTCGGGCATTTGGAGACAAAAATCTCAAGTCACACTTGAGATCTGATCCTGACGTACAGGATGAAGAGATTGGCCCAGATACTGAGCTTTTGATACTTGCTAGTGATGGTCTATGGAAGGTTATCTTTGAATCTATCTTTGGATTCATTTTTTTTCTTAAAAAGTAATTATCTTTGCACTTAAATTTCATTCATTCCATTCCATTCCATTCAGGTAATGGCAAACCAAGAGGCAGTTGATATTGCAAGAAAGATTAAAGACCCACAAAAGGCAGCAAAACAACTAGTTGCAGAGGCATTGAACAGAGAGAGTAAGGATGATATTTCTTGCATTGTAGTTCGTTTCAAGGGATGATGATTGTAGGGAACGTGACTACTCCCTAGTCCCTACATTTTCAGGGTATATATTCAATCTACCATAACTTCCAATATAGGGATACAACTCCCTACCTTGCCATTTGTTTGAAGATCTCATGAAATCCATTTTCAGTTTGGAATTTTCTGCAACATAGGTTTTGTCCCTTCCTATGTAAAATTGAAGTTCTTCAGATTAGGTGGTGCCATTTAGTATTTTCTTGATTTCTTTCTTCTGTGTAGATTAATACCATCATTTTTCTTTGTAATTTGCGTTATGACATGGAGCAGTGTGAAGATGGACATAGATTTTACATTGAACATGAGAATTATGCGTTTGTTATAAACACAATGTTTGGTATGCATAAATGGCCTAGTTTGAATGCCTTACGGAAGCATTCATATACTTAAAGACCTTGAAAAGTTTATCATTTTCCGTTACCCAGATTAGAAGAGGAGCCCTTAATCTCCAAAAGTTTTGACAAAACTTGATGGAATTGGTTTCTTTCCCTTTTTCCTGATGAAAGTTTTCTGCATAAAACCGTGAGCTGAAAAGAATGAATAACGTTAAATTCTCCTATGAATCCTTCAATTAGGGTATAAAGTAAGTATTAAATACTTTTAATATTTTTAAAATATTAAATATATTTATTTTTTAATTTAATAATTACTTTATATAATAGTAAGATGAGTCCTTAGATGATAAGTAGAGGGATTTAGCATTATTCAGAAAAGAATATATGTTTTGTGAGGAGAGGAAGGACTGATTTATGCGTGTACATAATTTAATTGGACATGTGTATCAACTATCGCAACCATTGAATAAAAAAAATAATCTTATTTAAGATTAATTAGTGGGTAATTACTATTATCTTAACATTTTGTAGCACTATCAAAAAAGTTACCAAATGATAATTTTCTAATATTTTCCCACTTTGGCTTAAAAATTGATGCAGTTGAATACCTTTTCAAGTTTCAAATACAAAAATATAGTTCTTTTATTTCATATTTTTTTTTGTTTTTTATTTTTATTTATTTTTCAAACTTCTATTGTTTTAAAATGTATGACTACCTTAATGTTTATTTTGTTAATAGTTTAATTATGTTTTTAGTCCCTCGAAATATCACGATTTTCTTGTTAGGCTCATCATTTTCAATTTTTTTCAAAGTAGTCCCTTATAAATGATATTTTTTCCCAAATGTTTCTTTTGTTATTTCTTACAATTATTTTTTCAAATTGTCCCTAAAAATTTATCACAATTTTCAAAGTAGTCCCTCGTAAAATATCATGATTTTTAAATTAGTCTCTTATAAAATATTTTTTTTCAAATGAACCCTCTGTTTTATGTGCAATAGAAAAATCAACTATTTGAAAAATATAAAATCATTTATGGAGGATTATTTTAAAAAAATTAAATTGAGGGAACAAATGTAAAAAAAGTGATATTTTAAGAGAACAAAAATATAATTAAATATTTTCAACTATATCTTTATTTTTTAGTTTAACCAGTATCCTTGAACATTGTGGTTAAAAAAAAAAGTAATAGATTCGCGCGTCTCCTGAAACTTCATTGGGTAGCGGCGCACGATAGCACCAGCGCTTGCACTCTTTCCCTCGTCGATCGCCATGTTGAAATCATTGAAGGACAATGCCTCCAACCCTAAACTATGGTTGCTTCTCGGAATTGGCGTCGCCGGCGTCGTCGTTCTGGTCGAGACACGTCGTCGGAAGGGGCAGGCCAATAAAGAATACTTCGGTGCTTTCGTTCAGCGTTTTGAGCTTCTTCCCTTCCCTCACCCTCCGCCACCACCCAACCAAACCCAAATGCTCTCTGCCTTAACCTTTGCCGTCAAGGACATGTTCGTTTCGTTTCGTTTCTTTCTAATTTACCTTCTTACTTCGATGCAGTATTGTATTGGTTTTTTATGATTGTGTTTTGGGGATTGTGGCAGATTTGATGTGAAGGGCTATGTGACCGGGTTTGGGAATCCTGATTGGAAGAGGATGCATGAGGAGGCTGAGAACACTGCCATCGTCGTCACTGCTCTGCTCAGCAACGGTGCTACTTGTGTTGGCAAGACTGTTATGGATGAATTCTCTTTCGGGTAATGCTTCTTTTTTCCTTCTTTTTTTCTGCTCTCTATTTCGGATTCATAACGGAACTGATCATTATGGTTGGCGTGGTAGGATTTCTGGCGAGAACAAGCATTATGGGACGCCGACCAATCCTCTGATGCCATCGTGTATCCCTGGAGGTTCTTCCAGTGGTTCAGCTGTAGCAGTTGCTGCTGGCCTTGTTGACTTTGCTATTGGTGAGTTTACTTGGTTACCACTTACTTATCACATATACTTCTTCATGTCTTTGTCAGTGTCATTTATTGGTACCTGCCATTTTTAATCTAACAATCATCACCTCTTTCTTGTTTGGGGAATTAGGTTTGTTCTTATGTTGAACTCATTCCTGTGAAGTTTAAAGTTTGTCATTTTTTTTTGGTCTGCTGCTCTGTTTAAGTCATTTTCACTATTGATTAACTTATTCGCAACTGTTTCTTAAAAGCAGCATTTCCATTTCACTCTCTGTGTTTTAGTTGTCAAAGTCACCCATGTATCAATCTTATACAAGAAGATCAGATTGTTTCTGACAATTTTTAAGTGTTTGGGTTGGCATTGATGTTTTGAATTTCAATATAGTTAGTAAGAATTACACGGCTGCTTCATTTGGTTGCTGAGAGGAACGAGGGAGGATGCTAAGATAATTTGAAATCATAAGGCTACCTCTTCAACCAAAGCAGCTGTAAGATTCAAATTTTGAATTCATTCATTCTTCTTAAAGTTGGTTTGTGATTCATATATTAATATTTTTTAAGGCTACCTGCTTCATTTGCCCTGCAAAGTCTGTATCTTTTTGATCCATTATTGGCTTGATGCACACGTACAAATTTTGCAATCATCTTATGGTCATAAATTTTCTCCCTCAAGTACAAGTGTGTGAACATAGAAAAATATTATGTTTTTGTAGGTACTGATACTATAGGATGTGTTAGAATACCAGCAGCATTCTGTGGTATTCTTGGGTTTCGACCATCTCATGGGATTGTATCCACCACTGGAGTTCTTCCAAATGCCCAAAGCTTGGACACTGTTGGTATGATTCATATTTATGTCAGGTTTTTACTTTTGTTGTCATATATTATCAAGTTTTAATCCTCAGAATCAGAACTATCTTCATATATCTTTAATCTCTTTCAAATAAATGAATTCTGCATCATATTTTCCTTGACTAATTCTATGCGGAGAAAATTGATATATTAGATACATAGGTTAATAATTTTTCAATTGATTGGTAGTGCTTTCTACAGTTTGACATGTTTTTGTACATATGTTCATAGTCTTGATCAGCTATCCCAGTTTATACATGCTTACCTTAATTATGAATTACTGCTCAAGTGCTCAGTTTATTGAATCAGAACTCCATTTTTTTGTACACAAACAGTTTTAATCTTTTTTCTTTGATTGATAATTCCTTTATTGCATAATTACATTATAGGATGGTTTGCTCGAGATCCATCTGTCCTACATTGTGTTGGACTTGTTTTACTTCAATTGAAATCAGCAGAGCCCAAAAGGACAAGGCGTATTATGTTTGCTGATGATCTTTTACAATTGTCTAAAGTTCCTACACAGAAGACAGTACACGTTATTTGCAAGGCTATTGAGAATTTGTCTGGGTGTAAGTTTCCAGAACTTTGAAGACCAACCTGTGTTCTTTTCATACATATTTAATAATTTTTTTATGGTTTGTTGTTATTTGTTAATGCAGTGGGTAAAAAAACTCTGAATGTCTAAGCCAGATAAAAAGGAAATATGTGTATTATAAAGTCTTTTGGTCCTTTTGGTTTTGCAGATCAGTCTCCAAAACATATGAATCTTTGCCAGTATATTGCTTCTAATGTACCCAGTCTGAAGGGATTTCATGAAAAATTAACACGCCAACAAAATGGAGCATCTGTATTGAAAGCTCTCACTTCGGTTATGTTTTCATTACAAGGGTATTCTAATATATACTTTAATGTTTTATCATTTGATTTATGCTATATTATATCATACCTTATGTTTTCATATGGTTGATGATTGATCTTATCCTTCTGTAAATAGAATATATTGCATTTTGTTGAGGCCTTTACATTTATTTTGTAACCCTGTATTTGCATCTGCTCTTCAGATATGAATTCAAAACCAATCATGAAGAATGGGTTAAATCTGTCAAACCCAGGTTAGGGTGCAGTGTGTCTGATCGTATTACTGCAGCCATTAATACTACAAATGATCATATAAAAACCTTGTATAAAGTCAGAACTGAGATGCGAGGTGCTTTTCATTCTCTATTGAAGGTACAGTACAGTAATATCTGTGGTTAATTTTTCAGTAATTTTCTAGTCTAATGTTGTCAAATTTCAGTTTTGTTAAAATTACTACTCTTAAATGTAAAAACAAAATAAAAAGAGACTACTATGTTTATGTTACTCTCCTTTCCCATTTGGATTTTTTGGGTGTTGAAATTAACTTTTTCATAACTATAGAAAAGATTGGGGAATAGGGAAAACTGGAAAATAGTTTAGTAGTCCAGTCACTTTTTGGAAGAATTGGTATGTCTTGAACTTGTATCATGAAATTTCATTACTTATATTGGAAGAAAACCTAGATTCTTATTCTTAGTATGAAATGGCAAATATTTTTGCTAAGCCTACTGTAATACTGTATGCGTCCATGCTATGTCCTTACCTCCTCTGTTTTGATTGTTCCACAGGATGATGGAATACTAGTTATTCCCACTGTTGCTGACAATCCATTAAAGCTTAATACAAAAAAAAGGCTTTCTTCTGAGTTCCATGACCGAACTTTTGCATTATCTAGCATTGCTAGTATTTCTGGATGTTGTCAGGTAATTTGATATCTTTTTAGACTCTGGAGATCTTTTTCCTCTCCTCAATTTTTAATTTTCATTTATTGTTCTGAAAAATTGTTGATTTATATTGGATTTAACATCATTTAACAGGTTGCAATTCCATTAGGGAATCACAACGATTCTTGTGTTTCTGTTTCATTCATCTCATTGCATGGAGCTGATAAATTTCTTCTTGACACGGTCCTGGATATGTATAAAACTCTTCAAGAGCAAGTTAGTATTGCTTCCTATGCTTTGCCACTGCAAGATACCAATGGTAATTTGGAAACTTCTGAACTTTTGAAGGAGAAGGTTAGTCCTCTGACTCTTAGCATTATGTCTGTCAGGATCCTTTATAAAATTTCTATTGCAAATGTATTTATCTTGTAAAAATATAATTTTTCTTATATTTCTACAAAGACATAGTTGTAATAAATTATTAGAATTAGTTTTTATTATAAGTTTTGTATTTAAAAGCTTCAAAACATTTTGAAATTGTAATTTGACTCAATCCAAGGGAAATTTTTAATGCTTTGAGCTCAGTTTTTAAAGCTTGACTCAAGTTTGATTTTAGTAATTTTATGTTTAATTCCTCTCCTCGTTTGAAGTTCAGAAGTTATAGATTGCTTTAGTTGAAAGGGGTTTTTGAAAAATCATGTCTGATGTAAGATCTAACTACAGGCAATAACAAATGCTATGATAAAAATCACTTGATGAGGTCTGAGTTGTCTTTATGTTTAACATTATGTTCAAATTCAAAGATACTTAATAATCCTTACTATCTTCCAGGTATTTTGTTCATAATATATATATATATATATATATATATATATATATATATATATGGAAATCCATCTCTATTATTTTTGATACTTTCTATTGTACAACAAAGGGATATATAGCTCCTTTTCTTTTCAAACTTCTGTAATGATGAATCCATAAGTTATTTTGTCATCATTTGGTGTGTGTATGCTTGCATTAATGTGCTTTTAAGAGCAGCTTGTGGTATAAAATCTTGGGTGGGTAATTTGATCTTAAGCTTCTGAAGAAGGGTCAATTGTCATATCTGGGGACACGGTGTTGGAATGTAGATAGGTTTTCTGGATGTGACATGGATCACTAAAAGAGGCGTTTTCTTTAGGGAAATGCAGCATTTAAAGGAAGGCTGTGGAATAAGGCAGTCAATTACTACACCGAGGCTATCCAGTTGAATGGGATGAATGCAACATACTACTGCAACAGGGCAGCTGCTTACTTAGAGTTAGGATGGTATGGGTTTTTTCCTGCTTGTTAATTGGTAGTTCCACCATTTCTGTGTAATAGGTGTATTCCCTGTGAAATTATGCAGCTTTCAGCAAGCTGAAGAGGACTGCAATAAGGCCATATTACATGATAAGAAGGTGAGATGATGGGCATGTGACAGTGACAGAATCATGAAAAACTTGTATTCTAAAATCTGCATATATAATAATTATTATTTAACTCTAATAATCATCAGGGTCGGGACTAGGACCATCGTAATATTATGCTAAGTGTTACAAACTTAAAATATCTTCTAATACATATCAAAATGCTGGTCACACTCATCACACCATTTCACATGATGGGTATCTGTCTTAAGAGCTTATAATTTAATTATCTGCTACTAAACACTTAAGTGATTTTGAAAATGTTTATCTAAAATCTACTAGCTCCCTATATCTTGTTGGAGGTTTTAGAATTTGACATCTGAACCTGTACAAATATCTATAGCATGTATCAATTTTATTCAGGATTGTGTATTACTATTTTAATGCAGAATGTGAAGGCATATCTGAGACGTGGAACTGCTAGAGAATCATTACTACGGTATAAGGAGGCTCTAAAAGGTCTGTCTCAATTTTAAAAAAACTATCTTGTATGTCATTTGATTCCAATTTAGAATGCTGCAAGAGTTCTCGACGAGGATATATCCTGTTACTAGTCAATTTTGATATTCCAAAGGCTGCCTAGTAATGTTTGAACTTTTTAATGTCCAAGTTTGTTTTCTTGATTCTGAGTGTTGGCTCCTGTAGAGCATGATAAGTACTTTTAGATCCTGTTTTCATTTCTGAGGAGTTGGCATACTTAGCAAAGTAATAAACAAAGGTGAAAATTGTTTTGTTTGAGGTAGAGCTCTTCAATATTAGATATTTGGACATCTTAGTTTTACTCAAATCTTGCATTGATGTAGGACCAGTTTCTTGTTGTGTCTTGTAATAGCCATTGTTGCAGCACTTCGTCTTCTTTTTTCATTCTCTCATCTTTATCCTGGACTTTTATCTGTTTAAGTGGGTCTATTGCAAGTGTTTTTTTTG
The DNA here is from genome assembly GCA_026901365.1 of Sesbania bispinosa. Taxonomy (NCBI): domain Eukaryota; kingdom Viridiplantae; phylum Streptophyta; class Magnoliopsida; order Fabales; family Fabaceae; genus Sesbania; species Sesbania bispinosa. The sequence continues at coordinate 1,905,296 of QLOH01000031.1, read as the reverse complement.
GACACTGTACCCGTATGTTCTTAAAGTTGTTCCCTTTCCTTTGTCATTTTCTCATACTATACAGATTTCAAGCATGCTCTCGTTCTTGAACCGCAGAACAAGACCGCTAGTCTTGCTGAGAAAAGACTCAGAAAATTGATGAGTTGATACATGCTGTACTTTTAACCCTGACCTGCCTCCTCCAGTTTGAGAATTTCAATGGATGTGGAAATCTGATTCTAGCTGCCTTCTAAGTGAAGAAGGTAAATGGAAGGGAAGGGAAAGGAAAGGCGAGAGCGTCTGTTGATGGGATGCTGCATTTTTTGGTCTCATTTGGGCATTTTGTTTTAAGGAATCTTGTTGTCGTCTCTTTCCCGTCCCTCGTTTTTCCTCTTGGTGACAAATCAGTTTTGTATGCATGTGATTGGTTTGTTAAGATAAAATTAATTTAAATAAATTTATAAAATGTAGAGTATAAATAATACACAAATTATAAAATATATTGGATAAAAATAATTTAAAATTAATTTTACACGACTTTGCACTTTTCATTGTTCGTAAAGGAATTTAATTTCCATTGATGTGAAATTATTGCAAAATGCTTTTACCGTACTAGATTTCATATATTTATACTGTCAGTAAGAGGTCACCTCTATTATACATCCCTTTCATAACAACCTTTTTCTTACCTGAAGCTCCCAGTTCATGCGGCACCTATAGCGCAATTATTTAAAAAAATTAATTTATCATATTTTGCTGATTAGTCCCCTACTACTTCTAGGAAATTAGTCTACCGCAGTGTACGTTTGAAAAACGTTAAAATCTATCACATAGAACATAGTTTTGAAATTTGAATCGTTACACATTAAAAGCAAAACGAGGAATTAAAAAAAGAATCGACTTTTATCCATTGATTTATTGATGATAAAATATGTTAAATCAATGATATAAAACAAGAGCATAAAACTCCAGATTTAGCTTCTCAGGAAACATACACCATCACTCATTTGGTGCATTCATAGATTTTCTTTCTTGGTTTTGTTTTTTAGGTGTATGCTTTAATTGATTGCTAATTATTTATAACTTTCCTTTTTTAGGTGTAGGCTTGCACCTACTGACATGGAGTTTCAATGCATAAAGCTAAGACCCCATTCATGGCTCTCCCTTCTAAGCAAACTTCAAGCTATGGGGAAAACTCTCTTTAACACAGGAAGAAAAGGAGCAATATGTTAAGCCCCCTGATTCTCAATGTAGTCGTAGTAGATGTCGAGCTTCTTGTTGGGGTTGCGGACGGTGATGTTGAGAGCAAGGTTGTATTGGAGGGTGTTGTTGGCGTAGCTGAACGATGAGCCAGAAGAAGACAACGATGACGACGATGGTGAGGATGAGTTTGAAGATGGTGCTGAAGAGGCAACCGCAACAGCAGTCGCAACCACCGCCACGCCCTAGGTGGTGGTAGGATTTGGGCGGCGGGATGGAGGTGCCGTAGTAGGCTCCGTTCAACTACGGTTGTTTCTTGTACATGACTGATTGATTGATTATAATTCGTAAGTTGATGAGTGATGAATGAATGACAATCACCTTCACTGTGTAACAATGAAAGAAAAAAAAGACCAAATGCCTCACACATTCCTTATGTCAAGAAATCAGATGCCTCATTCAGCCATGACAGCTAAAATGAACAAAAAAAAAAGTCTCATTCTCATTCTCTACTGCATTTTGCAAGAAATGAGATAGGGGGCAACGAAAAATTTTAAAAAAAATTAGCTACTTATGGGCGACTGGGAAGCCTATAAAAAATCATGACCGTTCAAATGTTCTAAACCACGTCTAAGGGTTGTTATAAGAGGGATGTAAGTTACATCCCTATATTCAGGGATGTATAATAAATTTCACCGTCAGTAAGATCACCAAATATATGCCCCTGGCCCTGGGCACAATTGGTCGGAGCTCTCTAGAATTCTGTTTTCAGATGTTCACGTCATTTGCATTTCTTTGACATATTTTACTATTGCAAATGCTTCACATACATAACACACAGCGGTCACATAAATTATACCACTGTATTATTTTAAGGTTCGCAATTTGGTACCTTCCCGTTAGAGAAGATTTTGGTACTTTCTTGTCATTTCTTTTATTGAATATGCCCAAATTACATAGGAACAAGTCGTGTATTCTATTCTAAATTATTTCGAAGACATAAAATAGATTTTAAATGAGACACATGTGTATTACAAATGAGAATGTGAAAAATTGGGGGAATACAATAAAAAATACATGATAATAGTTATAGAGGGTCAAAAAGTCTTTTTAAAAATTAAAAATACAAATTCTAATAGTTAAATATTGTCCTGTAAGTATAAAAATACTAAGATCATTTAAAAAAGTTGAAAGAAATTGATTAAATGATCAAAGAAGGTACCAAAACTCTCTCTCTCACGAGAGGGTACCCTAGAATTTCCCTTATTTCAATATAATCAAACAAAAAAAAGAGAAAGTGGGGAAGTAGTCACAGCAGGTAGTGTGGGATTTTTGGTGAAGGTACTGTATTATGTACATGTATCATTACTCTTTTACTATTTATTTATTTATTTTAGCAATCTCCTTTTGGGATATCGATGGATATACGGATATGGGACACGATGCAACGAAGAAGTCGATAATGCAATAAAATTTGATCATTGTTTAGTTTTAGATTGTGCCGATCCTGATCCTCACATTTACTATACTAAAATTGGATGGATTCTTTAATCATTGTTTTGTTCCCTTTATAAAAACGCTGCTTGGTTCTCCCAACCATTACAAGAACTCTCCAGTCCTATGTAGAACTTGGATAATATTATAAAAAAATAGTTATGTGAAATTGTCAATTTAATTTAAATCGAATATGCAAAAATAGAGAAACTGAGAAGACCGGTGTCAAATACACAAACAATCCCTGCACGAGAGACATACTCTCCTTTTCTTTCTGGATTTAGCAATTTGGTATAAAAGTAAAACGTTTTGTAATAATATCACCTTCATTCTTATTTATTTTTTAATTTGAAGATTTTTTTTGGTTCTATTTACCTCTTTCATTTAAAAATTCAAGAGAATAATATAATAAATGAAAAAATTTAATAATTAAAAGAGAGATAAAATATATGAATAAAAAATCACAGTAAATTTAATATAAATTAATATATTTATTATATTTTTTAATATGTATTTTCGTATAATGAGACCTATAAATAACATATATAATAATGAATATCTGATAACAAATCGTTATAAGGAAAATAAAGTTAAAAAAGCAAATAAATAAAGCATAAAAGGACACAAGTTAATTCTCGAATTTAGGTTTACGAACTTGTTTTTGGCTTTTTGCTACTTTAGAAGAATTGCGAATGTTGGAATTGCATGTATATGTTTCATGAATAGGCAATCCGCAAATCTTGCATTTCAATTCCTGTTGTTGTGTTGGCCTTATCTCGTTTTCTTCGCAAACCATCTTCAATGAAAAATGGAAATTAACCAATCTAAACGCTTTTCCTCAGCTACGGATATCCCAACCAACACTGCTGCCGTTAACGACGGCCGGAAAACACGACAACAAAAGAGAGAGACTCTCATCGTTGTCATAAAAAAATAACACACCCACTTGGATATCTTCATCACCCATATCCTATTCTCGATAAACATTCACATCAGTCATCAAAAGTTTCATTCTTTTTCCTTCTCCCATTCATAATACCATCTTTCTTTCCATGTTGCCTAGAATTTCAAGATGTTTCAGCTTCACCGCTTCCAGAGATTGGTTATACCGTCATTCTTTCATCATCGCCGGCCTCCGCTCCGTCATCACCGACATCGGCGAGGGAACCACCATGCATTGCTGGGTACCCAAATTGCACAGACCATGTAAGCCAACTCTTGTTCTGGTTCACGGCTTTGGTGCCAATGCTATGTGGCAATACGGGGAACACCTTCGCCATTTCATCACACAGTTCAATGTTTATGTGCCGGACCTTCTCTTCTTTGGAGAGTCCTCCACGTCCCGGCCAGAGAGAACAGAGTCGTTTCAGGCCATGTGCTTGGTGAGGCTCATGGAGGCTCATGGGGTTCATAGAATGAGCTTGGTAGGGATCAGCTATGGTGGGTTTGTGGGATACAGTGTGGCTGCTCAGTTCCCTGATGTGGTGGAGAGGTTGGTGCTCTGTTGTGCTGGGGTTTGCTTGGAGGAGATTGACATGAAAAATGGGTTGTTTAGGGTTTCCGATTTGGATGAGGCTGCTACCATTTTGTTGCCACAGACCCCAGATAAGCTCAGGGAGTTGATGAAGTTATCGTTTGTGAAGCCTGCTAAGGGTGTGCCTTCTTGGTTCCTTGAAGATTTCATTCATGTATGCATGCCTCTCTCTCTCTCTCTCTCTCTCTCTCTCTCTCTCTCTCTCTCTCTCTCTATTTTGGAGCTCTTTGTAAATGTTTGCTTTGCATTGGATGAGAACTATATAGATAGATTTTGCATGTGAAGGAAGCAAACAGTTTAAATATTAATCAGGGCTCATGCAGTCATGCTGGTATCATGGAATGTCAAGATTAATTAACTGATTCATGACATTACTCCTCTAATTTTAATCATGCTTGTGTTTATGAATTTAATTTGGACAGGTGATGTGTACAAATCACATTAAACAGAAGAGAGAATTGCTTGAGGCAATCCTAAAAGGTCGACAACTCTCCAATCTTCCTAAGATCAATAAGGTACTTATCCTCACTATGTGATAAAAAAAATATAGCTGTTCTTTCTTAGAAATTATACCTTAGTTTTCCCAACTTAGTAGGATAGGGTTTGATTGTTGCTGTTGTTCTGGTTTTAGTTTTTGTAATAGATATAGCATGCTGTTTTCTGTTCTTTTTAACTTGTTTTCCTTGGTCACACGAACATCTAGCTAGGATTCGGGGTTTAGGGTCCAGTTTGGATGCGACTTCTGCAGAAGAATTTCTAGGTAATAGAATGAACGAAAGAGATCGAATGATTTAACTTCTCCATAAGTTGAAATCACCTTCTCTAAAAGTTCTCTCAATTAACTTGTCCATAAATAACTAATTTCAACTTATGGAAAAGTTAAATTCATTTGACATCTTTGATTCATTCTATTTTATTTTTCTAGAAGTTCTTCTGCAGAAGTGTATCCAAACATGGTCTTAGTAGCTTGTGAATTTTATGCTTTATCATTTATGTCAGTATTTCCCAAATAATTGTCATCCATCTTCTCAAATTGAGATGCATTGATTTTTTGTTATCTCTTTGAGAAAGATACCAAGCAAGCAAGTAGATTGAATATTTACAACATTAATTGTGTGTTTACATTGGAGGAGCAGCCCACTCTAATTGTGTGGGGAGAGCAAGATCAGATATTCCCTCTGGAATTAGGCCACAGACTAGAAAGGTGAGATTTCCATCAGTAGAAGTTCATGTTGTTTGTTTATAATTTGCATTGCCTTAAGCATGGCGTGTGTATGGAGCAGGCATATAGGGGAAAATGCTCGAATTGTGGTCATTAAGAATGCAGGGCATGCAATGAACTTAGAAAAGCCCAGAGAGTTTGCCAAACACTTGAAATCATTTCTTATTGGTGGTACAGAGTTATGTCCTTCCTCACAACCTTCTTTCAAGGAGCAAATCCAGAAGGCACTTTCTTTTGATTTCAGTAAGTCATCATAGCACTTGTCTTTTCCACAAGGGAATCAAGACGATGAAGATTGCAATTTATAACTTTATAGCATCTAGAAGATAGAACCAACTCTCCTGCCGCCTGTTGGCTCAGTAGTCAGTGCAGGTTGAGTTTGTGGGAAGAGCTCTCTGGTTCGATCCCCACAAAACACATCCTTAAGAAGGGTTGAGGAGCATTAACTGTAACTAAGCTCCGGATAGGACTACCCCTGGTAATAGGGAATCCTTTTGCTAAAAAAAACTTTCCTGCCACATATCCAATTTTCAATATTTCTTGGAAGAATTACTTTTTCTTTTTTGGGGATGAAAGGGATTACAATTTTTATTTTGCTGGCTTAAGTATTAAGGCAAGCAAACGTTTTAGATTAACTAATATTTTCCACTTTTCGTCATGCTTGGATGAGAGAAGCTTTTCTGTTATTTATTTATTCAACGTTGTTTTTGAAAACAAATGTATAGTTACCTACGAAATCTCAATGTACATTACTTATTTTTTTTATCTGCAGTTAGGAATTTGTCAGGCTGGGGTGCATTGGCATGGTGTGGTGGTCTATTATTAGAGGCAGTATTCGAAATCAAATTAGTAATGGTGATAATCTTTCTTCTAAATTTCTATATTTGTTTGCTCTTTCTTTCTGATAATTAAGATCAACCAAACAAAGTAATCATTTGCAGTTATCCTGTATGGATTCAAATCAAAATGACCCATATTTCTCTTATTTGATTATGAGAATAAAAATAATTTAAAAACAAGGTGTAAATCTCATCTCATTATTATTATTATTATTATTATTATTATTATTATTATTATTATTATTAATTTTAAAAAAACAGGCGCAACCAGACTAGTTTCAAGTCAAATCCGTGTTTGTTGTTATTTCCTAAAGGATGACTTTGAAGTTTTAAGCATTCCCAGCGTACACGGCATTTTATCCAAGAAATTTCGCACAGATACAGTGGTAACAGGTATAATTAAATAAAAAATTAATATAATATCAAAATAATTTTCACATTTGAAAAATATTATTCCTTTCATTTTTTAATAAATTTTTGTCTAATCCTTTTGACATATTATTTTTCTATAATAATTATTTCTTTTATTAATTAAATAAAATTAAAATTTTTGAAATAATAATGAAAGTAGACATGACAATTTGGGTTACCGTCCTAGTTTTGTCAGGGCTAAATAATTCAGGAGTTATTTAAACTTTTAAAATAAGTGTCTAAACTCTATATTTTTTTAAGTTGGCCCAATTGCACTAACCTAAAAGTAACCTTATAATAGCTAAAATGTCTGAGACTTTTTCGGATTTCTTTATAATAGGTGTATTTTAGGGCTGATAAATAGTTTAAATTTATGAATATACACGCTTATTTTATTATTTTAATATATAAATACACTAGTGTAATGCTATTTATTTAGTATTCTAGAAGTTATGTAAGCCAAGTTAGACATTCTTATGTTAACTATATTTTGACAAAAAAGAAACTAAAAGTAACCGACGGGATAAGGGATTAAGGGAGGATATTCTAAGAACCAAATTGAATTGAACTTGAACGGTCCAATGCCCAATGATATTCTCTCCCGGAAACATCCATCCTACACCAAAAATAAAATAAAAAACCATGGGTTGTTGTTAATTTGGTAAATAGAACATAAAAAGATTCTACACAACTCACATTAGATTTAGATTTAGGGCCGCTAATAAATTTAACAACATTAAACATTTCCATTATAAACAAGAGGAGGCGCTAATACGCGTGACAAACAATGAGTAAAAAGAACAATATGGAGGGGACGATGCCGCTGCCACTACCGCTACCACCGCTCTTACGTAACCTCATAGCTTCCCTTCTTAACAACGCCGATAACTCCTTTCTCTTTTTTGCCCAAAACTACAAACTCCTCCAAACGCTGCGTTTCATTCTTCTATCCTCCTACATCTTCCTCCTCCGTTTTCTTCCTTCCTTTTTATTCCTCGACAAATACGACGCCGTCAAGTTCAAACCCCACAAATACGACACCCGCGTCCCCCGAAACGACACCGCCATCGGCCGCGCCCTTTCGCAGCTACTCTCCACCCTAAACGACATCCCCGTCAGTTCCAGGAAGTACGAAGTGGTTCGATCCCTGGCGGAGAAGATCATCGACGACAACCACAGCGACGGCGTCCACGAGCTGCGCGAGGTTAACCGCGTGGTTCTCTCGGAGGCGTTTGTGAGGGCGCTGAGGCAGCTGGAAGCGACGGTGGCGGAGCAGGGGGAAGTGGAAGGGGAGGGTGATGAGTACTATTACAGGGCGAGGATGAGGCTGAGGCGGGTGGTGAGGGCGGTTGGTTGGAGGGTGAAGAGGGGAGGAGAGGGGGTTCCGGCGGAGAAGCTGGCGGCGGAGCTTGTATGGATGGCTAAGAAAATGGCGGATTGTGGATGCGCCGAGGAAGCGGTTCGGCGGTGGGCGGCGGCGTCTAATTTGGGCAGCCTCGCTCTTTCTGCTGACCCGCGTTTGCAGTCTTCGCTTCTCAAACTTGCAGGTATTTTCTTCCCCTTTTCTCAATTCAATTACACATTTCTTCTCAATAATAATTAATTAGTAATCTTTTCTCTTTTATTTTTTTCATTGCCAAACAATATATTTTCCTTTTATGTTTGTGAAATGATGGGAAATTGGACTGGACATCATTCGCTGCCCTAAAATAAAGATAATGGCAAATGAATTGTGAACAACTGATCATAATTTGTCAAGACTCAAGAGTATTAGCGGTGGTTATCATTCCTCGCAAGAAGACAAATATTTTCCATCCACTTGTTATTCTAGCAAAGCCGTATGTTAAAAATATTATACTAAACTCACGAGCCCCACTAAGAAAAAAAAAAATAGCAAAAATTATACATATTATAAAGTATACGAATTGTGTAAGATTTATGAATTTTAAACTTAAGTTATAGTAAAAATGTAGATAGTAATGGGGGTTGAATGAACCTTTTACTTTTCAATTATGATACAACTGCATGGCTTGAGTTTGAATATAGGAGGAAATGAGGAATGACCTGTGCTTAGACAATATACAATTCTATTTTAAATCTTTGTTAAGGTTATATTTGAATTGATGAAAAAGTATAGAATAAAGTAGAATGAAATGCTAAATTTAATTCTTTGAATTGTTTGCAATAAGATAAAAGGAATGGAACTGGTTGGAACACATTCCATTTCATTCAATACTTTCTTGTTTACCTTTCCCTTCTATCAGTCCTTTTTATTTTTTTCCTTAATTTCATTGTAAAAATATCTAAGCAATAAAATGCAATTCATCTCATTCCATTCTATTTATCACTAGATACCTAAACATAACCTTAGGAGGATTCTTTAGGTGTACACATTTAAATATTGAGTAGTATTGAGGAAAATAAACTCCAAGCACTTAAGCGTTTCTTAATTTTCAGTAATTATTGACAATGTCAATGACATTGTAGTTAAAATAAAAGACAGTAACAACCTATGTAAAACAGATGGTAAACATTCAATTATTATACAGAGTGACTATGAATTTATAGCCTTCTTTTTTGTATGTTGGCTTGAAAAATTAGGTTTTTGTGTGTGCTTGCGAGTCAAAATTTACGAAAAGTTCTTTGTGGTTCTCATTGTATAATTATGATGCCTGGTTGGGTTTGACTTCAAAACTGGAGTGTATAAACCTCATGGAGAATGTTCATATATATGTGGCCGTGTCTCTTTTTCTTTGATCGATATTAACAATCCCAAACTTTGACAATGTCCAATTTCATTATCAAACGAGGGGGAAATAACGTGACGGTGTCAATAACATTATCAACATTATACATCAAGATAATTAAATTTGGGTCAATCATATAACACACTTAGTTAAGTTATATTCTCTAACAAATGGCTTGAATTTTTGTGGCAGCATTCCTATTCAAGGAAGGCAAAGACATGGGCGTAGATGAAATTGAGGAAAGCAAGATGAAGCCATGGATGCAAGTCAAGTTAAAGATGTTGCAGTCATGGCTGCCATTGTTGTGCAGGGCCAGTAATGGCACCGATGCCCCAGCTTTAAGCATCAGCGAGAAGGCTGAGTTAGAGAGGGTGTTGGAGGGCATTATAGAAGGGTTGGAACAAGAGGAGCAGGAGCAGGTTCTTTCTCTCTGGCTCCATCATTTTACACATTCCCCATCCTCTGATTGGCCAAACCTCCATTCATGCTTTGCTCGTTGGTGCAGTGCATCTCGCATGCAGTTGCTGCTTTTGAATGAAAACTAAGATTAGAGATTAAAGAAGACTAGCTATACAATGCAATTCATCAGCCTGTAGATTTTAGAGTTTCGATCACCAGGCCACTTAATGTCTTGCATACACCTTTAATATAATATAATAAAAAGTATTGTTATCAGGGGCTTAGATAGAGAAAATGTAGATAGATAATGTATAATTAAAAATTTATGACCATTATATTATACTATTGATAAATTTGGTAGCTGTAGATTATCGACTATCGAGTAATATGGTTCAGGTCTATGGGTTGGGTATCTCATTCTTAGAAATGGAATTGTTGAAAAAGTTTATCAGATATGTATGGTTATCAATATATCATTCAACTTTTTGGGGAATAAAATGTTATGGGTCAGGATCACATTACAATCGACTTTGAATAAAATATCAAACTCCTCAGAAAAGGAGAGTTGTGGCTCTTGCAAACGGGTTGTAGAGTGCATGGCAATTGGCCATAAGTCAAGTTAGGCTAAAAAAAAGTTAGGGTCATCTTGCATGGCTCGGATGAAACTGCAAGTCAAGGAGGCAGCGCTGGCCTAATCAACCAATCAAAACAAAGCCTTGGTTCTTAGAAACAGTTCTATTCTGATTCACACAAACGACTAAAAGGGGGAAAAGGATGCATTTTATTACTAACCTGCTGCATGCATTTCCATCGTTATCATGCAAACTGCTAGCCTTCCTCTCGTGCTACTATTAGTTGTGTCACATTACAATCGACTTTGAATAAATATCAAACTTCTGAGAAGACGATAGTTGTGGCACCTGCAAACAAAATGTGGTCATTAATCAGTTTAGGCTCATCTTGCGTGGTGTTGGTGGACATGGTCTTTGAAGGATAGAACAAGATGAAGAAAGTGATGCACTAAGGGTGGATAAGCACTCTGCTTTAATTCCAAAATTTTGGGTGCGACTTAGGTTAATGGCGAATTTCTTTTGAAAATATAATGAAGATCTTTGAGTATGGTTTGCACCCGAAAACACAAGGCAAGACAACAATAGTTTTTATGGAATGATAATTTGAAGACAACAATAGTTTTGTGCACTCAAAGATGAAGGCAAATAAATTCACACATGCCTGTCAAGGTTTCTAGAGTTAACATTGATGTTGCTCGAAAGAGATAACATATAAATCCTTCCATATATCATAGATGATGTATATTTGGGCATAAAATATAAATGATAAAATCACATTCTGTGTTTTAGAAATTGAAAAAGAAAATATTGATATTAGAGGATATAAAAAAAATAAAAACAAGTAATCCTAATTGTTCATACTTCATGAAAGAGACCCAGATACTAAATTCATTTCTACACATTGGAAGGATAAAAAAATGTTATGCCTGATAATGAAAGGATGGATACTACTTAAAAGCAAGTAAAAAAGATGGAAGCCTACCTGCTCAACTTTACTATGAAAAATACGATTCAAGAAGCCGCTATGGTATTTGCTTTGGTTAATCTTGCCAATTTCGTGGTGTATCTTTTCTAGCAAATGGGCATATGTTATTCCAGAATGTTCTCTGATTGTTTTTGTCAAGAGATAGGTCATTAGACCGCTCATCTCTTTTCCACCAAAAGCCTGCGCAGGTTGGTCACAAGAGGTGAACAAGTATCTCTGTTGCATTTCATTTCATTACAGTTACAGATGAAAAATATTAAAGATTCTTACTGCAGTTTCAGCAGCCATCTGATTGTCTTCACAAGCACTGAGACAGATAACCAAACCACCACTTGTATCTTTAACAATAGGTTCTTTACTTGGGGGCTTGTTATCCACCCATTTCCATTTGCCACTGCAAACAAAGCAGCATACATGAGACGAATCAGTTGATCTTCAAAAAATTAGAATAGAAGCAGAAAATCAAATGGAACAAAACATTAAAAATAGGCTTACTTTACTTTTGTATAAACATGCATGAGATCAAGAGTTGTTGCACTATGACCTGAATCAAAAATAGCATGAAGTGTGACACCGTTCTTGAGTGGCCGAACAATGGTAGAATTCATTTCATTGTCAGTGATCATTCCTTCTTTTATAAAATCAACAGGACAAATAGCTTCATCAAGGTCGTCAATTTCATCTCCTTTGTCATCTTCAGCTGGTTGTTGCAAACCATGTCCAGAGAAGTAGAACACCAGTGAGTCTCCTGCCTGGCAGCCATTCACTAGCCACTTTAAGGATTCCATTATGTTCCTCTTTGTTGGAATTAAATTGGGATTGATCTCTTCTTCTGCAGCATACAAGTTTAGGAATAAAATTATTCTGTATCTTTTATTATTTTCTATGTATGATGATGGCCGGCAGAGACATAAAATATAACTTGATAGATAAGGGGAAAAACAAAAAACTGCCTAGTTATTGGTCCAATAGTAATCCTAATCAATAGCTTAGTGCTCACGCTGTCAATACAGGAAATTTTCATCTTCTATAATAGTATTATACTGCGTTCTAGTCATGTGAAGTATCAAAGTATATTATATTATTCTTTCAATTTTATTTCGTTATTCATTCAAACAAACAGGAAATATCAAAGAAGAAATAAGATTTAAATGAACACATTAAAGGCTTGTTTGATTTACATCTTCATTCCTGTTTTTATTTCTTGTTTTTCTTTTACAAAGAAAAAACTGGAAATGTTAGAAACAGAAATTTTCGAATCATATCAAAGTTTCTATCAGATTAGATACATACCTGTGAGGACACGTATACTCTCCATTTGGAAGTTAAATTTATTAAGCAGTAGAGTTTTCATGTTAATAACGTCATTAATGGTTCCCTTGAGACTGAACCTCCTTTTGCTGTATGTAACTCCACAGAGAACTGCGCGCTTACGTGGTCTGGATGAGGAAGGAGCTGCTGTTAAAGGAGGAGATGACAAACCTCTATTTTTGAACAATTTGTCTTCCCCTGTTGTTGCTGTGGACAAGGAGGATGACGATGTTGAACTAGAACTACTTTTACTCACCAATTTTTCATTCCCAGATGTACATGTTATCTGCTTTTCGCTGCTATCTTCCCGTGTCCATGAAAATGATCGTTGCTCATTATAATTATAACTACCTGGTGGTGGCCGAAGGTAATAGAGTCGTTCAACTCTATTAATGACTATTACATGAACATTCCCATTCCCATTTCCTGTAACGTGCCCTGTAAGATTTACAAAACCTCTATTGATCTGTTGGACAATGTCACCCTCGCGTCCTGCTCGATGATCACTCATCATGGAGGAATTAGTAATTAGACTTACTATTCAACTAAGTGCTTTTTCATGCCATCTATTAAGCAGGGAAATAAAATGCTTCCCAATAATGAATCTGAGTGGAAGCTAAATTCTGATTGAAATTGGTCCTTTGCCAGATGATAAGAAAGAAACCCGGCTGAACTCAGTGGCGAATCTTACTTTTGTTTTGTGTCCAATATATATATATCACCTCATCTTTCTTTGGCATAGTCAATCAAAGACTAAACCAGCAAGAACCAGATGCTGCCAATTTTCTATTTCTTTGGTTGTAGAATATTACTGTAGCTTTTTTTTTAACCTTTTTCTTTCTAAGATTATGGGGAAAGTCATTTTCTAATTATTGCATCCAAAAAAGGTGGACAGCTGTTATTTAGGATCAAAAGAACACATGCGCTGCGCGTTACCGAACTAGCCCAATTGTCAACTTCTTGTGGGCAATTCTTTCAGAGTACTCTTCAAGAAATCAACTACGTTTCACATCCTCATTCATATACTCTTTCACGTTTTATATCTAGCTAGCTAGCTCCTCTGCATAAGATCATATATTCTTTCAGAGGAGCAGGAGCAGGTTCTTTCTCTCTGGCTCCATCATTTTACACATTCCCCATCCTCTGATTGGCCAAACCTCCATTCATGCTTTGCTCGCTGGTGCAGTGCATCTCGCATGCAGTTGCTGCTTTTGAATGAAAACTAAGACTAGAGATTGAAGAGGACTAGCTATACCATGCAATTCATCAGCCTGTAGATTTTAGAGTTTCGATCGCCAGGCCACTTAATGTCTTGCATACACCTTTAATGTAAAATTAATAAAAAGTATTGGTACCAGGGTCTTCGATAGAGAAAACTAAGCAAGTAACCCGTGTGATTTATATTATCAAATATTTTTAATAAAATAATAAAGATAAACATTACATTTAAATAATAAATTATATAAAAAATATATATAAGATAATAATGTGTTTTGATGTTTTTATCATTATATGATTTACTAATTTAGATATTAATACATTTACCTTAGGAGTTTGATTGTTTTTCGATGATACTTGTGTTTTATAAACCTATAATTAAATAGTTGGCTTACATGCCTATAATTAAATAGTTGGCTTACATGAGAGAGGATATTTATGGTACAAAGGGAAAAAACATTTGCAGGAAAATTTATCCGTGGTGACAGAATATATCAGTAATATATAAAGGTATATATAGCAACCTCTCGGTTGCTATACACTAAAATGAAAGTAGAGAAAATTAATCAGTTTTAAAAAAAGAGATCAGGAAGGGTGCGCACCTGTAATTATGTAATGATACAAAAAAGTATGAATGAATAATGAGATAAACTGTTTTAATATAACAATATAAAAAGAAAATTAAAGTGTGGTAAAAGGGGAGGAAAGAAAACGGTTGGTAAGAGCACAACTGCCACCGTGGAGGATACTCGTGATTTATAAAAACAACACTCTTGTAATTAAACATATTAATAAGAATGAATAATAAGAGGAAATATTTCATTATAAGAATGATAAAAAAGAAAACAAATATGTGATAAGAAAGCAAAAAAAGAAAGAAAACAGTAGAAGGAAGATTGTGTCCCGTGGAGTATATACATGTGGTTCATAAAAAAATCACCTTATTAAAATGATAATGAAAAAATTAAAGAATGTAAGTGAGAAAACATGACACATAGGAAACAATTTTAATATAGATAGAATAGATAAGAGAGATAATAGATTAAATTATTAATGAATAAAATAATGAGACAAATGATACGTTGAAAAAATGAAAAAAATTAACATCTTAAATAATAAAAGAATTTAAAGAGTAAGTAAAAAACTTTTGTTGGAAAGAAAAAAAAGAAAAAAAAGGGAACAGTTGTTCCCGTGTCAAAAAAAATTTAGAGAATGGGCGAAAAAAATTATTGACACGTGGCATAGGGTGGTTACAAAAAAGTATGAATAAATAATAAGATAAACTGCTTTAATATAATAAAAAAATTAAAGCGTGGTAAAAGGGGATGATAGAAAAAGGTTGGTAAGAGCACAGCTGCACCCGTGAAGGATACTCGTGATTTATAAAAACAACACTCTTGTAATTAAACATATTAATAGGAATGAATAATAAGAGGAAATGTTTCATTATAAGAATGATTAAAAAAGAAAACAAATATGTGATAAGAAAGCAAAAAAAGAAAGAAAACAGTAGAATGAGGAATGTGTCTCGTGGTGTATATCCATGTGGTTTATAAAAAAATTACTTTATTAAAATGATAATGAAAAAAAGAAAGGAAAAAAAGTTTTTGCTGAAGAGAAAAATTTTAAAAGAAAAAAAGGAAAAAAAAAAGAAAAAAAGGGAACGGTAAAAAAAAAGAGGAGGTATTGCAGCAATCGTGTCCCCACACAAGCCTTGCCATGTTCCTACACGAACATG
The DNA here is from genome assembly GCA_026901365.1 of Sesbania bispinosa. Classification (NCBI taxonomy): domain Eukaryota; kingdom Viridiplantae; phylum Streptophyta; class Magnoliopsida; order Fabales; family Fabaceae; genus Sesbania; species Sesbania bispinosa. The sequence goes on along the minus strand of QLOH01000031.1, from coordinate 1,889,647 downwards.
GCAGAGAGTAAAATTCAATTTCTGTAGCCTCTAGAGTTATCGTGTCCTCACAAAAAAATAGCTTGTTCCCACACGAACATGACAGAATGTGAATTGCTCAATTTGCACCTCCTCTCAAAATTTCACTATTTGACTCTTTCTCACACTTCAAAAAATGCTTCTCTTTACTTCTTTCTTTCTCATTTTCCAGAAAATTCCTAAAAACAACAAAACAATGAAAAATTAGAGAAAAATGACTAATATTTACTAAAACCATCTAAAATACAGACAAACTCAATTATGTACAATTTTAACTACAAATTTACAAAATCATCAAACTAAACAACTAAAAACTACCTAAAATTAATCTATAAATCTACTACTAAAGTGGATTTATCACTAGCCACTTTAAGGATTCCATACTATTCAACTAATTAAGTGCCTTTCTTTCCATGCATGCCAACTACAAATGCTAGCTTCCTTTCCTTATGAATCTTAGTTGAGTTGAAGTTAAATATTCTGATTTAAATTGGCCCTTTGCCAGATGATAATTAAGAAACCCGACTGAACTCAGTGCCGAAACTTACTTTTGTTTGGTGTCCAAGATATATATATCACCTGATTTTTCTTTTGCATAGTAGTCAATCAAAGACCAAAGCAGCGAGAACAAGATGCTGCCAATCGAATATCGCTGTAGCTTTTTAACCTTTTCTCCTAAAATGGGTAAAAAAAATTTATAATTTAATTATAGCCTCTTTGTTTTGGTCTAATAATTATAGCCTCAAAGAAATAAAAAAGTACTCTTTCAGAGTTACCAACAAAACAACACGTTACCAAACTAGCACAGTTGTCAATTTTTTGTGGGCAACTCTTTCAGACTACTCTTCAGGAAATAATTAAATACTAGATATAGTCTAACGCGCAACACGTGATACGCCTTATATAATCTTATAATTCATTTTTAATAAAAAAATATGAAATATAAAAAGAAAAATGTTAACGAGTGTCCTTTAGACATTAGTTAATAAATTAAAAGTAAAAAAATTTTATTGGAATGTGTAACCTTTAATGTTATAGATGTAATTACTATCTTGATTTCCAATAAAAATCTTTAATATGTGAGTCCTTAACCATCGTCCTTAATTAGGGCACTCGTTAGTAGGACCCTAATAAAAATAATTTCTAATTTCATTTAATTTAGAGGTGGTTTAAAGATTGGTGGTGGCTAAACCCACTAGGGTTGGCCTAGTATGATTGGGGGTTTTGGTAGTTTAACATGAGATTGTATGTTCAAATCTCATTACTTTCCTTGTACATTGAAAAAAAAGATTGGTGGTGGTTTTATTTGCTTCAATGAGTTCTACTTAAAGTAATAAATTTCCTTTATAACTTACATTAACATAATGATGAATAATAATAAAATAACTAGATATAGACCCACACAAATCTTATAATTCATTTTTAATAAAGGGGGAAAAGTATGAAATGATGATAATAAGAATAATTTCTAATTTCATACAATTTAAAGGTGGTGTAAAGATTGGTGGTGGTTTGATTTCCTTCAATGCATTGTACATAAAGTAATAAATTTCATTTATAACTTACATTGACATAATGATGGATAATGAGAAAATAATGATTAAGAATGACAATTTTAGAATATTAAGAATTGTAAGGTGGGTATATTACATATTATAATAGATAATATATTGCGAGGAAATTCAAAATGTAGAGGTGTCCCCTCATATTAATTATTGTCGTTGTAGCAAAATTAGACATAGATGGTGACTTCAGAGTTGATGTGGCAAATAGCCCGTCGGTCAACTTTAATATATATAATAAATAGATAGATAATATATAAATAGATAATAGATAAAATGTAAATGGATTTATGCAAATGAATAAATAATGTTATAAATATTTTTAAATAAAAATATGAATTAAACATATAAAATATAATGATAATATAATTGATGTTTTTATATTAAGTTGAGTAAAAACTTTTCAACCTCCCTTATTATAAGGGATAAAGGAAACTAAATGATAAATCGTGTGAATTTTAATTACTATAAGAGAAGAGCAAGTGGAGCCATTATTGCAAGTTGAGAAAGTGAAAGGGTGCACGATTAAAATGATGACACGTAGGTTAAATAGTAAGGTGGCAATAATAGTGTACAAATGGTAACATTATATTTCGCGGTTTGGCTTTAATATATATAATAGACAAATGATTATGAATGACAATTTTAGAAGGGTTAAATATGTTTTTAGTCTCTGAAATTTGACCCGAATTTGATTTTAGTCCCTAAACTTTAAAATCGTTGGTTTGAGTTCCTCATGTTCTGAAATCACGTAACTTTAGTCCCTCCCCTTAACACTGTTAACTTTGACGCTGACGTGACAAACGAATTTCTATGTCAGTTTATCCAGTCACTTTCAATGACCATTATGTGGCAATTGAATTACAATTCAGCTTATCCAGGCAGTTTTATGACCTTCCTTATTCATGAAAAATGTGAAGTTAAATTTAATAAGACCCTAAATAAAATCTGACTATATAAGCTGAGGTGTAATTCAATTACACAACATGATCATTGTAACTGGCTGGACAAGCTGATACAGAAATTTGTTTGTTACATCAGCGTCAAAGTTAACAGTGTTAAGGGGAGGAACTAAAGTTACGTTATTACAGAACATGAGGGACTAAAGTTAATTTTATAATTTAGGGTTTATAATGTTTGTAATTTTGGGATTTTTGTAATTTTATTCGAAAATCTGCTATAAGAATAGTCTTAGCTTTGCTACATTGTCTTGATTCATCATATAAGTTGATGGCTTGAGTTTCCTACTCTGGCATCTTTTGTGCTCTAATTTGTTTTGTAATTAACTCATTTTTGTTTATCATTGAGATTTTCATATTCCTCTGGCATTGTAGGTATGCAGTTGCTGCTGCTGTTGGCGACCTAATTAAAGCTTGAAATTCTTCTCTACTATATTTTGGGAATAAAATGTTATGGGATCAGGATATATATATCACATTACAATGGACTTTGAATAAATATCAAACTTGTCAGAAGAGGAGAGTTGTGGGTCTTGTTGCAAAGAGCGCATGGCATTGATCAAGCGGCCATAAGTCAAGTTAGGCTGATCTTCCATGACTTGGATGAAACTGTAAGTCAAGGAGCCACCGCTGACCTATATATATATAATCAACCAATCAAAACAAATTAATTAAGCCTTGCTAGCTTCTTAATTAGAAACACACAGTTCTATTCTATTCTGATTCACCCAATTAAATTAAGGATTAGAAGGTAGGATGCTTAATTTTGATTACTAACCGATGTGTCTGCAACAAGTCCATCACTAGTCGAAATGCTAACTGCTAGCCCTCCTCTCGGGCCTTTGTAACCACCGAGGTGTCTATCTTCCCATGCACAATAACCTTTTCTGTTTCAAATTAAAAAAAAAAAAAAATCAAATTTAATATTACCTATATATGTAAAATTAATTAATGTAGTATAGCCTAAAGAAGAAGTTTTAGTTTGAGGACATGCAAGACAAGATTAATTCTTAAATAAATAATTAACTGACCGGTCCATCCTGCACATAAATGGTAAATCAAGAATTGTCGCACTAAAGGTTGCATCAACAAGGGCATGGAGTTTGGCACGGTGAGGTAGAGGCCTAACAATTGTAGCGTTGATTTCATCGTCGAGTATCTTCCCCTCTGCCTCATGATCAACAGGGCATATCGCTTCACTGAACCCATCAATCTTATCCATGATACGGTCTAGTACCTTTTCTCCATGTCCATAAAAGTAGAACACTAAAGAGTCCCCTGGTTGGCAACCCTCAACCAACCACCTCATTGCCATTAGCATGTTACGTTTGGTTGGGATTCTCCCTGGGTTTCTCTCCTCTGGATCATCTATATATCATCAGAAACAATGACAATTAATATTATAAACAAGCTCTAGCTAGCTATTTTATATATGCCATCAAATTAAAGTTAAACAGCTAGCTAGCTACCTACCTACCTGTTAGCATGCGAATGGAATCACTATGGAAACCCATATTGTGAATGAGAAAGTATTTCATGCGCCGAACATTATTGACAGAACCTTTAAGGCTGTTACGCTGATGATGATAACTAATGCCAAATAACACAGCCCTCTTGTTACCACCATAATATGTAGAATTAGGAGGAGCCCTCAGTAGTCTCAGTGGCCAAGGCTGGTGGTTAGTGAAGGTAGGATAATTAAATGGTACTGCATCATCATTCTTTTCTTCCCATGGGCATGGCCGAGGATAATTGAATCGGTCAACATGATTAATGTAGATATAAACATTTCCATTCCCATTTCCTATGACTTGCCCATTTAGATTTACAAAACCTCTACTCATCATCTGTTTGCCACTGTCAATATCCTTATTATTATATCCTCCTCGTCCTGCAGGATGACCACTCATACTCATTATCAGATCAATTGCTTGCTATATTCAACCAACCATGCCAACTACTAAGCTTGCTTGTATATATGCAGGGAAATAATAAATTGCTTTGCTTCCTTAGTACCTAACTAACCTAATGAAACTGAGTTGAAGCTAAATTCTGATTGAAATTACCCATTTGCCACTCAATAAGAAAGAAACCTGGCTGACGGAACTCAACTCAGTGGCGCATTTGTGACTTTTCAATAATCACAGACTAAAGCAGCAAGAACCAGATGCTGCGAATTTTCCACCTTTGGCTGTGGAATGGAATATCATCGTAGCTTTTTAATCTTACTTTCTAAAAAAAGAATTCTTTTCCAATGTTCTAATGTTCTTTTCTAACCTGACGATTTTGCAATGCTCTTTATGCATTGTTCAATCACAAAATACTCTAGAAATAGAATTGGCTTACTAATGTGGTGGCATATTGAATAGCAATAGACCAAGCACTTGTGGTTGTGGATAAATGAAATTTCCTTCCCAAAGTAATAAGCCAACTAATAAACATTGCCTTTTGCAATGCACATGCAAAAAAGCTTATAATATTTTAAAAAGATTTAAATATATTTTTAGTTTATCGTTTTCATTTTAGTCCCTTTAATTTTTTTAGTTTTTTATCCTCACAAAATTATTTCTTTTTAAAATAGTCCTCGTTGTCAAAGTTGTTAGTCTTGTTGATGTATCTGTTAGTGCAGAAGTTGATATCGCATTCCCACTCTTATGAGGCATCAAATTTGTCAATTAACAATTCAATAATTTATTAATATACATAATAAATAGAAAAATAGTTTTTCAAACCTAAAAAATGTAAAAAGAATTACATTTTTTAGACAAAATTTCCCTCTTAATATTGTTCACCGTTTGTTACAACCATAATTTATGCTGCTATAAATCTATATTTGTTCTACTTACTATGCTTGTTGTGACGAAGTGTGGCAGACACTTCGATGGTGTTGAAGGAGATTCGGTGGAGAGATTTAGATTATTACATTTTGAATTATGATTTTGATTGAAAATGATTAGTGTAGGATGTCTTTGAATTATGTTATTGCTTATGTAACCCCAAATTAAAATGTTTTTATCTGTGGTATGAATTGGCTATTGAGAAATTTTTTTGCTTATGGTTGATATGGAAGGATGCATGTAACCGGGATGAGGATATAAATGAGTGTAATATTAGCGAGGGTATTGAGGATGAGAACGATGTTGGGGAGGGTGATGATGAGCGTGCTGACAGTGATAACAACATGAAAGGGATTCACTTTTCTGATAGTAAGTGCAGTCTTTAATTCAGGTGAGGTCTATCTAGCTCAGATGTGTAACAATGGGGTTTTAGGGTTGTTAAGAGTTGGAATAACAGACACGAAGCTAAAAATTGGAAGATTGTATGTCATAGGTTGTGAAATTGGGGTTGAATAAGAAAAGTGTCATGCCAGTTAACATGTAACAGCAACATCAGTAAGTTGTTAAGCTAGTTTAACGGCGAGGACTATTTTGTAAAAGAATGATTTTGTAAGGATGAAAAGCTAAAAAAAAAAATTGGCAGGACTAAAATGAAAACAAGTGTATTTTTTAAGGACTAAAAACATATTTAAGCATTCTTATAATTAGATAAAAGCTAGCAAAATTAAACTCATTATATACATGGGTAGAGTCAACAAAATGGACTAGTCCACCTGGCTAATCCGCAAAAATGTAGGGCTCAGACACTTATTTTATAAGTCTGAATAACTCATAGGTTTTTTAGCCCTGTCCGATAAAGCCCGCTTGTGAATACCCAATTTTATCCGGGCTAAAATTAGTTTTGTTTTAATTTCAATTTCAATTTCAGTTGAATTTGATTTACAAATAAAAGCTCAAAATAAAAAAAAATTCAAAAAAAAAATAATAATATATAAATCTGAAAATAGTTTTAAAACTAAAAAATAAATAGTCTAGAAATTCAAAAAAATAAATTTGATATTTAAAAAAAAAAGAAAAATCTAAAAAAATCAAATAAAATAAAAAAAATAAAAAATTACAATTCAGAAAATAAAAAAATCCGAAAATAAAAAGTAAAAATTCTAAAAATGATTTTAAATTTCAAATTTAAATCATAAAAATAATAATAAATCTGAAAAAGGTAAGAAAAAGAAAAGAAAAAACTTATACCTTGACCAGATAGTTACTAAGTGGGATAAAGATAAGGTTGCTGTTAAAGTGGACAAAAACGGAGGAGAAATGGGGAGTGGTTGTTTGATATTGTGGACGAAGTAGTTACCTCTCAGCTAGGTATAAAAGGAACCAAACTACACTGAAGAAAGGGGCTAAAAAAAAGGGATTCACGGTTAAAAAAAAACAGAGGCCTACTGATTTACAGAGAAAGGAAGAGATTAACACAGAAAAAGATAGAACAGAGAAGAAGAAGAAAAAGAAGAACGAGAGGGATAGGAAGCACCAGAGCGGCACCAATAATCAGTAGAGAGAAATTCAGCCTTGAGGTTTTATTTCACTCTCCTATTTCTGTTGTCTCATATCTTTTGTTTCTTTGCATTTGGGTCCTTAAATATTGATGTTGTATGATTAATTTATTGAGTTAATTTATGATGATCACATTCAGTCACACACGGAAATCAAATGAACCCAAAGTATAAACAGAGTAATGCAAATAAAAATCAAAGTCCGGTCCAAATTTACAGTCCAAATCAGAGTCTAATTTACAGTCAAAGTCTCATTTACAATCAAGAACAAATATAGGAGAAATTGTCAAATAAATCAGGGTCCAATTTACAGTCCAATCCAAAAGAAAAGAGAGAATGTAGGTAAATCAGAGTCATAATAATAGAGAATAATTGAAACAGAGTGAGTTTGAGAGTGAACAGATGAAATTTACAGAAATAAGAAAACACCTTGAACCATCTCATCACCGCCGCAGCGCTGCCATTGACCACCGCGATGTGTCCCTGCGAGTACCAGCCGCCGCGCCGTTCGTTGCAACTCCGTTCAGTCCAGCCGCACCACCAAGCAGCTCCGCCGTGTCGTCTCTGTGCCACCCCCTGTACTGAACCTGCGTCTGACCGTCTCCGTCGCACCACCGTGGCTGGAGAACGCTCAGCCATCGTCTCCCTCCCTCGCGCGCAGAATCGTCTTCCATCAGCCACCTCCGCGTCCGACCGCGCCGCCGTGCGCACCGCTTCAAGCCGCCGCGCCTCTCTCCCTTCTTTTCCCTTTCTTTCTTTCCCTTTTCTTCTTCTTTCATTTCTCACAGCCATCTTCTCCCTCTCCTTTCTTTCCCTTTCTCCCCCTTAGGTTTTAGGTTATTTTGATTGTGTGTGTGAGTGAGAGAAAGGGGCGTGAGGGTTTGAAAAAAAAAACCTGATCCCTTTCATTCTTTTTCTTAAAAAAAAATAATAAAAATAATATATAAGAATAAATAAAAAAATAATAAACAAAAATAATAAGTTTTATCCACATTGGTTTTAATTTGTTTATTTGTCTAAGAGTGTGTGTTTTAAATTTTTAACTATTATGTAGTTGAATTTCATGTCAATTGTTTGTTTTGTAAATATTTGTCAATTTTATATCTCTTTATGAATAAATATTAATTCAGATGTTTAATAAATTTAAGAATATTTTATTTTAATCTATGCAATGACTAAATGGGTTAATTGAGCAGTGGATACTGACTTTAACTTATTTAGATCATAAGGGTTTATTGAGCAAACCAAGTGTTTCACTTGAACCCCGTGCAAAAATAGGTTATAATAAAATAGTCCTTTTCAAAAATTAAAAAATTCTTTTCAAAGTTATAAAAAATAAAATATTCCTTTTTAAAATTAAAAATTTCTTTCCAAAATAAAATATTCCTTTTTAAAATTAAAATAAAAAAAAATCCTTTTCAAATTTTAAAAATTCTTTTCAAAATTATAAAAAAAAATAAAATTTCGCAACGACTAATAATATTAATTGGGCAGTGGATGTTGACTTTGATATTATTTAGATCGTAGGGGTTTATTGAGCAAACCAAGTGGTTGAGTTGAACCTCTTGTAAACAAAATTCTTTTCTAGAAATTACCTATTTCAAAAATAACAAAAACGAGCCAAAAAAAATATTTTGCAATCTTTTCTTTCAAATAAAAATCAATCTTTCAAAAAAATAAAAAATCAAATCCAAATCAATCAAACTTCTCATAACTACGTGGCTTTGGTTTTCCCATTGCAGCTGGGGATACATAGGAGCGGGAACCGGCCCCGTCAAGCCCAAATAAATATTTTTCTAAATTTTCCCATAATAAAAAAAAATATAAATAAATTTGTAAATAAAAATAAAAAGATTTTTTTAAGGGGTAAAGTAAATATTTTTCAAAAGTTAACAAATTTGCACAATTAATTAGAGGTAACCGTCTTAGGACGGATGTCGTAGGGTGCTAGTATCTTCCCTACACATAATCGACTCCCGAATCCAAATTTGGTTTCAAAGACCATTTTTTTTAAAGGGTTTTTCGATATTTTCCCTAAAAAATAAATATTGGTGGTGACTCCATTGAAAACGATTTTTCAATACCCTTTTTTCGTTTTGTCGTCTCGTCATGACCCTGGTTTCGACACCGCTACCCACAAAAATTTGCAAAAAATCGGGTTATTCGCAAAAAAAGTAGGGCTCGAATAAAGTCCGCTACACACATCCGGCTGCGTCGGGTAGCCAAATTGTCAGCGCTATTAATTAGACATGGCAAACAAATCCGAACCCGCGGGTACTGACCCGCCCTCGCCCCGACTTTGACGAGGAAAACCCGCTTTGACCGGGTTTAAGTAAAACCCGACCCCGAACTTGCCCCGCTTTTAACGGGGACGGGGGAGGGTTTGGGGGTGTAAGAACCCGTCCCGCCCCCGCCCCAACATAATAATTAAATAATTTTAATATACTAATAGTTAAATAATAAAGGTAAATTTATATATTCTCCTGAAAATATAATATAGTTCTTAAGTTTCTTATTTTTTTAGGATTATCAATGTTTATATTTACATGAAAAAAATGAAAAATAAAGAAGGTGAAATCCCCCGCGGGTTTCCCCGAACCCAACGAGGACCCGCGGGGATGGAGTTGGGTTTCATAATTCCATACCCGCAATCTTTAAACCCGAACCCAAACACGCTCCGACTTTCACGGGGGCGGGGAGAGCAAAACCCGCCCCCGACCCGCCCGTTGTCATGCCTACTATTATTACAGATGAATTATTATTTTTTAATCACATTTTTTATTTTGGTTTGGAACTACATATATATTGTAGACGAGGTAATCCTAGTTGAGTAGGACTGATGGGTTTCTAAATCCCCTTTGATTCAATTTCAAAACTATTATTGTGAAAGCACTACTGTTTTCTTTTCGGTACATGGAGATAAGAAGAGAAAAAGGAAAAATAAAAGCACCATAGAGAAACCCATAACATTAGAAAGCAAAACTAACAATAAATTAGTACCAGGGACATGAAAACCCCAGTATATTATATACACAACTAATCAAAGGATTAAAATATATTAAAATAATAATAAAAATACATCAAAACTTATGATCAAATTATTTTAATATTATCTTTAGCTTTTGAGTTTTGATTTGTTGTGTTTAGAGGCATTAGCCACATATTATAAATTATCCTCAATTTCGATCTAATCAGAATTATTTCATTTAATTGCTGTTAATAAATATCTTTTAAGGGAAATTTCACTCCTTTTCCTCGAGAAACGTTTGAATTACGCTGTATTACCTTTTTTTTATCTCGAGAATTAAGATGACAATTAGACCTACTTATCTAATTGAGATACCAATCCCTCCTAATATATTAAACTAGTGTGTGAAGTGACAACAATATAACTGTACAAAAATAATGAGTTTTAGTTTTTAAATAATTTAATATATTTATTTCAATAAACAAATATTAACCAATGTACGTAATAAATTAATCAATATTTATGTATTATCATATTTATTAACAATAAATTATAATTTGAGAAAAAATTGATATCTCACATAATAAATAATTTAACTGTATTAGAAGTGTGTAGTTATTTATACTGTGAAATATTACAAAATAAAACTCATAAATAATCAAATGATTAAATAAGAAATAAAGTTGTAAATACAAAATGTTCTTGGAGCTCTTGAAAAAAAATAGAAAAATATTGTAAGTTAAAGATATAAATTACAGAAGTCAATTAAATATTTTTTTATTAAAAAGAGAAAGTAAGGAAACATAAATGGAATGTATAAGAAAGTAAAATGATATATATAAAGGTATGGTTAAATGAATCATTTATTATTATTAAAGACATGACATTTAAATTGTACGAAGTTGTATTTTTACATAAAAATATTACTCACAACATATATAACAAAAGATGAATAATTTACATAGGATAACAATATAGATTTTATAGTAGGCTCAAGTGTTGATTCTATTAGCATTATTAGACGATAAAATGCCCTGATTGAGTATTTCATTTAGCATAACTCCATATTATCGTTTAGTATTAATTAAAGTGTTGAGTTATAAATGTAGGAGCAAGTTTGGTTTAACGTTGAAACATGATAAACTCACGTTTCCAACGCTATAGAAACAGTTGCGTTGGGAAATCCAAACTTGAGTTTGACTAGTTTCAACGCTAAATTAAACCAACACATACTAAGACACCTTATTTTATTAAATGCAAGCAATTTTATTGTGTTTGTGCTTTATTATCAAAGGTTCGACTATTTCATTAACAACATATAAGATGCTAAGAAGTGATGTTAAATGAGTTGAAACAACATGTATAAAAAGCTATCAATTAGAGATAATAAATTCCTGAAAATATTTACATATTACTTAATTATACTTTAAATAATCCACTATAATGTGACTTTATTTTATATAATTTTTTACTAAAAAAACATAAAAGATTTACCATTTTCAACATTAATTAAGTTAATTTTTCAAAATACTTGTACATTATACTTGTGTTTAAATAATTTGCCGATTTTTTAATTTCCTTTTCATAATGTTTAATAATGATGTAATATGAAAAGCCCCCAATATTAAGGGATATAAAATTCTATGGAAGTGATATAATCATCTCAACAATGGAAGTCGAAAAGGTGTCTTTGAAAAACAATAAGCATTATTAAAAATGACATTAATATAATTTATGTCTATATGTATTTAATAAAGAATATATAAAAAAATTCTAAAATAAAATATTTTAAGCAAAAGATATTTTTACCCTTAATTTAGGAGGAAAAAATATTTCCAGGACAACCTCCAAACTACCTTACTTTTATATATATAAAGATAAAGATAAAAATAAAGATAAAGATAAAGATGAAATTCCTTGATAATGAATGTGAGACACACTCAAATTGATAGAGCTCTTAGATTAAACCATGCGTTTTTTAAGTTTTTGCAAATCTCATTGTTAGAAAATTTCAGATTTTGGTATTTTTTCTTCAAGTCAAATTCAATATATATTGTTATATTTTTGCTTTTATCTTTAAATTAAAGTTAAAATCAAAATTCTATTTTATTTTGAATTATAGTAAATACTTTTGTCTTCCAAGTTGAGTTAAATTAAGAAAATAAATACATAAAATATTATTACTAATGGAATAGATGTAGATAATGATATTGTATAATTAAAAGTTTGGAACCATTATACTACAGATAAATTTGGTAGCTCTATTTTGGTTATCCCTTTTTTAAAAAATGATACTTTGACACCTTGCCTATTTTGGAGTATGAAAAATGTAGAGAGGAGAGTGAGGGTGGAAATAGGTCACGATATTTGACAAGGGTCTACGGCCTAGCTTACATTAAGCCCATGCTAAGCCAGACTGATTTATTAAATAAATCAGGTCAAGACTTTTTTTTAAAAAATCCTATATAGTTAAACAGGCCAAAGGCCGTCCAAAAAGTCTTTTAAACCTACTAGACTAGCCTATTTAAGTAGATAAATAGTCATATTTTTCTATTGTTATTATTATTATAAATATTTTTATTATAATATCTTATAAATATGTACACATTAACTTATTTATATTATAAAGTATATTGTTTTACATAAAAGAAACCTGAGCGGATAACTATATTCAAATATTGCCTACAATATATTTAAATAACTTATAATAAAACATGTTTTTAAACAAGCTTTCAGATGAAGCCAAACATTTTAATAGGTCAGACCTCAAAATAGAGCCTGCATCAGATGAACAAGTCAAGTTTAGACCATAATTTTAGTAAACAGATTAGTCTTAGGTCCTAGAAACCCTAACTCGGTTTAGTCTATATACTTCCACCCATAGAGGAGAGGAATAGAAGGAAAGAGTAAAGAAAAGAGAGAGAAATTTAAAAATATATGATAAATAATATGTTGAAAAAATAGAGAGAGAAAAGAAAGAGGAGATGTAGAGGAATGTGAGTGAGTGGAATGTAAAAAAAAAAAAAAAAAAACAGAATTATCCTATAAGATTTATGTAGATGATGAATTTTTTCGAGTATTTACTCCATCTTTTTACTACTTTTAATTATTTTTTTATTTTATGTTAAATAGTTTTAAAAAGGGGGGAAAATAACCATATAAGATTATATGTCATTAATAATCTAAGATGAAGTACGAAAATCTTTTTCGCTATGAAGTGGGTTTATGATGGATAAATTTTCTTTTCATTTAATTTTGTCAAACCACAATTTTACACTATATAAATTGTTGGAGTTGATTTATTTAAGACTTCAAATTAATTTATAAATTATATGTATTCTCCTTAGTCATGTATAATATACCAAAAATTAAAAAGTTTATTGCCTCCAAAAAAATGGAGAGCTGTTATTTAGGATGAAAAAAGAACATGTTTCCTCTCCGGTGAAAAAAATCTGGACAAGTTTCTTCCATTCAATTTCCAAACTCATGAATTAAAAAAAAAAAAACAAAAAACTGATACAATAATTTATAGTCATTGGATTGTCACCGTAGATTGCAGAGAATCCAGCCCCAATTTTCGTGGGCAACTTTTTCAAATAACTGTTTAAGAAATCAATATTTTCACATTTTCACAGTGCATTCACAAATATATCTAGCTAGCTAGCTCCTCTCCAGAAATCAGATAAGCTTTGATAAACCTCAGCAGAGAAATAACAGGAATGAAGTGATGAAGACAAATTCAACAATGCAATTTAGATATATCACACATAAGTCCTCAACAAATAGTAAGTATATAAATTAGAGTAGAGAGGTATAAGAATGTATATGCAGAGTTTATTGTTATATGGAGGAACAACTAGTGGTTGGCTGACACAGTGAGTGAGCCAGTGGTAGTATATTAATTCCCCTGACTTTGAAGCCAAACCTCTTCAATAATCAATGACCCTTTAATTATCCCTTTTCCTTTTTGCCAACAAGGCTAATCTCACCCATTCCTCTTGTTCATTTTCTTTTTTAGTGTTTCAACCAGTTATGTGTCACATTACAACGGGCTTTGAATAAATATCAAACTTCTCAGAAGACGACAATTGTGGCTCCTGCAAACAAAAAGTATTTTGAATCAGCATCTCATTAAGTCATCAATGTGTTTGTTAAAAAAAAAAGGTGTAGACTGAATAAAGTAGCAGATGTAATACATGAGCATACTGCTGCCGATTATTCATGGCATGCTCTTGATAGTTTGGGCCAAAGGTTCCTTCTTTAGCCCCACGGATTGTTGAGCGCATGACATTGAGCAAGCGGCCATAAGTCAATTTTGGTTCATCTTGCATGGCTTGGATGAAACTGTAAGTCAAGGCGCCAGCACTTTCCATGCCACTAAAGGCCTAAATAACCAATCCAATCAAAGCCTTTATTCTAAGAAACATTCTATTCTAATTCACATAAACCATTGGAAGGGGATAAAAGGATGCATTTTTCATTTTCATTACTAACCGATGTGTCTGCTGCATTTCCATCATCATCACAAGCTGAAATGCAAACTGCTAGCCCTCCTCTCGTGCCTTTGTAACCAGCTCTAGGGTGTCTATGATCTTCCCATCCATGATAACCTTTTCTGTTTCAAATCAAAAATCAAATTTAATATTACCTATATATGTAAAATGTAGTATAGCCTAAAGAAGTTTTTCAGGACAAGACAACATTCTTAAATAATTAACTGACCGGTTCATCCTGCACATAAATGGTAAATCAAGAACTGTCCCACTAAAGCATGTATCAATAACTGCATGAAGTTTGGCACCATGAGGTAGAGGTCTAACAATTGTGGCGTTAATTTCATCATCAATTATCTTCCCCTCTTGCTCATAATCAACAGGGCATATTGCTTCATCAACCCCATCAACTTCATCCATGTTAAGGTCTACTTCCCTTGATCCATGTCCAGAGAAGTGAAATACCAATGAGTCCCCTGGTTGGCAACCCTCAACCAACCACCTCATTGCCATTCTCATGTTATATTTTGTTGGGATTCTCAGTGGGTTTCTCTCATCTGGATCATCTGCAGGTCATTTCTTACTCTGAGTGTCATAATATTATATAGATTTCATAGAGATAGAATGAAAGAAATGAAATTAAGACCATTTTGGGGTGACTACTGGTTTAGGCCTTTTTTATAGCCACCACTACATAATCATTGTCCCATAGGACATTAGCATCTAAATTACTATATTATAACAAGAGATTTGCGGTCGTGGTGAAACTCAAGTTTGGATCCTTCAGCATAATTATTTCTGACTTTTACCACGTTTCAACGTTAAATCAGATGACAATAAGCATAAGCTATATTATGACATAAATTAAAAGATAAACGGCTAGTACCTACCTGTGAGCATGCGGATGGAATCACTTGGGAAACCCAACTTGTCAATCAGAAAGTATTTCATGCACTGAACATCATTTACGGAACCTTTAAGCCTGTTAACCTTATTACCATAGTTAATGCCAAATAAGACAGCCCTCTTGTTACCATATGCAGAAGGAGGAGGTGCCCTCAGTGGCCAAGGCTGATGATGATGATGATGATAGAATTGGTCACGTCTTCCTCTTCCATGGGCAGGCAGAGGATAATTAGTGAAGGGAGGAGCTGTATTATTCACAAAAGGGTAATTGGGCCGGGCTTGGGGGAAGGAGAAGCCTTGGCACCCAGAACACAGAATGGAAATGGTATGGGCTTCCACTGGCACTAGCATAGGCCTTCCACACTGAGTGCATCTTGCTCTTCGAGTTGCCATGTTTCGGACAATGTTTAGTTAGCCGAATTAATGAAGGAATTTATATATATTTTATGGAATGAACAGAGAAATATTATTTTGTGATAGCCTTCCCTTCCCTTCATTTGGCATTAAAATTAAATCCAGTGTGGTATGGTGGATCCTTTTGCCTTTGGAAGTGACAATGTGGCATATAGAATAGAATCTAGAATCACATTCTATTTGTCATTTCTAGTGGACGAAGAACATATCAAACCCACCGATTATTAACTTCAATCCGTGGATGGAAGATATTGTTATTAATATAATATATGCTTTCAATCCCATACCAGCCAATTGATTGCTGAGATGACAGAATGACGGCAAAGGGGAACAAATTCATTGTTTTTCAACAATGTGAATTATCACATTATGCAACCCTATTTGAAATTGAATACAAAAACAGAAAAGAACATGACAAATGAAACTCTAGAGTCTAGACCATATTCTAATTATCAAACAAACAATGGAACATTATTATTCCACACTTTTCTTGGACTATGAAAATCCAATTTCATTAAGAATTCTTTCTCCGATCCTCATGAGATAGGTTGAACATATAGATCATGGACATCTATGAGTGATTGTCCAATAACAACAAATTATAGGATACACTCTAATATCATTAGATTTTGGATCCGAGCTTAACTTAATTCTAAAAGTTAGACTATGGGGTGGGAATTATCCAAAATCTATATATTATAATTTAGCCTTATCTGTAGACAATGTGAGACTTTAACAATAACTAACCATAGTTTGTATGTGGCCTTACAACCTATTAACAATTGAGAGTTGTCCATTCCACATTTCCATTGTAAGGCAGATATTTTATTTTGCTATGAGTTTTATGGTATCTTATCTGTCGTGTCGTGTGTTTATCATTGTGCACTGTATTTTCACATTCTATGAATGAGAAAGAAACCTTTGGAAGATTCTAGTTATGGAGTCATTGGTCAAATTGATTGGTGACAGAAAGAAGAACCGGATGCTTGATTTGAAGGTTTGCTTGTTGAAATTAAAGAACGGAATAGTAGTGCTTGGTTGTTGATTGTAGGAGGTTTACCTAACTTTACCATGCTAACATCTTCAATTCTTTGTAATTGATTATTTAGTGCTATTAGCAATTAAATTCTGTAACTTTTTACATTCTTGATGTTTTGACTCATTCAACTAGTGATTTTCTCTTTTAATTGGTAATTGAATTTTTAGTACGTGTAGAACGATTTTAGTACGTGTAGACCGATGCTCTACTCATAATTGACTACCTGTTATGATTTGGTACACGTGTCTATCCATAATCAGAGCTCCTCTTTTTTTATAAGCAAAAATATATTAAAAAAATGAGTACAAAAGGTACTGCGACCCATGCTACAAAATTAGGAATGAAGAACCAACAAACATTAACTCCAAAAAGTTCCAAGCACCCTCACACATAACAAACAAAAGAAAAGAAGCCAAGCTTTAAAACCACTTATTATCCAACTAAATGAATTCCTTCACCAGCTAAAGAAAAAGTAATAATGTAATTGACAATGAAATTGCACCAAACAAGACCGCTGCAGCAACAACAGACCACAGAGTAAGTGTCCCAAAAAGCATTAGGAACCATCAAAACAAAGTGTGGCGTCCAACACAGCAAATGGCACCAAATAAGTAGCAAAACTCATGAAAGATATCTCATCCACACAATTGAGTCAAGATCTAAAACTGAGACAAGTATTTGGATTAAGCAGCCACGAATGGAACAGATAGAAGAAACTAGTACCCTTTGCTCAGAGTCATCTCCAAGATCGAATCTGAATCAAATCTAGCAATTCTTCCAAAACAAAATTAGAAAACACCATCATTTCTTACCAACCACAAACTCCATAAAGTAGGTAACCATATGACAGACCACCACATTCTCACATCTAAGTTACAATTTGGGAGCCCCAAAAAGTGTGCAAAATGTGTAAAAGCACTCAAAAAGAAGATGAGATGTAGTTTCTGGGCATTGTCCGCACCAAACTCCGTAATCAGAGCTCCTCTACATAAGATCATACTACCTCCGTTCCTATTTCATTGTCCACTTTCAAACAAAAAATTTAATCCTATTTAATTGTCCATTTACAAACTCAATACATTAATAATTACATTTTTTCCATTTTACCCTCATGTTAATAAATGACCCACTATTGAAAATTAATGAGAGCCAATAGTACTAAGAGAGATAAAATGGTAAAATAGAAAGTTTAAAATTTATTTCCATGAAAACAAAAGTAATGATTACATTCCTTAATATGTGTGTTTTTAGTCAAAGTGAACAATTAAATAGGAACGAAGGTGGTAGTATCAGTTTTGATCTGCCTCAATTTAGAAAACACAAGAATAAAGGACAAATTCAACAATTTAAGGTTTATTTGAAAAAAATAGTTGATAAGATAATTGAAATTTTATAAGTTAGCTTATTAAATTAGATATATTTAATAAAATTATATGTTGAAGTACATGATAAATATATAATGATTTAAAACCATTTATATGATTTTTTTATATAAAAATTTATTTAATAGAACAAATATATAAATTTTTTGGTAACTACAATTTTAGATTTTTTTAAAAAAAAATATTGATTTTAATCACACTATTTTTATTTTCAATTATTTTATGTTGCATATTAACATAGCCTAACGTTAATTTTTATAAGGTATAAACTCAAACGCTACATGAAGTATACTAAAATAAGCTCATTCACCAAACATCTATAACTTGGTCAAATAAGCTTATAAATTGGTCAAAAACACACTTAATTTAGATTATCACTCACATTCTTAATAAATAGTATAAAAGTCAGAAAATGACAATCATCTATATGAGTTTACTGTTGAGATTAACTTAGTGTGTATTTGGTATTGCGGTGATAAAATTGATTTTGGATTAACGTAATTTTATAGAATTGATTTTGTGTAAAATTGATTTTAAAGTAACGTGATTTTTGATTGGATGACATGTATTACAAAGTGATTTTTGCAGAGAATGTTATTTGGATACTCTATCAAAATTGCCTTTTGAGGTATATATTTATATAAAAAAAAATGACCATCGATTGTAGCATTGATTCACCCTTTAGTAGAAGCAACTCTAATTTACTTACGAGAAAATTATGGTTTCACAGAGAAATCAACTCCACACCCAGACATCTAAACATGTTCAAGGGATATTTACAATAGTGAAAATCAATTCTCTACTCCCAAAATTAGATACAAACACACACTTAATTTGCATTGCATTTGTATTTAAGAAAATTGAGCAACTAGAAGTTGGCTAGCATAATGAGCCAGTAAAGTATAGTATATACATTGTTTAAATCCAAACCTGAGAGGCTCGGTTTGAATACATTTCTGTAGAAGAACTTCTAGAAAATAAAAAATCAAAAAATCAAAGAGGAATTAAAGAGGTTAAATGAATTTAACTTCTCCATAAATTGAAATTAGTTACTTATGGAGAAGTTAATGGGAGAGCTTTTGGAGTGAGTGGGTTAAAAAGGACTAATTTCAACTTATATAAAAATTAAATACATTTTACCTATTTGATTTATTTTATTTTTTTCACATAGAAGTACAACTTCTACAAAAGTTTCATTCAAGTTGGACCATAAACATTATTTCTTTCCAGCCAAGAGGATTAACCTCACCTATTCCTCACATCCATTTTCTTTTTCATGTGTCACATGAGAATCGACTTTGAATAAATATCAAACTTCTCAGAAGACGACAGTTGCGGCTCCTGCAAACAAAATCTATTAGCTTCATGTAAGTTATGGAACGTTAAAAATGTGTTAACAAGAGTTTAATTTGTACTGATGGTAGACTAGTACATGAGCATAATGCTGCCAAGTGCCCCTGGCATACACTTGGCCGTATAGGCCAAACTTTCCTGCTTTATCCCAATATATTGTAGAGCGCATTGCATTGAGCAATCGTTCATAAGTCAATTTTGGTACATCTTTCATGGCTTGGAGAAAAGTGTAAGTCAAGGCCTATATAATCAACCATCAAAGCCTTAATTACTTTTGAGAAAAAGTTCAATGCTAACTAATTTACATCAACCATTGGAATGCAATGAATGCATTAGTACTAACCGGTTTTTCTGCTGCATTTCCATCATCATCACAGGCTGAAATGCATACTGCTAGCCCTCCTCTTGTGCCTTTGTAACTACCTCTGCGGTGTCTATGATCTTTCCATCCAGAAGAACCAATCCTGCTTGAACCCAAAAATGTTTTCTTTGAAAATTGTTTGAGGACAAGTTAAATAAATAACATTTATATATTATAACATAACTGACCAGTTCATCGGCCTGTACACAAATGGTAAGTCAAGAATTGTCCCACTAAAGGATGCATCAACAAGGGCATGAAGTTTGGCTCCCTGAGGCAGAGGCCTAACAATTGTAGCATTGATTTCATCGTCAACAATCTTCCCTTCATGCTCATAATCAACGGGGCATAATGCTTCATCACACCCATCAACCTCATCCCTGTTAAGATCTTTTACCCTTGATCCATGTCCACAGAAGTAAAACACCAACGAGTCCCCTGCTTGGCATCCCTCAACCAACCACCTCATTGCCATTCGCATGTTTTGCTTAGTTGGGATTCTATCCTCCTCCTCTGAATCATCTGCAGGTCCTTTCTGAGTATTAAATACAAATCTAGAATGGAAGAGTTGAAATCAATCATTGCATTTCCTAGTAAGATGAAAGGAAATGAATGATGCACGAATCACTTTTAAAATCAATTACACAGAATTGATTCTGACCGTTCCTAACTAACAGTAGCAAGCACTAAGATATGAATTTTGAAACATGTAGCATGTTTAAGGTCTATTTGTCTAATTTTAAGTACCATCTATATATTTAAAGCTGTCTTAAAAAATGTATTGGATTGGGATTGAATAATGACAATAAGCTAAGAATTTCATAGTGATATACATAATAGTTGAACAGCAGCAAGTACCTGTGAGCATGCAAATGGAATCAGTAGGGAAACCCAATTGGTTAATCAAAAAGTATTTCATGCTGTGAGCATTATACACAGAACCTTTAAGCCTCGGTGCCCCTGTGTTAGCATAACTGATTCCAAATAAGACAGCCCTCTTGCTACCATGT
This sequence comes from Sesbania bispinosa, assembly GCA_026901365.1. Classification (NCBI taxonomy): domain Eukaryota; kingdom Viridiplantae; phylum Streptophyta; class Magnoliopsida; order Fabales; family Fabaceae; genus Sesbania; species Sesbania bispinosa. The sequence continues at coordinate 1,868,789 of QLOH01000031.1, read as the reverse complement.
GCAGAAGGAAGCCTCAATGGAGGTGGTGGCCGAAGCTGAGGATAATAGGATTGGACAGGTCTCCCACAGCCAGGATAATTCACGTTGACTTTGTAGATGTTAACATAAATTGATCCATTCCCATTGCCTGAAACGTTCCCAGGATTGTTGATTACAGTTTTATCACCCTGTTTAGCACCCCCATCCTTAGCACTAGGAGGGATTATGGAGGAAGTAATAGACTGCAATTCCATACTAAGATCTGCATTATCTTGATTGGGCAGGGAGATTATATTCATGCCAATTGCCAAGCATGAAACCTAGTGAATATGAGCTGAGTTGAACATAAATTATGCTTGAATTGGGTGGCAACCCAAGAAGGGTGTGATCCGTGGCGAATCTTACAATAGCGTCTAAGATAAGATTTAGATATTTCTCTTTTTTGAACCATAACTCTTTAAATTAGGCAGCAAGAACCAGATGCTGCAAGTGTTTCTATTTCTTTGGATATAAAAAATCAGAGTAGTTTTTTTAATTCTTTCCTATCCTAACTCCTAAGTATAGCCTCGGAGATAACTATAAGCGCAACAAATTCAGTGCATCTGTAACTCCATAGATTACGTGTGTCGTGTTGCTGTCAAATGTTATGTAGAAAAAGAAATATAGGGTATGCAATACTGAACAGGTATCAAATCATACGTAGATCGAAGTAGAACTTGGTTGATGAAAAGGCTACTTTCAAGTACGTACTTCAGATTTACATAACAACCATATAATTAGGAAAGAATCAAATCAAATTGCCACTTAACAAACAAAGAAAATAAAACATCCGGTTCTCCCTTCTCTGTGACAGGAAACTATGATTTTCTAGAAACATTTGTCACCATTTTCTTCCCTCACATATGACACACTCTTAGAAGTTAGAAGTTTCCGTCCAGGATTTGAATTTAAGCTTTATCGCGGATCGTAGGACATTTTTAACAGTGGTGATTTACAAATATCCTATTATATCTAAGATTTTTTTTTTGGTCAAATATTATATCTAAAGCAATTTTTTAATTGAATAACTGATTGAAGTAATATATATATATATATATATATATATCAATTTGATTCGATATGCAAACTCAAAAAAATTATATGTTGTAAAATGGGAAAAAAAATATTTAACTATGTGAGAAAGAGAATATGCGTAGGGGTTGGCGTTTTCTTCTCAGAAAATAATAATTTAAATTCATTATTTATATGAAGATAGATAGTTTCATGTATGTTTGAATCGAATTATTTTAAAGTTAATTTTAATTTTTTAATTTCAACTCAATGAAAGACTTAAAACAAACAACCCAAATTTGATTATTCATTCTTAATTTATTTATAATATATAATTTGAGTTTAATATATATGCATTGTCAGTCCAATATTGTGTTGTCATATCATTTATTGAATTTAATAACATATGAGATGTCATATTCATTAAATGATGTGGCGGCACACCATTGGACGTGAGTGTAAAACTTTTTTAGTATATAAATTAAATCCATATAATTTATGAGACCAAAACGTTTACACTACCATTTTAACATTAGTTTATTTCTTCTACAATGTCATTTGATTTCACACGTAACATAAATTTGTCCTTTTTTTTGTTTTGTCATCCTCTCCTCCATTGAGTGACTTTCACTTCTATTTTCCATCAATTGATTCAATCACAACCTACTAAATTTAAAATTGAATAATGAATAGTGTAATGTTATATTTTTTATCAATAAATTAAAATTGAATAGTATAATGTTATAATTTAATTGAAAGAACCGTAAGACTTGTATATCAATTGGTACCCAAATAAAATAACGTTGAAGATGTTATCTTGAACTACATGTTATCTATCTCATATAATATACCAGGCCCTTGTTTTTGGATCAAATGGATTATTGTTTTTAGCAAGGTGAAGGCCGGGCCAAGCCCGAAAGCTACACGGGGAAAATATCAATGGAGCAACAGTCATTAGGAGGTCTATCTTATAGCATATCGGCATGCATCAGCCACTCTCAGTCTGACTCTGTTCCCTTCAGGCATCACATGAGTTATATATATGCACCAGCCAGTTCTTTCTTAATATATCAGAAATAGCTTGAGCCATGGTTGCACTTGAACAAGGAATAGAACAGACGCAACCATATATTATTCACCATATGCTAATAATGTCATGGACTATATATTGTATGACAAGAAAGGAAAGAAATATTATGACGAATGAGATTCTAACCAATTCTTTAATTATCTACCAAACATTATCGCATAAAATTTCCTCTGTCACGAGAATCCATTTTCATCACAAATTCTTTCTTTCTCGTCACGAGACAGGTATGTTGAATAGTCAATATTAATATTCTGTCGGGACCTCCAACTCCAACCAATCAACCATAGAGTAGAGAATTGTTCGCTCCAACTTGGATCCTCAAAATGTAACTATTCTTGTAGAAACATCAAATTTCTCAGATGATGATAGAAGAGGATCCTGCAACCCTCCAAAGAATTCAATTTCATCATAAAAATAATACTATATTAGGAACCACCAGTTATGATTTATATTGAGTTTTGGATTAGTGGGAAAAAGTTAATATAAGTTCTTAATGCTGCTTGAAAGAGATAACATATAGCTAATAGCTCCTTTCATATATCATAGATGATGTCCATTCCGACATACAAATGATAAATGATAAAAATCAGATTCAAAATTGAAAAACAAAATATTGATTTTAGAGAATCTAAAACAAGTTATCATAGTTGTTCATACAGATATGCCCCTGCCACCGTGCGCAGAAAAACACAACTTGTACATGCAAGAGAACCTAATACTAATTTATTTCTATACATTGGAAGGATAAAATTTACTTGCACAAACAGGACTTTGAAGATTATGTTAGATATTTACACTCTGTGTAAGGGCAAAAATGCATTTATATTAATCAGGTTATGTTATGCCTAATATTGAAAGGATGGGTGGTAGTGAAGACCATTGGATCGCCTGCTAAAGAAAATCTTAAGAGAAAGATATGCAAGTAAAAAAGATGGAAGCCTAGCCTACCTGCTCAACTTTACGATGAAAAATACGATTCAAGATGCCGGTATAGTATTTGCTTTGGTGAATCTTTAAAATCTCCTCGTGTATCTTTTCTAGCAAATGGCCATATGTTATTCCAGAATGTTCTCTGATTGTTTTTGTCAGAAGATAGGTCATTAGACCGTTCATCTCTTTTCCACCAAAAGCCTGCGCAGGTTGGTCACAACACACAACTCACAACTCAGTTGGTGAACAAGTATGACAGAATATATATACAGATGAAAAATATCCAAGATTCTTACTCCGGTATCAGCAGCCATCTGACTATCTTCACAAGCACTGAGGCAAATAACCAGTCCACCATTTGTACCTTTAACAATAGGTTCTTTACTACGAGGCTTGTTATCCACCCATTTCCATCTGCCACTTCAAATTAAGCATATATATAATACAAGGGACTAATTAATTTGTTTACCTTCAAGGATCTTTCTAGAGTGAGTTTGGAATGGAAGCATAAAATGAATCAAATGGAAGAAAAGCAAGCATTCAAATGTACTTACTTTACTTTCCTATAAACATGCATAAGATCAAGAGTTGTGGCACTATGACAAGCATCAAGAATAGCATGAAGTGTGACACCGTTCTTGAGTGGCTGAACAATGGTAGAATTTATTTCATTGTCAGTGATCATTCCTTCTTTCATAAAATCAACAGGACAAATAGTTTCATCAAGCCCATCAATTTCATCTCCTTTGTGATCTTCTGGTTGTTGCAAACCATGTCCTGAGTAGTAAAAGACCAGTGAGTCTCCGGACTGGCAATCCTTCACTAGCCACTTTAAGGATTCCTGTATGTTCCTCTTTGTTGGAATAGAATTGGGATCCTTCTCTTCTTCTGCAACATACAATTACTTTTGGAATAAAATTATTCTGTATCTTTCATTAATACTACAAAAGCATAGTACTCAAGGCTGTCAATGCAGAAAATGAAAACTAAAATTTCATCTGTATGCATTCAAACAAACAGGAAACATCAAAGAGAGAATAAAATTGAAATGAACAGATATTAAATTGACATATAAAATGTTTCAAGGATGGAGATACCTGTGAGGACACGTATGCATTCCAATGGGAATTTAAATTTATTAAGCAGAAGATCTTTCATGTTAACAACGTCATTAATGGTTCCGTCGAGCCTGACTTTCCTTTTGCCGTAAGTAACTCCACAGAGAACCGCACGTTTGTTACGTGCTGTGGAGATTGAGAAGGACAAGGACAAGGACGAGGGAGAAGGAGATGATGGCAAACCTCCATTTGATTGCTTATAACCTGAAAATGAATTGCTATTGCTAACACCTTGGCATTTATAGCAACGGTATGCAGTTGTGGTTGAGGGTACTCGAAACTCTCGTTTGCAATCACTGCAGGTAAGTCTTGCTTCCCCAGCACGCTTCGAACTACTACTTTTATGGTAATCAAAGCACCGATGTGTTGTTTTGTTTGTTGGAAATGAAGCACCATTTCTGCTTGTTCTGGATTTAAATTTCCCACTCATTGTTTTGTTTGCAATGCATGCAGAGTATGCTACAAGCTAAAAGGATATATAAAAGCAATTTACACTAGGCTGGGCTAGGGTGCTGAATTGACAACTTTCACCTTTATTCATACATTTCTCTTGATGAGTTGAAAATTGTGCTCCTCCCTTACGTAAATTAATTAATAATTAGTAATCTTGGCACCAAAATTGCATACATATATTTTATATTAATAAAATGATGCCAAATATGGAATCCATTAATCTAATCCCACCGTTAATTGAAAACTGGGAGGTGCATAAATGCTCACCTTTTGTGAAGGTTCGGCGGCAATTCTTTCTGTTCCTGCCTGGGCTGGCCATCTCATATACGTCCAAGATATGCTTTTATCCATTATATTCTCAGAATAAATCATCCAGAACCAGATGCTCATTACTTTAGCTGCCCAAAACTTTAACAACTTTCCAAATTCTTTTCAGACATATATGTATTTTGGTGTTAGATTAATTTTAATAGAAAACTTTCCATATTTCACAACCCCTTAAATAAGATTTTAATTGGTTTGGATATGAGTGAAAGGTGCTACAACCTCAAGATGGTACATTTGGAGGAGATGGCCCCGTGGATATTGTGTGTCAGTTCTTCTTGTTTCTATATTGTAAGCAAAGGTAAAATTTAGAGCCGTCACCTCATTATTTTTTATGTAACAAAATTAGATATGCGCGGTTTTGGAGATGATGTATCAGAGCATATGCGTTAGACTTAATATATATAATAGATATTGTCTCGTGGAGCCTAGATAAAAAATTTTACATCTTATAACACCGCAAAAATATACAACTTTTAATTATTTAGCAACCACTACCAATGTGCTATTAAACTATCTCTATTCATTATATTGTTCACATTTTACTTGATGCAACTATGATACACTCACTACTTACATATGGAGTTGAAATTGAAAGCCCTAAGACTATTACAGCGGTGATATAGACTCAACAAAACAATACTACTATGGGTTCTCTCAGTCTTTAGTAATAAACGGGACAGTGTGTAACAATACAACATATAAGGATAAATTCATTGAAACCACGACATAATCAATCCATGCAGGCACCATTATTGAGCGTTCCATCAACCCTAAAAGCTGGCTTTTCCCTTTCAGATCATATCCTTCTACTGATCTTTCCAAGATCATTCAGCTGCCAAAGTAAAAAACTAATTTTGAAGTTGACACGAAATATTATATAAGGCTTGTCTGCCAGTGTAGTTGTGACAAGAATGACGATAACATGCATACTAGTTAGGAGCAAGCAGATCAGATTCAACTCAAAATATAGAGATAGGGGGTAGAGCCAACTCCATAGGTAACAGATTTCTTCTGAAAGGAGTAAGTCAAATTGGAATCTCTCTCCCCTCCCTCAATGACAGCATTTTTTTGGCCATTGCAGTAAGGTTGTTTTCTTTGCCCATTCCTTGATGGGCTATGTTTATCTAAGTCCATCTATTCATACCCTAGTCCATATTTTGAGACTTAAGTGACCTCACGAAACCAAATTAGAAAGTTTAAAATAATAAATTCTCAGAATAATGCTCTCCACTCAGAACAAAGTAGTGACTACAGTATCTTTCAGTTGGGAAGACAGAGTGATAATTAGAAGATAAGATTGCTGAAACCATTCTTATCAAGCCATTAATCTAAAGAGAATCAGCAATTACCAGTCTAAAGATGGTCAGCATTTGGTGATCCACTATCCAACACATTGATTTGACCAGAGATTTTTGCCTTGCAAGCTGGACACATGAATCCAACAGAATCTGGTTGCATTTCAGAATTAACAGCATCATGATTAAACTCTATTCCACACCATACACACACAGTTGTAAGCTGATTTCTGCCATCCGCATTTAACATAACTTCCTGTGATTCAAACTGAACTGAGGATGCATATGTCCCTTCCACCACTGTATTATTTGCCAACTCAGTTGGCGCATCAGGCAGAGGAAGAGAATCTTGAGCACTTGCAAAATCATACTCGAGAGTACCTATTTCATCCAATCTCAATTCCTGGAACCCCTTCACATTATCATGTTCATGGTCAGCATTGCATATTTGTTTTCCTCCCTGTCAATGAGCAATAACAATAATAATTTCTCAAGGTAAGATCTGCACTACCAACTAGTTGAGACGCATCATGGCTGGGTAGTAGCTAATTGTTTTATAAGAGAATTTGGTGTCAATGATGCTAGATTCAAATAATCATAATTAGCTTTTTGCAAGAGTTCAAATGAAGAAAGAACATAAAAAATAAGAAATCTACTAGACAAGGTTGTTTCAATACACAAGCACATGGTCATAACCTAACAATTAGCACTCCACCAATCTCCAGTACATGCTAAATTTAGGAGTAGGAGACATGTGCAAGTCTGGTGACAGAGCAAGTAATATATCATGCAAGCATTCTTAATCTCTGACTAAAGGCAGGCTAGACCTATGATTCCTTCATCTTCCCAAAAACAAACCCACCCAAATCCCAATCAAAGAAATTCTTTCTTTTTCTCTTTATAAGATATATGATAAAGTATAACAAAATGTACTTGGAAAGCTAGCATTAGATTCAGGAACAATAGACTTGTTACTCAATCAACAAGGAATAAACAAAAGAAGTATGCTTCTATTGTTCATGTATTCTTTAAACTATGACTGTTGCATAGTGTAGCAATAAAACAGGTTAAAGTGAAATAGTTATGGGTGAAGCAAAATTATACTCAACATTACATCGAGGCATTAACAATTATGTGAAAACCACACTAGGATTTACTCAGACAACGAAACTGGTTCTTAAAACTGCATGTGTTTCGGAAAATTCAGGAATGTGCGCCGAGGGCTTTGTAAATAACAAAAATGAAAATGACAATTTACAGCGATGGTTCAATACAAAAGAAAACCTGAATACATTTAGAGACAAAGATGGAGGTAAGCACAGTAGCCCACATGCCATACATGTGCATGCACATACAAAAGGCCTCGAGCCAATCACTTCCTAAGAGGACCTTGATATAATTGGTGGAATATTTCCTGAGTTTTTCAACATATATGAAACCCTGACAATAAAGGCACCCATAGGTTATGCCTTATACCTTATCTGAGCTGAATGCAGGAAAACGATCCAAAGATTGTTCTGTGGATATAGAGGGGTAAGAAACCCTAGAATGGACCACATTTTCTTTCGAAGCCGGCATTACTGACTCTTGAACATTGGCGTTAACAGGCACATCCTTGCTGCCCTCTAAACCAATATTCAACTCACTCTTATTACTATTGTCTCCATCAAATTTAAATTGCTCCTCAGTGTTAGTTAAACCACAATTTTCATTCTTCTTAGATTCAGGTATTATTTGATTGCCAGATAAGGGAAGTAAAGGGCTTTGAGAAACTCCTTCCAAATAAATTCCAGACTGATCAAACCTCTCAGCAGTCAATGCCACATCATCTTTTCCCTTAGAAGTATCAAATGCATTAACATTTTGCTTATTTACAGATAACAAACCCATGTTACCTAGAAAAGTGACCACCTTTGCATCAATAACTCGGTTATCATCATCATTTTCCTCTACTTCTTCATCCACAAGTAAATGTTGACAATCTTGCTGATGTGAATTGTGTTGCTGTTCACTGATTGGAGACTCAAAGTTCATGTCTTGATCTAGGTCATCAACATCAATTTCTGAAGCATGAATCATATTCAGTTTAGCTGAAAAATGGGGTTCTGTGCCAGAATCCTCCATAATAGAATTATGAGCAATTTCAATGAGTGCATCCATCTTAGAGATCCTTGAAGGCATCTCCTCTCTGACTGGAGAGTTGTCTGTCCTTCGGACATTTCCTTGACCTGGTGAATCTTCAACTCTCCTCACATAATTCCTAACATGGATCCCAACATGACCATTGTAGCGACGCCTTTCCAGAAACACCTTATGGCAGAATTGGCACTCAAACTTTCCATCTTTAATTATAACTCCATCTCCAACAGAAGAACCAAGTCGATACCGTCTGGTTGTCCTCTGGTGAAAGGACAACAGGTGCTGCAAGTATGCATCCTTCTCATCAAAGGTCATATTGCATTTATGACATTCAAACAGGTCATGTATTTGCACATCTGCAAGATTTTCAATCCCCAATAAGGCCACTTCCTTCACTCGTTCATTAGAAACAGATAAACCCGGCACATCTGAGTTAGTCGCAACAATCTGCCGTTGATCTTGGTCCTCACGGGTAACACCTGCAGACTGCAGCACATCCTATAAATCTATGTAATAATACTATAACCCACAAAGCACAAACAACAGCAGCATATGTGTATACTTACATTTTCAGCAGTCACTCTCTGCTCCTGCAGTATATTTTCACTCCTACGACCGATTTGTAGTTGTGCTTCACTATGACCAAAAAGAGACTGCAAATAGGAAGAGACTTCTTTGCAAGACACAAACTGCTGTCCACTAGGACTGGAGAATGTCAAATAAGAGAACACATAAGCCCAAGAAAGGGAACAGTACAGTAGTGAAAGAGAAATCATCTCAGCATCAAGGAAACTAAAAAAGAAACAGATATAATTCTTATATCAAAGGAAAGGTCCTTACATGGACCTTACCTGTTGTTCATAAGCAAAACACATTAATGCCTTTTCAATTTATAGCAAAAAGTCCCACATGTCAAGAATTTAGCAACCTTATGATTCAAATGATATAAATGCCCTGATCGTTCGTAAGGTTGAATATTTTTTTTATGGAAAATAGAAAATGAAAAGTGGAACCTGATGTATCTGCGGCAATAGATCCATGCACGACCATCCTTTCTCTTCAAACCAAGGAGGAGCTTCCAACCGAGAGGCAAAACATCACCGAAATCAGCAGCGCCAACAATCCTCCTCTTCTTCCTCCTGCTACCCCATTGGCCCACCAAATCCCTCAAAAACCCTAACAGCTCCTCTTCGCCGCGCAGCCCCTCCGTCCGTCTCGCCAGCTCCTCGGCGAAGGGGTCCTCGGCATTGGCCAAGGCGGATAGATCGATGGCGACGCCATTCTTGTTCACAATCTCCATTCCTCTGTAGCACTCCTCCAAATGCACCTTCACTTTGGGCTTCCTCCCTCTCTTCCTCTTCCCGTTAAATCTCACCACATTCGGTGGCTCCGTTCTCGGTTCTGGTCTCGGCTCGGGAACGGAAGATGGGGGCAGCAGCTCCACCTGATCGAACTTAGGGTCTTCCCTGATTAATTGCTTGAGGTAATCGATGATGACGCGGTGGTCGGAGGGGAGGGGAGGGGTGGGAAGGAGGGCGGCGACGCGGCGTCGGCGGCGGGGTCGGGAGTAAGTCTGGCGGTGGGAGCCAGTGCTCTCGTTGAAGAGGGAGGGGTCGATTTTGGGAGTAACGAGGTCGCGGGTGGAGGTTAGGTCAAAGGCGGGGAGAGAGGAGAGAGAAAGAGAAAGGAGCTCTGAGTGAGAGAGAGTGGTTGAGTCAATGCAAGACAACCACTCCATCTTCACCGCTGAATCTTCATGCTTCTTCTCGCTCCCCATTGAAGTTGAAAGAGAACCAGTGACTCACTCTTCGGTCTGGGAAATGAATTAAATTGAGAGAGCAAGGAAAGGGAGGTGATCAGAATTAGAAGCGTATCCCCAAAGCTGACTCACTCTACTAGCTTAGCTAGGAGGGATTGATTTACTGCTCATTTACAGTTTTACTTTGACGGATGTTTTTCTTTTCTTTTTTGTCATTTAAGAAAAAAAAATTAAATATCTTATTCCCAAATGTATTCTTCAATTTCATTGAAAAAGTCGCGGTTTCTTCCTCATTATATACACTTTTAGGAAGAAAGTAGAGTCTTAATTATGATTAAACTCTGAATAGAATTATCTTTAATAATAAAGGATAACTATTTATTAACACCAAAAAAAATTTCACACTTAGAAAAAAATATTAATTAAATAATAAATTTTAAAATCATGAAATGGAGGATGAATTTAAACTTTTAAGCAAAATTGCAACTATGTTTTAATTTCTTAAAATTAAATAGTATCAAAATATTATTATAAAGTACCCACTACTTGGCCTAGTGGCCAGGAGTTTGGATAATTTATTATAAAATTCTAGATTCAAACCCCATTACTTTTCTTGTACACCAAAAAAAATATTATTATAAAGAGACAAAGAGTTTGTATATATACAAGTTCAAACGTGTATCTAATCTAAATATTATTACAAATAAGTAACATTATTATGTCATGTAATTATTAAAATTTAAACACGAATCATTTTATAACCTACAAGGTTATATGTATTTTACATTAACTTATTTAGAACTGAAATTTTTTCAAACTAAAGGTTCTCTTTTAAATAAGCTGGTTCTAAGTTTCGACTAAAACTACTACCAAGCAAAGTGTGTACAAAATATTTATTTAAGTATGTTTATATCAATTTATTTTTTTTGGTAAATAAGGAGGGCAAGAGCCCAAACAAACAAAGCTAAACAGCAATTCTCCTAGGAGTAAAGACCCCAATCTGGTCCTGGAGAATCAAAGGGGAACAACCAGGGGGAGGGGAATTAAACACATGGAGACCCAATCCTAATTGGAAAGCATAAGAAGCTAGGAAATCAGCTACTCTATTTCCTTCCCTATAGGTGTGAGTGATGTGAATGATGCTGCTACAAGGATGAGAATTGGAGCATCCATTTGCAATGAGATTAACTGCTGTCTGGGAGTCAGATTGAAGCCAAATATGAGAAAAGCCCTGATCCGCAGCAATCTGTAAAGTTGTGAAAATACCCCATAACTCCGCCATTGTGATCGTGGTATTACCTAACAGGCGAGAAAAACCAATAATCCAACAACCGGAGTCATTTCTAAAAACCCCACCACAAGAAGCTAAATTACCATTCCTTCTAACAGCTCCATCAACATCACATTTAATCCATTTTGTAGCTGGGTATTGCCAACAAATGAGATGAACATCATACTGGATATTAGATGATTTCAGAGGAGGAATCAAAGTGCTGGCATGTTGGAACTCATGAAGAGTAAACTTCAGTCTGTACAGAAGTTGAGCTAAAGTGGCTCTATGATTGTTGAAAATGTAATTATTGCGTTCCTGCCAAAGAGACCAGATGGTTAGACCAAAAACCTCACACCAAGGAAACCTTCCCCAGGATAAAGTCTCACAGGAAAGATTTGACATAATCCAATCCTGCAAATTCACTGAAGTAAAGAAATTGGATAGATTATTAGGATCCATAGTCGTCCAAATGGCCTTTGCTGTTGGGCAATCCCTTAAAACATGAATAAATGTTTCCTGAGTGGCTTGACACATAGTGCAACAAGGGTTTACATTAAAACCACGGCTAGCCAACAGGCTATTGGTTTTCAGACCATTGTTAAGAGTCATCCAAAGAAAGCACCTCACACGTTGTGGACCATTCCACCTCCACACCTTATTCCAATCAGATCCCGTATGCCTTGGATAGATATTTTCAATTAAAGAATAGGCCGACTTAGTTGAAAACTCCCCGTCTGACGTCAAAGCCCAAATAGGCCTATCAGGGCCAAGAGAGTGGTGGCCACCCAAAGAAGCCAATATAAGAGCAATAAAAGAATTAGGGAGGTAGTTTTGGAACAAACTCAAATTCCAACCACCGAATCCATCAGAAAAGAAAGAAACATGAGCATTAAGGATGTCTGGAGGGATAAATTTTGTAGCCCTTGTGATAAGAGGTTCCCCTGAACTCAACCATGGATCAAACCAAAATTTAACAGTAAGACCATCGCCAACAATCCATCTGATATCCTTCTGAAGGTGCTGCCAAGTTTCTACAATGCCTTTCCAAATCATAGATTGGTTCCTCCTTTTTGAGATTGTGGAAATTAAACCATTACCAGCACCATGCTTGTGCCTAATCACTTGAACCCAAAAACTATCTTTTTAGAGATAAGTTGCCATCCAAGTTTCATAATGAGAGCCTTATTAAAGGAATGAAGATTTCTGAAACCTGCCCCCCCATCAGCTTTGGAAGTGCAGAAAGTATTCCAAGGAATGGTATGCAATTTCCTTTCATCAACAGAGTGCCCCCAGACAAAATTTCTAATCATTTTCTCTAATTTTTGACAAACAGAAATAGGAAGGAGAGTTGTCTGCATAGTGTAAGAAGGGAGGGCTTGAAGAACAGCTTGAGAAAGGGTCATCCTGCCAGCCATAGAAAGTGAGGTGCTATGCCAATTGGACAATCTCTTCTGGGCCTTCTCTAGAAGATGATCATAAGTACGCCTTGTGACCCTATTGTGAATTAAAGGCACCCCCAGGTACCTTCCTAAATCCGAGGTTAAGGAAAATCCAGTCATGTTTGCCAATTGTATTGCTCTAGAAGAACAAACATTTTTGGAGAACATAATTCTAGTTTTTTCAACATTTACCTTCTGTCCTGAAGCAGAGCAAAATTCCTGAAGACACCTCATGACAAGAGAGATTTGTTCAGTGGTAGCCTCAGCAAACAAAATTAAATCATCGGCAAAGAAGAGATGCGAAATTGGGGGACCACCCTTACTAAGACAGATTGGTTTCCAAGCTTTCTCCGCTACTTTGAAGTTAATATGGTGAGCTAGCCGCTCCAGGCAAAGGACAAAAATATACGGGGATATAGGATCCCCCTGTCGAATACCTTGAGAAGTAGGAAAGCATTCAGACTGAATTCCATTAACCAGAATCTTCATTTTGACAGTAGAAATACACTTCATAATAATAGAGCAAAAGTGATGATTGAAACCTATATCATGAAGGGTTTCCTCAATAAATTCCCACCTTAAACAATCATAGGCTTTGTGAAGGTCTATCTTGATGGTCCCCTTCTTTCCCTTACAGCACCTTATGGTATTAAAAACTTCTTGAGCAATAATGACGTTGTCCGTTGTGTGGCGCCCAGGAACAAAGCTAGCTTGGTTCTGATGGACAAGAAAATCCATATGAGGCTTCAACCGATTTGCAATTACCTTGGTTAAAGCTTTATACACAACATTGCATAGGCTTATCGGCCTATATTGAGAGATCGATAATGCTTGATCTACCTTAGGTATAAGAACCAACAGAGTATCATTTAACAACTCAATACTCCCAGGATTAAGATAGGCTTCATTGGTTAGAGATAAGACAGAGGGGCCAACCTTACTCCAATAGCTCTGAAAGAAGACTGGATGGAAGCCATCCGGCCCATGGGCCTTGTAGGGACCCATAGAGAAAATAACGTCCTTGATTTCAATATCAGAAAAAGGGGTCTGGATCTGTTGCAATTGATGATCACATAAGGTGGGGAATAACCTTCGGTACCTCCAAGGCTGAATGATTCCGGAAGCAGAGAAGAGCCCTTTGAAGTAATCAACAATTAAACATTTCAACTCATCAGGGTCTGAAACTAAATTGCCATTTGAATCAGTGAGGGAGTCAATTTTATTCTTTCTCCTGCGCACAATGGTAGAAACATGATAGAACCTTGTGTTCCGATCCCCAAGGTTGATCCAATCACAACGAGCTTTCTGGCGCCAGATGAGCTCCTCTTGAGCCAGGATGGTGAAGTATTCCTGCCACAAATCCTTCTGCAACTTCTCTAAACCTCTGTTAGGGGTCATAGTAAGCTTCCTATTGATTCCTTCCATTATGGAAATGATTCTATTTTTCCTGCGAAAAACATTTCCAAAAACATTATGATTCCACTCAGTAACCGAGTCCCTAAAGTCACGAGCAGCAGAGAACCAATTGGAATTGCTCGTCCAAGCAACATCAATAAGAGGAGGAAAGGATTGATGGGTCATCCAAGCTGCTTGAAATCTAAAGGGTTTTGAGCCCCCTACACTTTGGATACAAGGGTCAGTACTAAGAAGGATGGGTTTATAATCGGATTTGAAGGAAGGGAGGTGGTAAACAGAAGCCTCTGGATACAACATTCTCCATTGGACATTTGCTATGGCTCTATCAAGTCTCTCTCGAACCCCATGCCACTCCCAAGTAAAGGGTGGACCAATGAATCCCAAATCTTCAAGATTACACCGATTAACACAATTTCTGAAATCATCCATAGCTTTCCAATGGGGGTCAGCTCCTCCCATTTTTTCAGAAGGCCATAAATAAGCATTAAAATCTCCCAGAATGAGCCATGGCCCAGTCACAAAGGAATTGATAGCTTGAAGGCTATCCCATAAAGCAATACGATCAAAAACTCTAGGATTACCATAGACAAGTGTTATCAACCATTTAATGGAACTACATGGTTTTTGAATCCATCCATGAATAAATTGGTCATGAAAAATTAACGGCTCAAAATTAACAAAACGCTTGTCCCAACAAATCCACAAACCTCCAGAGAAACCTCTGGCCTCAACCTTCACATGATCTAAAAATCCGAACTTTGAAATTATCTTATTTCCACAATCACCACTGATCCTAGGCTCGAGAATAGCACAGAAGTGCACTTTGTATCTGAAAACTAAATCTTTCATTAGGCTAGAGAAAGCCTTAGAGCCAGCACCACACACATTCCATGACAGAAAATTCATAAAAAAGGAGAAGAAATAAGAAAGGGCAAAGAGCCCTAATTTTCCTGCAGGGGAATAGGAGAATCACAATTCTCCTTACTGATGGAATCACCATTCTTTGATAAATTCTCCATAGAAGCACAAGCAGCTCCATCAATGCCAGACGTCAATGAACGAGGCTTAACAGGATTAGGGGGACGAAGATTGCAAACTCCCCCAACAACACCTTGCTCAGTCTCACAGATATTTGCTTGAGGGATTTTGATAGGGTGGGCAACTGGTAAGACTTCCTTAGAAGGAATCTGGTGAGAAGAAGAAGGGGGATTTTCAACTAGGCCACCCTCCACTTGGGATTTTTCCACGAGCAGTTCTCCTAATTAAGGTAACAGAATCATGGGCAGGGGTTGGATTACGGGACACAGTCTCATCTGGGCCCATATTGGGCCTAATAGCAACATTAGATTTTAGAGATGCTTTAGGGGATTTTGGGCCGAGGACTCCACGAAATGGCTGAGGGACTTGAACTTGGGGGGTCTCACCTAAAGGATGAGTGTGGACTCTTGTAGGCAAACTTCCCTCCTCCTCCACTTCCATGTTGTCAGCTAGCGCAGAAAAATGGGACCCCACCATAGTGGATTTGTCGGCCACATTCTCTGAGAATTTCGCAGCAGGTAATGATTGGTTCCTTGCATTTTGCGCTTGCCTGCGTCTGACACCTTTATTCACCAACATCCACGGGCCATAATCCTCCCCGATCGTCACCTCCTGAGAACCATCCTTTGAAACGTTATCTTGATTTGTTTTGTTGCTATCCACGTCATTATTTCCTTCAGCTGCCTCCGCCACTTTAGCTTCGGCCATAGTTGTGCAACCTTCCTTTCTATGGCCGTATTTTCCACAGGAAAAACAAATTAAATGTAGGCCCTCATATTCCACTGTATAACGACGCCCAAGCAATTCAAATCTGGAAATCAGAGGTTTCCTCAAATCGACCTCTATACACATCCTAGCAAACTTCCATCTTTCTGTCAAAGTTTCTTCCCAGACTCCTTCTTTAGGTTTCAAAGTATCTGAGTCCACCTTGATGGTCTTGCCAACAGTATTGCCAATTCTGGACAGAATAATTTTATCATAATATTCTATAGGCAGGGACGGGATTCTAATCCAAACCGCCACCTTCTTCAATTCATCTTCAAAAGGAAAAAATTCTGGATGCCACTTTTGGACAACTAAATAGTGACCCAGAATCATCCAAGGGCCACCATTAAAAACAAAGTTTAGGTCGTTAAAGTTAGAAAACTTCACCAGGAAATAGTCATTTTCAAGGTCAATGACCTCTATTTCTCCCATCGGGTTCCACATTTTTAGCAGCCTGAGAGTTAAGAATTTCAATCCAACCCTTTTTCCCAAAAGTTTAACGATGACTTAATTCTTCCACGGCAGACAAGCATTCTTCCTTTCCTCCCGAGAAACTTTCACCACTGGACATCTAGCGTCACCAATAGGAGCATCATTTTCTTCATCCAGGGATGCCTCTTCACCAGAAGTATCATCTTCATCTTCTTCCTCAGCTACATAAGACCCATCCTACGAGTCATCTTCATCTGATTCCTTTGAATCGCCCGAACCTTCATCCTCAAAACACATATTATCTTTTCCCAGACAAATATCTCTATAAGAGACTACTCCTATCTCCATTTTCATACCTATCGTCGTTGCCTCTTTACTGACTTCTGTAGCAGCATTATTTTCCAAAGGGTAGGTCTCCATGACAACAGTCTCATCTTCACTAGAACTGACACCTGCTTCCATTTTAGCCTTCTTCGTGCTACGAGCAAGCTGGTCTGCCTCTTCTCTGGTCTGCGAGCTGTCCTGCATGATCTTATATCAATTTATTTTGTAATAATTCTTTTTAAATCAAATATTCCCTTTTAGATATTTTGAATATAAGTCTTTAAATTAAATCTACTAACTAAAGTGTGTGGTAAATATTTTTTGTTAATAAAAGATTAATACCGTAAATACTAATTTAAAAAGCTCATCTAATTCTATGGTAATTAAACTAATAATCCACCCAATATTATATCAAATGTGAAATTACTCAATAATGTTATTCTCACATTTAATCACGTGATATTTAAAAACACCCCCAAAGTCTCTTTAATTTTTTTGTTTGTTATTAATCGGGGCCAAAAGGCCCAAGAAAAGAAGAGATTACACTCTTTAATATTTTTTCTTCTCCTTGTTTTATGAATTTATTTGAATTCAAATTGTCATTTATAATCTAATATGTATAACATATATGTTTTAAATTCAAACTTTTTATCCTCCAATATCTATAAATAAATTAAATATATAATTTAAATTAATTATTTCCTAATATTTGCATATAAAATTTCATTTATTCATTTTTAATTATATCAATGTATATAATAATTTGAAATTATTATATTAAAGAATCGTCATTATTTTCACAATTTAAAAAAAATAATTTTTATAGCTTAAACATATCACCTTTGTAGTTTCAAATTTATTAGGATTTGGTTAATATACTAGTTCTTTATAAGTGTTATTAGGATTTGGATCTTTGTAGCTCATTTTTTAACTATACTCAGTCAACTTTTGAATCTCACCATTAAAATTTATTAAATCTGATTTTAAAATATAAAAAATATCATTTTATTACATAACTCAACCGAGGAGACTCATGCAATTCTTTTCAAGACTGCAGATCAGAGAATTGTAACCCTGTTGCAATAACAGTAACATTCATCTTCACTTGTAAAATGCCTAACATGCACTGGACGACATGATTTTTTATTTGAAACCGGTACTCTTGTTATTCTAGACCACAACCATGCTCAGAAGACTTGCAACACCAGGAATCAATTTAACCAAGCTACTGAATGCAAGTGTGCCTACTCTCACTTCATTTGATATTTGACAATCTATTCTATTTAAAATTTTGCTGTATTATAAGCTGAGCCCCTTCAACTAGCCTCTTTATCACTTCACCAGCAGACAGAATTTCCTTGATGAGACCAACACCTTGGCCTGCATACATCACCATGCTCTCAAGATCTCCTGCAGTTGTCATGTTTGGAACTGTACCTGCAAAACGCCGTATCTCTTTCTCCTGCCAAAAGTATAGTGAAGAAACACAAAGGTTATGGTGAGAGCCTCCACCATTTAAAAAACATGCAAACAAAACTGAAGCATACCATGCCATGAATTGTTGAATGGCCAATGACAGGCTGGTTGGCTTCACTTTCATGGGCCGGAAGGGATCTCCAATCCTTGAAGAAAGGTGTCTGCAGGACACGATGTGGTGCACCTGGCCATCTTGCCCTGCCAAATACATCAGTGTATTCAGTTTCATCAAGTTCAACTAACTTCCTCTTGTATGTAGGATGAGCATAGCTTTCCTCAGTTGCCAGAAACCTGCAAAGTGCAAACAAGACCCTTGGTATCAAAATATAAATTTGTATAACAGTGTCAGAAACAACTCCAATTTAAATTAAGTTAGACATGGTAATAATGTTGGAAACTGTCGTATGTCTGGTCCCAATCAAGTGAATCCAATATAAATTTCATGACAGTAAATATGTGAACACTGACTCTTTTGTCATTCATGACCAATAGAATAAGGGGAACAAAATGACCACACAACACTAATCTTCAGGATGCAATATGCAAAAGTATGATTTACAGGAAGCTCATATTAGAATCAATTTAAATTTTAAAACCACTTCCTTTCCTCAGCCATATTCCCTGGACAACCTAGGTGAAATATGCAAAATATGAATTCATTACTGGACCTGACAAGGAATAAATTTTGTAAGTTATATTAGTCTGAAGGTAGGCATCTATGAAGGCTGCAACTATAATTAAGTTGAAGACAAAAACTGTATTTGCTAATACATTCCTGCAAGAATGAGAACAATTATTTCAAATAACATTAATGTAAAATTAAAAACTTCCAAACCTAGTGCCTAGACAGACGCCTTGAGCACCAAGTGCTAGAGCAGCAACATAACCTCGAGCATCCACAATTCCTCCAGCTGCAATGACAGGTATCCCTCGGTCACCAACAAGATCAACCACCCTTGGCACCAATGAAATTAAACCATCCTGTAATTAGATGTAGGGGAAAACAATATCATCTCTGATTAGCAGAAATGGAAATACTAGTGTAGTACACAATTGAAGAAGTATGATTTGCTCTTATTTACATCAGCTATGGAAGATCAATAATGCAAAGACAGAGGATAAAAGAAGGACACCTTCAGAGGATGAGTACATTGCATATGTAAGTGACTGCCTTCCACGGACAACAAATAAGAACACGAAGCGGTAAATACTGAAGAAACTGAACAAGCCTCATTTCAACAATAGTTGTAAGTTTGTAACTAGAAAAATGTTCATTATGTGTAAGAGGGGAAAAAATTGGCCTTTACACTCATTATTTATGATAGAAAAACATTAATGATGAAATTTCGCTTTTTAATTCACTACTTCAAATTAAGGCCTGTCATGAGTTTTATCAAGTTCACAACTTAGGCAAAATGACCCAAAAATTTGCAGATATAAAATTAAACCTGAGAGGCAGGATGCTGAACAGATCATGAAGTTTTCATGGAAAAATTTCCCAAGGAAAAGAATGTCATGCTACATACGCAACACCTACAATCAAAACTGCATAGGTTTCTCCATATCTAAGCACAACTTGTCCTAAATAAGTCTTTTCCTATCAAACACACATAAAATAGTTTGACACCTCAAATGTGACTGTAGGTTTTGTATAAGGTATTAGCCACATTTACTCATGTTAAAAAGTGTAAGAACCACTGGAAAGCAATAAATAATATCAAGTATTCTTTTCTACCATCCTATGCTTGAATTGACACAATAAATAAACAATGATCCCTATTTATCAATTTTAAGATAAGTCTATCTATACAAGAAAAACATATACATTATACATACATCAAAATTATGCACACCTGACCAATGACATGACCACCAGCTTCATGTCCTTGTACAATTATTCCATCGACACATGCATCAATTGCTTGTTTTGCAGCATTGACATTTCCAACCTGCAATAGGATTATGAATACAATAAATAAGCCAGATACCAATCCTGGACAGTAAAATAAAATAACCTATCGGTATGCAACAGTAACCTACAATTAGCTTGCTAACATGCCTCAATAAAGGGGCAGTGGGTAGTGTTTCCTTAAGTCAAACACCAACTAGCTAGCAATCATCCAATTGCTTTCTTGAAAGCAACTCAATAAGAAAGAAGGATCATGAGTTCTAAACTTAACAATGCTAGATTTTTTATTTGAAAGGTATGTCAAAAAAATAGTTATAACAGCCTGAGACTGAAACTGAGAGGATCATTTTCTTAAAACGAACTTCATGTTTAATTATCTTGAATTTAATAATAAAATGGCCCAGTCCAACTTTAGCTATGCATCAGACAAGGAATCATTAGTTTGCAGATCACCCAAAAGGAAAACCAAAATTAAAATATCATTGGCCCTTTAAGAATTTGCATAGGTAACTTCAATATTATTAACAAAACTCACTTGTGGAACAACTTTGACCCCAGCAGAATGAGCCTTAGTGACCAATTCCCTTGTACAATCCCCCCAGTAAATTTGCAAGACTGCCACTTTTTCATCAAGAATGACCTTCAAGTTCTCCTCACAAGGAAACGCTAGAACGACACCAACCCCAAACGGTTTATCAGTTAAGGTCCTAGTCTTCTTTATGAGCTCCCTCAAGTAATCCGGCGATTCCTGATAGGAAAAAAGAAAAATAAAACTCTGTCAGATTAACATCACAATGCAATGATAAGCAAAGGGAGAAGACCTAGTGAATAGAATATACCCACCCAGTCAGGGGCCCTTAGTAGTCCAAGAGCACCAGCGTTGGCAACTGCAGCAACAAGGTGGGGACCAGAGATATCAGGGCCTAATGGCGCCTGAACTATGCCATATTCAAAACCAAGTATCCCTCTCCAACCCATCTCCTTCCTTTCCCTTCCTTCACTACCACAATGTAAATATGTGGGGTAGACTGCCTTTTGTTTTTGTAGCCATCTATCTATCTTTGGTATTGGTAGTCCTCATCAACTTAACGTAAGCAACCACGTCCTAGTCTGTACCTAACTATGATTTTTTTTTAGAATTAAGATTTCCTAATTTGACACGATGCAAATGCCCTACGCCGAATAAAATGTTTACATTTGAATTTTTTAAATGTAAACATAACTATAGTATTATTTCATACTAACAAGTTTATATTATAGGTTTATTTTGTTTAACAAAATTATACATTGTTTTTATTTCTTATTGAGCAGAGACCAGAAGATTGAAATTTCTTTGTGTACTTATCCAGCAAGAATAAAAAAATCATAGCTTAAAGAAGCATAAATCAAATGAAACTCAACTACATCTAATTCTAAAACTATGTTAACGATGTAGTTCGGTGATGTCAAATATTCAGCTTACCATTTGGGACTTTTATAAGTAATGGAGTGGAGCAGTTAAGGTGGCGAGTCCAATTTTTCTACCTCTCAATTTGGTTGCAAACTTCAGTTTCCTTTTTTATGCTGAATACTAGTTTTTGCCCAAGTCCTAATTATTAAAATCTCTGGGATCATTGTATTTGTGCTGAGGCTTGGTTCTGTCCTTTAAATCCTGCTTACCAATATTCTATCTTGAGTTGAGCTAAGTTCAAAGGTGTCCAAAAATATTTTCTCATTACATCGGTGTTTGACGTGTAGACAGAATGTAATAAAATAGTTTATTTTGTCCTTTTATATTTAAAATTATGAGTTTAATAATGTATGAAGTGTCGCATTTATTAAATGATGTGACGACATACCATTACCATTAGATATTTGTGTAAAATTTTTTTTACATTGATGGTGTATATTAATTAAATCTTTAAAATATATGTTCTCTTTCCAATTTTTTTTTACAAGTGTATCATTTTTTTATCATGTGTTTCATTATGATTTATAATTTTATATCTTCAATATAGTTATACACCAAATGCAAAATTAAATTCACATATCATATTATGTATCATTTTATCCGGCTAAGATTGTGGGAAGAGCTTTTAGGTTTGATTTCTATTAAACACATTCTTATGCAGGGAGTGAGTAGTCTTAATTGTGATTAAATTTTAAATAGAATTGCACGTGGTTAATACAAAAAAAAAACCTATTAAACGTCTTTATTTCCCAATTCCCATGTACCGAAAACACTAGTGTCACATTTTTTTTTTGTTTGGTTACTAAATGTCGCATTCTATTGTATTTTAGAACATATATTCCATTTTTTTTCTTTTTATTGGGTCAAAACATTCCATGTTTCCTCTTTTTTTTTTTTTTTTTTGTCCTCAACATTCCATTTTTTTCATACCTTCCAAAATCCAAACAAATATGTACTCTGGGCCAGAGTCCCTCCTTTTTAGGTTGGGATTAAATTTCTCAATTAAAACTCGGCCCAGTGCTCTAATCAGTGTAGGCTGTAGCCTTAATACTATTTCATTCCAACGGGTCATGGTCATGCAAGACTGTTGGAATTTAAGGAAAGGATGCAAGAGGTCTGAATTTACAGCCTCTATCTAACCCCATACCATCATCAACCTATAATTTTTCTCTGATTAAACAGAGGATTTGACGACATGATCCATGTGTTCTTAAACATCGATTTAAAGAGGATCAAAAAAGAAAACCAGTTCTCTTATTCTTATTATTGTCTTGATCTAAACTGAGTCTGCAGGGCATTTACATAATTTGATTGTATATTTCACTTGACATTTTAAATGAGTGATTGATGGTTGATCATCGACTGAAGTCCCCTTTCACATAGGGTTCTGCATAAAAGAATACTATTGGCTGGGATGGGATGGATCCACAAATGATTGAAAGGGGAGCAAAATGCCTAAAAAATTACTAGTTTAAAGAGGTTCATCAACTTTTCTTTTGTAGTATATATTAGTTATAATTTTTTATAGTATTCTTATATTCTCACACTATAATGTTATTGACAAAATAAAGTTAATATTTGAAGTCAAATATGTATAAATTAAAAGTTAGACATAGTCATGTAATATATCTATAAAATCTTGTGATAACAAAAAAATTTGGGAAAATTTCACCAAAAATAAAATTGGGAAAAAGATATATACACTATAAAAGTAATATTAACTTAAAATTTATCTATCAACTCCAGTAAAAAATAAGGAAAGTAAAATTCATTACATAAATATTTTATAAATTTAAACAAAAAATTACTTATTTTATTAAATAATATAAGACCCCTGCACAACTATCTTTGACTATTGGGGTAGGATAATATTATAGTATTCCTCCTCATATTTACACTAAAAGGTATTCATATTTAGACTCATACATGTGTCAATAAGAACTATAATTCTCATGTTTTATTGATTTTATATTAACCATACCATTGTCCCAATTTTATTTAATTTAAATATAATTTCTCATAATGTATTTATTTAACAAATTAATGAAGCATCATTATAATACTAACTTAATAGTGAAAATTTAAAAATTATTAATTAAAAGTACACGATATAACTCAATTAAAAAAAATACTTAAAGACCATCCAATTCCTAATTGTAAAACATTACAAAAATAACTATGCAACTTAATTAAAAAAAAATTATTAAAAGTGTCTCATATCTTATGTACCAAACATGATAAATTTGTTATGTGGATATAGAAAAAGTTAGGTACTATAATACCCATACATCTATATTCATACAAATGAAATTTTATAAATACTATATACATGGAGATAATTTCCAATTTGCCATCCCCAACCAGATGGGGTATCCCTTTTTAACTTATAAAAATACACCAAACACTTGTATCAATTAATGATTTTGGAATTATAATACAACTCTAAGCTCTACCAATTATCTACCAATTATTAAGAGTCTATGTACTCTCTAGGGACTGGGTCGACCTAGCTAGCTTGTATTCACTTAGGACTAGGTCAATGAGGTTACACCCTTCTTATAAGCTCTCTGTCCTAGTAAGTTAGCCTTAAACTCAAGAGGTTGTGTACTCCCACAAGACTAGGTCGACCTAGTTATGTACTCTCTTGGAATTATGCCAATCTAATTACCTCTTTTGTGGGCTGATCTAGCTAAATATACTCCCTTACGAATGGGTCAACCTAGAAATAACACGACTTAATATTAGCACGATTTGCGAGCATAATTAGCAAGCAGGCCTCTCTAGAACTAGAGGTGGACAACATGCTCACTTGAACGTGACATTCTATGATATAATTAGGCAGGTGTAATAATGAAGAAAATGCATGTTCCTCTACCGGGAGATTGATTTAGGGTTCTATGTATGAACTCTTCTTTGGTCTTTTCGACTACAATAAGTTTAAAATTTTATATAGGTTGTCAAGAGACCAGCTGACGATAATATTAGAAACTGACCAAACGACACGGGGAATGAAAATAGAGTCGGCAAAATGGATTAGCCCCTAAAAACTCGAAAAAAAAATATAGGGTTCAAACCTTTATTTTAAAAGCTCGAAATAATAAATCCAATGTTTTTTAGTTTGATCTGATAAAGTCCGCTATTTACAAAAAATTCGAGCTACCCACAAAAAAACTATAAAAAATATATGGTTAGGGCCATTATATTTTAAAAGATTTAAATAACTCCTTGTTTTTTAGTCCATTCTGCTACTTGCATGGATTGGGTAGGCTGAACAATCGGTTCTAAATGAAAGCATGCTATTTTACACGTTAGATATGGTACCAACTAAGCAAACATCTCTTGACAAAAAAAAAAAAGCAAACATCAATATTGATCCATCAAGATAAGGTCATATTATTCTACTAATTAACTTGATTCCCCACAAGTCCAAAAAAAAGCAAACATCAATATTGATCCATCAAGATAAGGTCATATTATTCTACTAATTAACTTGATTCCCCACAAGTCCATTAGCACCTTAAAAGAAATGTTTGCATTAATTATAGCTTGATCAACCAATCGATCATAACAATATATATTAATTCAGCAAAATCATTTCAGGTCAGTTAACACAAACTAAATTAACAAGGCACTTAATAAAAAGTTGAAAAATATTAAATGTAAAAGAAAAATTTTGTAAGTTATTAATACATTAAAATATATTTTAAATAAAAAAATCTTTATTAATTTCTTAATCAATTCCTTTAAAACACCTTCGTAACCATACTAATCCATTAAAGAGCTCATTGCTAGAAACTGGCAAGTGAGCTTCGTTCACACCTTGAGAGATATAATTAGTATGCTGATTTTTTATTTTATTTTTTTTGGCTAAGTTGGGAACAACAAGTATTGAAGAGATATTGATCTTATTTTTCTTCCATTTTGCTGACAGACACTATGGGCACATCGTTCCCAAGAGCTTGGTTTCCTTTCCTGTTTTTGTCTTCCTTTTGTTTAATTTTTCACTGAAAATAATAATAATAATAATAATAATGATAAGTACATGACGCTATGTTTTTACATGTTATAATTAATCAGTAAGGTCTCTGGAGTTGCAACTTCTAAATTTTTAGAGAGAGACGTTTGTTTAAAATTATTTCTTATAAGAATCATTTTTTTTAAAAAAAAATTACTTATAAAAATTTTTAAGGTGTTTGTCTAAACTTTTTTCAAAGCAGAATCAGAAAATAATAAGTTTTCTGTTTTTTTTAAAAAACAACTTAGAGTTGCTTCTTAAAAAACAGTTAAAATAGAAGGGAGAGAAAACTTTTTAACAATATGAAAGCACTAATTAACAATGTGAAAACATTTGTTGTAACAAATAAAGTGTTTTTTTCTGGGGTCGCAATTTGGTACCCTCCGGCCAGAGAGGGTTTTGATACCTTCTTGTTATTTTTTTTATTGAATAGAGGCATAAATGCCAAAACTACATAGGAACAAGTCATGTATTCCGTCCTAAATTATTTTGAAGACATAAAGTAGATTTTAAATGAGACACGTGTGTATTACAAATGAGAAGGTGAAAAAAAGGGGGAATATAGTAAAAAATACAGGATAATGGTTATAGAGGGTCAAAAAGTCTTTTAAAAAATTAAAAATACAAATTCTAATAATTAAATATTGTCCCGAAGTGTAAAAGTACTAAGACAATTTAAAAAAATTGAGAGAAATTGATCAAATAATCAAAGAAGGTATCAAAACCCTCTCTCATTAGAGGGTACAATAGAATTTCCCTTTTTTTTGATTGTAGCCAAACGAAAAATTATTTCTGATTATACAGGAATCTCTAAAATAAAATCAATTTTTTTAAATAATTTAAAAAAATATTTTTTTAAGCATAAACAAACTAGGCCATATGAAAAGCACAAGATATTAAAAAACGAGGAGGTAAAAAAAGATAAGAGAATCAAAATAAACATTGAAAAACCATAAAAGAAATAGAAAGACGATAAACAAAATAAGTGAAAGGAGGGGAGGTATAGGAGATAGTCCCACCAAACCTTGCCATGCTTTAAACAACAAGGTCATAACTATCCATTTTGATTTTGACAAAAAATTATTTTATGTATTTGTTCGAAGTTCGAACTACGAAAGATTCGTGAATCACGGACTATTATATATGCAATTAAATAATTACGCAAGTTGATATATTAAAAACAAAAAATGATATAGTTCTGTTTGTTGTTGTTTAGAATTTTTTGTGCTTAAAATTTCACGGTCAGTGGGGATCGATATGGTGCGTGCAACTGAGATATCAAATTGAAATCTGAGCTGGATTTTAATCCTCCACAGAAAGACTTGGAACAAAAAGTCTATGGCTTTTTATAGAAACCAATAAAAAGTGCCCTCTTTTGAAGACTTTGATTTAAATTACTACTTTTCAAGCAATGGCAGAAGAAGCCAAATTGGAAGTCAAATGGGTCCTAAATAATTGATTTCAGCTTGAACTTATCCTCGATTTTCTCATGTTAATCCAATTTCATTTTGGTTAAGGCATGAAAGCTAGCTGCTTCCTGGAAACTGGAAAGAGCCCATTGCTTTAATAATTTATTCACTTAGTGGATGTACCTAGGATATTGTCTCATAATGAACATCTAATTGGGGATATTTTGGTGTTGAAAGACCACTTGATTTAGATTAAACAAATATAAATTTAATTAAATCATACAATTAATTAGTGCTAATGTCTGCTTTTGGCCGGACAAGACAATTTCTAGTAACAACCAAAAAAGGCCGGAGAAATGGTCTCTGGTTTACATTGGAAGCTGCTAGTATAATACCAAAACAGGGATGGACTACGTCAAAATTGCTGTTTCATTATGAAGACAAAGTTATATTAATATATATCAATCAATAATCACATTGATAGAAATACAATGGACGTGTAAGATAGCAAGTGGACAAGTGATCAGTGAAATTGGTGGGATCTACAGTACTGCGCTGTCATTTTGTTATTGGTTTAATTAAGGTCGACCCTTTCAATTACAGCTTCTTGTTGTTGATGGGTCATGGACATTTTTCTTGCAATTATGGAGCTCACAAGCTAGGACATGTTTGACATTGAAGCAACCATCTATCTCAATATGGAATAAGATGTACCCTCACTTCTCCTATCCCATGTCTATTGTCCCTTATATTATTGAAGTTAGAGTAATTGAAGGGCACCAAAAAAAGTTAGAGTAATTGAAACTCAAAATCAAAATAACAAACTAAACAGAGGTTGGTCGTAATGGAAATGGACTGTGATCCAAATTGAACTTTACTTACAAGATCAAGAGGTTCGAATCTTGAAATCGTCACTCTCCACTCTTGGGAGGACTTTACCTGGCCACCACTATTAGATTTTGGACTTTATAGCTAGTCAATGTGGGACTTTCCACCATACTCCCTCACACTCGCCACTCTCCACTCTTGGGAGGACTTTACCTAACCACCACTATTAGATTTTGGACTTCATAGCTAGTCAATGTGGATCTATGATAGACTCTGATACCATATTAGAATTTGTACCTAGGCTTAACTCAATCACAAAAGCTAGTTTGTAGGGTGAGGACTGTCCAAGGTTTATATACTATTAAATGACCTTATCGCTAGTCAATGTGAGACTTTCCAACACACTCCCTCACGCCCAGGGATGAACATTTGGAGTGTGGACACATCAAGGGTTGGGGGCCAATAACAACAGATCTAAGATAGGCTCTGATATCATCTAAGATTTTGGTCCAAACCTAACTCAACCTCACAAGCTAGTTTTTGGAGTTGAGTTAGACTCGGTCCAAAATCTAATAACCACCCTGACAGATTCTCGGTCAAAATCAAAAATAAAATCAAAAGACAAAACTATGTACAGTGAATTATTTCAAATCATTAAATCTTTTGACACATTAATTGACGTTTTAGGATATTAATAAAAATATTACATCTTTTTCCAATTATATCTTCAATAAATAATCAATGTGCAATGGTTTTTTAATACTATGCCTTTCTTATTCCAGAAGTAATGAGGATAGCTCAATAAAATTGCTTGACTCATTAAGTTACTTATTATTTTTTCAATTCTTGTAAAAAAAATCCCAAACCACATTTAATTTGAAATGGAGAGACTAGAGAGTAATGAATCAAGAGCCTTTCATGCAATTCATGGTATCGTATAATCATCCCTACACGATTTAATTACTAAGTAAACTAGCAAATATGTCCCTGACTTTGTTAAAGTCATGTAGTTTAGTCCCCTAAGAAATAAAAAACCTTAATATAGTCCCCGACTTCTTACTTTTTCTTTCACTATAGTCCAATTGTGTGTTTTCCGTTAATTTTTTTATAATATGTCACACTATTTGCCATCGGGACATAAAACTAACGTCATTGGGGTTGAGACCTTCCAATGGAGAAGTGGGAGAAGAGAGAAAAATGGAGAATAGAGAAACAAACGACGGTTGGAGTTGAAGCTTTTCAAGCTATAAATTTGACAAAATCACATCATTTTTGTGTCACAGTGGACACTTTAGTGACAAATAGTGTGACAGAGAGTCACTAAACGTGACATGTCGTAAAAAAAACTAATGGGAAACACACAGTTGGACCATAGTGAAAGAAAAAACAAGAAGTCAGGAACTATATTGAGATTTTTTATTTCTTAGGGACTAAACTGCATGACCCTAAAAAAGTCAGAGACCGATTTCCTAATTTACTCTTTAATTATTAATAGAATACTGATTTAGAATCTTGACTAAGCTCCCTTTTTTTGGTAAGAAAAAATTTGGTGTGAGAGATAATGCCTCGGTCTAAGGTATGAAAATTTTATGGACTCAAAAAATACTTATAAATTAAAGATAATTATATTTATCCCATCCTAAATAAACGAATGAAGTTAAACCTGTAACTTATTAGATGTAAGACCTTGTCGTATCATCCTTCACTCGATCATCCCGGGGTTATCCAGCTACCTTCTTAAGCTTCCACCAACTTACACATTCAGTATGAAACTTTTTACACTCTTCCTAAACAAAAAAAATGTAACTTCATAACTGTAGTAATTGTTTTTTTTTTTTTTTTCTAATTCACAATTTGGAGTTGCGTGGGTGAATTGCCCTTTTTCAAGAAGCTCATAATGTTATGGTATTGTCGGTCGTCAATGCGAACCAAATTGATGACTTTAGTTTAGACTTTAGACGACTATTACACTTTTAGGCTCTTCATTATTTAATTTGCTAAAACTGTTTACTACTGTTTGGCTGCATCTAAGTCATTCCCCCTCAAATGTATGTTTTGTTCCGTTGCTTTCATTGCATAATTAATTACATCATCGGCATGAAGGATTCCCTGCAACTACTAATTATAATTCCTGATTTTGATTGAGGCAAATTCATTTAAAATGAGCTCACGAATGCCATGTAAAGAAACTTTAATAGAGTCATAGAGAGCTGGTGTAATATTTGCATCAGAAATTTAATGAATATTTTTATTTTATGAAAAACAGGGGCCATGAAGCCAAACAAATTAAAACCCAAAACTGAAGTCAATATCTATCAGAGTATAAGAAACATCAACAAAGAAACAGGACTAGGCTAGGCAGCAAATTAATTCATGAAAACCCAGGTTGATATATGATACCAAGAGATCACCTCCCAATCCGAGATTATATATATATATATATATATATTTATGCATGCTAAAAAAAGAGGGTCGACGGTCCTAGCTAATAAATATTTTAATTTATATTTAATTAACAAATTTATTAGTTAGTGTCTTTTATTTATGTCTACAGAAACACTCCAATAAATGATTATTACCTTGACCAAGCTTACGAGTTGTATAAAATTTGAAATACTCACCCAAAACTATGTATCACTCTATAAACTCAAACAATCCACTTAAGAGTTGTACAAAACATATCAAGACCTTACTATATCCAAGTGACCACTCACACCGTTTTACTTTTTTTTTTTTTTAACTTGAGATGCTTGAAGAACCTTTTTTATATATAACAGAGGGTTACAACTTTCTTCTTAAAAGAGATGGTGGATATATATTAAAGAGTAGTGGAATATTAACAATTTCACCTTTTCAAAGTAAACGTCGATGAACAACACATTCTCCAATTATGGAAAATTTTAAGTTATGGAATATTATGAAATATTCCATAACTTTAATAATTATCTTTTTTATTTATTTTATTTGAAAATTAAATTTTAAGTTATATTCCAAACAGTGAGCATAGATACATATCATACTCATGTTGTCGAAAAAAATGTGAAAAGCTTATTTCATAATTAAAAAGAAAAGTGTGTTGTATAGATTATTATGAGTGTATATGATTCTATTTAATTTGGTTTAGTTTTTCAAAAATGTTTTATAACATAATTTTTAAGAAATATTTTTATAAATGAAATAATTTATTTATAGTATTATCACCGTTAAAATGAAAACTTAATTAAAAACAATTTTTCAAAACATTTTAAAGGTTTCAGAATATTTTAATTTTTGAAAACTAAAAACAGTCATATTTTTAGAATTATTTATCAATTTTTTTTTTTATAAACAAAGAAAAATATTATTAAGAGAGTATGCTCGAAATGAATACAAAATGTTTTCCGGGTATGAAAACAAAAATTATATATCAAATAAATTTTTAGTTTTCTTTTTAAAAAAATATTAATATAATTTATAAAAATTGTAAATGAAAGTGTCTATGTGTTTTGGATAAATACCATATAATATATGATTAACGTTTTCACGGATTCACTGGCAAAGCGAAAATATACTGAATTTAGGTATTATATGCTGACTTTCTCCGAATACATGCAGTCACAGTAGGACCAACTTGGACTGACAGCTATAGGCTATCCTACTGTTTAGGAAAAGGAAAGGTCTTAATATGTAAATACAAATACAATGCATATATATAATTGTTCCAGAATCTTAAGCAACAATTAATGTATATTGGAATATTAGTTGAGAAATCGTAGCATGTATACGTGGGCACCGGATACCACCTCTAAATTTTATTATCCAAAAGGGCGCGGGTCCAAGTTAAATTTATATTTTGATGTAATTGATTAATTAATTAATTAATTAGGTAATGAAATATGAAATAGCTTTCATCACTCGTCCAGCATGCATGCATGCTCCGTTGATACTTCATAATCATAGTTATTGACTCAATATAAACATTATTAGCTTTTTTTAATTATTTTTCATTGGTATAGAAAACATATAATCTCAAACAAATTACTTAATTTTCTCATTAGTATAGCTGATTTTAGTGGCTTCATTAATTACTAGTTTATTACTTTGTTTAAATAGATTTTTTAAAAATAACTAGGACCTATGTATAGCTTGTGTTATATATAGATGGTATTGTTAAAACTTAAAGTTAAAACTAATATTTGTTAGAAGATAAATTATTTAGAGTTATAAAAAAGACATATAGCAAAAGTTTTGGCCTACCCTCCAAAAGAACTTTGTGCAACTTTATTTGAAGAGTGAACAAACAGAGAAAACAACGTGTGGAGCTGCTTTGGGTAGGTGACGCCCAAAGTTGCATTCATAATACGGGTAGTCAAATGTGAATCTATATAACCCCCGCAAAGGTAGAAAAATCTACACCAAATTCTAAGACATACAGCCAGCTAGCTGTAGGTGCCCCCATTATTGTACATTCTTCATTGCATTATAATGCTTTACTTTGTCATTTCAGTGCTTTCGTTTTTGTCACAAACACAATGGGTGTCAATATATTCTACATTGGTAGGGTTCGGTCTCTTAAATGCTCTCACCTCCTACCAATGATTAGAATGTACAATAATCAATAATGATAATATCTTCCAAACAAACAACTCAATTATTCTTTTCGTTTCTTAAAATATATTAAATATTTCTAAGGTTTAAAATATCAAATATTTTATTTATTCAATAGTCAGGCCAGGGTTGCTGTCGAATAAGATCACGTGTTTGAATTGTAGAACCAACCTATTATAGATGTAAAATAAGACTATATATTTACAATAAATTTACAGTGAGTCTGAGTACCCTCCCAAGTTTTCACCCAGAAAAGTAGTTTTATAGCACTAAATAAAACATTATTTTATTTATTTAATATTTATATTTTAAATAAAAAGATGCAGCATTATTCATAATAAATAAGATTAACACGTACGTATTGAAGATCCTCACATATATACACAGGCCATGAATGCACAAGATATTCATGGAGGAGAGGGATTGAAGTGCACACATCCCAAATTAAAGTGCACGCCAGACCACAACCAACCAGGTGATGAAAGCACAAATATGAATTTGATATAGGGGGAGAATTATAATAATGACGATAATTATAAACTGAATGAATATTGGATCGGATGGGTACCTACTGATATGTTTATGAGTTAAATTTTGGAGGGAGAGAAAGGGAACTTATTGTAAGTCCTTTCTCCCTTTTATGTTTGTGAGTTTTGATATTTTATAAAGTCTTTTCCTCCTTTTTTTTTTCTCCTCCTTTCTCCCTCTAATCATTTCATTCTCTTCTCTCAAAACTCATAAATAAATCCTGCGGATTTTCGAAATGTTAAGTAATATAATTAGAAAGAAAAAATATAAAAATATAAAATGAGTGTAAAAATTATAACGATAAAATAGGAAATATGTCATTAATTATCTCCCTTCCTAATGCATTTTAATTGGTTGCATTGCATGGTTGAAAATTATCCACATAAATGACATAATAATAGTGCTATATATGGGAGTAGACGTCAATCGTGAGGAAGCGGATCCAAACAAAAGGTTATTAATGATCAGACAAGAGACTGGTCTGCATGGCTTCCACTTTCTACACTCTCATCATGTAAATTTAACAGTATATATAGAATCGGTTCTTTCAGTAAAATGTGTAATGTTGTACATAATAATAATAATAATCAAATGATTTAATTTATATACATCGTTAGTGTAAAGAAATTTTATACAGACATCCAATGGTATGCCGTCATATCATTTAATGAATGTGACACCTCATTTGTTATTAAATTTAATAAATGATGTAGCAACACATCATTGAATGTCTGTGTAAAATTTTTTTACACTGACAGTGTATAAATATTAAACTCATAATAGATATTAAAATAAAAATGAAAAGATTTTATTGAAAATTATTACTCTCACAATACTCAATACATTAATAATGTTAATAGTTATAATTTTCAATAAAAACTTTTCACTTTTATTTTATTATCTTATATAATAATTGCACGGGTTAGAAAAATCGATATATGGTAAAATTGAATTGCACGTGAGTAACGAGGATGGGTAGGAAAATGAAATTCAAACACTCAAAACTTAAATGTAGGCATATGAGAAAAAGAAATAAAAAATTATAAAAATTAAAAGAAAAAATAAAAGATATATAATAATTAAAAAAGATAAAATTAAATTAATGTATAATAAGGGGACATATCTAGTGAGAAAGATAATTTTATATGAGAGTGAGAGGGTTTAATATTAGCCATTAAATTAAAATATAAGGCTAAGATTAAAAGAGTCATTAAAACTAACCACGTGCCTCTCCCCTTGTTTTCTCTCTTCACGGCCTGGTGCGACACAAGTCACTACAAAAAAAATGGGATTTAGTGGCAGCCAAAAATTCATTTTCTGGCGGTTTTAGACCACCACTAGTGCGTTATTTGGCAGTCCCCTCCAATGCCAGTAATACGTGTGCCACAAAATGTTTCTGGCTTTTTTTTGCAAACTGCTGGCAGGACCGCCAGTATGTGCAGATAAATTTACTGGCGGTTACAAGAGTCCACTAACTGCTTACATTTCTGTTAGTCATATGCAACGAATTAGTAGCTAATCTGTAGCGAATCCATAGTTAAATCATTATCTATGTATATCATATTTAACTGCTTCCTCCAATGCTCCAACCTAAATATCATATATAAAAAGATTGATATATTATTCAAAAGTACAATAAACAACTTCATCACAAATCAAATTATGTCTTACATGATGAAATCCATTTTGAAGTATAAATTCTAGTGGGGCGTAACAAAAAATCCAAATCTCTCTGCATCATTCCCACGATTATATATGCAGCCAACCATAAAGAATCTTCAGGAAAGGGTATTGAATTTTTCAAGTTAGCTTAATGGAAATGTTCATAAAGAGCAAAAATGTTGTAACCCAAAAAAGAAAAAAGAGAAATATTAAAAATATAGTTTTATAAAGAAATATTATACTATTATTATTAACAAAGAGAACAAGTTATTAAAAAAAAAAAACCTTTACCAATTTCTTTAAAGGATCCAATATCAGTAGCATGAAGGGCATAATATCATTTCAATGTTTACCTTCTTTAAAGGATCGAAACCTGGAGACATGAAAATGAAAAAACAAATATATACTATTATTATGTTTAAATTGTTCAATCAATAGCCAAAGAGGTTCAAATTTTAGCACATTAAATTGTATGATGCCAAGCTGAGCATTTACTGAAAAAATTGAGTATAAAAAGAGAGACAAAACCTGCTCTAGTAGGACGTTAAGGTTGTAGTTTGAAACATGGTGTGTCTCTCCAAGGATGGGATTACCAAATTTGGTTCAGATGAGTTGGTTTTATTTATTGCAAACAGTTTTCTAAAGCCAACATAGACTCACCTTTTCAAGATTCTAAATGATAATAGCTGACATAGAGAAGAAAAAAGGTACAAATACTTATGTTATTTGTTATAACAGTATAATTAAATTATAATATCTAAAGAATAATCCTATAATAATGATAAATGGTTGACATAATCTGATGGCAAATTAAAACTATTAATAAGAACAACTAGAGATAAGAATGAGAAAGATTACAATGTTAAGCAACTGAAGAGGCTACCCATTCCCTCAAATTTCTAGAGAATATATGAAAACGCCTATAATGAAACCATAAATGGTTGACATACTCTGATGGCCTTCTCATATGATAGTAGTAGCTCCATTGAATTCAGCAATTACACTTTATGATGTGTAAAAATAGAAAAAGAATGGAGAGGGGATAAATAAAAGGAAGAAAATAGATGAAAGAGGGTGACACCTGATAGTCAAATTCAGCACGATCAATTGATCGCAAATCTGTATGAAGCTTCAGATCAATAGGCTCTATGCTTTCTTTCACTAAAGGTTTTAGCAAGAACTGTAACAAGGTCAATAAGCTTGAGAAAATTACTCAGGCAGAAAAGAATAGTCTAATAAATTACTCACAGGCACAAGCAGGGAATGAATCATTGGGTTAGAATTAATTTACCCTATAGAACCAACATTGGCATAAGCTGTAATAAACAACGCAAAGCAAGAAATCAAAGGAGAAGTTAACAAGTAAGATGCGAAGAACAAACATATTTTAACAAGTAGTTTAATTTAAAGAACAAACATGAGATTTAGCTGATCAGTTTCCCTGTCTCTTTCCTAAAATTTAAAGCTTCAAACTGATACTTGACGTTAACCTAGTTAAATATTAAAAAGTTTAAATCAATGCCAATTTACATACATATGAAACTTGTTTTAACTTGAACAATTCTCACCTATATTTTAAATTTTCCAAACTCCCCAAAAGTTATAATAGTAAACAGGACAACTAAATAATAATAGCAATTAGCTCTAACTTATAAGATAATGTGTATGTATGACCTTAACCTTTTCTTATATGAACTTCAGAACATTTAGCATCTTCTGTTGAGTATAATTTGTATGCATCTTCTGCTTGTACCAGAGAAAAAGTCCCATAAGTCACTATCCAACAAGTCACCACGCCTGATGAGTCACAAACATGATAGGTTCAACAATTCTTCCACACCTTACATACATGTCCAAAATTGCATTAGGCAGAAAGCCATCAAAACTTACTCCTGTTCTCAATGCATGGGCATGGATCTCTTTTCCACATGTCAAAGCTCCTATTCTAGCACATGCAGATAGAACACAAACTAAAGTAACAGAGTTTGGCTAGTCTACGTATCATCTCTCTGAAGAAAAATAAAGCTTCAAAACATCGATTATTGATCCGAAGACCAAGGATGATAGAAGTCCAAGATATAGTGGAAAACTTCTATAGCCCTGTCAATGCATTTACACTTAGCATACATGTCAATGAGTGTGTTTGCAACTATAACATAAGACATGGGCCCTGTCTGCTTGGCCATCTCATGAAGGTTCATCCCCATTTCTAAATGGCATAAACAAGAACAAGCAGATAACACTGGCTATGGTGATTTCATCTGGCATGATACCTTTAGACACATTTACACTTAGCATGCTTGTCAATGAGTGTGTTATGTGTATGACCTTCTCTAGACACAACTTCTAGTCTGATAGTCCTATACCTATTTCATAGGTTTTCTCAGCGTATTAATTCATATCCATACATACAGGAAAACAAATTAAAGGGGAGATGAAGAGTAAAGAAAACAAAAAATACAAAGCAAACCTTGGCAGTGTCATAATTAGAACCAGTAATTAGATAAGGTTTGTCACCACCTGTAAAGAATAAATATAATCAACACGACTCACTCCTTTTCTATAGGCATCCAATGTAAAATTAGGATCGGGAGAGCCAAGATTCTAAATCTTCAAGGGAAGATAATTGTGTTAATGTATTATATTATTTCATAGGTAAATGGAACTAAACAAAGAAAACGTAACAACTGGCAAAAAGAACAGATGTTGCTTTTATGGTGCGATCAAGAGATGCACTGGCAAAGGTGTTTGTGTCGTCTTTAGGATTAAACGACACTTGCACGACATAAGGAAAATTAGCATAAAAACTAATGGCTTGGAAATAAAAGGACCTGACAAATGCCATTGTGAACTGCTTCAATTCTTCAAATGAGGCATGTATATCATAAATATCATCAATCACTACTACAAAAATGATCACTTATTGAGCTATTTCCTAAGGGATTTATACCTAGGCTCAAAAGCAACTCCTGCTACACACATGAAGCTTTTAATGAGCTCTAACCTTAGGTAAACACAAAAGAAAGAACATATTATAAAGTTCAAATTCCATAAAGAAGAATGCAACAAATGTTCAAGTGCAAATCCAATTGTCAGCCACCACAGATAAAAAATAATGAGATTTATAATATATTTGAAGCCTTCAAGTAAAAAGGAAAAAAAAAATAGCTACCATTTTTTACAACAATCCAGAACTCCCCTGTCAGTAGCAATCTACATGAAAATTCCCATATCTTTTTCCCCTTCAATCGCCTGTAGCCAAATTATCCTATTAACATAAAAATAGTAAGTGTTTAGGTGAAATAAATACCATAAGTGACCAATCAGTTTCAGACACATTACCAGTGACCTCTAATAACCAAATGATTAAAGTCTTTGAGAATGGTATAAAAAATCATGACCTGGTTGGAAAACAATAATGCAATTCCCCTGTCATGAATATCAAGTAAAAAGCATAAAAAACGAATAACAAATAGAGAAGCAATACCTCTTCAGACAGTTCTTAAAATGCCATCATTATTCGTTTCATCCAGCAATACCTCTTCAGGGAATGAATCTTTATATAGATATCAGAAAGAGATTCCTAAAAACTAGAAATACAGATTTAGTCATCTTACCAACTATACACATGCATAGTAAAAATGACAAATTAATAATGGTTCAACCAATTAAATTATCATGAGGAAGTTATCACGATGAACTCCGTTAAAATTTTAAGAATGAAGAAATAATTTGATAACCAAAAAATTCAAAGCAATGAATCAAAACGAGATAATAGAGAAGGGAATACCGAAAATAGATCCAATTGTGCATTGAGTGAGATACAATGATGTCTTTATCCCTCGACCTGGAGCTATCTCCGACAAATGAGCAAGGTTGCGATTGGCAAAGCTCAACAACTAGAATACCGAATCAAAGCACACTTTAGGGAAACCAGAGACGTAGTTAGGGATTCCAGAGACGTAGTTAGGGATTCCATAAACCTATGGATAACACGAAATTTGAAACCCTATCTTTTGTCAGAAGATCAAAATCAAATTACTTACATGCATGTAAACACACGGGATGACGACAATGAGTAATGGAAGCTTCGAATAGTGGTGGTGGCTTGAGGCATGAACAGTGCAGTGAGAACAACTGGTGGTGGAAGGCTTGCGATGGATGGCGAGAATGAGGGACGAAGGATGGCGATGTCGTGGAGGCATTTGCAGCGATGAACGGAGTGGATGAACGAATGAACGCGGTGGACGAGTGACGAACCAAGCGGAGGATGAACGGAGGAGACGCGAAGGGCGATTGATTTTAGGAACAGTTGGAGCAGGAAGATAAAGCAGGTCGCAAGATACAAAACCTATTGGAGCCCTACAAAAAAAATGCCCAAACTGCCAGAGATAAAAACAAATTCTAGCAGCTAATTAACATGCCAGGAATGCATACTTTACTGGCGGTTTAAATTAACTGCTAATAAAAAAATGCTAGCAAAATCATAATTTTTTGTAGTGAGTAAATGGTATGTTTTTGAAGGTCTGGGTCAGTAAATGGTACTCCCTCCGTTTCTTTTTATCTGTCGTTTAAGGTTTTTGCATATAGATTAAGGAATGCAATAAGTGTGTCTTTTTAGCTCCATTGTTTACAAATATACCCTTTCTCTCTCTCATTAAAGCATTTAAAGTTCTCCACCATTTCTAGTCATATGCAATAAATACTCCATCATTTAATAAATTTGGAAGGGGTAAAGTTGGAAAATTAGCATTTATCGTTGCCTTGGTACGTGAAAAAGACACTTATTTAGAAACAAATTTTATACTCTAAAACGACTATTAAAGAGAAACGGAGGGAGTATGTTCTTGTGTCGCACCTAGCACTATAACAGAAAAAGGCTTTTACCGCGGTTCAAAAAGCCCTTTTACCGTGGTTGTGACCGCGATCTACCGCGGTGGGATAAAAGGCAATTATCGCGGTTAATTTTCGGAACCGCGGTAATTGAGTTAGGCCTTTTGCCGCGGTTCCAAAAAGTAACCGCGGTAATTG
Organism: Sesbania bispinosa; assembly: GCA_026901365.1. Taxonomy (NCBI): domain Eukaryota; kingdom Viridiplantae; phylum Streptophyta; class Magnoliopsida; order Fabales; family Fabaceae; genus Sesbania; species Sesbania bispinosa. Next base: position 1,829,067 of record QLOH01000031.1, on the reverse strand, counting down.
TCTGGAAGCGTGAAATTTCTGCACACTTTTTTACCGCGGTTGGCTTTGTGAACCGCGGTAAAAAATCCTTTTTTCTAGCTATTTCGTAGTTAATGCCTATATGTTATATTAAAAATCACAAAAATCCCAATAGAAAGCCTAATATGATTTAATCCCTGAAAGTAATTAACTCACAAGCCTTTACCTTCATAAATTTCAACTAGCTCAACAATTTCAACTAGCCAAACATAAATTTCAAAGAAATCCAATATAAAAGTATCAAGGACTTGGCATCAAAATACACTTGTTCAAAATGCTAAACTAAATGTCAAACAAGATATAATTAATTGGGCAAGATATCGATACCTCAAGAGAGCTTCATCAAGCATGTTTCTCTTAGTCATCCCAATAAGTAAAACGTTAGTATAGAGAGAGGAGCTAAACAAAAGTGATCATGTGCAGGTGATAAGCAATTTTATCTTTTGTAGAACAAGAAAACAAAATGAGTTGTACCTTTTGCACATATATCTCATTTGATTGAAAAAAAAAGAACCAAGTTCTTTAGAGCTTAACCCTAAAACTTTGATTTATTTTTCTTCCCCAGATCTTGTTCAATCATTTTCAAATTAGAGTTCAAAAAATCTTATAGGTTATCCCCATTTCCCTCTATTATATTTTTATGACAGACAAAAAAAGAAAACAAAACTAGAGGCAACATAGAGAAGCTCCATCAACAAGGAGTCCAGTGCAGTTGATAGGAAAAGTAAACACCTCATCAAATGCTCCACCAATAATTTCAGGCGAACAGGAAGGCCTGCAGGCCCACCCTCAACAAACCCACATGGCAAAACCAAGGCAGGTAGTCCAGCTAGGTTAACATTTACCTGGATAAAATAATAAAGAAAGGCAAACATTATGCTTGATATGTCAATGTATATGAAAGTAGCTAGAAATGAAACTTTTGACAGTAAAGAAAGATCACGCTCTTAAGTTCTTAACCATTGGTTACATGTGACTTAATTCCAGTAGAAAAATCCCTTGTGGAGCAACTAGAACCCCCAATACTATATATTTGACACATGTTTGGGATAAACTCACAACAAGTTTACTCCAAATAAATGGAAACACAAAAAATAAAGAGAACAAGCTGAAATAATCCCAGACCTCAAATCATGAGAGCAATTTCATCATGATCAGTTTGTTATAGTTTCTTAGGATGTCATATTGGCATCTCATGTTTCTCTCTACAAATGTGTCCGGGAACTTTGTGGAGTCATTTTAGGAATTATTGTTACGTTTGTTCATTTCAGTTAGTTTGAAAATCTCTCTCCTTTCCTATGCTATCTATTATAATATAAGATCTTAAGAAATAGCAAGCATCAGAGAAAAAATTTAAAGAAAAAAAATAGTACAGTATGCATTGGCCAAAAGAAAAAGAAGCAGAAAATAGGAATAATAATCCAATCCCGTGTGTATGTGTGGGTCATTCCTTAATAATTTTGTAAATTCTCTCTACAAAATTATACAATATAAACCTTCCTATCTCCAAGAACTAGTCATTTTATTCTAGGACCTTGAAAAATGGGATTCATAATTTAGTGGTTAATTATTCTAGTAAAGCAAATTGAAGTGGATGTTTTTGCCTTGAAGAGACTTACATGAATCCTTTGTTTGAGATAACTACCGACCCTGGCAACAACGGTGGAACTCTTGTGCCAAAACCGACCCTTGAGTCCAATCTTCACGAAAGGTCCCTCCAAATCAGCTAGTTCAACTACTCCTGGAAGATAACATAAGGATATCTAACCCTCTCTCATTATTGAATAACCAATTAATGTTTAGTGTTTCATCAACAAACAAATTAAAAATACCTGTGATACCAATAGAAGTGTCAAAGATTTGACCTAGCACCGTTTGAGCATCAGCCAAAACCTGCATTATATTGTCTTCTGTGAGGTCAAGCGGCGGTGGAACCGGAAGAGAAGCTGATAAAGGTTTCAACTTCCTTCGCAGTTTACCACTTGTCACTGATTGAAGTGGAGAAGCGGGGGTGTGGATGTGGGTTGTTTTGAATGGTGGGTTTGGGGTACAGTAATTGGTGGTGCTGCACAGAGTAGCTGCTAGTGACAGTGACAGTTAAAGTGAGCTTACATTATGGTTATGGATGCCATTACCAAAACAACAAGAGAGGGTCTTGTGGAGTAGGCACATACTCCTTCAATATGCAGTAATCTCTGCCTTTTTCCCCAATAACAGTCACTGCTTAAAACTAGACACTGCCACGGAAATATTATTGTCCAACACAATTCAAGGCCTTAAACAAAACTAGACCCTAATCACATGAATAAAAGACATGCAACAGAACAAAATAAGGCCTTAGGGGGAAGCCGCAACCCATATGACAAATTAACAGTAGCAAAAAGAACAAAAAAATTATGATAGAATAATCTTGCAGCTCTCCAATAAAATAGAAACAGGTTGCACAGGAGAATAAAGAACAATAAACAGAAAGAACTATTTTCAGCCTAAGTCAAGTTGCTCAGGTAGAAAGGAAACCAATACAACACCAAAGGAAAGTCTAACAGAAAAAACCAATGGCTCCTCCCTAAACCAGTTGCTGGTTACCGCTTTAGGCCACTGGTTTCCCAAATTTTGCAATAGCCAACATGCACATTCCATATTGGAAGTAAACAACTCATATTGGAACTAGTTCATTAAGAAAATAGTAAATAACAAAAATGATTAGCATCAATCATAGGGAAATAGAGATACCTTTGAAGAATGAAAAACCTAGGGATTAGAAATAGAACGAAAAGCTACTCATTCAATCGAGCTTATGAGAATTATAACATAGTCAGTATTTCCTCAAAACAATAGCCACTCTCTAAGAGACCATCAGTATGTCCAGCAACTACAACCAGCAGTGCCCTCAACTGATTTCCCAAAGAATTAAAACATCTAAAACAATGAAATGAGGCAATTTATATTCAGCATTATTCTCCTACAGAATGATAATAAAAGCTTTTAACTAATTTCACTAATATTATGACCCTATAAGCATCAATCATGTTTACACAAATAACATTTTTATAAATAAAGATGTAGACTTACATCATCAGCCCCGGGAACCTTGGGAGGTGCAAATTTTGTATGGTAAGTTCTGCCACTGGATGGGTGTATCCAGCAGCCAGTAATCCGCTCCTCAAGGATTGCATCATCAATTGCAAAATTGAGAACCTTATCAACTTTAACTCCCTGCTTGTCCAGCATCTCATCAAGCAGCAAGCAAAGAAAACAAAAGAAATTGCACAATCATAGGATGGATAAGAATGACATAAAGAAGTGCAGGTAAATAGTGTTTGTGTGCATATAGGCAGAGCTTAAATTTAGTTCCGATGTCAAACAATCCAATACTTTCTGTGCTTGAACCACATATCTTGGAAAACCATCAAGAATGAAACCTTTCTGACATGATGGTTTCTTCATTGCTTCATCTATAATGCCAACAACTAAGTCATCAGAAACAAGTTCTCCCTGAAAATTCATAACATGATACCAAATTAGCAATCTCTATGGAAAGTTCATATATGTACACTTATACAGAAATTCTCAGCCGAGGTAGCACTCAAAAAGACCCTACCTTATCCATAACTTCTTTAGCCTTAATACCAAGAGGGGTTTTAGCTGCCACTGTTGCTCTTAACATATCACCAGTAGCTAAGTGGCATAAGCAATACTCATCTTTTATGATCGGTGACTGGGTGCCTTTTCCTGACCCAGGTGGACCTGCATTAATAATTTTATACTCCACTTGGAGGTTATAATCCATTGCATTCATTGAGTAGTAAATTCTAAAAGCATGAATCTTAAATGTGCTAATCGAGTCAAATACAGATTATGGAGAATGACCCTACCTGAAGACTACAATTTCTTGTAGAGTGATCAGAATGTTAGTATGAGAAACAAAAGGAGATCAAATTAAAGTGGCAGTGCAAGAGCTTTACAAAAAAAAACATAACAACAGTAATACATATCAAACAGTAAGAGGCACAAATTGACCCTCTTTGATCCCAAAATTGAGATTTATGGTATATAAGCCTCCAGCACCCAACCATTAGTTTTATCAATTTCAAATAACATTTTCAAAGTTATTCGTTCTGCTAGAAAACAGTAGTTTTATCAGTTTCAAATAACATTTTCAATGCCAGTAATGTAACAACAGTATAAGAACCACAAGAGTAAAGTCTATAACTTTACACTACTCCAACCAAAATGATCCAAGGCAAAATATAGCAAAGTTGTAGGTGATGTACTACCAATTGTGAAATGGTAGAATTAGGCACTAGAGTAATCTGTCTCTTCTTTCATACATGTACCTACAAAGAAATAGAAAAAAAAACTTACAGAGCTTGAATTACTGCTGGAATGGTGAAACTTCTCCAAGAAGTCATGCTTCTTCTCTCCTTCTTCTTCCTTCTTGATTACTGCAGCAAATACATGAGCTAGGATGGATAATATTTCAGCCACAAGGTACATACATCAACATAATCAAGAACCAGGAGTATAATCATAGTTTACCATTAGAATCATCGGAGCACAACACAACAGAAAAACATTAGAGTGATTAAATTTGGGGGGGGGGGGGGGAATGGGGGGGAAATATAAAACTATTCTACAAATCTGGATTGAACCTACTCAACCACGCCAACCAAGTTAGAAAAAATATAAAAAAGGTTAATTGCAAGACCTTCTTTGGAACCCTAGCAGCGACGATTCCAAGTTAAAATCACAATTCCAAGTTTTTTCGTTGTAAGACTCCTCTGTGTTAGGTGAGGTCGCGGGGGAGGTCCAAGACTCTTCTCGACAGTGGCGACGCAAGGCGAGACCTAAGCTCGCTTGGGAGAACCTAAGATTGGTGGAGGATAGCTCACGCACAGGCTGGGAGAACTCACAGTGGCTCAGTCGTGAGAGAGAACGGCGAGGAGAGCGAGATTGCACGGACGGAGAAGGAGGACGACGGCACGGACGCGACGGAGATGAGCTACGGAGGTTCTCCCTCACGCGAGACAGAGACAGGGGCACGAGGGTTTCTGTTCCAGGGAGAGGTTTTTAAAAATCTTGTTATCACGACTGCTAAACGTAACCGCGTTAATATCAACTTTCACTTTTTTTACCGCGGTTCCGATCTACAACCGCGGTAATTTTGTCAATTTTTTTTTTAAAAAAGATAAATCACAGGTTTACTCCAATTACCACGATTCATTTCCGGAACCGCGATAATTGGTCAACTTACTACATTTTACCCCGGTTACCAATAGTAACCGGGTTAAATATTGGGGCGTGGTAAAAGCCCTATTCTGGCATAGTGTAGGTCCTAAAATTTATTCGTCGGCGCCTTCAAAGCTCTATTCAAAGTATGACCTTGAATCTCTATTAATTATTGTTATGCTAGGGTGTCAGATATCTAAAATGATAGCAATAAAACGATCTATTCAAGTATGACCTTGAATCTCTCTCTCTGTTGTCTTTATGTGAGCGAATAAAAAATTTATCAGTTAGTTATGGTGCTAGACTATTATTGATGACTATATCAAAATGTAATCTGTCTTTTTTTGCCCAACAGAATAAAACCAAGCCATGAAGAGAGAAAACAGGGGATAGACATATTAGTTTTAATGACTCTTTTAATCTCAACCTTATATTTTAATTCAATGACTAATATTAAACCATCTCACTCTCATATAAATTTGTCTTTCTCATTAGATATGTCCCCTATATAATAAAGTATATATAAGTGCCAAATATTGGAATTTGTATAGGTACATAGTGTTGTCGTTGATGGGCAAATGATCCTGGAAAAGAATAACCGAAAGGCTGAGACGTGTAGATATACGTTGTCCTTGAGGGTTAATTCACGGGATGTGTGACCCCCAGGATTTAACAGCCCCTTCCTTGATGCACCGAGATATCATAACAATGTGTACTGTCAGCAAAGCAAAGTAGAGAAGAAGAGAGGAAGTGGAAGAAGCAGTTTAGTTTGAAAGTATGAAAAGTAGGAAGTGATTACAAACCTGGTAGGTTAAAGTTGTATTTAAAATTAAATTTCGAAATAAGGATAAGGATAAGATAGCTACTAGATAGTGGTTACCAGCAAAATAGTACGAAAACCAAGTCAAAATAGATCTTCGAAATATAGACTGTTTCTGGATAAGCATCAAATTTAAAATAAGATTTGAAGTTAAAATTCAAAATTAAAAATTAGTTTAAATCGGAGTCGGAGCAAAAGGCATGTGAGGTTCAATATCATGCGCGGGGGACACCGATTTGCACTAAACTGAACCATCAAGACCCGTTCTCATGCACGTGATTAAGATGACAATTAAGATGACAATAACCACAACAAGAGGTTATTAAACTAGTCTAACAATGAGAATTATTTTAAAAAAAATGATTTTGTAAGGATGTAAAATAAAATAAAAGTAGAGGAAAGGTATTTAGAGGGACTAAGAATATACTAGTATTTAAACATAAATTCTTTAACCAATATTGTTGATACCCCAACAAAACTCAAATTTTTAATAAAAAAAGGTTTATTAGAGTTAAGATCGAGCACTGATATTTGAGTTTTTTGGGTCTCTTTTTGTACATGAGTGGCGCATAAATTTTATGAAGCCTAAGATGGACCACTAAACGGGTGATTCACCTATATAAATCATCTAAACTCGATACATAAATTTTCAGCTAATTCATATTAATAAAAATAAGTACGCATTAGCTATCGAACATTGTAAGCAATTCATAAATAAAATAGCTCAAAATTTATCTGTTCCCTATACTAATCGTCGAGTCACGTATTGGCGTGGGTATATGATTATTTGCATAGACATTGACCATTGGTTTGCGCCGATCGAATAATTCCCAACTGCTCTGCTACAATGTTAATCTGCCACGCCAAACCTGCCTTCCCCAGCTAATTCTTTTCCCTTCTTCCTTTCTTCAATTCTCACACACACGTGACCCTCTTGTCTCTTCAATTGCCCTCTCCTGTCCCCTTATTTCTTTTTATCCACTTTTCCTTTTTTCTTTATTCTTTTGGACACCAAATTTGTTTTTCTTCCTTTACTACACCACCACTGTATAAACGCGAGAGAGATCAATGATGAAATGGAGACGAAGCTTCCTATTGAATCAATTTGCATTTTACCTTTTGTTCTTTCGGCTAAAACCGAAATAAAAAAACGTGGCTTTTACAGGACAACTACGGCTCAAACAAATTTTATATAATTAAGAGCATTTTAATGATGTGATTGTGACTTATGAGAGGGAAATGCATGAATTTTTGTGAGTTATGAATTGCTTTCATGATGTTAGCTTTAATCTGTCTGATCGTAATTAGTTTCCTTAACCTAACTTTTTTTTTATGTACAGGTCCTTCAAAATTACATGTATTGTGTATTTGGCAATATGCATCAATACTTTAATTTCTATACTCTCGCGCATTGGTTTGTCTTTCTGAATTGTAACACTAACAACCACCACCTAAAGGCTAAACACACTCGCAGTTAGTTAGCTCCGTTGAAGTGTATTGCGATTTTAGTGGGCAATTCATAGAGTCGGCACCGTCCCAATATGAATGTTCCTCGAGAATTTCAAACCACTACACACAAAGGGAAAAAAAATACTACAAAAGAAAAAGTAATACTGAAGAAAAGAAAAAGCAAGCCCAAAATAATTTCAACATCTGCGTGGATAAGATAAAAATTGAATTCTGAATTTGAAGAGCGGGGAGGACCACCCACCTGGACATGGCAATTGACAAGCCCAACATATCTTATTTTGGAGTCACTTTAGGCTTGCCAAAAATAACTCCCTTCATTATTTTACTGTCAGTAAAATATAATATGAATACGCTGAGATGACGTACCAAAATAATGGAACCTGGTTCCTTCCTGACCCCCCCTCCCCTAAGCCCACAGTCACAGGGTCAGGTTATAGCCTCAGAAACCCAGGCCACTAGGTGACTTAATTTATTTACTCTATACTCTGTCTGAGCGCCTATCACTAGCACCATCATACATCATCCCCGTATAAGTATTAAAGTAAGGTAAGATTAAATAAATAAATATGAAAGCACCGAAACACTCACTCGAAAAGCTGCACCTGACGTCATGGTCATGTGGACCCTTTCAAATGACATGGCGTGCGTGTGAGTGATAGATAGGAATTAATCAGATCAGAAGGTGGCCATTGCGTGTACAACTCCCTCCCCATGGGATGGGACCCACGCAATTCGGTCGTATACTATACGATACTACGGTATACTACTGTTTTATAGCAATAGTATTGTGAATGCAGCAAGTTAGCAGAGTTGAGCGTTTGGTCAAATCCAATCCAACGCCACTTCGTGCATGCGGGTTTAAACGCCAACGTCGCCATCATTGTAGACAGCCACGTCACCCACTTCACGACCTTACAGCCTGGCTACGCCCACACCCAATCACAAACTCCCACGTGGATTCCTTTGATGTTGACACCTCTCCCCCTACAGCTGTCTCCTCTCCCACGCTACATCATATAAATACCCCTTTCATTCGTGTCCATCTTCCACACAAACAAACACTCACTCTCTCTCTCTAATCTTTTTACATATACTTCGAATTTGAATTACTAAAAATACTGGTTAATTTTGTTGAAAATGGTGTTTAATTACCAGCTTGCCACGGTGTTGTGTTGGGGTCTATTGGTGTTGGGAGCAGTGAACCCTACGGTGGGGGCGCTGGTAGAGCAGCAGCCTCTCGTTCTAAAATACCACAACGGTGAGCTCCTGAAGGGGCGGATCACCGTTAATCTCTTATGGTACGGGAGTTTCACGCCAATCCAACGCTCCATAATCGTTGACTTCATTAACTCCCTGAGTTCCTCACCAGTGGCTCCACTCCCCTCGGTAGCATCGTGGTGGAAAACCACGGAGAAGTACAAGGGAGGTTCCTCTGCGCTCGTCGTAGGGAAACAAATCCTGCACGAGTCTTATTCCCTGGGCAAGTACCTCAAGGGAACCCACCTTCTCTCACTCGCTTCCTCTTTCAATGACCTCTCAGCCATCAACGTCATTCTCACCGCCAAAGACGTCGGTGTTGACGGATTCTGTAGAAGTCGATGCGGGACCCACGGGTCAACCCGGCCCGTCAACGCGAAGGCTCGAACTGCGTATATCTGGGTTGGGAACTCCGAGGCCCAGTGCCCGGGCCAATGCGCCTGGCCCTTCCACCAGCCCATTTACGGCCCACAGACTCCACCGCTGGTGGCTCCTAACGGTGACGTCGGGGTTGACGGAATGATCATCAACCTAGCAACACTTCTGGCCGGCACCGTTACGAACCCTTTCAACAACGGGTACTTCCAGGGCCCTGCCACGGCGCCGTTGGAGGCTGTTTCGGCTTGCACGGGGGTGTTCGGGAGCGGGTCGTATCCGGGTTACCCGGGACAGGTTCTGATGGATAAGGCAACGGGGGCGAGCTATAATGCGCACGGGGCGAACGGGAGGAAGTACCTGTTGCCGGCGATGTGGGACCCGGAGACATCGGCGTGCAGGACGCTTGTGTGATGGGAGTGGATTTGGTAGTAAGAAGGAAGAAGAGTGAAGAAGACGATGGAGGTTGCTGTTTGTGCCTCGCAAAGCTTCTTTTGTCGTTTAGTGTGACGTGTAAATTCTCTTTCTGCTAAAGAAGAATGTTAAATTAAATTAAAAAAATTATGGAAAACGATAAATAAGGGGAAAGTAACAATATATTGTATTTATTTATATCTTGTAGTACCTTTAATTTTCTAAATTTGAAAATGAAGAATTGAGTTCAGAATGTCTTTTTGTTTTTATGTTTTAATTTTTATTTTATTTGACCCTGTTAAATAGTTTAGGTGGCAGAACTGAACCCGTGCAATCAAGAGTTTCAGCTTCGTTTAATAGAATTTAGAATAGAATTATATTAATTAAGGATGATATTGAGATATATATATATATATATTTATTACTCCACTGTTTGTTATTGAGTGGGTTATTTTGGTGATATGAAATTTTGTTGAAAAGCAAATGGTGTAAGTACGATTACGTAGGGTTCTAAAATCTGTGCCGAAGACAGAAATAGCTGAGATGTGAAACTATAAAATTACTTGACTTATACAGTACTATAAAGAGATTAGCTTTAATATCTCTGTTTAATCATATATATGCATAAGCATAACCGCATGGAAAATAATTTCAATTACTACCTAACCTAATGTCCAACTAATTTCAATTTAAGAGGGTGGATGATGGTAAGTGAGAATGAAAGAGTTGTTTTGGATAGTAGAAATAGAATGACTGGAGAATCTTATGTGATGTGGCATAAAAGGCTATGTGTATCATCATTGTTTTTGTTGTTTTGGTCGGTCCTCATCATATTCAGGATAAGGCTTAGCAAGTACTGCGAATATGAATCCTGGTTTGCGTTAGGTTAGGTAAGCCTTTTCTGTTTTTTTTATGTGTCATTACTACAATGAAATCCACATGTATTGGAAAAAAAGGCAATGAAATGAAATCTACTTCTATTGGGAAAAAGGCAAAAAAACTCTATTTGCCAGTTGCCACTTTGTCATTTTAAAAATTTGTTTCTGTTTCCATCAAGAGATCAAATCAAATATTGTTCCAATCCTTTCAAAAAATGCAAGTGTTGCCATATTGTATGTTATGACTCTGAACTAAAGCCTATACTTCATATGGTAGCTGGAGTGAGTGACACGCAGATTGAGGCGTTCTTTATTTGCCATTCAAACCAAATCCTCGGTTCATGAAATTTGAATTGTATTTAGGCGTTCTTGGATTGGTTGAACAGTAGTAATTAATTTTACCTTTCTAATTCTATATTTCTATCAAAATTGAATCAACCCACTATGTCACTCTTAATTCGATTGATTGCATATAGGATTGGTTGATTAATAATTAATTTTACCATTCTGATTCTGTTACTTCAAAATTGAATCAAACCACATTGTCACTCTGAATTCGATTGACTGCATATGACATCTTTGCGAGAACAACCATGATGCTTCAATATCTTGCACAGTAAATTTCTGTAAAACTTATAGTCGTTCGTTTCCCAATTTAAACAGCGCATGATTTTATAGTATTGATTTTAAATTACTTCATTTAACATACTTCGTAAAACGTAAATCACTTATATCAATCATTAATTTTTAAATTTAATTCTACTCAACTGTCTGTAAACTAAACGTACCCTTAATTTTGTTGTTTGTTGTTGAACATGTTGTGCAAGCTTCAATTTTTAAAGTTTTTATTGAAGAAGTAATTTAATTCTGATTTAGTTATAGGGCGACGTCTAAGGTATATTAGGTAGAAATGCTATGTAGGGTACATGAGTTAATTTAACCGTTAGATTTAATATTAAAGTAATCAACGGTAAGGATAAGCCGGCTTTTCAAAATACATGGAATTTACACAATACTCCCTCCTCCTTAAGCCATGTAGGTGTGAAACAGTACAAATTTCAATTTGAAAAAGGAGTCGTCTTCCTCAGCCTGTACCTCACCAACAGAACCACCTCGCCGTTCAAGCTCCTCCTTCAATGTTGCAATAAGACCAACAAGTCATCTTCCAATCCTTGCATCTAACTAACGTTTTCTGCCAAGAGTCACAGATCAACAACCACCCTCACTCATTTTCAATTCCATGACCCATTCACTTCAACACAATTAATGAACCATAAAGCTTTCATGCCCCCTTACTCCCACCACTTTCACTGCGTTGATCGTCACCAACTGACCCAGTCACCCCTTAGCGGATAAACCCATATCACCTTCAACCTTTCACCCCATCATCAAGTCCCACATTAAACCAAACCACCACAAAACAACAGAACCCATATTCGGCAACCAGCCATCATCTTCAATTGTCCATCATTCCAAGTTCATTGCCATGGTCCCGTATTCGTTGTTGCCTCCATCTCTTGTGTACTCAATCGCAAGCCACCACGAAGCCATTACAAGTACATTGTCACGCCACCGCCATCATCTAGATTGTCTCGCCAAGCTAGTTGCCCCTATGAACCATGGCATCATATGTTGGACCAGCCCCTGTGATGGTCTAGATTCAGTCTCATACTCAATCACCGTATTACAATTTTATTATTTTCAAAGCACCTATGAAAAACCGGCTATTCAAGGTATTCACAGCCATTGTACCGTAAGTGGCTTGTTCACCTATTGTACCTTAGACTCACCCTTAGTTATAGTCTTAATTTTTATATTAACATTTAAATATGTATTGTCTTTTTTAAAAAAATTATGAAAACTTGTTGAAAAGAAGTGCAGTAATTTGTAGATGATGACCAAAAAAGTAATTAAAATATTGAAAAGAAAGCATCTTTCATGTTATAATTTTCAGGCATTATTTATGACATCCATTATTTCTTGGAATTTTTATTCATTGCTTATTACCTAAACACATAGATATATAATATCTCCCAACTTAAGTACAAAACTTGCAAGAACAACTTGATCCACACCTACAGGTTGAAACTCATAGCATAACTTAATTGTGGCAACCATATAAGTCCTTACCACACTCCGTGGGTGGCTCCTATCCATTTGAAAATCAAATATACGGTACCCTAATATATCTGAGCCAAGAGCAAAGCAAGACCCCCTTTTAGTCTAAATTCTGAATGAGGCTAGAGATTGCATTGAATTAAGCCTTTTCTTGCGTAACCTCTCTGCAATATTGAATGCAAGCTCGAGAGATTGAGAAGCATTAAGCCTGGGATCACAATGAGTGTGGTAGCGTGAGCTCAAGTCATCATAAGTAATAGTCCTTGAGCCTCCAACACATTCTGTCACGTTCTGCCCAGTCATTTCCAAATGAACCCCTCCTGGGTAGCTTCCTTCTTGGTCATGGACATCAAAGAATGCCCTCAGCTCGGCCTAACATCAATAGAAACATCCGGGAACACATGAATTTATCATCGGTAGGAAAAAAAAAAACATTGAATTTTACAACAAAAATCAACCTCAAAACTGTAAGAGAGCCGAATCTTGAACGACAATAAGAAAGTATAAACATCATAAAGACAAATAAACAGCCAAAGTAATTCTAATAAGTAAAGTTCCTTTATATTTTGGATATGATACTTTATTGATATACAATTATCTCACTATTATGTGCCACATACACTTACTACTCCAGGACAAAATTGAATTAGCAGGACAGAAGGACAGAGCTCATCAACAAAGTGCACAATTCGCATTATCCATCATTAAGCTAACAACTGAACTTAGTGTGTGTTTGGTTTGGTATTGAAAACTGGCCAAACTTAAGTTTGAATGCCTCAACGCAACTATTTCTAGTATTAGAAACGTGAGTTTATCACGTTCTAATTCTAAACCAAACATGCTTTAACGTTTCTGTAGGATCCAAGAACAAAGACCTAGCACAGATCATAGTTTTTATGCCACTTGTGTATTGCCTAGATATTGAATATAAAACAGAAAAATATATATGCATGCGTGCACGTGCTTGTGTGTGTATTGAAAGAAGGAACTGAGTATTGGTGAGAATTACCCTTATAGAATCAAAAGAGCGGGTTTTAAGTCCAGATGGAGCTTTAATTGTGTTTCCATGCATGGGATCACTAACCCAAGTGACAATTTGACCTGCTCTACGAACTGCCCTGATAAGATGTGGAAGCTTCACTCGCATATTCTCAGCTCCCATTCTAACAATTACTGTAATTCTTCCAGGCTTGTTTTTAGGGTTCAGAATATCTATCAGCTTAACAAGTTCATTTGGATCCATCTTATCACTAACCTGAAAACCAACAGCATATTAGTTAATTTGACAATCAAAGCAAAAGTAATTTTATAGAAAATAATAAGTAAACCATATGAAAAGTGATTTGATAATCAAAGCAAAGTAGCAACATAGCCAAACATATCAAGGCCATAAGCAAGGAACACTGGATATGCACCTTGATGCCAAGTGGATTAGCAACTCCTCTCAAGAATTCAACATGAGCACCATCAAGTTGGCGGGTACGCTCCCCAACCCATAGCATGTGAGCTGAGCAATCATAATGAAGCCCAGAAGTAGAATCCTCCCTAGTAAGAGCCTGTTCATAAGGGAGAAGCAAACACTCATGGGAGGTCCAAAAGTCTGTTGTTTTCATGATTGGATGCTCAGATGTGAGCCCAGCAGCACTCATGAAACCAAGCGCCTCATCCACTCGATGTGCCAATTCACGGTACCTGTTGGCCCACACCAAAAACAACTGGTGTAATAAAAGTTGAGAAATTCAAAAGAAAGCAACTTCAAAAATAAGCATCATTTGTAGAAAGCACAATAAGAAATTCCTAAAGCATATCAATTAGTATCTAAATTTAGTTGTAATAAAGAATCACTATAAGAAAATTGGAGCAATTGAAATTTTAACATTGTTTGAAGGAAAAAAAAGAAAGTAAATACACAAATCCTATCCAGATTGTTTTATGTCTTGTTACTTATAGCATGAGATATGGACCAGGGAGAATATCTCCTATTGCAGTATCTCTACACTCAGTCCATTCACTGTAATTAACTAAACAAAATAAAGTCTTTCAACTTTAGTTCATTTCTTATCCTTTCTACTATTTTCTGATTTTCTCCCTATTTATTTCTTCTTAAGATCCCTTGAAAACAAGGAGGAGAAATAATCATAAAACATTCCCAATTTCCATTCCCTCTTTCTGTACCCTTTAGTTTTCCTTCCACTATCTTTTGAGCAACATGGAAAGAGTCAGTTCAACTATCAAAATACATCCATCCAAACCATCTTAAATAATGAGTCCAAATCCTTAAATGAGTTAAGAAAAGGTTAGATATGATACCTGTCTCCCTGTTCACTATGCTCCATGAAATCAAGATTCCATTGGTTGACCCTTTGCATGGCAGCATAACCTCCAGTGGCAAACGCCCGCAAGAGGTTCAGAGTAGCCACAGACTGGCAGTAGGCTCTTACCATCCTCTGTGGATCTGGAATTCTAGATGCTGCATCAAATGCATCGCCATTCACATTATCACCCCTATAACTTGGCAGCTTCACTCCGTTTTTCTCCTCAAATGAATCTGATCTCGGCTTTGCAAACTGACCCGCCATTCTCCCCACCTAATTCAACATATCCAACAGTAGAATAGAAGCATGTCATCCTCACTCATTCTAAAATTTTAAAACCAGCACAGTGATAGCCTAATTGGGAGTGAAAAAAATTAAAGAAAAAAAGAAACTTGTATCTGGAACTTCTCATCTAATCAACCTAATAGTGAAAGCTCTATAATCTCAATGGAAGAATTTGATCAACCCCAAAACTTCAAATCAAATAATGGATAAAATGAAGAAATTGATCAACCCCAGTACAACAACAGTCTCCTTTTTCTTCATTCATCCAAACAATTCAAAAAGAAATTGGAATTAGAGGAAATTGATGGATAGAAGAGATAAAGATGAAACCTTTATAACAGGCATTTGGCCACCAAACATGAGGACGACACCCATTTGAAGGATAACACGGAAGGTGTCACGGATATTGTTGGCATTGAATTCCTTGAAGCTCTCAGCACAATCACCACCCTGAAGGAGAAAAGCGTTTCCCATGGCAGCCTGAGCGAGTTTGTCCTCGAGGCTCCTGGCTTCTCCGGCGAAGACGATTGGGGGGAAAGAAGAAAGGGTTTGAAGGACTTGATCGAGTTCATTTTGATCTGGGTACTCAGGAAGTTGCAGGGCCTTCTTCGCCCTCCAACTATCCAAACTCCAAGTGGTTGAAATTGGGGCACTCGTCGCCGTTGACTTTGAAGCCTCGGCAGAACTCGCAACGACAATGGATCGGCGTCGTTGCGGTTGCGGTGGCGTGAAGAGGGTTGGTTTGAAGGCGATGAGGGATGAAGAGGCCATAGCCATTTTCTCTTCTCTGTTCAATCAATCCACACAGCAGAGAGAGAGAGAGAGAGAAATATCTGACTATCGCTGACAACTTATATATTCAAATAAATAAATTAGTATTATTAATTAGTAGATATTATATTATTTGTTTTGCTTAATGTATGTGAGTGTCCTGTCCTGAACAGAGTCCGACACACGGAATGATAGATATGTAGTTATGCAAAGTACACTGTGGGTGATTCACCCATCGGAATTCAAGATTATGAAAACTCAAAAAGTCAAAGAGAAGAGAATATTACTGGTATTCCTAAAGTATCAAGACCCTAACCAAGATTTAGACCCTGAATGGATCCTTAACACTTTCTCTAAGATAATTGGGTGTGAAGATGCCTTTTCCCGAGTTCTTGGATCCTTTTTATATCCTTGATTTCCTTATCAATTTGTAGATTAAATCTATCTTTGTTTTTCTTATCCTTTATTCGTTAGGCCGTTTAGCGGATAATGATTAGGATTTGTTGGGGATAAATCCTCAATATCTAGAAATTAGGCCCTTTAGCTATGGGTTTGATTAATCTATTCAAGGAATCGATTGGGCTGATTTCCTGCTAAAAAGGGCCCAATCGGTTCCAGGTCGGTCCAATTGATTTATTTATTCCTCTTAAATTAAAATGTACTGCTACTGATTTTCAGTTGCAATTTTAATGGAAACGTTTTATTGTTTTAATTTTATTTATAATATTTAACTTTTAAAATTTGAACAGGTGAGATAGTAAAACTATTTTTATATTTATTATTTTTATATAATTTTTAAAAACATGAAATAAAATAAAAATACATTTTGTATAATTAATGTGAATACCCAATTTTATCCGGGCTAACTTTTATTTTAATTTTAATTTTGAATTTTGTTAAATTTAGTTTATAGATAAATCTCAAAGTTTAAAAATTCAAAAAAAAAACTATAGATCTAAAATCAGTTTTAAAAATAAAAAAAATAATAAAATAAAGATTCTATAAATTCAAAAATAAATTTGATATTTAGAAGAAGAAAAAAATCAAACAAAATAAAAAAAATCTTTTAATTCAGAAAAAAAAAATCTGAAAATTTAAAATAATTTAAAAAAAGGGGATAATCTGGTCTGCTTGGTCTGTTGCTAAAAATGTGGAGAAAGTGGGAGTTGTTGCAAGTGGATAAAGATTATGGAGAAAAATTAGGGATGAGTTTTTCAAAGTGGAAGATATGGCAGTTTATGTGAGAGTACTATAAAAGGAACCAAACTACATTGAAGAGAGGGTCGGAAAAAATTCACGGTGACAAAAACAGAGGCTTGTTGAGAAAAAAGAATATCAAAAGGAGGATCAAGAAGCGTGTACAAAGAAGAAATAAGCGCAGAATAATCTACCAGGTTTATTCTGGAGGGATTTAACTTGAGGTTTTTCTCCTATCTTGAGCTTCTTGACTCTATTTTCTTTGCTCTGTTTGATTCCTAGATTTGAATGAGTTTGTGGTTCTGTAGTGAAAATATAAACCTCACCAGTGATGCATAATTGAACTATACTAACCATTTGTGAGAAATTAAAAGGGTTTTGCATAAATAAAAAAATCCAACTTACAGTCCAAATCAGAGTCCAATTTTATAGTCATAAAACAGAAATAAAAAATAGGAAAAGCAAGGAAAAAAGTGTGTGTGTGTGTGTGTTTTGAAGGGTGCGTGAAGGTTTCTTTTCAGAAACCTGATCCCCTTCCCATTTTTTTAAAAAATAATAAAATAATAAAAATTAATAATGATAAAAATAAAGTTTGTTCAAATTCAAAAAATTGTTTTAATTTGTGTATTTGTTTTGAGTATGTATTTTAGATTTGAATATTATGTTATCAATTTGTTTGTTGTAAATATTATCTTGTAAATATTTGTTAATTCTATTTCTCTTTGTGAATAATTATTAATTCAGTTGCTTTAATAAATTTAGGAATATTTTATTTTAATCTATGCAATGACTAAATGGGTTAATTGAGCAGTGGATACTGACTTTAACTTTATTTAGATCATAAGGGTTTATTGAGCAAACCAAGTGTTTGACTTGAACCCCGTGCGAAAATAGGTTATAATAAAATATTTCTTTCCAAAATTAAAAATTTCTTTTTAAAATAAAATATTTCTTTTCAAATAAAAAATTCTTTTAAAAAATATAAAGAACAAAAAAATTCTTTTCAAAATAAAATATTCCTTTTCAAAATAAAAAAAAATCCTTTTCAAATCTTAAAAATTCTTTTCAAAATTATAAAAAATAAAAAATATACGAAAAATAAATTTTCGCAACGACTAATAATATTAATTGAGCAGTGGATGCTGACTTTAATATTATTAAGATCGTAAGGGTCTATTAAACAAACTAAGTGTTTGATTTGAACCCCGTGCAAACAATTTTTTTTCCAAAATTGCTTATTTCAAAAATAACAAAAACAGTGAAAAAAAATATTTTTCAATCTTCTCTTTCAAATAAAAATCAATCTTTCCAAAAACAAAACAAATCAAAACCAAATCAATCAAACTTCAGAACTACGTGGCTTTGATTTCCCCATTGCAGCTGGGGATACATAGGAGCGGGAACCGGCCCCGTCAAGCCCAAATAAATCTTTTACCAAATTTTTTCCAATAATTAAAAAAAATAAAAAATGTAATTTTATTTGTAAATAAAATGTAAATAAACCTGTAAATAAAAATAAAAAGATTTTTCTAAAGGGGTAAAATAAATATTTTTTTTCAAAAGTTATTGAATTTGCACAATTAATTAGAGGTAACCGTCATAGGACGGATGTCGTAGGGTGCTAATACCTTCCCTACGCATAATCGACTCCCGAATCCAAATTTGGTTTTAAAGACCATTTTTCTTTAAAAGGGTTTTTCTGATATTTTCCCTCAAAAATAAATATTGGTGGCGACTCCATTGAAAACCAACAAATTTTTTCGCCGTCCCGTTGTGACCCCTGTTCCGACAGATGGCGACTCCACTGGGGACATTTGAGAGTCAAGCCTAACATGATTAATTGTGCAAAATTATTAACTTTTGTATTTATTTTCCCCTTTTTGTTTTGTTTAATTTTGCTTTTCTTGTTTATGTTGTTGTAAATATTTTTATTCATAACATTGTAAATATTCTCTTTCTCTTCTGCCTTGTACATTATTTGTTGTATATATTTTATACTGTAAATATTTCTGCTTCAACCTTAGGGTAGAAGACTTTATCTTTGTATATATGTGTGTTTCTTGCTTGTTTTGCAGATGGGGTAGTGGTTAGGACTACAGGTTTGTATGCTCCCTACACACACCTCACATTCACTTAACTCACACACATTTTGGGGCTCTATACCCGAGCCTGTGCGAGCCTAGGAGGTACCTCAACGACTGCTATTGAGGGGCTTGATGCTCACTTGGTGGTTGTTGAGTTACCACTCAGATTGTTACCAATTTCGTGCATCAATCATATTGAGAGGGCAAAATCCCTACTTATGATTTGATTCATAAATTGGGTCTTTATCCTTGTTGATAAGGGCAATCTGGGGACCATAATAGCTTTTGGAGTCTAGATCTGTCCATGGAAACTATGCACTGTAAATAAGCTTAATGACCACCAAAGTTAGAGTCATGATCTTAGGGGTACCTTGTCATAGGGTTTTACCTAATTTAGGACACATGGGGAGCATGTTCCTTCTTCTCCTTTCATTCTTCATTGTGTACGCTTGTTGTAACATTTATCAGTAGGACATAACTTTGCATTGGCATAAAACTTTTTTTAAAAAGAATAAAAAAGGAGTGGATAATAATTTTTTTTCATTAAAAAAAATAATTAAAAAAGAGACATTTTCCTCTCCACCTTGCTCTCATGCATATCATGATTATCCTTAGTTAGGCATTTCATCATTTTAAAAAAAAAAATCATGCATATGAAGTTACCCTCTTTCATTCTTTGGTCCATGTTCAATATGACATTTAACAATAAAGTACATCCATGCATGAAAGTCCTTTTTTTTTTAAAAAACAACAAATATAAATAATTAAAATAAGCATCTTTTTACTAGCATTGTCATGCATCTTATACATTTTGCATGTCATGGTAAGATTCATTCATCCATTAACATAACATTTCTTTTTAGAAAAAAAAATATAAAATAATAAAATAATAAAAAAATAATAAAAGAAAAAAAATTGATGATAAAAATATTTCTTTTACAAAAAAAAACAAGAAAAAAACAAAAAAATTATTCATTAACATTATCATACATCACATACATCTTTCATTCATATAATAATTATCCTCAGCCACTTCATTATTGTATCATCTCATATCGCACAAAAAAAAAAACAGACAAAAAATCAATTCTCTTTTGAAATTGTCATGCACATCATGCATTTTTTAGGCACATCATGATCATTTTCGGTTAGCTAGTTTTCTCATGTCTGAAAAATAAAATTCAAAAAAAGAAAAATAAAATCATGCATGTTCATGTGATCATGGTTACATTTGTCCACAATTTTATCAAAAAGAAAAGTCATATTTCATTTTTAGAAAACAAATAAATTGAAGTGAAAATATTTCTTTTTTTAAAAAAAAAAAAGGTTCTCCACTAGCATCTCATACATCTTATTATGTTATCTCATATTCTCCTTAATAATGTCATGCACTCCATGCATCTTTCAACATCCTTAGTTTATCATGGTATCATTTAGATCTATCATATCTCATAAAAAAAAAGAAAACAAAGTTCATGCATTTTCACTTACACTGTCCATAATAATCATGTAAAAAAAAAAAAAAAGAGTGTTGCATCTGCATAAATTTTAAAGGCATAGTAGGTTGCATTTCCCTTGCATGATAACATTTCTATCCTAATATTTTGTTTTGTTTGTATAAAAAAAATAAAGAATAAAATAAAATAAGAGAAAGAAAGAAATCCATCAAGTGATTGTTTCCTCATCACACTTACAAGACTTGTGCCAAGCAAGGATCATGGATGAACTTGAACACAATCAGGAGAAATTAAGAGGCGACTTCAACAAGAGGGGCAGATGACAAGCTTTTGGGGATTATTGCAAAAGGGAGAGAGAATCTCTCAGGGGTAAACAGACAATCATACATGCTCTTCCACCAAGCTCTAAGTGCACATACAGTTTCATAGATTGAACCCTGAAGGGACTTTGGTTCCATTGGCAATGCATCCATCCAACCCAACCTAACCATCCATCACCAGTCCTCAAGGAACCCAACATCCACCATATGACCTTCCACTCAGCTATACATCACCTCAGTCCACAAGTCCACAAGATGACAAATCCACAAGATGATAGCCCACCAGTTTTAACTTCCAAACCTAAAGCCCAACCCAGCCCAACCACCAGAGTCTGACCCAAACCCATGAAGAAGTCTCACATACCATCATTTCCTATCTTCCCGCCATGTCAATTCCACCCAACCATGCACCTGTTCTTAACACCAACCCCCCAAGAGACCGATGCGCCAGTCATGACTCTAATGTCCAAGCCACAAAATACCCCTCAGCCACACCATTACCCACCTACATGACCATGGAGGAGCCCTAATCCTCACGAACATGGATGACAATGATCTCCAGTATCCCATGAATTCTGATGAAATACTATGCTCAAAAGAAAAAAAGAAGAAAGAAAAGCTCGCTAGGTTGAAAATCCCAAAAGATGACCTAGGCAAAAGTTAGAGCGACTCGCTGAGCTGAAAACTCGCAAGAGCGGCTCAGGCAAAAGTTAGGGTCAAACAAGAGGTGTTGAGATCATCAATCGGGGCAAACGATGTGTGGAGAATGTGCACTGGGGCAAAAGGTTTGCCAAGATTATTAGTTAAGAAGAGGTGATATGCCAAAATCACAAACCGGGGCAATTGCAAACCAGTGGTATATGCTTGTGCAGCATAGTCATGTTCTTCTTTGCAAAGAAAGCTCAAAACTCAGTGGAGGCGGTCATTACAAGGAAGTCCTTTTTGGAAACAAGGAAAAGGAGGCTAAGGCCTTAACATTTGATCATGAGCAATCCGCCCAAACAGTACCACATCATATCCCTAATCACACCCTCAAATGATGCTTAGTTACCCTCCACTTCCCACCCAATCACAACCATCCATCTCCACACCACCTCAACCCAATCAATCATGAAATCAAAAGCCAAACCCAAGCTCAAACCAAAGAAGGCCAAACAACCAAAAAAAAAGACTTGTCTAGTTTGACCCATGACTCACATTGAGTCGGTATCCCACCTCACCCGCAACTCATTGATTATCCTTCACCCATTACCTCTAGATGGTTGTTGCATCCAAAAGGTCATGACCCAAATGTCAAATGCGACTATCCTGTTGGCACAAGGAATGTTATGTTGTGAAGCTTCAAGAAAGAGGATCTCAATCCTCCGCCAAATCAAGAAAGTCTCGTGGTTAATGCCATCAAAGCTCAGCAATTGAGAGTTTTCCAAATTTCCTATGGTTTCTAGGGTATGTCAAAATAATGTTGTAATACTGCTCCTATTGCTTTGCCCAAGGCTTTAGGATGACTTTTGTACATAGGGCGCGCATTTTTTTTTCAGCATATGTTTTCAAAGAGGCATTTTGAATTTTCTAGTTACTTCCAGCCTTAATCTCATTTCTTCCTTGTGCCATTGTAAATAATGTAAATTTGCATGTGTTCCTCTCATGAAGGTATTAATGTCTCATCTTGTAATTTTGATAATCCATCAATCACGCCAAAAGGGATGATGAGAAAATCCATTGAATTGTTTACTAGGTTTGACAACAATAAGGAAAAGGCCCCACCGAATTTTGAGGGATGAAAACCATCATGTGTATCAATGTTTTGTATTCTTGAGATGATTTCTCTCAGTTCGTGGAAAAGTTGCTTTGAGTAATAAAAGATGAATTTGATGTCTTGGTCTCAAAATTAAAGTCTGAAAATGGGCAACCATGAGTTGAGATGATGATGGCCATCTTTCTCTACCCAAAAAAAAAAAATCCAAAAAAAATATATATATCAAATCAGTATCCCTAGTTGTCCCCTTTGAGCCTAAATTTTCCTTTCAAATAACCTTGGACAAGGATCGCCCCACATTGGGGTTGGTACAAAGTGAAGTCAACTTTTGTCAATGATATGTCAAAAAAAAAAAGGAAAATAGAAAAAGAAAAAAAAAAGAGCAAAAGCAAAAGCGTAAAAGAAAATAGTGATAAAAAATGAAAGAACCGCTGACTTCAAGAGTCTCATTTAAACACTCACCTTCTTAAAAAAAAAAAGAAGAAGTTATTGATCCTTGATCCCTTGAACCCTTAAACACTTGTTTGGGCCTACTATATCCTTTCTTTCATAGCCATTAGCCCTAACCACATTACAAGCCTTATAAAGTCCATTCTGATCAATGAAATGATTGCTTTCATTTTCATGGCTGTAATTTTGAGATCAAAATGTTTAAGATGGGTGGTCGATGGCAAAAAAAAAAAAAAGAAAAAAGAAAGAAAGACAAAAGAAGAAAAAAAAAGAGCAAAAAATAAGAAGATATAAGCGCCCGTTAGGTTGAAAACCCGCAAAGGCAACCTAAGCAAAATTTAGGGCAAGAAGAGTGCGATGGTGACAAAAATGGGGCAATTAAGTTGTTTGAAGTATACAAAACTGGGGCAAATAAAATAGCTGAAAACCCAAAAGATTGAAGCCATCTTGGAGTACACTGGGGCAAATGCAATGTTTGAAGCACATAAAACTGGGGCAACCCCAATCTCTGGCAGTTGGTTAATGGATTTTCAAAATTCAATCACGAGGCACTAACATTTTTCATCAGAGAGCATCACTCAAAAAAAAAAAAAAAGAGAACCTGTACCTCTGTAACCACCTCTGTAAATTCTTCATTCCCGCATTGTAAATATCACTCTCCTTTTGTAAATATGACAATCCCATTTTTGTTTTCACCCTTTTGCTTAATTCAATTTGCATTTTATGATGAACATATACTGAAAAGAAATTTGTGTTTACACCTCAAAAGTATTGCATTTGTTTTGACAATTCTAAAAGTCATGAGGAAATTTGTTGAACTCTCAAAATTACAGCAAATATCAACCAAATCCCTAAACCAATGAGGACGGGTGCAAAACAGGTCACTTCAGAAGATGTTTAGTCAGAGGCTAGAGCGTGAATTGAACTAAAGGCCCATAACAGATCAAAAGAAAAGTCCTTGGTCATCCATGAATCTTGGGGCACTTGCCACTGTAAGGGTTGAGGATTCAAATAATAAGAGAAAAAGATTAATCAAGTTCAAATCAAGTGAAAATAATAAACAAGGATGAGGTGTTCATCATGCATTTTGCATCAATAACATGGCATCAATTGTCAACCATTCATCTACACACATACTTGTATTGTCATCCTGTCATTACTTTCTCCATGCATCTTGCATCATCTGATTTCTCTGTACATCTCGCATTATCATCATTCTCATCTTGCATTTGCTATCACAATATCATCACTGCATTGAGTTTTACTCTCTGCATCTCACATTCTTTGCATCATGCATACCATTGCACAGTTTGAACCTGCATTCTTTGGGTCCCCAACACCCATCTCATTCCAATACTTTGGGTCCTAATACCCAAGCCATCCCTTTGGGTTCACATACCCAATACATCCTCAGGGTCCAAGTACCCGTCAACTTCAACCCTTTGGGTTTCATATACCCAATGCATCCTCAGGGTCCACGTACCCGTCAGCTTCAATCTTTTGGGTTCACATGCCTATTGAACCATCAGGGTCCACGTACCCATCAAGTTATATTCTTTGGGTTCACATGCCCATTGAATCATCAGGGTCCACATACCCATCAAGTTCTATTCTCTGGGATCACATGCTCATTGAATCGTCAGGGTCCAAGTACCCATCAAGTTCAATCCTTTGGGTTCACGTACCCAATGCATCCTCAGGGTCCACGTACCCGTCAGCTTCAATCCTTTGGGTTCACATGCCCATTAAATCATCAGGGTCCACGTACCCATCAAGTTATATTCTTTGGGTTCACATGCCCATTGAATCATCAGGGTCCACGTACCCATCAAGTTATATTCTTTGGGTTCACATGCCCATTGAATCCTCAGGGTCCACGCACCCGTCAACTTCTATTCTTTGGGTTCACCTACCCAATGCATCCTTAGGGTCCATGTACCCGTCAACTTCAATTCTTTGGGTTCACATGCCCATTGAATCATTAGGGTCAAAGTACCCGTCATGTTTTATTCTATGGGTTCACATACCCAAGGAATCCTCAGGGTCCAAGTACCCATCAACTTCAATTCATTGGGTTCACATACCCATTGAATCCTCAAGGTCCACGCACCCGTCAACTTCTATTCTTTGGGTTCACCTACCCATTGAATCCTTATGGTCCACGTACCTATCAACTTCTATTCCTTAGGTTCACATGCCCATTGAATACTCAGGGTCCAAGCACCCATCTACTTTTCTTTGGGTTCACATACCCAATGCATCCTCAGGGTCCATGCACCCGTCAAATTCAATTCTTTGGGATCACATACCCAATACATCCTCAGGGTCCAAGTACCCGTAAACTTCAATTCTTTGGGTTCACATACCCAATGCATCTTTAGGGTCCTTGTACCCGTCAAATGGCGATTTGCTTGGGTATCGTGCCCAATGCACCATTAGCGTCCTCGTACTCGTTGTAGTCCTCAGGTCCCCGTGCCGATTGCATCTCAGGTCTGCGTACCCGTTGCAATCCTCAGGTCATCGTGTCTGTGGCACTTGCCTATTTTTCTCACTCTCAAAAGCCCAGGACCAACTCTGGCACCCAAAGTCCGAGACCAGCTTCGGCACCCACTTCAGTTCAAAAGCCCAGGACCTACTCTGGCACCCAAAGCCCAGGACCTACTCTGGCACCTGAAGTCCGAGACCAACTTCGGCACCCACTTCAGTTCAAAAGCCTAGGACCTACTCTGGCACCCAAAGCCCAGGACCAACTCTGGCATCCAAAGTCCGAGACCAACTTCGGCACCCATTTCAGTTCAAAAGCCCAGGACCTACTCTGGCACCCAAATTCCGAGACCAACTTCGGCACCCATTTCAATTCAAAAGCCTAGGACCAACTCTGGCACCCAAAGTCCGACACCTACTCTGGCACCCAAATTCCGAGACCAACTTCGGCACCCATTTCAATTCAAAAGCCTAGGACCAACTCTGGCACCCAAAGTCCGACACCAACTTTGGCACCCATTTCAGTTCAAAAGCCCAGGACCTACTCTGGCATTCATTTCAGTCAAAAGCCCAGGACCAACTCTGGCACCCAAAGTTCGAGACCAACTTCGGCACCCATTTCAGTTCAAAGCCCAGGACCAACTCTGGCACCCAAAGCCACCTACTCTGGCATTCATTTCAGTCAAAAGCCCAGGACCAACTCTGGCACCCAAAGTCCGAGACCAACTTCAGCACCCATTTCAGTCAAAAGCCCAGGACCAATTCTGGCAACCAAAGTCCGAGACCAACTTCGGCACCCATTTCAGTTCAAAAGCCTAGGACCAACTCTGGCACCCAAAGCCCAGGACCTACTCTGGAATTCATTCCAGTCAAAAGTCCAGGACCAACTCTGGCACCCAAAGTCCGAGACCAACTTCGGCACCCATTTCAGTTCAAAAGCCTAGGACTAACTCTGGCACCCAAAGCCCAGGACCTACTCTGGCATTCATTTCAGTCAAAAGCCCAGGACCAACTTCGGCACCCATTTCAGTCAAAAGCCCAGGACCTACTTTGGCACCCTTTTCACTCAAAAGCCCGGGACCAACTCTGGCACCCCCTTTTACTTTTCCATCTCAAAGCTCGGTATCGTCTTGGCACCATTTTTACTTTTCAGTCTCAAAGCCCGGTATTGGCCCGACACACAGGTCAAGAATTCAACGTCAGTTTGGAATCTTGTCCTTTCATCATCGCTTTGGATATTTCAGTTAACGGTGTTAATTTTTCTTTTTCTTCATTAAGGTCCTTGCGCCTTGTGTTAGCCTTCGGATAAAATCGATTCACTTCTTTACTTATTTCTTATCATAATATTCTAAAAACTTTGTTATTTAGATTATTTAATAAGAAATATGTAAAGAGGGGCAACTGTGAATACCCAATTTTATCCGGGCTAACTTTTATTTTAATTTTAATTTTGAATTTTGTTAAATTTAGTTTATAGATAAATCTCAAAGTTTAAAAATTCAAAAAAAAAACTATAGATCTAAAATCAGTTTTAAAAATAAAAAAAATAATAAAATAAAGATTCTATAAATTCAAAAATAAATTTGATATTTAGAAGAAAAAAAAAATCAAACAAAATAAAAAAAATCTTTTAATTCAGAAAAAAAAAATCTGAAAATTTAAAATAATTTAAAAAAAGGGGATAATCTGGTCTGCTTGGTCTGTTGCTAAAAATGTGGAGAAAGTGGGAGTTGTTGCAAGTGGATAAAGATCATGGAGAAAAATTAGGGATGAGTTTTTCAAAGTGGAAGATATGGCAGTTTATGTGAGAGTATTATAAAAGGAACCAAACTACATTGAAGAGAGGGTCGGAAAAAATTCACGGTGACAAAAACAGAGGCTTGTTGAGAAAAAGGAATATCAAAAGGAGGATCAAGAAGCGTGTACAAAGAAGAAATAAGCGCAGAATAATCTACCAGGTTTATTCTGAAGGGATTTAACTTGAGGTTTTTCTCCTATCTTGAGCTTCTTGACTCTATTTTCTTTGCTCTGTTTGATTCCTAGATTTGAATGAGTTTGTGGTTCTGTTGTGAAAATATAAACCTCACCAGTGATGCATAATTGAACTATACTAACCATTTGTGAGAAATTAAAAGGGTTTTGCATAAATAAAAAAATCCAACTTACAGTCCAAATCAGAGTCCAATTTTATAGTCATAAAACAGAAATAAAAAATAGGAAAAGCAAGGAAAAAAGTGTGTGTGTGTGTGTGTGTGTGTTTTGAAGGGGGCGTGAAGGTTTCTTTTCAGAAACCTGATCCCCTTCCCATTTTTTTAAAAAATAATAAAATAATAAAAAATTAATAATGATAAAAATAAAGTTTTGTTCAAATTCAAAAAATTGTTTTAATTTGTGTATTTATTTTGAGTATGTATTTTAGATTTTGAATATTATGTTATCAATTTGTTTGTTGTAAATATTATCTTGTAAATATTTGTTAATTCTATTTCTCTTTGTGAATAATTATTAATTCAGTTGCTTTAATAAATTTAGGAATATTTTATTTTAATCTATGCAATGACTAAATGGGTTAATTGAGCAGTGGATACTGACTTTAACTTTATTTAGATCATAAGGGTTTATTGAGCAAACCAAGTGTTTGACTTGAACCCCGTGCGAAAATAGGTTATAATAAAATATTTCTTTCCAAAATTAAAAATTTCTTTTAAAATAAAATATTTCTTTTCAAATAAAAAATTCTTTTCAAAAATATAAAGAACAAAAAAATTCTTTTCAAAATAAAATATTCCTTTTCAAAATAAAAAAATCTTTTTCAAATCTTAAAAATTCTTTTCAAAATTATAAAAAATAAAAAATATACGAAAAATAAATTTTCGCAACGACTAATAATATTAATTGAGCAGTGGATGTTGACTTTAATATTATTAAGATCGTAAGGGTCTATTAAACAAACTAAGTGTTTGATTTGAACCCCGTGCAAACAATTTTTTTTTCCAAAATTGCTTATTTTAAAAATAACAAAAACAAGTGAAAAAAAATATTTTTCAATCTTCTCTTTCAAATAAAAATCAATCTTTCCAAAAACAAAACAAATCAAAACCAAATCAATCAAACTTCAGAACTACGTGGCTTTGATTTCCCCTTTGCAGCTGGGGATACGTAGGAGCGGGAACCGGCCCCGTCAAGCCCAAATAAATCTTTTACCAAATTTTTTCCAATAATTAAAAAAAATAAAAAATGTAATTTTATTTGTAAATAAAATGTAAATAAACCTGTAAATAAAAATAAAAAGATTTTTCTAAAGGGGTAAAATAAATATTTTTTTTCAAAAGTTATTGAATTTGCACAATTAATTAGAGGTAACCGTCATAGGACGGATGTCGTAGGGTGCTAATACCTTCCCTACGCATAATCGACTCCCGAATCCAAATTTGGTTTTAAAGACCATTTTTCTTTAAAAGGGTTTTTCTGATATTTTCCCTCAAAAATAAATATTGGTGGCGACTCCATTGAAAACCAACAAATTTTTTCGCCGTCCCGTTGTGACCCCCGGTTCCGACAATTAAAATGAAAAAAAAGGTATCTTTTAAGTTAAACAAACCTTAATGTTATGGTAGTGTACGATACGTTGGATAGAACATAATGCTATAGTCTGTTTTATAATATTTTCTTTAGTTTTATAAGAGCTTTTTTATATTTTACTTGACTCTTTCTTACTTTTAATATGAGCTACAGATAGAATAAAACTTAATTGTTCTATTGTAGAATATATATCAAATGTTACCTACGTTTAAATATGTAAAAAAAAAGTATAGTGAAAAGAAAATGGGAGGAAAGAAATATGAGTGAGGGAAAGATTAGTAAAAATGGGTGAATGTTTATATTATTTCAATTGAGAAAATAAAAGTTGATTCTTTGTTCACTTATTTGTTTATATAAAAAAGTGAGTAAGAAGAAAATGTTAACATATAATTACTCGATTATCCTTTATAATAGTGTATTTTTATTTGAAAATGGCGAAACAATAGAGGATGTGCAACCTTTAGGACATTAATGGAAACATGAATTTGTGTTTTTTCTTGAGTTTTCTTTGGATTTAGATCTCTCTAGCAAAAATTAGTTCTGAAATAGCTATAAAATTATTAAATAACTAAAATTCATAGCTAATATCTAATTATTTCGTAATAAATTTTACTAACAAGCTAGAGAGGATTCTTACAGGTTTTCTTCACCCATTCGAGAGAAAACTTATTCAAGAGATCCACACAATTTTTCACTTCTTTTCATTTTCAAGATTGTGGAAACAACGATGTACTTTTTAAAGATTTTATTCAAAGTAAAGTTAGTTTCATTTGGTTACGATTATAAGAAATATCTTTATTTTAAAAGGTAGTGATAATTTAAAAGTAGCTTTTCTCAAAATTATTAGAAACCTAATCTTTTTAGATTTTTTTTTATTTTAAACACACTAAAAATTTGTAAAAATGATTTCTTTAAAAAAAATTATTTTTTCATAAAAAAGTTGAAACCAACACATTATAAGTTATCTCCGGGTATTCATAAATCGACTTAATGCAATAAAAAATGAACCGAAATTTGAATAAACTAAAACTTAATGCAATAAAAATGAAAAAAAATCAATTTCATTTTATTATGAGTTCAAATTTTATTTTGAAAACCATTATAATTCAATATAAACCAAATTTAAATACCCATAAAAATTTATTTATAAATATTGGGTTAAAATATAATTAAGTGAATAAAGATAGTTATAATTTATGAGACTATGAATAAAGATAATTATAACTTATCAATATAAGGTAAAACATAAATAAGATTATGAAATTTTTAATAGTCTAAATTTGAAATGAGTTTTATTAATATTAATAGTCTAAAACTGCGAGTACATATTTTCATTGCAAAATTTCTGGTGAAAATTATTATGCAAGTTATTCAGGATTATTAAGCCAGCCCCTTATCACATATAAACATGTCAAATGATCTTAATTTGTTCAGCAGCAATGTGAAATCTTGAAGTACTCTTTCATCTTCCCAGACCGACTTAGAACAAGGATTACCCATAAACTACTGTGGATTACCAAATAGGCAAATACCACATGGCAGCCCCATAACAAGTGCTCTGGTTTTCATAAAGATGAGGGATAACATATCAAAGCATACAGACTAAGCAATGGCATAAGGAAAACAGGCAAACCCAAAGCCCATATATTAATTAACCACATTCGCGAAGGATACTTCTACAAGAACTTAATTTGAATATACCGATACTAAAGCAAAGCAGGTGCAAACACGACAATTTTACAAGGTTTGCTGTTTAGTCAATGCTTAATCCTCATAGAACCAACCACATCAATCTGGGTGGTCAGAAATTCCCTCATGTTTAATGGCCAAAACTCCGACCATGATAATACAAGGGAGAGAAGGATGCCATTCTGTCCATCCAACCAGAATTGGACAATCAATAGTAGGGGCTGTAGCGCGTTGGCATTCTGAACCTTGGAACTTTCCTGCAAGTAAATAAGAGTGAAATTAAAGTTTGCAATCACAGCACAAAAGGAAAACAAATTACAAAGGGGAGAACCGAGTGTAATATACCCATATCCATATGGTGAATAAGCAAAAGGAGGTGCATATGGGGTTCTGCCTCGAAACCCCATGTAAGGATTGGCTGCTCGGCGGGGACGATACTGCTTCATCCCTGGTATGTTGGTCCTCTTAGCTGTTACCTGAAATATGTTCAAACGGTTAAAAAACAGGGGAAGCACACTATATTGTTAACAGTGTCAGTCCTAGCTGAAACCTTCAATTGGCGCCCATGAAGTTCAGATTCATTCAGCAAAAGGGCCTCTTGAACAGCCTCTGTCTCAAGGAACTCTACATAAGCATAACCCTTGGGTTGGCCAAACTTATCAGTCCGAATGGTCACTCTGTTTACTGTTCCACATGACTGAAAATGCTGCTGCACCTCTTCAGGAGTGCATGAATAGTCCACCTGTGGAGAATTTCAAGTCCAAGCGATTATATGAGAGCAAAGCAACAAGTAAAGCCAAAACATTTAGCATGTGGTAGTAAACTGTTTTCGAGTAATTGTTAAATGCCATCATTTGAGGTTAAGAGATGAAAGTTACCAGTTTCTGGTCTACTAGTACAGCCAGATACACACACTAAATATCAATGTAACATTTTCATGAAAAAATGTGGATGTTCAAAAATTCAACAAGCCTTATTAACAAAGCCATCATAAGTAGACACAATATAGACATTTATAGGATTTTTCTTGTGAGAGCCATCAAATCACTAACACCGGCCAAAATGAGGAAAACCAACCTTCTTTGGAAGAACAACTACTACATCCTTCCTGCAAGTTGCAAATCACTACGCCAATTATGGTTTTGCCAACATTATCATTACAATTTCTAACCGAGGAAGAAATTTAGGGCTAAGAGCAAGTAAGATAATTTTAGCTATGAAAACAAATGGTTCATAACATACAGCATACTTCACATCTTGGCCAAACAATTTAATAGTTCTGCTTTGCACTTCTAAGATTGAGGAAGAAACAAATTCATCTCATAGAGCCTGGGATTGTATCTGAAACATGGGCATGTTATAGCATACAGGAAACTTCCAGGAAGAAAAAAAAAATAATAGCCCTGGTCAATGTGATTTCAAGCAACAACTATTCATCCTGTAAAATTCAAGGTACATTTCAAAGAATAGAGTGCCAGTAGATAACCACAAATGGAAAACAAGTGGAATTTCATAAATCCATAAATTATTAGTTACTTCCTTGGATTTTATAAACATGTAAGCCATTACTTTCTTTTTTTCATCAACAGTTATCCACCAAGGTATTTACTCTCTGACATGGTTTATAGCAGTAAAATTGTGTGTCACCATAAACATGCTGGGTTTGTGCATGTTCAGTAGTGTTTTTACTGTAGAGCTTGTTGTGTTGGGGTGGGTAGGGCTTCTGAAAAAAACCCAGTCCAGACCAAAATCTTTGAAACCCAGTTGAATGGGTGGTGTGTGTTCATCAAACCCATGCTGCTGCTGTGTTGTTTGAAGCTTTGCTACAACCTCATCCAATTGAATGGGTGCTGGGAAGTGCAACTGAAGATTGGGTACCTCTGTCTTTGTGTAAATGATATCTGGGTGGGCTGTTTTGGGCTGGCATCCTGCCTCTGTTTTGTTATCTTCCGGTTGGGTATGTGCTAAATTGCTAATTTGTTTGTGTGTGCAAAGTTTTTGTGCTCTTCTGGCATGTGGCTGATGCTTTTGTGGTTCCCTGTTACTGCCACATAATTTTAGCCTTTTCTCATAATAAAAATGTCATCAAGAAGTCTTTGTTTTGTTATATGGATTGCACATATCCTTACAAACTCACATAAAAAATGCATTTTGATTTAGACGATACTTAAAATGCTAGTTGTGAGTGCATTTTATTCTTATTACGACTTATTTGTTTTATTTTATGTGAACACGTGTTGAATATAACCTTATATAATAGGTAGGATCCAACATATTGCATAATAATCTCACATTTTACATTTCTACCTCCCTTGTTCAATCTTAGGTATGATCTATGATTTTGACCACCTTACTCTTTGAAGTGCACCCAGACCCCTCTTTTTCCAATTTTCCTTCAGTTTTGGTGATGTGAAATACATCAGGGAAGAGTAAAAAATGAAAAGGCTAGTTCGAAAAGAAATTCCTCTTGATCCTAAAGTAGAAAGAAGGCATGTCAACAGCCCCTCACCATCAGAAAAGAATGACTACATATATCCTTGGCACTAGGAACTACTGAAAGGGTCTTTTAGATTTACAATCAAAATGACAGATACTCATGCATAGTACTTTAGCCATGAAACATGTCCTCTTCTCACCAGTGGGAATCCAGGTTCTCAATCTCCAATCTAATCCATAATCCATTGCGCTGTCAATTGCATGGTAAAAAACTCAGAAAGTAAACTAATAAAAACTTCCTACATAAAGGCTTCTCCTGTTCACCCCTAATTATAGACAGCTTCATATTCTCTTTTTGTTTTTTTTGTTTTTTTGTCTTTCCTTTCCTCATTCCAGCAAAATATGCAAATTTACAAAACCACAAACATCACTTCCCTCAACACATAATTATGTGATATTCTTACCCTCTCTTCTATCTCTTAATGTGTCTTTTCTGTTGTATATTTTGTTTTTCCATTCCTTATATTAATATCATACATTTCTAATTCTTTTCTCCTCCAGCCATATACTATAACATATACTTTCAACTGCAGCATTACAATGTCAGAAAACTTGTAGATGGAAGCATGACCTGCGATTGTAGTCAAAACATTATTACAAAGCAGGATGCCACCACTTCAAAATACAACTAAACTTCAAAATAGCAGAAGCATATTCAACATCAAACATAGATTTGAACTTTCCAGAAGGTGAAGTCCAACACATTTGCTCATAATTAAATCAATCACTTCAGGCAAAAGTTACGACATTCATATCCTTAGCCTATATCATGAATGATGACAAGAGATGACAAAGCACAATAGAATATTCTCATGTAAACAGGGGAAGAGAGAGCTCACATTGCCTACAAAGACTGATCGAGAATCTATTTCCTCTCTATTGGCCTGACTTGCAGAAGCAGATGCAGGATCTAGTCGGAGATAAGAATAAAAAATAGAGATTGGATTCCAGAAATGCAATGTAGAATATATGTTACACGTATTTAAAAAAACACAGCAGTCACACCAGGCAGTCAGGCACAAGTGCAAGGGGAAGCACAAGAATGAAAAGGAAGAAAAAAAAAATAACAGAAATTAAAATTTGTAACTCAAGCATAAAGCAAGAACTCTTCTGAGTTTTAAAAAAGAAGTTCACAAAACTTAGCTTGAATCAGTTCATAACATGAACATCTCAAATGAGTATGAGGATATGGCTTATCATTTATAACCGAGTCAGAGAGTCCTTCCCATCATCAACGAACTAGCCATATCTTACTTTTTTTTGGAGTCCCTGATTATCCCCCAATCCTGAAGGCAAGAGACTAATCTCCCAAGATATGATCAGACACCATAGGTAGACACTCTCCTAATGGTTTTTCTTTTTTTCCATATACATGAATCCAATGATTGAACTAAGATTTTAAATTGCAGTTTGCAACCACAACCGTAATTTAAAACCTTGAATCAAATATAAAACCATGTGCTTAAGAGACTCCCGTCCACTCGACCAACATGTGTTTGTAAATTAAAACATATCCTTATTTGCTTAAGCCATATCCTTACATGCTAGTTTATTAATTAAAACATTGCAAACCAAAACAAAAGATCTTCTAGGCCAAAAGAGTTAGGAAATATATCATTAATGTAGAACTCCCCCTCCCCCCTCCCAAAAAAAGAAAGAGCTAATTCCAACTTAGGACATATCCAATCCAATTCAACTCAATTCATATCAAACTCTAGGATTTTCTTCCAAAAGGGTAATTTACAGAATTATAAAAAGAAAAGTTCCAAATATAAATCCCTTCCAGGAAAACAAAAGAAGAGAAAATAAGCCACCTTGCACTGATCCCATCTCCTTCTCGACCTTGGCCTGCATCTCTCGCAAAGCAGCAGCTTCATCTTCCATCTCCTTCAAGCGCTTCTTCATGTCATCCAATTCCTGCGCTCAATTGATTTCACATTGAAGAATGAACAAAATAGGGTCTCGGATTGAACATCGGCAGCACCGAATCGAAGTTTGATCCAACGAAATTAGGTAAATGCAGCTAATAATAATTCTAGAAAAAAAAACCAGAAAAGAATAAAAAGGGAAGGAATCACTACTTCGTTGGTCTCTGCTGCCTGCATGTCGACATCGTCGTTTTCCATGTCTCCGTGAAAGAGGAACGCCGGCACCTGAGCCTGCGCTTTCTATCTAACCCTTCTCCCTTCAACGTGTGAAGGGTTGAGTTAACTACTTGGGCCCTAGATAATTTTTATGTCCATTTTTTATTATTATATCCGTTTTGTTTTCTTTATTTTTTTTATAAAACATAAATATTTGTTATAAACTATGTAAATTGTATATAAAAAATTATTTATTAAGATTTCACTTAATTTTTTTCATTTGATAATGCTTTATGATATCATTAACATTTCTTAGTTGCAAACTCATGTTACACAAAAATGATACAAAAAATGGTCATATAATAATCTTCATAATGAATGTCATCATGCATGGCTGTGTAGAACTTTTTAACAGTGATAGTAAGTGAAATTAAGATGCTAAAGAAAGTAATATATGTATATTATCCATAAGACATCTGTAACTGTAAGTAACATTATTGAAATAGAATAACTACGTCTTTTTTTAATCTTTTAAATAGAAGAAAATATTCTAAAAATAAGTAATAACTTGAGCTTACGTCATACTTGAAGTTATTATTAATAGTAAGGCATTGTTATCACTGAAAATATTGGACCTAAGCCCAACAAAGGAATAAAATAAAATAAATACGTACTTTGCCAGGCAAATCCTGAAAAATAAATCCTATTTTATTCATTTCTCTTTTCTTAAAAAGTTTAAAAGGAAATATTGCTTCATTTAAAATTTTAAATTAAATTATATCACAGGTCTGTAAAAATATAAATTCTAACATGTAATAATTTTTTAGAGAAATGCTAAAAGATACATAAAATTCCTGCACAATTTAAATAGACAAGAATAGAGACGGATATATGTGACATAATATAATCACTTTTTGAATTTTGTTAAGAATTGATGTTAAGGGCCTTGAAGGTATATAAATAAAAAATTATTAAAATAGAAAACATTTTATTCTCCCAAGTACCAAAAAAATTGTTAATGAAATCGTTATTATTACCCAAGTTTTCCCACAAATGGTAATTTAGTCCATTAGTCACTCTTTGTATTTATTTTTGTGCAAAAGATTTTGTGCCAAAATAGATCACTAGTTTTTATTGTAAATAAAATGGATTATGAACCAGTGAATTATATTTGTAATATTAAGGATTTAAAATCTTGAGTCATTATTTTAGATAACCACTAGTTTTAACCCAAAACAATATAAGCAATTATAATAATGAATAAAATCTGAAACCGCAAATATAACATAACGTGTTTTGAACTTTGGAGTATCACTAAACTTGTTTTACCTTGAGCCCGAGAAACTATAGTTAGCAAAATCTACACATTGAAGAAAACAAACAGACAACAGAAGTGGTATACTACTACATAATCTTCTGAAAAGAATTTAGAACTTCCCTAAAAAAGTATGTATTATCAGATGGATGATACTAATGAAAACTGAAAAGTGAAAACCAAATCAGAGAATGACTATTGCAGCTCATATCTCAAGTTGTAATGCACCCCAACACTACAACTGATAAGAAAGAAAATGGGAGATAAACCATTGTAAATATGGTATATAAGGTAGGCAATAATAGATAAAAACGTTTTAATGGTCAATCATTATTGCCGATATGGACATTACTAAAAACTGTAAAATGTCTAACAATAGTTCCCATTTGCCTAAACTGCAATCTAAATGAACATCATCAACTCTGGTCTACTGTATACATTGTTCTGCTCATCCTCCAGGGCAGGATATGCTGCGACAAGTGCATCCTGAGCTCCAATATACAATGAGTTATAGATCTTCCAATACACCTCCCTGACTTTTCGGGCCGGGTGGAACAGACCTTGGAGACAGTAATTAAGAATAACGGCAGCACCCAAGGCTACCCTCACCCCTTCAATTGCTTCCATCACAGCGTTTATCACATGTGGAGAAGTTTCGAATATGTTTGGCCAGACATAGTTCAGCAAATGTACTAGAGCATCCTCACAACCCAAACCAGCAACTCCCAGTGCCATGTGCTTCACAGCAGAAGCAGCTGTCTGCCTATGAACCAAATCCCTGTCCATAAGAGCATCCTCCAGCAAAGGAGTCACAGCATAGATGTAATCCTTTCCCATTTCACCAATGTACTCAAAGAGGAAAGAGAGGGACTTGAGCACACCATTTTGCACGTTAAGTTCTGGCACACGATACTCATTCATCAACGCTGGCAAAACTGTAAAGGGTGAACATGTTTCCGCAACTATTGCAATGGCCACAGTTGTACAGACACGATTCTGCCTCTCCTGCACTTTGAGATTATTTAATAGTGTTGCCAAGACATCTTGTGGTCCAATGGCTTTCGCAATATATCCAAAAGTGTTCACCGTAGCTCTCCGAATTCCCTTCTTGTGTGCCTTGAGCATCTCAAGAAGCTCAAAACAGATCCTCATCCATTCTCTTGCAGGTACAAACTCAGCCCCACGATCAGCAATTCTACCTACAAGGTCAATACAGTTCTCCTGGACTTTTTCATGCCTATTCTTCAAAATTGGAGTCAATCTGGGAAGCAGATCCTTAATAGGTGGAGTCATCTTTGTCATACCAATAACATTGACAATTGACTTGAGGGCTCCCAGAATTGAACCTAAAACTTCAGGGTACTCTTCTCCTAAATACTCATACAGGACAACACCAAGATGACCCATCAATTGTTCCTCATGGCACTGCTTCATGACAACAGCAATCCTGGAAATGAGGTCCGCTGCTTGCTGTCTCACCTTTGCACTCTTGTTGTTTAACCGCCACTTGATGGTACCACAAATCTGAGGAAGATATGGTTTCACTCTCTGCCCAAGTGAATTTACAACTGCACCAAACCCATTAAGCATCACATTAGCATCATCACTGGTCTGCTCTTGGAAGGCATAAAGAATACCATCAATCAAAAGCTCTTCCAACCGTGCATCTATATCCGATGCTCCCAAGTTAGTGACCACCTTCTCAATAGTTTCCATAACCATTCGTCTATAAGGCTCACTCTCATCTTTAAGATCCTCAACAATTCTCCCAACAATATCAGCAACACCAACTTTGTTTGCTATCTCTACAGTGGTCTCCACAAGTTGCTTATAGTTTCTTCTATCCAAAGCCATCCTCCTAACCCAGAAGTTTCTGAAAAACTCAGGGAGGATATCATTCCTAATATAATCAGCTTCCACACCCTCAGTGCTCACACACTGCTTCACCACTTTTAGAACAATTTTCTTCATTTCTTCATCAGGTGACTGGAACTCACGAATCAGAATAAGCATGACTTCCTTAGTATAGTAACTGGCATATAGGGCTTCCATCAATGGAATGATAAACCCAATTGCCTTCAAAAATGCAGCCAACACCTTCCCACGGTGCTGCCTAATACCCTTCCATAGTGGTTTCAACACAGAATCAAAACTTTCAATTCCATAAGGAGCAGCGGCCTCAGCTAGAGCAGCAAGAGACAATGCAGTGATCGTCCTCACCTTCTGATTCTCATCATTCAGACCATGCTCTATAATTTCCACAAGAGATCTCAAATGAGGCAATACAGCACAACCAATTAATATGGCAATCTGCTGCACAATCTTAATCCCTGTGTGCCGAGCTTGCCATGATTTCTTACTTTGACAAACAGCCTTCAAGAAGGGCAATAATGCAGGAATACCAAGAGCAGATGCAACAACACTGAAAGCTCTAGCAGTAGTGTTCCTAACATATTCATCAATGTTGTCTATGTCAGGCCGCATAGCAGCAATCATTGTGGCCAGCCCAGCAGCTTTACTGAGATTAGAGATTATTTCTCTCCCCTCAACACGAGCATAGTAATCTTCATCAATCAACAAGGGTTCAATAACAACAAGAATCTTATGCACATAAGGGCGAACCAATTCATCCAATTTATACAGAACTCTGTCTATCACCTTGACCAAAAGGTGCCTCTCTTGATCCTCCAGAGTAGGCTGCATGAGCAAAGGCAGAATTCTGTTAAATAATGGGCCAGCACCAAACTCACGAGCTTTATCAGTAAGCTGTCTCAATGCTGTTTTCCTCTGTGGGGGAGTTCCATTCTTCACTTTAAGCAGAAGTTTCATAATCTTCCGCTCTTTTTGCTCTTCCGGTGACAACTCCTCCTCATTCTCTTCATTCAACAACGCTCCAAAGTACTGGTAGTCTTCAGGTTTCATGAATGGCAAGCCACCTGGTGCTTCCTTGGGAACATCAAACTGTTGACCACGATTCTCTTCGGGAATTTGATAAAGAGGAGTCCCCAGAGGAGTAGGGGTAGCAAGAAGCTTCCTTGCAGGCGTCCTGATTGGCACATAGGAAGCAGGAGGATCCAATATCTTATACCCTTCTTGGGGAAACATGGCATCAAGTTCCTCATCAGTCAAGGGGCGATTCCTCTCTTCAATATCCCTCTCCCACCTTAAAAGATTGTACTGCTCCGGCGTGATGGAACCCTGCAAAGCCCCAGGAGTCGGAGTAGCCAGTTCAACCCCACCAACAGGAGTGACACCAGGAGTATAAGCAGCTGCAGGAGTGGCACCAGGCAATGGGGTTGCACTGCCCATAGTAGCAGGTGTTTCATCCCATCTTGATCTCTGCCTCTTGGGAGTTGGGGTAGCCATTCCAGAGAGCTTTGGGGTAGCGTCCCAAGTCATGCCAGCAGGAGTAGCACCAGGGGTAACACCCCCAGCAGGAGTAGCATCAGAATCTGCTAATCTACCTGGAGTAGGAGTCTCATCCCACCTATTCCTCCTCCCCGGCGTCGCATCCGACACTCTCCCCGGCGTCGGTGTCGCATCCCACCGCCCTGGCGTCGTGTCTGGCATGTCCCAATCGGAAGTTTTGGCCTTCTTGGCAGCACCATCGTCCTGAGACTGGTCCCACCTATTCCTCCTCTTCTGCTGCGCCTTCTCTGGAGCAGCCTTAGCCGCTTCTTCCTCTTCCTTCTTTTTCTTCGCAATAGCCTTCAACGTCTCCTCCTTCTCCCTCTTCAACGCCTCCTCCCTCATCACATCCGCATAGGTCCTCACCGACGGGTCCGGCGTCTTCTCCCCGGCTGAGAAAGGGTCGTGACGTTCCGGCGAGATGATCTGGTTCAGCCTCCTACGGCGGTAATCATCTTCCCGGTCGATGATCCTCTGCGGCTTCCTGAAGCCCATATCGACATCGTTGTCAGCGGCGGAGGGCATTTCCTTGAGGAGAGATTTGGGGGCGGTGTAAGAAGCAAGCTTGCGAGCAACCTCGTTGTCCATGGCGTCGAGGTTTTCTTCGTCCTCGTTAGCGGGGATGGAGGTGAGGTAGGAATCCTTGTCGCTTCCACCATAGAGATCGGTGTCGAAGGTGACGGAAGTGAGGGACGCGAGCTGCTGCTCCATCTTCTTACGCTCTTCCTGCGTCTTGGCGATCTCTGGGTCCAGGGACGCCATGCTTCTCTCACTGAGAGCGTTCCAAAACCCTAACCCTAGGCTTCTCTTATCGAGATTTCACGCTTTCAACTGAGAAAAGAAAAGAAAAGAAAA
Source organism: Sesbania bispinosa (assembly GCA_026901365.1). Classification (NCBI taxonomy): domain Eukaryota; kingdom Viridiplantae; phylum Streptophyta; class Magnoliopsida; order Fabales; family Fabaceae; genus Sesbania; species Sesbania bispinosa. The sequence goes on along the minus strand of QLOH01000031.1, from coordinate 1,787,940 downwards.
GAAAATGAATGCGAAAATTGGAGATGAAAGAAAAAAGAATAAAGAAGAAACCCTATGCGAAAATTGGGACCGACATTGTTCTTGGTGTTGGGCCTTGATGCGGTACTCCTGAGTCCTATCCTATCCCCCTAAACAGAAACAGTTGCATCATATATATGCAGTTCAAACTTCAGCAATTTAACTCAGCAGCGGTGAAGCAAAATTGCATGATGGCATCATGCATATATACACTATGTTTGGTTTAAAAATGAAAATGGGAAGAAAGAAAAAGAGTAGAAAGAAAATTAAAAAAAAAATAAGAAAAATAGATGAAATATTAATGTGATCCGGAGGAAAAGAAAGTGAGAGGAAAAAAAGTTTGAATTAATGAAAGTGTGAAAGAAAAAAAATGAGATATAAAATTACTTTTTTACCTTTAATATCTATCTAAGCATAAATAGTTTATATTTATAATTGTATTAAAACAATTAAAAAGTGTAATAATGCAACAAAGTAAAATTAAAAAAGTGTAATATTTATATTTATACTTTTCAGCGTTAACTTGAGTAAAAAAAATTAAATTAATATGGATAAATCAATTCCTTTTCCACCACATAGCTCTCTTTTCCTCCAACCTTCCAACACCTTGTTATTATTTGCGCCCCATCTTCTACTTTTCTTAACTTTTTCTTTTTGTTATTATGTGTCTCTATCTCTTACATGGCCTCCTCTTCTTCCTCGATAAATTGCAGAGCCCTTCTCCTTCTCTCGCTTCCATGCTAGACTGAAGACTCCATGGACCACACCAAGTAAGCCGACCACTTCCACAAGTAGGAGGTCATTTTGGTATTTTATCAGAATTCAGTCGTTACTCGCCATTTTCTTCGCTAAAGAGAGAAGAAAACTTTTTGGGATGGGACCCACCAAAATGTTTTCTTTCCATTCATTTTTAATGTTGAACCAAACTGTTGAAAATACATCCATCCTCTAATTTTCTCACCTTTGTTTTTCTTTCCTTCCCTTTTTAATTGTACCAAACAATGCATATGATGTTTTGATTGGATTGGTGGCAAAGTTGTTAGCTTTAAAACATGTTTAAACGTGGATCAACTTTTGAGATAAACCAAATACACGGATGGTTATGTTACACACACCAACCTGTGAGATTGGAAAGAGTTAATGGGTGCCTTAGGCATTGGTTAAGAAAATAAAAATAGAAAATTTTTATTGGAGTATTTAACATTTGATGTTACATATGTAATTAATGTCATGATTTCCAATAAAAACTTTCTATATATGCATTCTTAACTAATGTCTGGGACACTCGTTAGCGATGGTATAAAATTTTGTTCTTGGTTTTTTTCAAGAGCATTGAGAAGGTGACGCCTATTGTTGTAGCCTTTAAGTCAAGTGATTGACCACACAAACATACATTGGTGCAAAATCCTACATCAGCATGTTTGGTTTATAATAAAATCAGGTTACAATTGATTAAACATGAAATATCAAATTTTTTATTAAACTTGCTGTTAAATATTTAACACTCATTTGATGGTTAAGATTGATTAAAGTCATCTAAAAATGAAAAGGTTGAAATAGAGAAAAAGAGAGAGTGAGTTTAACACTCTTATCTTATTTAATATTTGATTTGACGTGCATAAGATAATCCATCAATTGATTGTTTGAGGTAAATTGAATAATTTTTTTTTAGTGCAAGACGGGATATAATTATGTTCGTGTCGGATATGATTTAAATGGGCGGTAATCTCTCAATCTGAATATTTAGCATAACTTTAGACTTGAGATCACTTGTTAAGCTGGAATATTCCCTTATCAGCCTATATACATAGGTGGATTGAATAATGGTTGGACATAATATAAACTGTATGAAAATAATAAAATTATTCTCCTTTCAAAAAAACCAATAAAATCTTATTTCATTTCACTCCATTTACTTCCCTTTGTCCTATGGTTAAATATGTTTTTTATCCTTAAACTTTCATTCGAATTTGGGTTTAATCCCTAATCTTTTTTTCGTTGTTTTTGGTTTTTAACGTTTTCAAATCATTGAAATTAGTCAATGTCATTAACTCTGTTAAATATAGAGGTGGTGTGGCGAACAGAAGTGATGGAAGGTCGACCGACCAGGAAGGCTGAAAGGTTGGGTAGTCAGGAAGTCTGGAAGGTCGGGCCAACCAGCATTAAAGAGTTCTTGGCCGGTCAGGAAGGAGGGTTGGAGGTCAGCCGACCAGGAAGGCTGGAAATCGCCGACCAGAAAAGGCTGGAAGGTAGGTCAACCAGGAGGCTGAAAGGAAGGTTGACCGACCTTCCATCAATTTCACTTGCCACATCACCCCCTATATTTAACAGAGTCGACGACAGTGACTAATTTCAATGATTTGAAAACGTTAGCGACCAAAAACAACGAAAAGAAGGTTAGGGACCAAACCCAAATTCGAGTGAAAGTTTAGGGACCAATAACATATTTACCCTTTTATCATATTCTGCCTGATTCATTTTCTTATCATTTAGGCATTGTTTGGTTGGAGGGATTTGGAAGGGAGGGGGGATTTTAAAAGGGTTGTTATGTTTAATTCAATTTTTTAGAAAGGGGAGATGAAGAGGGGAGGCCAAAACCCCTCATAATAGCATTTTGTCTCCCCTCCAAAAAGTGGGGGAATTGGGAGGGGACAGGAGGAGGTTTAAAATCAAACGATCGAAATTATTTAAATATTTCTCCACTTAAATTACTACCTATGTTCTTATTTATAAGAACTTTTTGTAGAGTTGCTATGGGTTCTTAGTATAAGAACCTTTTTAGATTGTCACTTGCATTAATAATTTTTTCTGATAATACAATGAAGTAATTAAATAGAGAGAGAAAGATAATGAGTCTCAATAAATTCAGTGATAATTATGTAAAGTTGATATATATTCATGACAAATTTATTATGATTAACTAAATTAACCAACTTTTTTAATTATTATAAAAAGATTAAAAAATTTTATAATTAGAATAAAAAATAGTAATGAAATTGGATGTTATTAAAGTTAGGATATAAAAATAAATTAATTTTATTTTCTGAATCAAATAAAAAATAACTCCTCTCTCTTCATTTTCTCTCATCAAACCAAACATGATAAAGTTTTACCCTCCTTACTATTTTAAAAATTTCTAAGAACTCATACCAAAGACAACCCTAGTCCAGTGGTTTGGTTGATGGTGTGTCGATGGGTGTTGGAAGCGGCAAATACAAATAGGAGGCTGATGTCATTATAATTAGTTTGTTTCACCAAAAGCGATAGGTTGTAGGAAGCAGCAGTTCTCCGGAAAATGGCAAAAGCGTCAGAGTCAGATGGCGGCGGAAAGAGAGTGCTCGAGTTTTACAGTGGAATCGGCGGCATGGTACCCACCCAAACCCTAATCATCTATTCTATGCAACGCTAGTCTTTTTGGTTTGGTTCGTTCGACTTCATATTCAAATTCAGATTTTGGGTTTTGTTAATGTTAGAGGTACTCGCTGATGAAAGCTCAGGTGAACGCACAAGTGGTCGAAGCATTTGAAATTAATGACATAGCAAATGATGTTTACCAACATAATTTTCGTCATCGTCCATATCAGGTTTGCTCTCTCTCTCTCCAGAGCTCATTTTCTGTTTGCCTATTACGGATTTTACTTAGTGAGTTATGAATTGTGATCTAAAAGATTTCTGCATTTGTGAATTGTGATTAGATGATTATCTTTGGCTTATTTACATGTACAAGCTGTAGTGCCTCAGTTATTTTGTATACATTCTATAAAAGTTTGAATCCCATCTAAGCTGTTTTGGAAGTTTACATCTGGCTTTCTACCTGTTCACAATTTATGGGCTTTACTCATCAACTTGAAGGTTGAAGCTTTTCATGTTTGTCTTTGATATAGGTTAAGCTAAGCTAAAATAGCTGTTCTAAAACAGACCCCCTTTTTTTTTCATTTCATCTTGTTACCAATCAAGATTCTTTTTGGAGGTTGGCTTTGCCATCATTGTCAAACTACATGAACTTGGATTTGAGACTGCTGTTACATACAGATGATTTGAGATGCTCATGCCGATCGTGACTTATTTTTGTTGGTTGACTTAGGGAAATATTCAATGCTTGACTGCTGCTGATCTGGACCAATATGGTGCCGATGCATGGCTTCTTTCTCCTCCTTGTCAACCCTACACACGACAAGGTAAAATTGTCTTCTTATCAATATGGACTATATAATAAAAACAACAACAACCAGAGCCTTTCTCATCCTATGGATGAACTCTTTTTTAGCAAAACGTTACTCGATAATTTCGTGTTAGGTCTTCAGAAGGACACTGGTGATGCTCGAGCATTTTCTTTTCTTCAGATTCTTGAGCTTATGCCATTCTTATTGCACCCACCGAGTATGTTATTTGTGGAAAATGTTGTTGGATTTGAGGTTTGTCTTGTTCAATTCAACTCAATGGTCAAGACTCTAAATTAATTTCATTAATGATTTATTTCTATTCATTCATTTTATTTTTCTGTTTCCCCCCTTGGTTACAGACATCTGATACGCATGCCAAACTGATCGAAATACTGGAAAAAACTAATTTTATCACACAGGAGTTCATTCTGAGCCCTTTACAGTTTGGAATCCCATATTCTAGGCCTCGTTATTTTTGTCTGGTGGGTTTTATTTATCCTTAGCATATTCTTTTCATATCAATGTAAATGAGTGTGTCAAAAGATTTTGGGATGTATATCTTATCATCAAGGAACCAGCTGGCATTAGGCAATATGCTCTGTGATGTGATCATATAATTGTAATCCTGTTTTTGCTACTGTTAGTGTTTTTATTGCACTTTAATCTCACAGAAAAAGTTCTTGTTAATCACTTGATTTGCAAATTGTGTGGGTTATCTCACATTTCATAGATGGTCAGGGCAAAAATAGATTTATTTATTCTAATATCTTCAACTAGATACTTGCTTGTTGAAGCTGTAAACCTTTAGCTTGTATGTTTTTATGATTATTGACTTGTATGTGTATCATTTTTCCAGGCTAAGAGAAAATCTTCATCTTTTGTAAATGAATTTTTGAACAGCCAGCTCACTCAATCTCCGAGACCATTATTTGAGCATTTTGATACAGTGGCTAATGAAGACAATTCATCACAGGAGGACAGGCATAAATTGGTTCCGTCATGTCAACCTATTGAGAAATTTCTTATATTAAAAAACCCTAGCAATGATTTAGATGTTGAATCTTCAGCTTTAATGACTGGTTTATCTAGTGACACATCTAAAACTTTGGGGGAAGATGATGATCACGAATATCACTCTTTAGACCAGTATTACGTTCACCCAAGCTTGGTAGAGCGGTGGGGAAGTGCTATGGGTATCCTTGCCTCAGTAATTGGTTTACAGCATATTCAAATCAACATGTTATAATCTAATCACTATGTATTCCCAAAAGATGCTTTGATAATATTCTTTCTTGACTCCCATTTCCTTAAAATAGCTTAGATGTTGTCTATCCTGATTCAAAGCGCTGCTGCTGTTTTACAAAAAGTTATTATAGATATGTGAAGGGAACCGGATCCCTTTTGGCAACTGTCCAGGTAGGAATTCTTAGTAGAAGCCTTTCTAGACTGTATAGTTTAGTGTATTCACATAACACTGCAATTCATTTCTTCTCTTTGAAGCATTCAGATGCTAGCTATTCTATGCTTTATACATCCTTGATGTCTTATGTTTGGTAGCTATTCATAGATATGACTTTGGAGGGCTAAATCAGTGCTACAAACTTTCCAATGACTACCTCATTGGGCGTTAAAAGTTTCTTAATGTTTGACATAAAATATGCATTTTTAATATGAATTCAGGTGTAATACTACTGTCTGTGATGCAACAGCTGAATAAGTTTCTTCTCATTCACTTTTTCTGATCAAAATGCAGTTTCGGTTTGGATTTTCTTTTTATTAAGAAGTATATCAAAATTAATAATACAAAGATATTTCCTCAGAATTGATCTTGGAACAAGTGAGAAAATAAAGTTGGCAAACCCAGCTTATTATGTTTCCTTTTTTTTTGGTGGGGGGTTGTTTCAGTTTTTACATTCATTTGGAAATAAAGTAATAATAAGTTAACAACTATTTATGGTTTTTTTATATATTTTATTAATGACTACTTCGTTTCAATTCCCATGACTATGAAACTGATCTCACTCTTTGCTCTCCTCTGTAACTCAACATTTGAATGTACAGCCATTGAAGAGGGATAAAACATCACTGAAGGAGCAGCGTCTTAGATACTTTACTCCCAGAGAGGTAGGTGGATTTTCTTTATTCAGAATGTCAAGCACTCTCGCGAGTCTTTGTCTATGTATGTATGAAGGCTTGGACATGAATGCATTGTCTGTAAAGTTGTCTTGTCTTGATTTCAAGCAATATCACTAATCTACAAGGTATTTGCCATCCTATAACTAGGTTGCAAACCTACATTCTTTTCCGGAAGATTTTGAGTTTCCAGAGCACATTAGGCTCAAACAACGGTATGGCATTTTTTGGTTTACACAATATTTTTGCATTCCTATGTAGAAACACCTTATTTTGGTTGTTAGTGGTGGTTTAGTTGTCGACATTTCAAAATGCCCTGCTCTGCATGATTAATTAGATTGCTGAGTTATATTGGCATTTGTTTATCTATTTTGTGTTTTATTATATCAACAGTCTTCTTTCTTATACAGGTATGCATTGCTTGGGAACAGTTTGAGCATAGCAGTTGTTGCTCCTTTACTTCGATATCTTTTCACTGAACCTTAGTGATTTTTAAATCGCAAGTCGCATCATCCTTTCAACAGAAGCAGATATATTATACCTGTGCCTATCACCTATAATTTTGCACCGAAATGAAATCATGTAACTGAATGCTGAGTGTTCTTGGTTCGATCATGATAATTCGACTCTTACGTGTTTGACTATTTTTACTGCACAGTTCATATTTGTAATGTAGAATTATGTGGCCATTCTTTTAAAAATTGACTAATAGGTTGGTGTACGTAAAATGTAATTAGTTAATTTAGTTTGAAAAACACTAAAAATGTACCACTATGGTCTCAAATATAAGTAACTCAAAATTCAATTTTGTTGTTCTCAAATATAAGTAAAATTTAACTACTTTCACCCTATTAAATGCTAGTATTTCCACGATATCCTTATTTAATTTATATTTCTTTTTTATTGATCTACTTTACAATAAATATTAAGAAGGATATTTTAGTAAATGTTGGTTTATTTTTTATGTGAATTTGAGAAAATTTAATAAGCTTAACTAATATTCTTAATTAGTGTGAATTAATTTCAAGCATCTTTGAGAATGAAGGATAGGATATTGTATTAAGCAATTGATGGAGCTGACTTAAATGGACACTTGTGTAAATTCCAATTTAATGTAAACCGACTTTTGTCCAAAAATGTGAATGGCAAAAAGAAAAATGCTATGATGTGGTAAGAATGGGATACGAATACAAAATCAAGTGTATTTAGTGGAAGCACAAATGATGTAAGATCACAATGAGGAGGTTGTTTTATCTTTTTAAGATAAATAAGAAATAAAATAAAACAAGATCAAAAGTGAATCACACAATGAGAATGAGTTCTAGCATTTTGTGTTTGTTATAACTTTTTTTTTTTGCCTTTGCATTATCAAGTATATTTTGAGTTTTAAACCTAATTTAAGAAAAGAAAAAGAAATTTGTTTTTCCATTCAATCAATCCATGATTTATAAATTATTATCCAAGCATACTCTGAAAATAGTGGGAAACAATATTTGTTTTATAATCCTTTTAACACAATAAGCGTTTTCATAGCTAGTGAAAATGTGTAACAATAACAGGAACATGTGTAAAGGAGAGACCAAATCCAAAACCAAAGGCAGCATTTGCTAATGGAATGAGGCAATTTATTTCATTCTGTTTTTTTATTAATGAGTTTTATATATATACAATATTTTACATGTAATATTATTTATTGAATTTAATAACAAATCAGGTTGCATATTCATAAAATAATACGGCGGTATATCATTATTGATATCTGTATAAAATTTGCTTAAAGTGATAATGTATACCACCTATTTTTTTTATTATTTATTGTTTGTATTGTTCATTCAATATTCTAAACTATATCTATATTCTAATTTAATAATAGCGTCTTCATTCCCTTTCCTTCCTTCCTTCCCGCCCAAACCAAACCAGAAAGAAGCATGGAGATGGAGGATCCAGCCAGCTGGAAGAAGCCAATGGCAAGCTATCTCGTACGCTACCATTCCGATCAGCTCCGCTCCATCGCTTCTTCTCCCGATTCCAACCTTCATTTCCCTCTTTACGTCGAGTACGCCTCAATTCTACCCTTTCCTTTTCTTTTCTGTGAAATTAACCATAACCCTCTTTCTCTTTCTCTTGTTTAGTTTCGCAGAGTTGATGGAGGATGATCCTCGCACTGCTCGTCTCCTCTTTGCCCAACCCAACACCTACTTGCAAGTGTTCGATGATGCTGCTCTTTGGGCTCATGTCTGTCCCTTTCCTCCCATTTTATTTATTTTGATTTTGAGGGGAAAAAGTTGGAAACTTGACTTGGATTTGTGTTGTGGGTCATGATAGAAAATCATATTGGAAGATATGGCGGATGACAAGAAAGGGATTGAGAAGAAATTCATTCATGTTCGCATTAACGTCAGTGGCTCGCCACTTGAATGCCCTGGTTTGCTTTTGCTGCCCACTACTTGTCTGTCAAAATTTCCCCCTGACAACCTTGACCTCAAATGTTGACTCATATGAATGTATGTTTTGTTTTGTTTTTGACTGATGTAATTAGAGACCTTTCCAAGCATAGGACGTGTTCGAGTGCAGCACCGTGGAATCCTTCTCACTCTCAAAGGGATAGTGATCAGGTCCGGTGCAATCAAGATGCATGAAGGAGAGAGGAAGTACATGTGCCAGAAATGCAAAAACAGGTGCATATAATTTGGTTAGAATTTGGATGGGATAAAATATTTGGAATACTCATACCTATGTTCACATTCACATTAAAAAACAAAAATCCTGTAACTGAACCCAAACCCTCATGATAGATACCTATGTAGCATAGCCAGACTCATTATTTGCGTTTTAAATGAAATATTTCTTCTTTTTTATTTAGTTTTTACCTACCACCAAAGTAAAAATTCTACTTTAATACTGAAACTAACTATAAAAAACAATTTTAAAAATAACATTGATTAAAAGTTTAACATCTAACTCAATTAAAAATTGTTAAAAAATCTTGCAAATATTAATTATAAAATAAAATAAACATATTGTGAAGGTATGTGGTAAGTTGGGTACTATAGTACATAGCCGGGCACTTTTAGTAAAGGTAATTTACTTATGTACATTCACAACTTGGTAAAGACATGTTTTATGCCCATGTACCTCACAGTACATTTGTTGATTATCATATCAGTTAACAAAGCATGTGTGCAGCTTCACAGTTTATCCTGAGGTGGAAGCTCGAAACTCCATATCATTACCTTCAATTTGCCCAATTCAGGTACCTTCTGCATCTGGGTTTTAAGTTCTGCATTTTCCCTATCGTTTCATTGGGCATTTATCCCCACTAAATCAAACAAAAATAAATAAATAAAATCACGATATATAGTTATATATTAAAATGTATTATTAGTTAAGTGTCACATTTGGAATTTGCTTGCACATCTTGCTATAAGTTGGGGAATTCGCAGTTCAACTTATTTAATCCACAAATTTGCTCAGAAAGCTTAAAGTTTGATTTTGGAACTTTTATCCTTTCAATATTTACGTTCTCATTTTCTGTAAATTTTATACTACTATATTAATATACATATAAATTGGCAGACTATCCTCTTTCATTTAGTTATCTTGGTTATTTGTTCTCAATGGCAGAAGTCTAAACCCTGTGGAGGCACAAAATTCCAGTATGTAGAAAATACTATAGTATGCCATGATTATCAGGAGATAAAAATCCAAGAAAGTACACAGGTGCTAGGTGTCGGGGCGATTCCTCGTTCAATTCTTGTCATCTTGAAGGATGACCTTGTTGATGTTGTTAAAGCTGGAGGTATTTAGATTCACCACAAATTTACATCTTCTTGAAAACAATTGTATGACACACATGGTATTTTAACATGAGGGCTGTGGCCTGGCCTAGGTTCACTAGTAGTAAAAATTACAAGCAAGTTTCAAGTCAATACTTGCTAGCCCTATTTTTCACAAGATTGCGTTCCTTTGTCTTGGCCATTGTAGCTCGTAGTTACGCAGAGCATAATGGCCATGATGAATTTGTAAATGCAATGTGTTGATGAATGTTGGTTATGAAGAACTTCAGTTCTTTTTAATTTGCAGATGATGTAATTGTCACTGGTCTCTTAACAGCAAAATGGTCTCCAGAGTTGAAGGATGTGCGATGTGACCTTGATCCTGTATTAATAGCCAACAATGTAAGGTGAAAAAGTGTTTCTCACCGTATTTGAGTTTAAAAATATTATAAGAAAATAAAACTTCCTAGTATTTGACATTGACTGTTTTGCTGCTCTTCATGGAAAAGTTTATAAGTGAAAAAAAAAAATATAATTTTCTATTCATGTTCTAAACTGTTCCCACTTCCCGATAATTTATAGACTATATACTGATACTTAAGGTTGAAATGCAAACCTTTTCTGGTAATGGTCTTCTCATCATTCTCCTTTCAGGTTATTCTTTCGTTAGTTCTAAGAATCTTGTCTTGCCATTCCTTTTCCATGTTCTTTAACTGGGTACTGCCATGATATGAATCTCACTTTCAAGGAGATGTTATTCTTTTCAGCGTTCTGTTTACTGCTTATAATGACTTGTTCTTTAAATTGTAGTCATTTACTATGATCTAATGGAAGGAAAGCAAAAAATCTGATATTTTTTTTTCTTTTTTATATTTTCTCATTGTTGTCAGGAGAATTAATGAACTGAAGTCAGAAATTGATATTTCTGATGATATTGTTATGAAATTCAAGCAGTTCTGGGTTCACTTCAAAGATGCACCTTTAAAAGGTGGTTTTCTGATAACACATATTTAGTATCCCTTAATATTTTTGAACCTTTTGTGATGTCTCTGCCAATATTTATTATTTTATATTGTAGACTGTAAAATTTTTCTAGAACTTTATGATTTATGAATTGTGTTATGTGAGATGAAAACTTCAAAGTCTTTTCAAACCGGTCCAGGGAGGAATGCTATTCTACGAGGAATTTGCCCACAAATATTTGGTCTTTTCACTGTCAAGCTGGCTGGTAAACATGCTCACCCAAGGTTATGGCTATTTACACATTCACCTTGAAATTCACTGCATTTTAATATAGGTTTTATATTTTTAATTTTATTCTTAATATATGGAAGCTTTAGTCACAGGCTTAATTTTATTTTTTCAAGAATTTACTTCATCATATTTTCTACTTGTTGTATTGACTACATATGATGGGGGTACCTTGATGCATAACTCTAAAATGAGTAGTTCAAATGAAATCAAACTTTAAAATTAATCTAGGTAGTTGGAAATGGGAATCCTAAAGATGAAGACATGGTCTCGTTGTATCCATTGAATTTCATTCGAAAGAGGAACCTCATAAAGATTGTATATGGAAATACATGACTTTAAAAAAGCTTATAAAGAAGTAAGTCCTCAATAGGACTTAGATTGGCAAAAGAAGTGCAATGTGGAGACCTTACCTTGTGTTTGGGTAGAGAAATTTAAAATTACTAGAATTCATGTGTTAAAATAGTATAAGAAAGAATTCCAAATGACAAATAAGAGGATTTTTTATGACAAATAGGGGAATTTCAAATGACAAATATTGAGAGAGAATTTCAACATTTCTCTTTTATGTTCAAACTTCTTAGATTGTCATTGCCAATTCCTCTCATTTTAACAATTCACTCAACATTGTCTATTATAATTTTGAGAATTCTAAAATTCTCCATCCAAAAACAAGGTTAATTTAATTTGATTAATAGTTCATGTCAATGACATGAAATAACCAGGGATTAAGACTTATGCTCGTGGCTTTGTTAGTACAGATAAGAACTTGGGAGGATTTGTTCTTTTCAAAGATATACTTTTCCTTTGATAAATTATGATATCAGTCAGTCTTTTTCTTTCACTGAAATTTCCTTTTCTGTGAATCACTCTCATATCTCTATGTAATCATTTCATTTCTTTTGTTTCTCCAATCAGTTGCATTAACACTTATTGGAGGTGTGCAACATGTCGATGCTTCTGGAACAAGGGTAAGAGGGGAGTCCCACTTACTCTTGGTTGGTGATCCTGGTATGCAATCCATTGCTATTATTATTTCTACTACCATCACCACCACCACCACTCTAATACTACTTTTTAAAAGTTTGTAACCTAGATTAAAAGTTAATACTTGATGAATACTACATTACTTCCCATACACCCCTGAAAGTGACATAAAGTATATCAAAAACAAGTTGACTTCTACCATTCTGGTGATGACATATGGCAAAGATGTTATGTTTGTAGCTTATATACCACCTAATTGCTTAAGGTCTTTTGTGGTGCTTCAATCATGCCACTACTTGTTTAATATTTTTAATTAAAAAATGAAGTTTGTGGATGATTGTCTTGTGGTAAAAATGGCAATGAAGTGTCTCTGTTAGGATTAATGTTATTAAATTTATGTATGCTGTTAAATTGGCACAAAAAATGGATAATGCTTCACCCTTTAACTTGAGTATGTGTTTGCTATCTATCAGGTGCAATTTTCTTAATTATTTATTTGAACTGTACGTTGACTTTCGTGTCAGTTTTTATCATCAAATTAAGGGGGAAAAAAACAAAAGTTAAAAAATTGTATTCCTAACTCCTTGATTTGTCTCACTTAATTGTCCTTGTCTGTTTGTTATAGGCACTGGAAAATCTCAGTTTCTGAAATTTGCTGCAAAATTGAGCAACCGATCTGTTATTACCACTGGGTTGGGAAGCACAAGTGCAGGATTGACTGTTACTGCAGTGAAGGATGGAGGTAAGTCTCAATGTTTCATACAACTTTTGTTTTGCCCAACTACAGATGCTTTTCCCATCATGCTTACCTTAGTAGTAGCGTGTGCCTATTACATTTATTTCAGAGATTTGCATATCAGTCAAAATCTTTGCTTCTGTTCAAATTCACTTCTTGCTACGAAAGCTAGTTTAACGAAATGCTCCTCAGTCCTCAGTGAACTGTTAGGATTTATAAAATTATGTTTTATATGCATGTGCAGCCCTAAATTCTGCTGAACATTGTTGTTGAACCCTGAACATAAAGGAATTGCTACGTGTTTTTTAATAAGTGGTTTTTGTTATTGGCACATGTCTTATAAATGACTTTTTTTGTTTATGCAGCATGTCTTTTCAGCATTCAGTTTTCATGAACCTGCCTCTTATTTTATTTCCCGATCGATAACAATAACGATGATGGTTGTCAAAGTTAAAATCTAGCATATCAAGTGGACTTAAAGTTAATTATACATAAATTATTTAATCAAATACAAATTTAAACACGCATGAATCTGCATGCTTGTAGTCAGTTATACTAAGTGCGAGGCCAATTTATGGAATCTTTAGGTGAGTGGATGTTGGAAGCTGGGGCCCTTGTCTTGGCCGATGGAGGATTGTGTTGCATAGATGAATTTGATAGGTAAGCTCAAGCGTAATTGCTTTGGTTTTAAATTTTTTCTGGAGTTTTGGTCCTTGTCTAAATGTTGTGTTTGGCCAAGTATTACCCCAATTTTGTTGCTGGAAAGCAAAACAAAGTGAAAAAGATATTCACTTCAATTGGATATTCATACATGAAATGTTGTGTTGGTAAGAATTTTTAAACATTTTCTTTTGCTTTTTGTTCATTATATTTAAAGATTGGATGTTTGTGTCTCTGCAAAAAGATATTTTCATTTCAGTAACAGTTCATTAGCCAATGAATGCTTTCCTCTTAATCGTTTTTGAATGACAACAAAACTCATAGACATAGCCTACAGTAAGAGAGCATCCTATGTTTTAATGAGAACTGAACTTTAAATTCTAACTGCAGCAAGGTTTTTTTTTTTTTTTTTTACATTTTGACCTTGGAAGACCTCAACAAGATTTACATTTAATTGGTTGTTGTACTTTTCCACTGCCTCAACTTCCGTTCACTTAAGATTTAATGGAAATACTGGCAGAACTGTTCATGATTCTTAAACATGCTGGCATTGGGTATAAAACTAAGTTCTTTTGGCAGTATGAGGGAACATGACAGAGCAACAATACATGAAGCCATGGAACAGCAGACAATAAGTGTTGCCAAGGTAAGAATATTTGAATACATTATGCTAAATCTAAATGAGCTTCAGCTTTCCTTAAAACAGAAGTGAACTTGTATTGTCAGATTTATGGTAAAAAAGGTTTGGTTACCGATTAACACTCTTGCTTTATCCAGGCCGGTCTTGTAACAACACTCAGTACTAGAACAACAGTATTTGGGGCCACAAATCCTAAGGGACAATATGATCCTGATCAACGTATCCCTTTAGTCAATATATATTAGTTTAATACTATTTAAAATTGATGTCAAATTACAGTCCCTGTTACACTTGATATATACTTTCAAGTGCATCAAACCCTTTCCTCTTGTTGCTAACTGTTGGTTCAGTCAATACTTGTCTGACTTAACACAAGTTAGCTCTGTCTGTCAATACGACACTTTCTGGTCCTTTATTAAGCAGGTTTGATATTGTTCTAGTTCTCTTAGATACAAAGAATCCTGAATGGGATGCAGTGGTTTCATCTCATATTCTTTCTGAGGTAATATGGATCCGTGTTGAATGCATACAACTTCCTATGGTTATGATTATAATGCTAGTATGAAAACTAATATCCAGGCAGAACCGGATAGAACCAACAATGATGAAGATCTAGCAAATATCTGGCCTCTTTCTACACTCAAGAGGTAAAGTATGAGGCTAATGGACATGGCTTTTGGCTAACTCTGTTTGCAGATTTTTTTTTTTTTCAAAGATGTTTGAACCTGTCTTGCATTAGTGTTACACTATTGGGTGCCTCAATTTTTTTTATCATCTTTAAGCTCAGTCAGCAAATTAGGAAGCTAGGAATTAGTTTCTCTTCTCTAACTTGATTTTAAGGTCCATTGCTCCAGGATTTTGTTGGCATTTTGAAACTGCCCATAATTTTAGAATAACTTGTAATCCCCCAATCTTTTTGTTATTTACTTTGAACATCATAGACTGGGCAAGTTTTTTTAGCTTTGATTTACTGATGGCTAATATAACTTCCTTTCTGTATCTGATTCTTTTTTTCCTTTTGGTAAGTAGACTCTTGTTAATTTCATTAAATAAGATTTAAATAAGATGAACCATTTCTTTCCATGGACAAGTGAGGGAAATATAGTAACCTCAGTTCTATGCAAAATTCAATGTCCATTGAGTTCCTTGTGTCCTGTAGAATGCTTTAGAATTAGATAGATCTGCTTTTTCTGAATTTCTTGATTTTAATGCTGATGGCTTTGTGAGAGACTCTTAGTTACTTATAATAGTGAAAAGCATCCTGCAGGTATATACACTATGTGAAAGAAACTTTCAGACCAGTCCTTTCGAGAGAGGCTGAAATAGTTATATCCAGCTATTATCAACTTCAAAGGAAATCTGCAACTCATAATGCAGGTTTGACCTAGAAACAGGTCCTTTTATAAATTGAGTCCAATCCTTAATCAATTTATGTCATTTTATTTAGTTGCAAATTTACAATGTAGCTAGGACAACTGTCCGCATGCTGGAAAGTCTGATACGCCTAGCTCAAGGTATGTTGGCATGGTTGAAACTTCCATGTTCAACTCCCTGGTCAACTTCTCAATCCCTCTTATGTGATTTTGCTCTTTAATTGTCATTTGTCACAGCTCATGCTAGGCTGATGTTCAGAAATGAGGTCACTCGACTAGATGCCATCACAGCTATTTTATGCATAGAATCCTCCATGACAACCTCAGCTATTGTGGATTGCATTGGGAATGCTCTGCATTCCAATTTTACTGACAACCCTGATCAGGAATGTATCCTTGCTAAGTAATATTCTTGTATTGTGTTCTGTCCACTTTCCACAGTATTTTGATTTGCTTCAACAAAAACTTCTTTACTACTCAATAAAACAGATGCTAAGCAAGAAAAATTGATCCTAGAAAAATTGGGATCAATAGATGACTTTTCTGATAAGAATGGCATGGAGGACTGAAGACAAAGAAAGGAAAACAAAATGGAAGAGTCGCGTAGATTTCTCTATCATTGAAGGGGAAAAGGATATTCTTTTTGTTACCAGACTATATAGATCCCTTTCCTGTCATCACTGTCTAATTGTCTATAGTTTTTGTTTCTTATGTACTTTTAGTTTTAGTTGACTCAAGTTGAGTACTTCTGAGATGTATACTTGAAACATGACAGTCAATTTGACCGAAAATGATTCTGTTCACGACTAAATTATCTAGTTTCCTTCCCGATGTATATGAACATGTTTATAAGATTAATAATTTCATCAATTGGTCAAAACTGAATCGAGCAATTTATCTTTCCTCATTTTTTTTAGCAAAGGAGTTTTAAGAATGGGAGTTTTAACATGAGAACTACATATATAATAAATTCACTTTTTAATAAAAAATATGAGATTATGAAAATAAGATTAATTTCTAATTTCATAAAATTTAGAGGTAGTTTAAAGGTAAGTGGTGGTTTGATTTTCTTCGATTGGTTGTACGTGGAATAATAAATTTTTTATAACTCACATTGATAGATAATGATAAAATAATGATTAGGAATGACAAATTTAAAATATTAAAAGAATGTTAAAAAAATGTAAGTATATTATATATTATAATAGATAATATATTGTAAGGAAAGAAAAAATGCAGAGGTGTCACCTCATATTATTGATAATGTGACAAAATTAGCCATGAGTGGTGATTTGAGAGTTGACGTGGCAGCTTCATGGGCTTGTGGTTCAACTCTTACCGATAATAATAGATAATATATTGTGTGTTGAAGTTTTATGATGATCTCTTTCATCATAAATATTAAATAGGTTGAATTTCTATAATTTATAAAAAGTAGGGTGAGAGAGATAGATGCAAAATTTTGATATAACCTTATTATATAACCTAATTTTATCTACTTCCTCTAAGTTTTATTCTTTTTTATTCCTTTTTTAAGAGGTTGGATAGTAGTAAGAATCTAGGAAAATTTATTTTAAAATCCATATCAAAATAAAACATATTTTTCAAGTACATTACATTGTGTCTAATGAGGAGATTGGGAGATAAGAAAAAAAGACCATAAGTGGAACACTCGGCATAAATTCGGGGGCATGTAATTGATATGCTTTCACTTCCAAATATTTACAGCATTAATGGCTTTGAATAATAAAATAGACGACGTCTCTGGAAGAAATGAATCTCAATTTCTAACCTACTCATTGAGCCAACACGTCACGGCAATTTTGACTGCTTTAATTATAAACTTACTTGTACATTTTGTTTTCATCAGCTAATACTGTTCACATCTGGAAGTCACTCACAATTAGATAAACCACCCGTTTGCCTTTGCCCACTTCAATTCTTCCTAAATCCAGTAAAAATTATTAGAGTCTCTACTTATATCCTTCTTGTTGTATTGTACCTCTTTCTCCCTCCCTCGTTGTAAGATGCAAAATATATAGGAGTTGGTCATCCTACATTTGAATATTTGGGGGTTTAACTTAATACCAGCCAAGTGAGCTAGCCAACCACCTTGTTAGTCCAACATAATTAAATGGTTTATTCATTATTCAAACATGTACTGGATAGGAAGGTGAACTAACAAAAAGATTAATTGCTATGACTAGACTCTTTAATTTTTTGGTTCTCCAAAGTTGCACTGAACTGCATGGTGGCCTAGCTAGCTAGTGTCTCTCCCATCTATATAAGACCATCTACTCTTGCTTTAGCTTCTCATACATACAATTTCAGAGCAAATTCTCCATTTTCATTAACATTCATTCATTCATTCAGCCATGGCCTCAGGCAAATGCTTCATCACAGCTTTCCTTCTTGCTCTAACCTTTTCAAGCATGAGCTTCAGCCTAGCAGCTCGTCATCTTCTGCAAACAACAACACCAACTTTGCCTAAACCAACATTGCCGCCTTTGCCTTCAATTCCAACACTGCCTCAGGGCAATGTTCCCCCATTGCCCACTATCCCATCTCTGCCTAAGACAACTTTGCCTCCACTTCCTAGTATGAGCATCCCTACCATTCCAACACTCCCACAGGTCAACCTTCCTCCTTTGCCAGCCACTTCATTGCCCAACTTTCCCTCCATCCCATTCCCAACCACTATGCCCTCCATCCCTTTCCTCTCCCCACCACCTTCAACCTCCTCCACCCCTTAATTAATAATAATCCTCTGTGCTAGCTAGCCTCTCACTTGGTATTTCTGCCAAGTTTTTGGTCACTAGAATGCATGTAATATATACACACATACATATATAGCTTGATTCCTTTCCTGTATGTGAGAGAGTTATATGAGGTTATTTATCATTGTATCTTTGTTTTTTGGTGTGAAGAATAGTGTATTTTCTTTTCAAATCCTGATGAGTTTCATCTATATATGTTCCTTCTCCTTGTACTTGTACTTATTATATTAAAAGATTGTGACTGATTATATGTATAATTATGATGTCTTCTTCTCCTTTTCAACTCTTTTAACATCCTAGTTTTCCCTCTAATTGTATTTACATCACGGTTCACTTGAGCCCTCGATCGGCTTCTCAATTTTTGGTTTAATTAGCTCAAGTACTATACTTACTCTACCAGGTATAGCAAGATCGGTTCCTTCAGAATTATGAAGTACTAATCATCAAATCTGGTGTTTCATATGATAAAAGTGAATTGTAACAACAACAATGATAGGACCCATATATACTACCAAGTCACAAGGCAAACAGATTAATTTCCTTGATCCTGACTTTTACCAAAAAACTAAATAAATAAAATAAAGTGAATATTTCTAAAGGATCGACAAACTATGTATGATTAGCACAGATAAGTAAGATGTACCAAATTGAAATACATGAAGGGAGTTACCATTATTGTCATTGGTAGCATGCGTGAACCATATATTGCAGCACTTATTTGTATAAGGAAATTGCACAAATTCCATAATTACTTGGAAAGACACCCCATGCACTTGAACAAGAAAACTAACCATCAAATTTTTTTTTACACTGAGATAGTTTTGAAGTATAAAAAAAAGCTATGGTAAAAATAAAGAACATCTATGATCGGGAAAATAAATGTTTCTAATAATTACTGGATATAAATCCCGCATGTTATGCAAATGCCTTAAACCTTTTTGAAAAAAAAAAAATATTAATATTGAAATATATATTATTTGAATTTTAGAAATTAGCAAAATAAATATCAGTATAGAATATTTGAAGAAATTATAATTGCAGACATTCCCTTAAAATAAATAAAATCCCCACTGTAACAAAACAGAGTGGCCAGAGTATATATAGGTTGCTTGCACCAATTATTACAATTCCAGACATTCCCTTAATTCTTTCCCATCCTTCTCCCAACCCGCCATAACTACTCTATGAGGATAATTTGGTACATGTTGCATCGCACGTATTTGCAGTGAAATAGAGGTTCACCGATCACGCACAACCTTTTCCATCATGTTTATTTACTTCTTTGTTTTCTATTCTTTGATCCATAGCACGTGTTAGGATCCACTCCCGCGCTGCAGCATCTTGAGCCGCTGTAACTGTAATTCGTAGCTATTTCCTAGCTATTAGGTAGCTAATTTTGGTTTAGCTCCGGATCCCATGACACCGGCTTTCTCTTGGGTGCACGAGAATGAAGAGTGGTGGATGATAACTACATTTCACTGCAAAGTAGCTACGAGCTAGCTGCGGAATCCGAAGCTAATTCCCGTAGCAAAATTTTAGTTAATTCTCAGTCATTTAACTACGAACTAGGAATTAACTACGTGTTAGCTACCAAGTTACATGAATGCCTAGCTAATCCGTAGCTGTGATTGAGCAAGTGTTGCTTTAGCTCACATTTCCATGCTTTCGTGAAAAATCAAATGTATTTGCATGGAAGGATACTTTTTTTTTGTCTCTAAATTACTAAGAATCACGAGTTAGTATTCAGCTTCCAAAAGAAGAAAGGCTACTCAAGTACTTGTATAGTAGCAACGAAGGGAAATGAATGAGTCCATATTTTTTTATAAGAACAATGCTATTGATTACAAAACTTTTTACATGAAATGGAGTGCAAAAAATGGTCAATCTACCAAATTGGCTTTTTTTATTTTTTTTTAAATCACGGGTGGGTAGTTGAAAAAACTAGGGGTGAAAAGCTTTAATTTAATATAAGCTGAAAATTTTATGTTGACTAATTAATATAAGCAATAAGATTTAAGAAAAATAAAAAATATAAAAGAAAAAGTAAAATGTAAAATGCTCGAAAAAGAATAGGAAGTAGAGAAATTCTAACTCTTAACGCTGGGGACTAAGGTGTGTTTCGTTTACACTAGATTCACGTTTCAAACGTGAATCCAGGCAGAAATTACTCTGGTGTGTTTGATTTTAACTAGATCCATGTTTCAAATGAGGATCCGGGCAGAAGCTACTTTCAATAGTATTTGTCCAGATACACATTTAGAACGTGTTTTTAGAGTAAACCAAACACACATTATAACGTTTGTCCGGATCCACGTTTAAAACGTGTTTTTAGGGTAAACCAAGGGATTCACACAAAATCACGTTACAAACATGGATATTAGCCAACGCTCTTCTCAATAGCATTGACTTGGATCCACATTTATAACATGATTTTTTATGAAAACCAAACACACATTAAATAACATACAAAATCTAAGACCTCCTCCATACATGGATCTAAAGTGTCAGGTTAAGCATAAATAATTCTTTGACTCGCCAATATGCTCGGTCATTCAAATCTTTTTTCTCTTTTCCTCAAGTCTTTTAACTAAAATTAATCTGTAGAATTATTTTTTGTAGTTTAGTTTTAGCTACATTACAAATAATTGCAATATGTACTATTTTTTGTAGTTTAGTTTTAGCTACATTACAAATAATTGCAATATGTACTGAGTTCGGCCTAATGGTTAAGGATTTAGATAATTTAACATGAGGTTCTAGGTTCAAATGTCATTACTTTTCTTGTACACCAAAAAATTCTTGTAAATATCTTTCATTTTACTTTTTCTTGTTGTTATATTTAACTTCATCTGTTAGCTTATAATTATAAAAAAGGTGACATAATGAGACTGGTAATAATTTGCATAACCAATCTAGCATAACAGTTTTAAAATAAATGCATTAGAAATACTCAACGATAAGATCAAGATCTGTTTGATTTACAGTAAAATTGATTTTACTGTACATGTTGAATGAAATTGAGGTCAAATCCATTTTCCATAACTGAGTTATATATTGTGCTACAACTAAAACAAACAAACACTAAATATCCGTTTAGATAAAATTAATTTTGATAGAATTGAGTAAAATAAATTTTGTTTGAATGAGATATAAAATCACTTCTAATGAAAATGTAACCACAATTTAGCAAAATTGACTACTTTCAATTCTTGGTAAGCACAAAAGCGAGTTAAAAACCAACCACCGTCCAGAATAAGGTCAGAAAAATGAAAAATCGAAAATCAAACTATGCTAAACCTCCACACAAGATCACGAAGGTTTCAAATCTTCAAATGAGGTTTCTTTGAAAACCTTATTAAATATGTTAATGACGGTATATAAAGTGAAGCAAGGGTAACGGCCCTCAAACTAACAAATAATTTAAGCCCAAAGCAGAAAAACTATAAGGGTATTTAGAAGAACTTATTTGAGCTTATCTTATTACATAAACACTTATGTAAGTGTTTGGGTAAGATTACGGAAAAAGCTTATTACATGTTCATAAGCTGTTTTCAGCTTATTTAAATAAGCTCCTCAGAGTAGCTTATGGAATAACTTATGCATAATTTAAGTGCATTGTCGCCTCTTCAATTTTCATCCACTTTCTTAAGAGCTTATTCATTAAGTGCTTATCAAATAAGATCTTACGTTATAAGCGCTTAATTAAGTTATTTTTCCAAAGGCATTCATCTCAAAATGATGAGCTCAACTGTCCTTTTTTTTTTTGTCAACAGCTCAACTGTCCTCAAATGAAGGACCTTTTCTTTCGGCCGGGAAAAAGAAAGGCCTAATGAAACTGGGAAAAGAAAACTGCTATCTACTTACATGGAAATGGAAATGTGAAATCAATACAATCCCAAAAATTTCCACCATACAGAGCCAACGCCTCCCCAGATGACAGCATTAATAACAGCCATAATGAACCCCGTTTTGAATATATCAGGAAGGTCTACATAACCAGCTGTTTAAAAAGAAAAATTAAAATCATATCAGCCATCATGCTTTAACATATCTTAAAATCCATGACAAAAAAGGGGAGGGATAAAGATTAGGCTTGCCTTTACTGAAATAGCACTAGAATCAGCAAAATAAGAACAAAAGTATTGACCTAAAACATTTATTTTAGAGGGTTTTCTGAAATTACAATTAATTTTCTTTCCATCCATTATACCATTGAGCAAACAGTCTCAAGATTGAGATGACAAGAATGAAGGGCTAGAACCAAATACAATTGACATGCAGTTTAAGAGAAGGATAAATATTATGCATTGTAAACAAAGGGAATAGAACAAAGTTGCTGCACAAAAACAAGCTAAATAATTAGATAGTTGGGCAGAAAAACAGAAAACAAAGAAATTATGTGACATTATAGAGAGGGACAAACCTCCATAGTATACAGCAGCCTGGCCACTACTATAGTGTGTGATTGCACCAAATAGATTTGTATTGTACCCTAAAGCAAGTGCTGCAAGAACACCAGGAACACCAGCTGCCCTATGCATAGCAAGAAATGCAGAGTATAAAGCCCCCACATGTCCAGTCTGACTTGCAAAAAGGTAGTGGATGAAGAAATAAGCTGCCTGAAGAACAGCTAGTGCAGCTGGCCAGCTCAAAGAGAATGACCGAAGGATGTTGGCAACACAATCGGACATCCAGCTTACGATACCAAGGTTTGTCAGCTGGCTTGCCATGCCTACTAGAATGGCAAACCAAGCCAAAGTATCCCATGCTGATTTTTCATTCAAGCAGTCATTCCAGTCAAGGACTCCTAATACAAGGAGTATTGATAAACCAATCATTGCAGCTACAGCACTTGCTATGCCGATAGTGTCTCTGCAGGACCAAAAACATATTAATCATATTCATATTCAACTAGAAGAAATTGCATTTTAAGAAAAACAACAATCTATAGTTATAACAGGTGGGCTCTTTCACAGTCAACAATAAAAGGCTTAGTGACTCACATTAGTATAGTTTGGGAAGACATCAAATAAAAACTGTACTATTACTAATGATATCACATTATGATCAGAAGAAGTTAATATGCATATGAAAAAAAAAATCCTAAAATGGCATTCACAATAAGCAAAAGAGCATAAATAAGATGGATAAAACATTGATAAAAACTAGAAAGTATTACTTAAAGAAACATTGTTCCTTCAAAATTCTATATTTTCAGCATATCCATGGAACCATGTACTCCACCCAAAAAGTCAACAACTAATAAATCAGTCAAAATACTGCTCATCCAAATGAATAGATGTAGATATAATAAAAGGCATATGTCATACCCAAAGATCCACAAAGAGACTGCAAGAAGCATTGTAGCAATCATAATCCATTCATTTTGAGTGACAGGGCCCATACTTTCTAGTTTCTTTGCAGCCAGGGCAGGTGCCTCTGGTGTGTCTTTAATTTCAGGGGGATAGATCTTGTATAAAATTAATGGTGTAGCAAGAAGACAAATGAGAGCAGGTACACTAGCCGCCTTAAACCAAGTAACCCAAGGGTTTGAAACTATCACCCCAAGCTCCTCTGCTAGTTTGATGCACAGCAGATTTTGTGCTGCAGCAGTTAGGAAAAGAGCACTGGAGTTACCAGCAGACTGTCACAGGTCATAGAGGCAATGCACAAGTCACTTCATTATCACATGATAGCAATTTGCAAATAAGAAACACAACACGTAACAGGAGAATACAGTAATACAAAAATCCATCATGTCTTACAAAAACACAAAACAAAACCAATGAAAATAGAAGAGGAAACAGACAATTTCACAAGACAGTGAAGCATACATCAAGTTGGCAAAATCCCAGAAAGATTTCAAAGTTTTTCACAAAAGTCAAAATTGAAAACAACCTATAAATATGATGAAATCTATCCCCAATGATTAATTGGCCAAATATGAAACTGTATAATTAATGATTTTTCTCACATCAAAGTCTAGAAATTCTGCAGACCAGAAGCAATCAATGATCTAAATTTTTGTCATTCAACTTCCTAGAATATAACAGATATACTCATTTAGCAAAATAGATCAAAGTTAACATAACATAATTCTTTACATTCAAATCAAATTCCCTTACCTCTATTTATGTCTTTTTTTCCTTCTAATTTTTATACTTGTTCATGAACGAGACAACTGACAAGACCATACTTATAATCACATCATGCCAATTGTTTTCTCCAGCTCGTAACAATTATCATAAGATCCATTTAAGTAAATCATGGTAGAGTAAAGAAACAGAGAGAAAACCAAACCTGGAATTGGTTCTGAACAAGATAAGCCCCCAGCTTCTTAGCCGAGGGATTTCCTGGTTCACTCCCTGCAGAGAGTGAGAGTGACTTAATAATTGGCAAGAACACACCACCAGCCCTTGCAGTGGTGCTGGGCATTGCCGGTGCAATAAGCATCTCACTGAATGTCAACCCATAAGACAACCCCAACGTGCTCTTTCCCATCCATTTCACAAAGTAAGTTGCAATCCTATCCCCTAAACCGGTCTTCACAAACCCACGAGCAAAGAAGAACGAGATCACGATCAACCAAATCACCTCGTTGGTGAAGGCGCTGAAAGCCGCTGTAAAGCTCAGAGTTTTTGTCACCACAGAGGTAGTCAAGCCCAGAAAAGCCCAAGCTCCCACCGGCAACGGGCTCAGAACCAGGCCCGCGATGGTTGACAGGAAAATTGAGAGCAATTGCCATGCCTGAGGGGTAACTTCCACTGGTTTGGGAACCAGGAAACGAACAATGAGGCCTATGCATATGGAGATGATGAAAGGAACAGGCTTTGCGCCCTGAAGAACAGGTGGGGGTTTTGAGGGTGGAGGAGATGAAGAGGCTTGAATTGGGGTATGGGTTACGCGGGGTTTTGAGAAAGGATTAAAGGTGGAAGCTTTAGAGGGAAAGGGGAAAGCCTGAGAGATGATGGGTGATTTGAAAGATGGGATTGAACGTGAAGTGGGATTCAATGGAAGAGACAATTGGGATCTGGAGATTGGGCGAGGACGATGATGGAGAAGGGAAGAGCGAGAGAAGGAGGTTGAGGTGGAGAGCGAGTGGAGTGCAAAGCTCTCCATTGGCACCAATGGAAATGAGTGATGCTGATGCTTGCTCAGGTAAAGAACAAGTTGGAATGATTAAAAAAGGGAAGAGAAACGAATAAGGAACAAGGAACAAACAGGATTGGGGAGATGGAGAGAGCCTTTAGTTTGAGCTTGTGACTTGTGTGATTTAATTCGGTATTTTCAATGTTATTGTTTAATGTCTTCATCATGTGAGGAGGGAAATCATATGAGACTTGTATGCCTTATTCGTTTGTTTGTTTTTTATAACCATCAGTTGTTATATGCTTTTGTTTCTGGGGCCTCTGGTTTTCTTTTCTTTTCTCTACTTTTTTTTTTTTTTCTTTCTCCATTTTGTGTGACTCTCATGTGCCATGTTATAGATGTCGTTTTCTGCTATTTTAGACAACCACTTGAAATGACTTTCTTTTTCCCTTTGTTATCCTCGTTTTATCAAAAATGAAAAACGGCAAATTGGCAATTGCTTCATATTTTAGATTCTGCTTCTCTTGTCTTGTACTTGTTTACTAGTTAATACTTTTTTGTTGTTCATGATTATAACTTAAAACATGGAATTAAGCATTGTTGATACGGAGAAACTCTATTTGTACAATAATATATGGTCCCATTTGGTTTAGATTTTAAAGCGTACATAATAAATTTCGCATAATTAATTTTATTCGACTATAAATCCAACGGGTACAATGTTATATATCAATCTCATATAACTATGAGAGAGATAAGTGTGAGATATGATTAATGATATAATGGAGAGAGATGGAGAATAAAATTATTGTATGAGTTTGTATGAATAAAGAGTCTTTTGTATAATATATAATATATAGACTAAACTTATTTAATTTACTAATGTTGTTGTTGTTTGTGATGTAAGTTCAAAATCAAAACCAAAGATGTTCTTAATGTATGTATATATGTATTTAACATATATCAACATACTTTTTTGGTGTACAAAATGCTATGAGATTTAAATCTAGGACTCGTGATACATTATCCAAACATGTAAGGAAATTTAGCTGCAAAATAGCTACACATTAACTATGGATTTTAATTACCTAGTAATTATGTAGCTATTCCGTAGTTAATGTTTGCGGAGAGATTATAAAGACAAAAGAGGATCCAGATACCTATCCAAATCCTGTCACTAATTATAAAAAGGACTAAATATTGTTAAGTAACCAAACATATCATGATATTTATTAAATTAATCAAAATCAAGCCAAATTAGAAATAAAGAAACAATTAAGTGTTAATATGGACTCAACATAGTAAGTGGAAGTATCTGGCCTTTTTTTTTTAACTCAACAGTGGATTGCCATTGAGTTTATTAAATCCTTATTAAAATTAAGCTTATATTTTCTTGTATCAAAATGAGTCGCGCCCCTTAATATCTCATAATCACTTTTTTTTCTTGTTTTGTCACTTTTTTGTATATGTGTTTTTTTTTTTACTTTTCATTTTAATTAAATCAACGTACTTAACCCAACAATTCAGGATGGATTTTGAGTTGATATTTTTTTTCAATTTGAAAAAAAAAAAAAAACTAACTCAATTCAACTTTTTACCCTAACTCGTATTGAGCCAAAGAGCTCTAGAAACACCCAATTCAATTGTATGATCAAGAAGTCAAGTTTAGAAAACCATCGATATTAGTTAATGATTTTAAATCCATATATTTTAATCTTCCTAATAATTTAAAGTGTTATTACGCTTATTTATTGATAAGCTTACATATACTTTTGTTTTTTGAAAATGCTATTTTTTAAAAAAATTGATCATTATTTAAACTATATTTAATTTTAATCTCTATATTTAATAAAAATAACATGTTTTTAGTCCTCAATAAAGACAAAAATCAAATATTTTTAAAATTATAAACACGTCATTTTTTATGAATATATAAGAATTAAAAACAAAAAAAATCAAATAGAGATTAATGTAAGAAAAAATTTTGAGGTATATTGATACAATATATAATATATGAGTCCTGATATTCATACATAAAACAGTGGGACCATTGTTTTTACCACAGTGGCCCCCTGTGCCTAAAATACTGGTTCCCTCTCTCTCTTTGGTGCATTTTACCCATAAAAACGGTGTGGTATAATTATAGTAGCACACTGTTTTATGTACATATATATTATTCCATAATATATACACACACTAAGGTTATTTGATTTACTAATATTGTTGTTGTTCGTGATGTAGTGGCCGTTTGGTTTAAATTTTGAGGCATTCAAAATCAATTCTGCAGAATTGATTTTAAATCACTTTCGTCCAATTTATTTCGTAAAGCGTGCATAATCCATCTCAACTATTCATTTCTAAAATCAATTCTACTCAACTGTAAACCAAACGGACCCGTACTTAACATGGTTGGTACTTGGTAGGCAATCTTAAGCCTTTCTTTTTTGGGTGCTGGGAGAAAAATTACAAATGAAAGAGGACGGAAACGAAATACAACAACTTCTCTTATTTAATCCTTTGACTTCTATTAAATTACTCAAAATCACGCCAAATAATAAATTAAGAAACAGCCAATTGAATGGTATAATTGAATTGTCAACTTTACGAAACCATTCATATTATTATTATTATTATTTTTTTTTTTATAATGGAAACACTGAATTTTGAATCTATTGTAAATTATCTAAATCCTCGTCACTAGGCTTATCTTAATGGATTAAATAATAATTTTAAATCTTACACTTAGATCTTCCTAATAATTTTTAATTAAATAAAAAATATATTGAATGTCTTTCATACTTACAAAATATTACATATATTTATTTTTTTTAATAAAGTCTCAATTTAGTTTTTTTAAGTCACACATGTAACTGCATTAATTATAAAAAAGTTCTTCAAATTAGTCCCGAAAATCTAAAATATATCAATCCTCTAAAATATTTATCGTCAAATTAATATTCCTAAAAACCTACAATATCTTTCAATCCTGATAAAAAAAAGGGATGAATTATATTTTTTTATATAAAGTTTCTTGTCGATGATTCCTAAACACAGCTTCTTCCTTTGTGCCACCCATTGATACAAATGGTGAAGTGGAGTGGGATTGACCGCGTAACCCCATAGATATAAGTAAAACCTTTTGCTTAATTGTATAAACCTAGATTTGAAGTATATGAAGCGGCCCTATAACAAAAAATAATTAATCATTTTTTAATAAATTTTGCATTCAGGAACCATAGGTTCTGTTTTCAATTATTTTTCTCAACTAAAGTAATTAAAAAAATCAGTGATAAATTAAATTTTTTGAGGGACAAAATTTGATGATAATTTTTTTAGAAAAAAACTAATTCAGTGATATTTCATATATTTTGAAAGGATTAATATGATAACTACAATTTTTAAAAGACTATAATGTGTTAATGCATATAACTTTGTAAAAATCAACTTGAAAGTTTTTT
Source organism: Sesbania bispinosa (assembly GCA_026901365.1). Classification (NCBI taxonomy): domain Eukaryota; kingdom Viridiplantae; phylum Streptophyta; class Magnoliopsida; order Fabales; family Fabaceae; genus Sesbania; species Sesbania bispinosa. The sequence continues at coordinate 1,758,879 of QLOH01000031.1, read as the reverse complement.
TTTTTTTTTTGAGTAAACTAGCAAATCATTGCTTGACGTTTTTAGGGTCATGCAGTTTAGTCCATAAGAAATAAAAAACTTCAATATAATCCCTGACTTCTTGCTTTTTTTCACTATAGTCCAACTATATGTTTTCCATTAATTTTTTTATGACGTGTCACGTTTCATGACACTGTGTCACGCTATTTGTCATCAGAACACAAAAATAACATCATGATGGTTGATACCTTCCAATGAAGAAGGGAGAGGGGAGAGAAAAAGGGAGAATAGGGAAGCACGCGACTATTAAAGTTAAAGCCTTCCAAGCTATAAATTTGATGAAATCACATAATTTTTGTTTTACATTGGACACTTTAGTGACAAATAGTGTGACAAAGTGTCACAAAAAAAATTAACAGGAAACGTATAATTGGACTATAATGAAAGAAAAAACAAGAAGTCAGGGACTATATTGAAGTTTTTTATTTCTTATGGACTAAATTGCAAGACCCTAAAAGAATCAGGGACCGATTTGCTAGTTTACTCTTTTTACTTTTATTACTTTTTTGATCATTTGTGTTTGTATGTATTTGGATGACTAATTTTAAGAAATAATGTATTAATTTGAAAAATTGTAAAATCATTATAACAAAATACCTTGCTTGGATCGATATTAATAAAGTCATTTTAAAAAAATAGAGTATTTTAATAAAGTATTTTATTACCCAAAATAAAAAATAATACCTAATAAAATGGAAAATTTGAAGCTCTTTACATGTGAATTCGATTAAAAGTGTGTTTAGTAAAATTAGCTGAAAGGCTAGCTGAAAAGATAAAGCTAGTTGAAATATGAAAAATTAGCTGATTTGATTGAATGTGTTTGATAAAACTAGTTGAAAATGGTAAAATTACATATAAGGACATCATTAATTATTAAATAATGATATGTGAGGGTGGTTGGGGGATAAACTTGTAATTAGCTTTTAGCTAGTAGTTGAAAATTGGAGTTTTTTTAAAAAGACTACCTCAAGTACTTTTTCAAGAAAAGCTAGTAGCTACCCAAATACCTTACCAAACACAACTGAAATTATTTCAGCTACTAATTTCAGCTTCCAGGTAACTGAAATAGCTTACCAAACACACTCTAACACTCTAGGTATTGACGGCAAGGCCGGCCCAAGGGCCAAGCTGCTAAAGCAATGGCTTTAGGCCTCCAATATTACATAGGCCTCATAATTTTATACTTATATTTAAAATTTATACAAATACAATATTTTATGTATATGCACTGACAAATTCAATGATGTGTTGCCACATCAATTAATGAGCTAATAATACATGAGGTGTCATATATACACATTAAATGATGTGATAACACTTAATTGGATGACAGTGTAAAATTTAATGTATAATGATTTAACTCTTAATAAAATTATCTTTTGATTAAAATAATAGGCCTCATCTTACAATAACCTTTTCTCATAATTAATAATATGTTATTTTATTTATTTTATTAGTTGATTTTTCCTATCATGTTAATCTTTGTTATAATACATATTTTTCTATTATGTAATATATATAAATATTGCAATATATCAAAATCACCATAATACTAATATAAACGTTAATTATACATAATAATAATTTAATAAGTAATTTTATATCTAAAAAAATTTTAAAAAAATTCAATAAAATTATAATAACTATAATAATTTATTTTTGTTAATTAAAAAAAGTCTCGTCTCAAAACTTTACTATAGGTCTCAATACGTGTTGGGCCAGCCCTGATTGACGGTACACTTATTTTACCAACATTTTGTGTGAGGAAAGATAACAAATCTTGTGCTAAATATTTTAAATGGGGATGGTGACCCAATATTTATTAACAGAACGTTTATTGTACTTATTCCAAGGGTTAAGATTCTTATGCATGCTAGTGAACTTCATCTATTTGTTTATGCAGCGTTTTTTTTTTTTAAGAGGTAGTATTATTTGTGAAACACAAAGTGCCTCCTTTAATTGTACTTGGGAGATTGATAATTGATAACACTTTGCATGAGTTTTAACTTTTTAAAGAATAAAAGATTGGGGGAGATGGGTCACGCGATAGAGTGTGTTTGGTACATTTTAGCTGGATAAAAGCTGAAATTAGTAGCTATCTAAATAAACTATCTTACCCATCCGATAAAGTCCATTGTCCGTAAAAGGCTAGGTAGCCTGCAAAAACTTGCTAAAAATCAGTTTTCCCATAAAAAGCCTATAAAAATTAGGGTTCAAGCACATATTTTAGTAGTCTGAATAACTTTCAGACTTTTTAGCTCATGTCGATAAAGCCCGCTACTCGCATCATGTCGGGTCGGGAGGGGTAACTCGAATTGCCAACTCTAGGGAATAGGTCAGTCGACCTGTTAGGGCATGTGGCTTGTCCTGTTTATAGTTTGGTCTGGCCTGACTCGTTTATTAAAAAATTCACGTTAAGGCTTTTTAAAAAGCATGTTTAGTTAAAGAGATCAGACTTCAGGCCAATGGTCTGCTAGCTAGACCTGACAGACTGACCTGTTTAATATAACAATATATAATATATTAAAATAATTATACAAATAACTATAAATATAATTAAAAAATAGAATATAATAAAAATGTAGAATATATTAAATTAATTATATAAAAAACTATGTTGGCTTGTTTGTATGTCTTGTTATTGAAACGAGCTTCTAAACATGCTTACAAGTTAGGCCAGACTTTTACGCAAGCCAGACTTGACCTTTGAAAAAATGCATGTAACAGGTAACAAATTCATACTTAAGAATTAGGAGGCTCAAGTTTGCCAAAACCTGGTCTGGCCTGTTTCCACCCCTATCTGACACTGTTGGAAACTCTCTTATCTGAGAAGAGTAACCTACAATTACCAGAAAAGTCCAATTGAAAAGAGATAAACACACCCTTTACATAGGCCTTTGAGTTTGAACCCTAAATATACAGTTGCGTTAAATATTCAGAATCACTCATAAAAATTCCACTCGATTCGAACAAAATTACTTCCAGAATAATTGTGATCTTAGTAAAAAAAAGTACAACACCAAAGCCATGTTGTTGATGCTTATGTTATGATTGTTATGTCAGCATTTGCATACTTCTTAGTGCGGCGGCTTAATCTCTCAAAGCTTGTCAATATATCCGTACTTACTACTTTTTTTTTTTTTACGGATACTTACTACTTAGCCCATCTCCCTAAAGTACTCACACTTCCTAATTACTCCCTCCATTTCATATTGATAGTCGTTTTAGGAAAATAAATTTTTTTATAATATGAGTCGTTCTCTAGTTTCTATGTGAGTATTAATGTTAGTTTTTCATTTTTACCCTCCCACTTTTATGGGAAAAGAAACTTAAAAAACTGTGCACCACACTACTCATTAATATATTTAGGTAAAATGAAAAAAAGTGTGTAGTAAATTAATAAGGGTAATTTAGTAAGATTACTATGTCTTTTAAGTCATTTATTATTGTTCTTAATTTGTGTATAAAAACCTTAAATGACTGTCAAAATGAAATAGAGGGAGTGTTGTCTAATAGAAGGGTTATAGAATGTTGACGTACCTTGTTGTCATGCTTACTTGGTTATAAACTTATAATATCTCAACTTTTTAAAAATAAAAATGTTGACGTACCTTGTCATGCTTACTTGGTTATAATATTTCAACTTCTTAAAAAAAAGTTCAGAGGTTTAGGGCTGCAATAATGTATTTTTCTAAAGAATCCAACTCCCTTATATTTGAATGCCAAGAGAAAATTAAGAGGATAAAAACTAAAAAAAAAAAATGAAGAGAAAATAAAATGAAAAAGAAATGGTTTGTAGTTGTTAACAAATGACTAAACTCTAAATTGAACATTATGTGTGGTTAAAAACAATTATTCAATTATATTACATTGCATCCCGGTTTATAAAAATGCACAGATAGATGATCTGTAATTAAAATAACACGTATTCTCATAAGAAACCATACAAGAAATCCTAACATAATGCACTTCTCTCTGTAAAATAACAGTGTTTTTTTAACCGATGATTTGGATTTGTTTTTATTCATCTCACCATTTTTTTTTGGGTAAACTTCATCTCACCAGTAAAATAGTTGATTTTATTGCTCAGGAAAGAAGAGAAAAGATTACTCTTGGGCTCCACCAGTTCATTACCTTATCACTTTAAATGATGGTTAAGTATTAGCCCATTTCTAGCCCTGAAAAATGTATTAGCCCAATTTTTTTTCTTTTAATAGTTGCATGATTAGGTGCTCAATTCGACCCAAAAAAAAACATTGATTAGGTGCGCCCAAAGCCACCGCTTATGTGGTGTATAAACATGTTTATTAATTTGGCTGTTATAAAATGATCATTCACCTGCAACTTTTTTTATAAATAATTATTTTAAATAAAATTGTATGTTAATGAAAAACTAATTATCATTTTGAATCAATGTCTTTATTTTTATCTTCTCAAATATTATTTAAGATAAATTTTAAAAATAAAATTACTAAACTGATAATATGCAAATGTTCGGGTTATTTCCAAAAATGATTTAATAATAATGAGAACAAAATTTGTCATTACAACAATAATTTTATTTTTTTCATGTTTTCAGGCACAGTAATTTATTTTCTGTATCCAATTTTTTATCTTCGTCACAATTATTATCCAAAGTATGTGGTAATTTATAAGCAACATGCAGTGGAGGCAAAACTGTATTTTCATTTTGGCTGTTAAACATAGATGAATAGTCATGGTCAAACCAACGCCACAGATTGGAATTCCATAACGAAGAACCGCCATCCTCATTCAATGGATAAAGACTGAATCAATACCAGCCTCTATTTTTATATTCATTCAATCTATTATTTTTATTGTCTTTGCACACATCATTTTCTCCTTCGCCATCTATCCACAAATGTTGTATTTTCTAAAACCTAATTCAGTAATTGCTTACCCCACCCTGCACCAATCCAACTAGCCCCTCATTACTTTTTTGACCCCAAAATTCCCCTTCTTGATTTTTCCATTCTATATTGTTCTAATATTATGGAATATTAAAAAGCGCACGAATAAAACAAATAAATAAATAAACATTTAAATTATGCATACAAATAATATAAATGTTACGAAATTTGAATCTTGGAATCCTTACAAAGAACATAACTTACTCTCTGTCAATAAAATTAGTTTTTACGTAATGACGGGAAAATATTCAATTAATGACTTAATAATATAAATTATAATTTTGTTGGTTGTGAACATTTTCTTTTATGATGAAGTACACATAACAGCAGATATTACTTATTTTATTGAGATATGATAAGCCAAGAGTTGATCTTATGATTTACTCCAAAAGTTTTTGTAAATATTATATAGTTTATAAAATATGAATCTGACCTCCTAAGAAGAAAATGAATGAAAATTGAAATAAAAAAAAAAAAGAGAGAATAAAGACAATTGCATAATATTATATGATGAAAATAAAGGAAAGTGGAAGGAATGGGCATAAATAATTATATTATATATAGGGGAAACATCAGATATGGGTGGTAGAAGGGTGGATGAATGAATCGCGTGTAGCAGAGTTTGTTGTCAGCAAGATTCGGCGTTGCTTCCTTCTTCCACCTCTAAGTCGATTGCATTCTTTGTGTTGTGTATAAAAAGGAACCAAACACAATTCTCCATTTTGGCTCAAAACTCCTCACTGCAAACAATGGCTTCTTTCAATCTCTCTTATTCTTCCTCACCAGCCCTCTCATGTCCACGGTGAGTTTTCCTCTCTCCTTTCTTCAAACACACAGGTTATTTTGGAAACAACCACTTGGGTTCGGAACTTGCGTTATATTGGATTGATGATAATTCTATGTGTTTTCGCTTGCTTGTTTGAGCAATTGAGCCTAACTTCTTCTGTTTCTTGTGTTTATTTTCATTCACCTGTTTCATTCTAAACTCTAAACCCAATATCGATTTCTCTCTTTTTCCCCCTTTCTTTTCCCTTTTTTATTCCTTTTATAGGATGAACTGTTGCATTTTCTTTTCTGCGATCAATCATCAGAAACCATTTTGGCTATACGATGCTTTTATGTGTGATCCACAATTTGGCTCAAGATCCCTCTTTTTTGGTTGACTTTTACAGGACTTGGAAATTTTTCCTTTAATAAAACTAGGCTTTTGAGGGAATATATTTCAGTCATAGACGACAATAGATACTACTGGCAGAAATAGTGAGATTATGTTGAGTAGAAAATGGATATTTCTCTGCTCGTTTGTTTCTAATTCAGTCTCAGTCAAATACTACACTACTGCTTTGTTCGTGTGTCTTGCCCTGCCTAATTGTATTATCGATAATCTTTCATGTAATACTAAGTTTTATGTAAACTTTCTCTCCTTGTCTATCAACTTGCTGAAACCTACTCTGCTTTCTGGAGGTGGATATTTTAGCTGAATAGCTGTTCATTGTGTTCCTGTAGTCTTAAATTTTGGATTTCAGTTTTTTCCCCTTTGGTTTTATCTTTGGATGTTACTATTATTTGGTTAACCTTTGATCTGTTCTTCTGTTCAATGTAGGGCATGCAAACACTTCAAATTGTTCAATGATTTGCCTTTTGTCAGACTGAATTATAGAGTTCCCTCAAGTGACAGTGCTGCTTGTAGAGTTAAAGCCACATTGATCTCTGGAGGAGGTGACCTTCTTTCTTATTCAAATAGAAATGATGTTATGATGGGTAGAAATCTGGTTGGTGATGAGTCTGTTGGGATTGAGGTACAACCTAATGGAACCCTGGAAGCAGACACAGGGCTAACAAACAATGCTTTCTCTGTTGACAAAGATGAATTTGATCTGGACAGTCCCACAGCTGGTTTTGCTTCCATCCCTGAGGCCATTGAAGACATTCGCCAGGGAAAGGTTGCTACTCTCTTTGTCTCTCTGGATAAAATAATTTCTTTGTTTTTTTCCTATTTTATTATTAGCAAAGGAGACGTTATGGTGTTACAATTTTTTTCTTTTGGGTCAATATCATAAATAAATTTCTTTTATTAACTGATATTATTGATGCAGATGGTACTGGTTGTAGACGATGAAGATAGAGAAAATGAAGGAGACTTGATAATGGCAGCACAGTTGGCAACACCAGAGGCTATGGCTTTTATTGTAAAGCATGGAACTGGCATAGTTTGTGTAAGCATGAAAGAGGAAGATCTGGATAGGTTGGAACTCCCTTTGATGGTAAACAGTAAGGATAATGATGAGAAGCTTTGTACAGCATTCACTGTAACAGTGGTATGTGCTGCTCTTACATGCATCTTTACATGTGGATTTAGTGCCATATCTCTCTGACTAAGGTCGTCAATTGTTATCAAGCTGCACTGGTATAACACATTTAATTTGTCGCACTTGATAGCTAAAGTCTAAGTATTAAAGGGACATTAATTGTCATTTAACAAAATGGCTTCAAGTCAAGAAAGACTACTTAGATTTTATTATCTGTTATGTTGTTGTAGGAATTCTCTTTTGATGTCGTCTAGGCATTTATTGGTGCAATTTGATACATTTTGACAATTTAAAATGCATTTGTAGGATGCTAAACATGGAACCACCACAGGGGTGTCAGCTCAGGATAGGGCGACAACAGTCTTAGCCCTTGCATCTAAAGATTCAACCCCAGGTGATTTCAACCGCCCAGGCCATATTTTCCCACTAAAATACAGGGAAGGTGGTGTTTTGAAGAGAGCTGGACATACAGAAGCTTCAGTTGATCTTGCCGTTCTTGCTGGTTTGGATCCAGTGGCAATTCTGTGTGAGGTTGTAGATGATGATGGTTCCATGGCTAGATTGCCAAAGCTTCGCCAGTTTGCAGAGCGTGAAAATTTGAAAATTGTATCTATTGCTGACTTGATAAGGTATGTGGTTACATTTCATGAAAGATATAATAAAAGTCATTGTATGCATATTTTTTATGTTTTTATATTTAAATTTTGCTTTCAAGTGCAGATACCATAATGTATATCCCTTATGTTGTCTTTTATATATTAAGCAAGTCTGATATCATAATTTATAAGCCTAAATCCTGACTACTTAATTGAACTAACTTGGATTCTATGGTATTTACATTTTCTTTTGAGGATACCATCAGTCAAACATAATAATTTCTTCTGGGGTATCTCTGGTATAAATCTTTTTTTTTTTGGTAAAGTTTTCACTGAATGGAATTTTATATATCGTTAAGAAAATGAAAACCTTTTTCCTTTTTTTTTTTCCTCTGAAAAAAAGACTCTTCCATTTGATGGTCCTGCATTAGGTTCATTAAATTAAGAATTCTTTTAAGTTAAAATTCTAAATGGTTATCTTATTGTTATTATTATTATTATTATTTTTTTTTTTTTTTTTGCCTTGTGTTCATTACCCATGTCTCTTTTTTCAAGGTTTTTGCAAGTTGGGATACTTGTTGCTTATTTTGTTATATAGCAAGGAGATTAACACTTATTGTTATGACAGATATAGAAGAAAGAGAGATAAATTAGTGGATCTCACTTCTGCTGCAAGAATACCTACAATGTGGGGGCCATTCACAGCTCACTGTTATAAGTCACTTTTAGACGGGATGGAGCATATTGCAATGGTTAAGGTGAACATTGCTTGTGTTTATACTTTATATTGAACTATATATTTTGCAACACTTGTGATTGTGAACATTCTTCATAGTCAAATAGAAGCAGTTTAAATATCAAAATATCCCTCCTAGGTTACACTATAAGGTTGTTCATTTAACAGGGTGACATTGGAGATGGACAAGATGTTCTTGTGAGGGTACACTCTGAGTGTCTGACAGGAGACATATTTGGATCTGCCAGATGTGACTGTGGAAATCAGCTTGCACTAGCAATGCAACAGATTGAGGCTGCTGGTAGGGGTGTCCTGGTATATCTCCGTGGACATGAAGGAAGGGGTATTGGATTGGGCCACAAACTTCGTGCTTATAACTTGCAGGATGATGGACGGGACACTGTAGAAGCCAATGAGGAGTTGGGATTGCCTGTTGACTCTAGGGAGTATGGCATTGGGGCTCAGGTAATAATAGAAATACTTAATGGTTGGATATTTGACAATGGCATCTTATACTCACATCACATGACATTTGACCTGTTTTAATATATTGCAATTTACAATGGTTATGGAAGTTTACTATCACTGCAAAGATTTTGAATTTGAATTTCTCTGCTTGTAGATATTGAGGGACCTGGGTGTTCGATCTATGAAGCTGATGACAAACAATCCATCAAAATATGTTGGGCTCAAAGGTTATGGTTTGACAGTTTCTGGTAGGATCCCATTGTTAACTCTTATCACTAAGGAGAACAGTAGATATTTGGAGACCAAACGTGTGAAAATGGGCCACATCTATGGCTTGGAATTTAACGGCCAATTGAGCAGTCATGACAGTGGCAATGGTAAAGCCAGTTCTGTTGATGATTCCAAGGCTGTTACTGGTGGCTTATGAACCTGCCCTTTTTCTCTTTACACGTGTCGGACACAGCAGAAGAGGAAGTAGATTTCCATTCTACAGATTAATCCAAAAGTGATGGAAACCATGATACTATTTCTGAATTGAATTTTCCAATTCATTGGCCTGACCTGATTTCCTTCAGGCAGGAATAGGTTTCTCCAAACATCTTCATTCTGAAACTACTAGATCTCGTGCATTATATATAGATTATAAGGGTATTGCCTAGACAAATTACAGGTTTGGTTTACCTATCTTTCTTGTGTAGAGGTTCATCATATTGCTTCCGGACTCTGGAAGTCATTTGAAATACTTAAACCTAGTTTCTTCATTCTTTTTCGTATACTAATATGTAACAGAAAGAATCATGTGTTTTGTAGCTCTACTCATTCCTGTATGTGGTAAATAAATTCCTTTTCTACCTTGTCACAGTTAGTGGTTAATATTGATGTAATTTTTTCTCATTTATGTGTCTAAAGATTCAGAATTGAACTCCTCAAAATATGGTAGAAAAATAAAGAGTAAACCAGCAAATCGGTCTCTGACTTTTTTAGGGTCATGCAATTTAATCCTTGAGAAATAGAAAACCCCAATATAATCCCTGACTTTTTACTTTTTCTTTCACTCTGTCACACTATTTGTCATTAAAGTATCCAACGTGACACAAAAATGATGTGGCTTTGTCAAATCTATAGCTTGAAAGGTTTCAACTCCACCAGTCGTATGCTTCCATGTTCTCTATTTTTCTCTCTTCTCCCCTTTTTTCATTGGAAGGTCTCAACTTCAATGACGTTATTTTTGTTCCCTGACGGCAAACAGTGTGATAGAGTGTCACTAAACGTGTCACGTTGTAAAAAAATTAACAGGAAACATACGGTTGGACTATAATGAAAGAAAAAGTAAAAAGTCAGGATTATATTAGGGTTTTCTATTTCTTAGGGACTAAATTGTATGATTCTAAAAAAGTTAGGGATCAAATTTGCTGGTGAAAGAATATAATTAAACCGGCGACTTAGCAAATTTTGACTTCGTATGGGTAAACAGGAATAGTGAGGGACTTCACATTACACCCATTTTAAATTAATTAGTCTCGCGTTTTTTTTTTGGAAATTGGACATGAGAAAATTTATATTTTAACATTTAACTCGAGAATGAGTGGGTGTGAAGTCATATCAACACTTTATCTTTGTTAATGATTTTTAATTTTTTATTGAAAGGTGTGACATAAGTATTAGGAGACATACAATAAAGAGATAAAGAGAGGAAAAAAAAAAAAAAGAGAGAGAAAAATGTGGGGTGTAATAGGTAATGAGATAGAAAAAGATAGAAAAAATGTGTTATATGAGTTGTTATATATTTTTATGTTGTATGAATTTGATATCTCAAGTATTAGTGTAAATTTTCAAAATATGATTGATGGTATATCCTAAACTTAGATTGGGATGATTTTTTACCTCTCCCTATTTTTTTTGTCAAAAAATCTTGTAAATCACGAATTAATTTCTTCCAATGTGTTTAGCATTATTAATATATAAAATTCTTAATTTAAATCTTATTGACTCAAATTTTACTAGATATAAATAAATTTATATCCACACAATTAGAATTAGATATTTTAAAATCGAATCAATTTCAGCATTTGATAACTTTTAAAATAAAAAGTGCATTCAATTCAAAATGAAACTATTTTTTTAATAAGTTTAAAAATAAGATTAATTACTAAATCAATGACTTAAAAAGAGTAAAACAAAACAGCTTGGAAAGAAGCTATTCCTGCGGACTTAAAAACAAAAAGTTAGTGTGATATTAAAAACGACAGAGATTTTGATCAACAAACATTTACACAATATACTCTTTTAAAATAAGTTTGTCATTAAAGTGAATAAGGTGGATTATTTTTATTCTTAATTAATCTTAGAGTATATTGTTATTCTAAATCATTAACATTTAAAAACAAATAAAAACTGTTGAATAATTTTATATTAAAAATGAGTTTAATTAATGTAAAAAAAATTTCACTGTCATTTAATGATATGTTGCCATATTATTTAATGAGCATGACACCTCATGTATTATTCGCTCATTAAATGATGTGACAACACATAATCAGATGACAACATAAATTTTTTATACATTAAATCCTTAGAAATTTCAGAGTTATTTATCTCATAGTTTAAAATTTTTAGGGGTTGGTAAACATTCTTAAAAGTCATTTTAAAGTTGTGTAGAAAAATGATTTTTTTAGGGCTTTCATATAAAATAAAAGTTAAATTTTATTTAATTTCAACTATAACAATACTTTTTATTTTGAAAGATAATTTAAAATTTTATTTTTTAATCTACTAAAAATAGTTTCTATAAATAATTAGAATTTTGATTTTTTTAATTCTGATTTTTATAAAAAGCTTAAAGAAATATACTAAAAAGTTTTGTTTTTTTAAATAAAAGTAATTTTATGAAAAAAACACTAAATTTTAAATTATATTCATAATTTTATCTTGTTATAAAGTATATCATTTTTTTTGTGTAAAGGGATAGTTCTATTTCGTATAAGTTGGGCTAGTTCTTCCAACAAAATTTTTCTTTCATATATAAGACTCAAATCAGAGACTTTTTTAACGTGAGTAATTTTTTTTCCCTACTCTGATAGGAGGAAATCTTCACATGAGACTATATATCTAGAATTCAAACTTAAAATAAAATCATTGATTAAGCTGAATAAAATCCTATTTAATGATCCTCAAGCTTGGATATTCAATTAAGAGTAAAATTGAGAGTAGACTTAGGACAGAAACAAAATATGACAGGGAATCAAAATAAGTTAATAAGATAAGTTTGTTTATAAAATTATTATGGTAAAATAAATTATTTTTTGGTGACTAAATTAAATTTTAGGAAAGGGGACGGTGCCCCGTCCAAAAAACCTCCATATTTTTTAAGCACTTACAAAGGTGCTTAGAGTGAAATAAATTATGAATCATCTGAAGTAGACAACCACACTCTAGAACATGAATAAAAAGAAAATGATAATGATAGGGAAAAAAAATCAGTACTTGCATATTGCAGTAGGTGAACAACTGTGAATTTCTGGTTCCTTTCAACGGCTAGTTTCCAGTACAGTTGTACTGTAGTAGGACTAGATGAAGAAACACGGCACCCTCAATATTCTCTTTCCAAGTTCTTTCTTTCTTTCTGTTTTGGACCGTTACCACTTTCCCCACATCCAACGGTAACATTGGTTTTCATCACCACGCGTACGTTCCAGATTGGAAGACATCTGTGCCAGCTCACCACCTGATAATCACTTGACGCTTTCAACATCAACGGCTCAGAAACGACCCGGCCCGGCCCATCAACTTACGCGGTTACGTTTCTATAAATACCCTCCTACTCTCCCTCTTCCTTCTCACACAACACAACATACCTTGAATCAATCTCGTTTCTCTTTAATTTCCCTGACTCTCATTTGCTGCTTCAGCTTATTTTACCTCTTTCAATATTCAATAATGGCTCGCTACATCTTGGCTTTTATGCTAGTGGCTTTGTTTTTGAGCTCCGCAATGGCTCAATCTCCAGCTTCGTCGCCGACTTCATCAACCAGGAAGGCATTGTCACCGGCGCATTCACCCGCCGTTGGAACCTCTCCTCCGTCCACTTCCGAGTCACCAGCTGCTGCTCCGGCCATCTCTCCCTCGGCCATCTCTGCTCCACCTTCTGAAGCGCCAACACCAGCTTCCAGTGGTGCCGTTTTGAACAGTGGATCTGCTGCGCTTGTGATTTTCGCTACTGCGGCTTTCCTCGTGTAGGCCGAATTCTATGGAGTTATCGCCTTTTTTTTTATAATTATTTTCGTGAATTACACGAGTTTGAACTCCTGTACTTCATTTTTTTTTTTCATTTTTTAGTTGCTTTCGTGTCATTTACATTTAGATTCATTGATTTGATTATTTTGTACATTCCATTTATTTATTTATTGTCATTGTTATTTTGAACGATACAATATTTTGTATTTTTATAAATCTTTGATTCAGTTATCTTCCTTGCAATTATATTACATAATAATACACTAATATAACGTGCAGCACCGTTTGTTATTCAATTAAATGCTGTATATTTCAATTTTCCCCTCAATTCAATTTGACCAAAATTGATTAAAAAGAACTCAATGAGATTTCATTAACTCCATTTTAAATAAATAAATAAAGGGAGAGCTGAACCTTTTCCACTTTTGTAATAATCACGAATAATTACTGTTAGAATTGGCTTAATAATTTAAAATAATTGTTTTTATTATATTAAAAAATATTTTTACAGTTCATTCTAATTCTAAGTAATTTTTTCTTACCTAAAAATAAGATAGAGCAATGCGGGTGCATTACATATAATAAATAGGGTTCCAAATGTTCCAACATCTTATTTGCTCAACTGGTACTTGCAAAAATCTCTATTATTTGTGATGAGTATAGGTGGTCCATAACGCACCCCTTCCTATTCCTAATTCCTAATAATTACAACGATGAAGGAATATTTTTCTATTATAGTCATGGCAAATTAAAATTGGACAGCTGTCCAGACGTATTTTCTAGATCTTGGGTTGGAGGCTGGTGTCCCACTGAGGTTCTTTCATGGATGCCATGATGTTCTTCTAGCTAGACTAAGTTTGCCGGCATCCGTTTAAGGTTGGTGGGGCTAAGCTTGGTGTCAACACAATTTTTCAATGGGTTAATTTACATACATTAACTTGTCAATACTTGAGAATTGTCCTAGGGATTTTTTTTACAAGATCAGTGTATGATGGGAGGCGGGTTAAGACATTTATGGTAACAAAGCTATCCTCATAATGTTTAACACAATTGCACATCAAGAACTAGAGATTTTATGAGTTATAAAACTAGGTGTTTTGCGTTTCAATTTGGATTGAATAGGGTTGAGGTTATTTAAGGAGGAAATAAATATTAAATAAAAGTGATAAATTATGAAATAAGAGTAAACATTTTTTATTGGAACATATATTTATTAAAATAAATATAAAATTATATAAAATGAATGACATGGAACATGAAGCTAATTTTAAATTAATGCATTTATAGAAATATTAACATGATATTAGATAAAAAAAATTATAAAAATTATATTAGTATAAGTAATTTTATAAATATATATGTATACAAATATAAATATAAGATTATTTTATAAAGGGAAAAAAGTATATAAACACACTTAACTTTTACCCTTTTGCAAATAGGCACCATAAACTCTTATTTTTGTCCCAATTAATCCTTAAACTTTCACCATTGTTGCAATATATCATTTCATTAGCATGAAGTTAAAAAATTAACAAATATAATCTCAACCCTTCAAAATAGTTTTTAAAATATTAAAATTATATAAAATAAAACTCCAAAAATTAACAAAATAGAAAAAAAACTCTAAATTAAAAGAACACATGCTCATATTTCGCTTATGCTTGAAATTTGACATAATTCAAGAATAAAAAAATGTAAATTTTACTCTTTTATGTCTTTTTAATATTTGAAACACAAGATCTCAAAAAATCGAGATTGGTTATGGTAATTATTTAACTTAATATTAATGAATGGACCTGTTGTAATAATGATAAGAGTTTAAGGGTTAATGGGGACAAATTAAAAGTTCATGGTGCCTATTTACACAAGGGCAAAAGTTCAAGGTGTTTTATATTCTTTTCCCTTTTATAAATAATATATATATAAGTTCGGTTTGGATTAGATTTGATCGGTTTTCAATATAGGATCTGAAAACCAATTCAACCTAATAAAATAAAATTAATTTTTGCCATTTTAGGTGTTTTGGATTTCATTTTGATTCGGAAATTTAGTTCAGTTTATGTGATTTGTATTGGATTGGATATAACCAATCCTAGGTGGTAAAACTCTATTTAACATAGTTGCATACTTAGGATTTATCCATGGTTCTAAGTCAGAACTACTGATTAAGTTGAAACAATTCTTAATTGTGGATTTAAATGATGAGTTTGTATTTAACCGTCGTGGGTTAATATTTTTTAAAATTTTTTAATATTGAGTAATATTGGTTAGATTTTGTGTCTGTTTGTTTTACCATTCAACATTTTAAAATCAATGTTTTACAAAATTGATTTTAAATCATTTTCATCCAACATGCTTCGTAAAATGTACATCGCTTATCTCAATCATTAATTTTTAAAATTAATTATACTCAACTATAAACCAAACGGACACTTACTTATTTCTGTTTCTTCTTTTCGTTCGGACCTCGAATTTGATGAGACAAATTAAGCTCTGGACAACTTGTCTACCATATTTTGCTTTATTTTTCTCTTTATAAGATAAATTTCGCTTTTCTTTCATTCACTTTAAATGACAAATACAGATACGTGCACGGCTTAGAGTTTAATCTAACGGCCATAAACTTTTATTCTTATGTTTATAAATTTTATAGTTTTTTAATGGCTGAGACTGTCTGCAATTGAAAATTTGAAATTTCATACTGAACCGTATTATTAATGTTTGGTCGCGTCTAAGTTCACATGTGACTGGGTAAAGGAAAGTGAAACTGTGAAATGAATGGCCAGGCACAAATAAGTACTAGATCGGATCATTTACCGGTCAAAAGATTCCACCTTGACGACGGAACGTGTTCTACACTTCTGTGTTGTGTGGGTCTTTTCTTTTACGCACAGTGATAAGTCAAAAACGAGGCAGACATAAAATTCCCTACCCAAAAAAAAGAGATTAAGGGGACATGACTAAGAAAAATGTTAGCTACAGTGCCCATATGGTGGTTGTTGAATTGAATCCAAAAAAATATTATTGACTAAGTAAAAGAAAAAAACTATTTAGTACTGAATATCGTAATTTAATGTAATTGTTAAGAAATATAAAAATTATAAGAAAAGAATTTAATATAAGAGGATAGTGGTATAACACTATAGATTAATTATCAAATATTTATTTACTACTAATTATACTTCATAGAATTTACAATATTTAGTATGAAAATTAATAATATTGAATAGATGCTTGTTAACTAATTTGGAATGGTATAGTACCTATTAAGGGTACCGCAATACAATGAACTTATAAGTAAAACCGTCACTGTAATCTTTTCCTAGAGATGCACAAGATATTTTCATGAAGACAAGAATGAAAATGAATAAAATCTTCCTCAATCTTCCCATTTCTATGAATCTTACCTTTCGTATTGCCCAGAATCATAATAAATTCTAATTACACCCGAAAATAAGAGTGGTAAAAAAGAGAAAGTTGTCTATTGTGCCTTTGACACTTCAAAATCCAAATTAATCGCAAAAACGCGGTTAACATAACCGAACCGTAATCAGCGCGTCAATCCACAATCATTTTCTACCAACTCAAAATGGTGGTCCCACTCCCACTGGAGAGGAGACCAGTGTTCCCTTCCCTTATGGTCGTGGATCCCCACAAATTTCACACTTTCCTATTTCTTGACCGTTACAATTCCGGCAACCATTTCATCAACGGTACTGCTCCCTCTTTCCTCAAATCATTTTTCCACGTGTACGGTATTGATTCAACACAAACCGTGTCTCACTGGACTCGACTCATCATTACCCCCACGCTAACATCATAAATAATCAGAATAATCTCCACCCTCCGATCACACGGAGTCCCTCTTATTCTCTTTCTATAAATTACTCACTCTCTGTTCTGTTCTTTCATTCTTCTCTAACACGCACACTTGTTCGTCTTTGTCAGTCCCTTTTTCACTCTCTCTCACTGTCGCTCAATTGTTGTTTTGTTTCCCTCTCTATACCTCTGAGAATGGCTCGCTCTTCCATTTTGGTTTTGATGCTCGTGGCAATGTGTGCATTCTCCGCTGTTGCACAATCTCCGGCGCCGTCTCCCAAGGCTGCTGCCGCTTCACCTAAAGCGGCGACTCCTTCGCGATCACAGGCTCCATCGCCGTCTTCTTCGAATGCACCGTCTGCTGTCCCTCCATCTCCATCCTCTGTCGTGAGCTCTCCTCCCTCTCCTACTCCATCGTCGGACTCTTCTCCTTCGCCTTCCGCATCTCCCTCGTCAATCTCCACCCCTCCTTCCGAGGCTCCTTCACCGTCTGAGAGTGGCGCTGTCTCTAATGGATTTACCGTCGCCGGATCTGTTGTGGTTGGTCTTGTCGCCGCCGTTTTGGTCATGTGAAGCGCCGCATTTGGATTATAGGGAGTCTCTCTACACTTAGAGGCATATGTATCGAGAGTTTAGTAAATTTATTATCTTTATTTTGCGTTTATTATATTTGTTTCTACTTTTTTTTTTCTTTAAATACTACTTGTATGGAGAATTTTGTGTTAGTATAAGACGCTTCACATCACCCAGTTAATTTACATTGAATTTGTAGTCGTACTAGCAAATTGTTATTCTCCTTTTGTTCGATCAAAATCGTTTAATATAATGGCGTAATGTTTCGTTATTGTAAAGAAATATGATAATCAAACACTTGGAGGCTGTTGCTCCAAGCTTGAATTAAAGGAAGGAAAAAGGATTTTACGAAAAAAAAGGGCAAAACTTGAAGTTTCAAAATACGCACGGTTTGGTTGGATGGGTTGGGCTGAGTTTGTTAGGTTTGGGTAACTGTGTTGGATTAAGTTGGGTTGATTTGGATTGGGCTGGGCTGAGTTTATTAGGTTTGGTTGGGTTGGGTAATTGAGTTGGGTTGATTTGGATTGGGCTGGGCTGTTTATTAGGTTTGGTTGGGTTGGGTAACTGTGTTGGGTTGATTTGGATTGGTTTGGGTTTGCGTCGGTTGAGTCTGGGTTGGGTTATTTTTGGAGCTGATGTTGGATATGTGATGATCCAGTTGTTTAGATTGATCGAGTATGTGTGCTCGATTTGTTGTTTAGATGTAGTGCACTGCTATAATATTCTCTATTTAGCATCCTTAAGTTTTGTAAGTATCGTTGGGCATTTTTAAATGAATGTTCTCTTGGCAAAAAAGAAAAACCCAACTCAACCTCAATCCAATGCAAATATGCAATGCCAACCCATTTTGCTAATAAGAATAATTACAAAAATATTGTTTTATTTTTACATTTTTATTTAAAAAAATTATTAGTTTTTATTATTTCTTTTTACTTGATGAGAGTTTTTATTCTTGACAAAAAAAGAGTTTTTATTATTTCTTATACAAATATAATAAATTAAAAAGAAAATATTTTTAACATAGACCTTTTTAATGCAAGACCATAAGTATGCTACACAGGTTCAAGCCAGGTAGGACCTTTATGTGCGGTGAAGCTAACAGACTCCTGTTTAAACTGGAACATCCTACCAACGGATACAAATAGACCTTTAGTTACTTTCTTTGGCTAAAAAAATTTAGAAAACTTTTAAATGTAAATTAAAATTACATTTGCAAGCTATACACTTTTTTTAAACACAAATTAGGAATACTTTTTTTACCTGATTTATACATTATTAATCTCTCTATATATATATATATAATCATGCATTTCTATATATTAAATGTAAGTTCTCAGATAAAAGCCACATTGTATTTTCTCTTATCAAATCACATGTTTACTTTATAAGTGTCTTGAATTTTTATATTAAATCAAATCCAAATCAATTGAGTGATAATATGATTATAGGATGTTAAAATTAATTGAGTGAAAACACCCATCGTTATGCATGAACAATACTTTCATCAAATTCTCAATCTATTTTTTTTCTTTTCTCTTCTCAAATTTTTCTTTTCTTAATGGTGGTGGAAAATAAATCCTTAATAAACACATATAGAACTCTTTTGTCTTTGGACTTGAAAAAGAATTCAATATAATTAAAAAATAAAAAGGTACACTTTCACAGTAAATTAACCTGGCAAAAAAAATTGGAAAAAAATACACTTCCACGGCAAAGAAAATTTATATGCACAAAGGATCAAATATTCAGAAATAGAAGCAGTGAAAAATGTATTTTTTATTTGGCATGACCTCACTTCCTTTCAGATTCTTTCTTCACAATCTTGTCAATGATGGGTTCAATGAAGGACTCCGCATTCTTGAATTCCTCTCTACCTGTGTGTCATTACCCTTGTTTTTTTAAGTAGTGGCAAAAAACCTGCTGAAACTTGTGTATTGATAAAGCCATTTTATTAAATATTAATAGTGGTATATGGTAATACAATACCTTATGTATAAACTCAACTGTTAATTGAGCATCATGAGCAACATGTTTTGACACACGTTCCACCACCAAAGCTGCTTTCTTTAGCTCACCATCCTCGGGAAGCTTCTCTGCTACCTCTTCTGATATCTTCTCTGCTACTGTTGCCACTTTTTCTACTACATTTACTACCTTTTCAACATTGTACAACTTTTTTCCAGTCAATAATTTAATTCTTAGAGTAAATGAGGTAAAGTTAATTAAGTATTTTCTTCAACATTCCATGTATAAGTACCTTCTATTCTCTGTAGTTTTTTGAAATCATATTTCCAGAAAGGTAGCAACTAGCAAGAGAGTAAGTATAGAACTCAAAACCCATCTCAGCCTGCATGTAATTCAAAAGGAAAATTTCACTATACGTTTGCATAATTATAACTTTCACTTATTATTAATTAGTATTCTCAACCCTCATTTATTTTGGGTGAAAGTTTGCTATTAAATGGATGGATCAATGAGTTATCTTGATAGCCAATTTAACATCCAATGGAAAAAATTGGTTGTGTTGCTTGTTTGTTTGGTTCATCTAAAAAATGAGTTATCAAATTCTAACATAGCAGTAGTAAGGGATGTTAACCCATACCAGCAAGGGAACTTGGAGCTTGGAGAAGCAGGGACTGGTGGTTGAACCTTGACATTACTTACTCTACAAGTAGAGGTTAGAAAAAAATAAAGAAAAATTGAGTAAGTAAATTTAAAACTCAAACTGGAATGATTTGAAGATGAAAATTGAAAATAAACAAGGTTGTAGGTAATTAATTACCTATTTGTATGAGTGCTTGTGTTGCTAGTTGTGGTGAACAATTGTAGGCCAGGCCAAGGAGTCATCCAATAACCATTTCTGAGCTTAGCTGCTGACATAATTGGACAGTTTCTCGGCAGTGTTCCATAGTTTGATTGAAATCTGCTGGCATGAAGTATATCAAGAACACTTCTGAATTTCTTAGTTACCAATAAGCCTGTTCTGGACATTTGGAATAATTTAATTTGTTCACAACCGCAGGTATGACTATGAGAAAATGATGGTTGATCCTTGTCAGAGTTGGCTTTTAATTTAAGGTACAATTCAGTTATAAAGGTGAATTGCGTATGTAAGGGTAATTACGGGTGGGATTGGTGGTACATGCAGAGCAAAACATTACCTTGTGTTTGGATAGATAAATTTGAAATTACTAAAATTCATGTGTTAAAATGGTAGAAGAAAGAATTTCAAATGACAAATAGGAGGATTTTTTTATGACAAATAGGAAAATTTCAAATGACAAATATTAAGAAAGAATTTCAACATTTCTCTTTTATATTTGAACTTTTTAGATTGTCATTGTCAATTCCTTCCATTTTAACAATTCACTCAACATTGTCTATTACAATTTTGAAAATTCTAAAATTCTCCGTCCAAACACAAGGTTAAGGAAAAGACAATTGGATTTGAATAAAAAATGTAGGCCACGGCTCAGAGAAATTAGGCGTACGCTAAGTATTCTAACTTGTACGCTATAGTTTAAGGCTCTGTATGCAAATCTCGTGATTTTTTCTTGGCCAATTCTACAATACACAGTCACATTAGTGTGTGTGCTAACCGATTTCATGTCAATCTGAACTTTTTTATTTTGTAGTTATTTATTAAATTTACTCACTGAGTGTGAAGTGAATGGTTGTCCCAACAAACGCATAATTGTGAGATTAATTTTCAGGTACTGCAGTCAAACCATTGTTGAGTGTGTGTGTCTATGTCAATATTTATATCTATTTACATCCATTTGCATAACATATCTGCCACTGCTCTACATTTTGTTTCAATCAAATTGATTTTGTCAGTATTTTTAGTTATAATTGTAAGACCTGGGAAGTTGATTTTGTAAAAACAAAAAATAAGATGCTCACTTTTAGTATTGCTGAAGCATTACTTTTACATTTTTCAAGATTATCTTCAACTAAATTCTGAAAGCTCTCATGAATCACGTTCCCTTTTCCTTTTACCAATTTATAGTTTTAAATGTTTTAAAAACCTTTTTTAAAACCAATATGGTTTTCTTTTTTACGTAACCCAATATTAATTCAAGTGATCCAACTATAAATTTTAGTAAAACAAATTTAAATATGAAAATCTACTCCTATGTATTAATTCTAAATCTTAAGGAAACTAACTTTCACATTATTCAACATGAGTTTTTACTTTAAGTATGAAATTTTTGAGAGAGTTTGAATTTCTCATAATTCATTAGTATCTATATGACTTGAATATCTCTCTATTCTTTGATTTTTTTTAAATGTTAAAAATATATTTATTAATTATTATATTAATAATTTTCATATCTCATTATATATCTTTTGAATTTTATGTTTAAATTTTAAAACATATAGTCTTTCTTATTTAATTTTTTAGTTATGTTAAAAGTATCAAGAAAATAATAATGTTATCTTGTGTGTTACACAAGTGGTTTAAATACTAATACTTAATTAAAATTTTAAATAAAATAAGATCCTTTATTTTTTTTTATCAAATTTAATCTATTAAATATGAAAATTATGATTCTCCAATTTTGATATCATATATTAAGATCACGTAACAAAATCGAAGGAGAGGGAGAAGGAGAGGAAAAATAGAAATGAAAGACTCCGCACACCAACTTTTGGAGAAGAGGAAGAAGATTGAAGTGGATGGGTGGTAGATGCGGGGCTCATTGTTATTGTGATGGGTGTTGGTGTGTGTATAGTAAGAACTGAGAATGATGATTTTTAAAGTGACAAGAGGTTTAGAGTTATTTTGATATTATTTAAAAAAATTGTTGTGCATAGTAAAAAGGTGGTGCAAATAACAATAACCTTCAACACAAGGTCCAATTTCTTGAATTGGGATAGGTCTAAATCCATGTATTCATATTGATGAAGTACTTGGACTCACTCATAAGATAAATCACTTACCTTGTATTTTGATAAAATAATTCTAAATTACTAGATTATATGTGTTAAAATAATAAAAGAGAGAATTTCAATTGATAAATAAAAGGGATTGTTATGATAAATAAGATGGATTTCAAATGATAAAAAAAATAACATTTTCTTTGATATGTTTAATTTTTCAGAAATCATTTCCAACTCCTATTATATTTAATTCATTTTTTAATCATCACAGTATTATTGATTTCACAACTTTTGAATTTCTAAATTTCTCCATCCAAATACAACATTAGGGTATAGCCCTTAGACTAATACATTATATCCCTACTCCAAATGAGAACAAGACTAGAACAAAAAATAGAGAGAGAGAAAAAAAACTTAGGTCATTTTTATCCCAACACACCTAAAAAATTTCTTAAACCAATATTTTATATTATTTTACACTTTCTCATACTACTATATTATTTTTATTACTTTAAGCAACTCAAAAACTTTTTATCTCCATCCAACAACTCAAAAAAATTTCTTAAATGGACCCCACAACTTACATATCAACCAATTCCACACCACACAATCATTATTTTAGAAAAAAAAAAATCGTTAAGCATCGGTGCTTGTGATGCCTAACTAATAACCTAAAAGAAAACTGCTTCATCGCATAAGATTGCTAAGCACCTCTGCTAAAAAGTTAAGAACCTCACTTAAGCACTAGCGATGCTGATGCTCTTATAGGAACTTAGCCTAAAAAGACAATTGCTTCTTCTATCCCACAAATCAAAGCCTGTTATATTTCTTTTCCTCAGAAAAAGATCATCCTTACAGTGACTTTTACCCACTTTGTGAAACCATAGCGCAGTGCAGAAACCCTTTCAGCTAGCATTGCCTCCTCTGCCCCCTTATGAGGGGGTATCTCCCCTTAGGGGTTTTCTCCCCATTTTAGGTGGGTATGCTTTTCTCCCGAATGAGAGTTTTTTCTCCCTTTTCTCATCCTTCCTCCACCCATTCTGCTTCTCCATCCACCACCACTTCTTGGCCACCCCTTCCACTTCTTCCTTTGGTATACTCTCCTTACATCTCCCCCTGTCACCTTATTTAACCTAATCACCTCTTCCGGCATTCCCCCTTTTCATCCAAACCCCTTCTGTCATGGACTCAATCAGCTTCAATTTTAGGTTTCAAATTGAGTTTCGACCTTGCACAACATGCCCACAATGCCAGCAGAGCTGGCCAGAAAGAAGAAAGAAAGAGAAAAGAAAACTTTAGAAGCCACAAAAGAAAAAATAGAAGGAAACTTTATTTTCACTCTTGAAGCCAGCGATTGAATACAATAATTAGGATGGCTATGATGGAGATCTATGATGGAGATCTGGGTTTTGCTATTTTTGTTTATTTTCCAGTTTTTTGTTATGTTTTTTTTTTGTGTTTTTTTCTCAGTTTTTGAGTTGGTTCGTATTTTGTAGCGAGCATGCCTGTATTTTTAAGTTTTATCTGATCAAGCATTGCAATATCACTCTTTGATTCTGATGTAAATGTCGTTTGACTATTGTTAATCTAATCACTTTCAAGAAAAAAATCATTTTTCTACACGTTTTAGTTGGTCAACAATAATACGAGGAGTTAATAAAAACAATAATATGAAAAGTAACGGACCTAAATGACCAAAAACAGGAGCAAGATTTTTACATATTGAGAACATTTTTCAAAACCAATACTAAAAGAAAAAGTTATTTAATGTAATGTAACATCTTTAATTCTTTTATAGTTTGATTGGTTGATAGTGATTAGTGAGTAAAAATTTTACAAATTGTTAAATTAAAACATTTTCCTTTCCTTCTTAATAAAGAAAGAATACATCCCATGACCCATATGTCATTCACAATCAATTCAGAATTCGGTTGGCTCTGCAAAGCACCATTTTAGTCAAGAACCCAGATAGGTTATTACATGCTCTTTTATTTAACAAAAAAGGGACTCAAATAAAATATAATACCTCTCCACCGTCCCTTCTAACAATTCGTAAGCTTATTTTGCTGGTCCACGTCAGCCCTGCAAGGAAAGGCTATGATGATAATTAATAAAGATTCATTAACTTTAAATTCTCTAATTTAACAATGTTAAATAAGAGATATATATAACCCATATAAAATTTGCAGATATAGTTAGCATGTTAGTATTTTCAGGAAACATTTTCATTTTCATATTATATATAATAGTCGGTCTAAACTCCAAAGGGTCGTTGTTTTCAACCAGTAAACTATTTGGTGGTTCTAATTTTAACAAATTGGGCTGAGATGGAATAAAGAAGGCCCAATCCAGATGACATCAGTTGGCATCAATTGAAAATGAAATCCAACTGTCCACTTAAAAGAAATCTAACTGCCCACCCAAAACCTAAAAATTTAGAAGTCAATGACAGAGACAGCACGTAAAGTGGGAGCTGCTGGAGTTTTCGTAACCACATATAACTCATAAATCTTTCTTTCTATGGACACATAAATGTTAAAAGAAATTAATTATTTTATAATATATCACCATAATAAGAAAGTTAGGGGTAGACATCAAGATTTTGTCTACTTTTTTGTTTTAACATTTACTTATCAATCAACTAATCTTGAAAACTAATTCAATGGCAGTATGAAAAAAAAGCCAAAGTTACATTTAACTTAAGTTTTAAGATTTGATATAATTTATTAACTCTAAATAGGTTGAGTGATAAGTAATTCAATTCCAAATTTTTTATATAAAACTTGAATATAAGTATATCATATAATATGAAAAGTCAGGGGGTAAAATAGTATATTACAATTATAAAATACAATTATAATTTCATAGAACCAGTGCAATGTGAACCTACAAGAAGTTTCCAAGTCAAACTTGGAGTCCTCGCATCATCATCTACATTCATTTCATCCATCATTCTCTGAATTCTAAATTCTGAAAATGATTTGATGCTTGGTTTCTCTCCCTTCTTCCCCAACCCCATCTCTAATTATGGGGCGGCATCACAGGAAGTTGATGTCAGAATCTGTGAGGTGATCTGTCATGTGAAGGAGCCTGGTTCATGTTCATCAGACTGCAAAATTTGCCTCAAGATCTGCCTAACTAATCCCCAATACTATCCTTATTATTCTCCTCCACCACCACCGCCTCAACCACAAGTTCCTTCTTTTTACTCAGATAAAGATGAATATCAAGGAAACAACCACAAAATCTCCACCTATTTGATCCTAGCTCTTGCTCTTCTAGCTGCTGCTTTCTTTGTTGTTTGCTGCCGTGCCATCTATACCAGGCTTGGCTCAAGGAGGAGGGAATCACCAACGGAACAAACACAAGAGACCCGTGAAGATTTTCTTGATGAAGAACATGGCCCTATGGTGGACCACCCCATTTGGTATATCCGCACCCCTGGTCTCCACCAATCGATTATCAACGCCATAACAGTTTGTAAGTATAAGAAAGGTGAGGGCTTGATTGAAGGAACAGAGTGTGTTGTTTGCTTGAGTGAGTTTCAAGAAGATGAGAATCTTAGACTTTTGCCAAAGTGTCATCATGCTTTTCATTTACCTTGTATTGATACTTGGCTTAGATCTCATACCAATTGTCCCATGTGCCGGGCTCCCATTGTGACCAACCCTGCAACTGCAAGGATTCCATCTCTGGAACATACCATTACCAATCTTGTTGATTCAAGTTCTTTGGAACATACCCAGATGGAAATTTTGGAAAATAGCAGTGGAAACAGTGAAGGATTGGAAAATGGTGATTCTGATTCTGAATTGAGGAACAGGGCAGAGGAAGAAGGGCAATTGGAAGTTGAAGATGGGACTGAAACTGAAGGCTCAGCTGCAGAGGTGGTAAATATTAGGCCTAGGAGATCTGTTTCTCTTGATTCTTCTTCGGTTGCAAATATCAATCTTGCTCTTGCAACATTTGTATCAATGGAATCTAATGGTAATTCAAATAGAGTGCTGGGGGGTGTCAATGTCATTGAACCTAGTGTTTCAAAGAGGGTTACTGGAAACGAGAATTTGGCTACTACATCTTCAAAAGGTAGCTCTTCTTTCAGGTTAACAAGATATCTGCAGGGTGTTCCTAGCCCAATGAAGAGGTCATATTCCTACAATGGGAAGTACCTTCTGTCCTCCTGGTATAGCCGCAGTCAGAAGAAGCAAAATGCTATTCTGAGAAGCTTTTAATTTTCCTACTAGTTTATGCTAACTTCCAAACTAAAATGTACTTGTAATTCTCAACAAGCTGAGAGTTTCAAAGTTTTCTGTATGCATCAAACAAATGATTTGATGCCCAAGTGTATTATAGCAAAATAAAATACTGCAAATAAATACTGCTTGATTTTGCTCAAATAGCTCCATACATGTTGTATTCATCACATGATATTCTGGTTTTCTAGATTGAATATTTTGCTTGTGTGATCATCTACTTGTTTTATTAAATTGACCGCATGCTTGGCCAATTTTTCGTTTTTTTTTTCAATCTAAGTTCAATTTTTCTAATGTATTCAAGAAGTGATGATAATACTGTCAATGCAATGATGTAGCAAAACAATTGAATCCAGCCCAAATACTAGAGTAAAATTAAAGTAGGCAAGAGTATATCCAGTAACACCTCTAGGATAATTCAAGAAACAATGCAGACCAAGCCATTACATTAAAAGAAAACAAAAAGAAACTAGTTGAGAAGTACTTTTCCATCAAAGTGGACATCTCATGAAATGAAACCTATAAGATAAATCAGTGATCACCATATTGTAGTCCAACCCAAAAAATTGAATCTGTTAATATAATATGAAGGTGGTTTATGGTAAATGGTTAGGGGGCAGAAGTGTAAGCAATCAATATGCAAATTGTTTATGAAATCAGTTTACAATATACAATAAAGAGACTAGAAAACATGAAGGTACCTCCACTAGTAGCTATTGTTATCAAGTACATAGCAGCACTTGCCGCAACACTCATAATGAACACACAAATTTTAAGAGAGAAATATATGTTAGAGTTAGAGATAGAATCTTCAGGCCTCTGCCTCCAGAAGAAGCATGTTTTCTGATGGAATATCACAGGCTAATTATAGGCAAGACCATTGATCCTATCTCCTGTAACAGCTCCATTCAATCAAGGGTAACCACCTTATCACTATCAGTGCTTGTTGAAGGAAGCTAGGCCCTCTATCTCCCTTTCTATAGTGCTTATGTAGTTGTGTTTTTATACTCATGCTGTTAAAGACTTTCTGTGGTGCAGAGGTGCAGTGAAATAGATTTTATAAAAGTATAGATCATTGGTGGTAAATGGCATTTGACAATTCCACACATATGAATGAAACTCGATCCAACATAAATCGGTGACAAGGATATTATATGTAATGTAAATATAATTTATGTTGTCATCCAATATGTTTTGTCATATTTATCTATTAAATTTAATAATAGAGAGATATTATATTGATTAAATTATGTGATAATATATTATTAGGTTATAGTGTAATATTTTTAATTAACATTAAATCTTCAAATCTAGAGTTTTTAATATTGGGGTATCACCATATTAGTTTTTAAAGAAATTTGTTATTAAATTACTCCAATAAAATAAAGTCATTAAAAAAATCTTTATTAGGTTAATCCTTCAAATATATACAAATATTACTAAATTTATTCATAAAAAAATTAACATTAACATAATAATGTAAAATTAATGATAATTTCATTTCTGTGAATTAATTTGATGATTTTTGGGGGGAATTAATAGTAGTTTTAAGGGATTAAATTACTAACAAAAAAATCATTTAAAACTAAATTGAGGGTTTATTTATTCCAAAATTAAATTGCAAACCAAAAATCAATCACAAATTAAATCGCAACATTACATTACTTTGAGTAGGAAAAATATCATAAAGAAAAGTAACAAATGAGCCACGTTCACGTTGATCCATCCTACTATTAAAGTTTCGTTCGGCTCGGCTCCACCGGTGGTGTTGGTGTCGTCGTTTTGAGAGTAAGGTTTGAAATTGAAAGCTGGGGTTTTTATTTTTATGGATTCTGATTCTTATATTCTTCTCTCCAGCATTCTATGACTGAATCACCAAATGTTTGTTCTGTTTTGTAGGTTGTGCATAAGCATAATTAATTAACCTGTAATTTTGATCGTGATTCAGAATGTTGCAAAGATGGAGCAAAGCAATATCTCCAATCTCCAAATTTGGATCTCAGAGTGGTTTGAAGTTTATGAAGGACGGCACGCGCCAAAGCTACGCCAGGGTTGCACCCGCGCCAACCATAGAGGACAAAGCTGAACCAGTGGTATGCAATGCAAACGCATCTTGCTCTATTGTTACTTACACTGTTTAAGTTCATCCATAACTTGAACTGCACAAAACAAAAAGGAACGAACTACTCTTGATTTGATGCTGCTAACTAAAAATCCCTACTTTGCACTTTGCAGCAGGTTAACCTAGACAAAATGTTTTGGTCTAAGCCCTGTTCGCTGGCCCTATCCCCTGACTCACCATTGAGAGTTGAAGAACCAAATTATCAGGGAATCAAGCACTTCATGCTCAAACTCATGCTCTTTTATAGTAAGCAGAGCAAGTCAATTCGAGGGGCTAATGTTGTATACCGAAGAATCATCTCACAAGTTGATAAACCTCCCATTTATGAAGGTCCAGTCTCCTCATACCAATAAAACCTATGCTTCCAACACAATTGCATATGCATATGATTATGTACACACACATACACAATGACTTACATACATAAGTGCCTATGCTCATATCCACCAATTTAGTATTCACTTCTCTAGGTTGGTTTAGGGTTTTATAATTTGGAAAACCAATGATTCCCTTTCTCTTACAATACTAAACATCAGATATATGTGTGCCATGCGCCTCAGAAGTTTGGAGACTTGTAGCCATTTTCTCTGATATTCTACTTGTTTGCCATTAGTGGGAGCTTTTGGGCTTCCTCCCCAGCTGTTTCAAATTCTTACTGCCTTGTATTTGGTAGAAGGCAAAGATTTTTCTTTCTTCTTTTTTTGGATTTGTGCGTCGAATTTTAAAGATAAATTCCCCCTCCACATGTATTGTGGTTTGTGGAAAGAAATGTTCACTTTACTTCCCTTTGTTCTTTGGTTTATGTTTACTTTGGGCTGTTTCTGTGGTGGATATTTAGAGATTTAAAAGCTACATTGTCTGAGTGTTTATGTGTGTATTACTTTGGTCAATGATGTTTCTTTTTTCCTTTGTTCTATATTTTTTGGGGGCTTTTAGAGAATATATTTTCAGATTAAAGAAATTTTAATTAAACTAAAACTTTAATTTTGTGGTCATTTTCTTTATGAATAATCAAGATGGTATTTGCTCCTTTTGATACGTATTCCCCTCTTCTGAAGCTTCAATCTTTTAGGAAAAGACAACTGAATTAGTGCTTGATAGGAAAAGTTTCACTCTGTCAATCCCCAATCCCACTGCTTCCTGAGTGACTATATATATGTATATATATACACACACACACACACCACTTTCTCAAATTGAATGTTTGCAATTAGAGTCAAGTAATTATAGTGTGGAAGGAGTCTGATTTGATTAGTGGTTATCAAGCTTGGGTTAGATCTTATAGCATTTTAAACTCCTATCTTCTGCTTGCAGTATTTAACTTGGAGAAAACATTCAAAACAACATTCTCTTTACTTGTACTTCATATGTGGTTCTGTTTGCGTCGCTTGAAGCAAGAGGGAAAGGAGGGTGTTGAATTTGGGCAGTACCTTTATGAGATTTACAATCACGATGTGGAGCTAAGAGTGTCCAAAGCTGGAGTGAGTAGTCTTTTATAAATAGATATAATATTCTTACCATGATTTCCTTTTTGACAATTTTCCCAAAATAGTTTGAGAAAATGTAGGAATTGGTCTTTATTTTGATGAATTATGATCATTTAATTTGAAATGGCAGGTTAACCTACTATTGACTAAGTGGATGAAGGAGCTTGAGAAGATTTTCTATGGGAACATCGTTGCTTATGATACTGCCTTGCTTCCAGAAGCTAAACCGGGCGATTTCTCTAATGTTATATGGAGGTAGGATTTGATCTGACTTAGATTCTCTTCATTTCTCTTTTTGCACCTATTGAAAGTAGGAAACTTCAATCAATCCCTTCTATATTTCTCTCTGTTTTAGATATTGAATCAGTGAAGACACAGTCCTACTTCCTACTTCCTTTAAAAGTCAGTTTTGCTTTATCCATAGCTTATCCTTATTTGTGTGTCTTTGTTTAATTTTTTTAAGGAATATATTCTCTGACGATGGTTCTTCAACACCAGATGATACTGCATCTAAAGCAGTGCAGGTATGTCATCAATATGATGTGACATTTTTCATTATATTTGTAGAACAGATATTGTGCGTGGATTTTCTAATGTAGGCTTTCGGGAATGGGACAATTCCTGAAAAGTCAAGCTTAGCCAAGATGTTGGACTCTTGGACCCAGAGGTAACCGATCAATCAAGCCATACAACCTATTAACCATTCACCAGTCAAGTTACTTTGTTCACCCGACAATTTCCTCCACTCTGGGTTAACATTTTGGCTTTGCTGGGCTTGACTTTTCAAGAATTCTTCCTTGTTTTTGGACATATGACCATTATATTTGTAGTATCTTTGCCAAACTAGGGAACATGTAGTGATCATTTTCTTGAAGTAGATATGGTCGAGTGTGGGACTTTTCTGTTGCTAGAGCTTCCTGTCTTTTGTATTGATTACCAATTTGCTTCTTTATCTAGAACTGTTTCCAAAATAACGTTTTTCATCATATCAAACTCCAGGTCATCACCATCTTTTTCCCCCCTTGTTTCCTTTGCCTTTCATTTTTAAATTAAATACCTGATGCCTTCAGTTGTTTTCACAATGCTTCATTATTTTCCTCGTTTATGTTGAGTACACACTCATTGATACTGAACTTCAAGTTTTTATATAGGCGATGGCCAGGTATGCTCATCGAGAAGTAAGTTGCATGACTTTAACAGGTAAATACTGTTTGTTTTATCCTTGTCTGTAAGATTATTGATCATGAAGTGGGTGAAAAATGATTAGCTAATGCCTGCTGCTGTATACTTGGAGCTAAAGTGAGAGCTCCCTGTCACACAAGGTTCTCATTTGAAAATCTGCCCTGAAGAAGGGTTTTCAACTTTCAAGGCCACAGATAGAAGTATATTTTGCAAGGAACTCAGTTTTAATTCCAATAGGAAATGTGTATCAATTTGTCTTGATCCTTACAAGTTTTCAACTTCTTCTGTAATTGATAGCCATATACTAGTTATGGACTGCATTCCCACTTTAAACTAGATGGTTTTCAACATGCATTGTTCCATCAAGTAATTATGGAGATGTTGGCCAAGTTTGGATGAAACTTCTGCAGAAGTACTTATGAGTGAAAAAAATATAATGAATCAAAGAAAACAAATGAATTTAACTTCTCTATAAGTTGAAATTAGTCTTTGTAGCCACCTTCTCCAAAAGCTCTCTTATTTAACTTCTCCATAAATAACCAATTTCAACTCATGGGGAAGTTAAATTCATTTAAACTTTTGTTTTTTTATTTCTAGAAGTCTTTTTGCATCCACACTGGGCCGTCATCTTTTTTTTTTTTTTCCTTTTGCTTTTGAGTTCACTAAGTCATGGAACTTGAATTTGCAGATAAAGAAGCACTGTTTTCAGGGAATTTCATGTTTACCTCTTTGAAGCATGAGAACAGAAGCAGAGAGGGTCATCAATGATAAAGTAATGATTTTCTAAATTTGTGATTAGGTAAATTGAAAATTCATGCCTTTCTTTTATACAAAAAAATGTTGAATAATTACGGTAGAAGCTTGTATCCTTCTCCATAAGGCTTTATACTTGATTAGCTTAGTGTCGAGAAACTAAATTTTTTCATATTCTTGCCCTGTAAGAAGAGAAAAGAAGAGGGCAGAAGTGATTGAAAAGTGTTGCTCTTTTCTCCTTTTGGTCTTTTATTCCTCTTTTACAAAGCTTTGACAGCTTCAAATGTCTGCCTCAGTTATGTGAGACATTACAATGCAATGCAATATCATACTAGAACTAGCCACTAGCCAGTGCTTTTTCACACTTGCGTTCAAAAGAGGAAACTTTTCTGACAGTAGATTAATGATTTATGCATCATTTCTGTTTCTGTTGAGCTCAAATTATTATCAAAATTTTGTTAAGCAATTTGTCATTTATTGTTAACTTCACTGGGTGGTTTTGTGCTCAAGCAAAACAATGGTCAGTGACTTGGACATTTTGTATACGACTTTTGTTGGGACTATCCTTTACTTGGTGTTTTTGTAAAAGTTATGATGTGTGGTAAATTACACAACAGCTTGGTGCTCCAATCCTCCTGCCTGGCTAAGTTTACGTGAAAGGATTCTTAGCTTGGAGCCCTGCGTTGTTGAGGTTGCCGTTGCCAGCATGAACCTCAGCGGCTACATCACATTAGAGCTGTTGGCTCAACTTCCACCACAATGAGTTTTAGCGTGTTTGTTCCTTGTTGCATTGGCAGCTAAAAGATGTTTGATGAGAAGCAATAATTTCTTGCTTCTCACAAAAATGTAGCATTGGAATGGATGCCTTGTTGATTAAATGCACACTTCTCTCCGATTTATCTATGTCAAGATCTTCATTGCCGCACCTCTCTATGATATCATCTAACAACCTCTGGTCGCTTACCTTCTTTGATCTGCGACATCCCTACTCAGTGGATTTAGGTCTTGTGTATATTGTCTTTGCCAAAAAAAAGCAGTTATTATATATTAACGACACAAATATTCAAAGAATGAATAATGGACAACATAAAGCCTAACGAAAAGCTCATGTAATATGTGCTTTGCTACCATAATTTTGCTTGGCAAAGCTCTTGGCCTTAGTGCCTAGAACCTGTTCCAATCAAATTAGTGAATTAAAATCATAATTATGGTAATACGACAATAGCTAATACACAAAAAGTATGTGTGTACTTATATCATGAGCCGCTTTCTTGCTTACTCGAAGCGGAAATGTCAAGACATTTTATGAAGTTCTATATAATCCCAGGTTGAGGTTGAATAGTATTTTTTTCTTTTATATATAAACACACACACACACACACATCGATTCAACTCGTCAATTAGACCAACAAAGTTGCATATTGTGCATCTATATAGTGCTAGCTCGTGACACTTGTGTACGAGTATTCCATGAAGTTTAACGCTTTAAATTTTATTTGTCTTTCCTATAAATATAACCTTTGTTCTTCTTCATCGCATGAAAGGTAGAAATCAATGAAGGTAAAGAAAATATTAATTTAGTCCTTTTATAATGTAAAATAAACATCAATCAAAAAATTAAATGATGTTTTTTTATAAGCAAAAAAAAAAAATTAAATTAATGTTGAATGGACATCGCCTAAATATTGGTGTTCATTTTAATATTGAAAGATTAAATTAATATACATTTTTTAAAAGAGCAACTTACCTTAATATCCATTTATCAAAAGAAGCAGCACTTACAAGGTGAAAGGAGCAAGTGACAAACGCCGCCAATGGCGTATCGCTCACTGTTCTCCTCTCTCAGACGGTAAGCCAATCTGTTTCCACTTCTCATTCTCTCTGTTTGGTTGCAATTTAGATCAAGTTTGTAATTCTGCACTTTTTTCTTCTTTTCCCACTTGATTGAGCTTTCTTGACCCAGAGTCGGAACATAAGCAAGTTCCAAACTTTATTTTCTCTGCTCGTATTTTCTCAGTAACCAATCAGATTGAAATTGTTGGGTATCGATAATTGAACTCACCCCAAGTGCAATTGGCCATCACGCAGAAATAGCGGTTTAATCAGCAACTATCGGTCACCTTGTCTCCTCCTCAACAAAGCCAGATTTGTCTCTTCGGGTGCTGTGAGTAGTGATTTCGTGGAAGAGACTCCGAGTTCGGTGGAGGGTGACGACCTAAGGAGCAGAATCTTGAGGCTAAGGCTCCCCAAGCGAAGTGCCACCAACGTTCTTCAAAAATGGGTCCTCGAAGGGAATCGTATTACAGCACCTGAGCTTCGGGATATATCCAAAGAGCTTAGAAGATCTCAGCGTTACAAACACGCTTTGGAGGTTTGACCCTCGTCTTTCTCACTGCTTCTTTTCATTGGTTGCCATGAAAATGGTAAAATAATGTAATACAGGATTGCAGTTTTATAACTTTTATAGGGATAATTTTCAGAGATGGTTAATATAAAGTAGGAAAAAAATCTGTAGAAGGCCACGTAGAAGATCATACAAGTTTTTGGATCATTTTCTTTTTAAAATGCTGCACTTGTGTTAACAAATTAGAGCATGTTACTGAATTTCCATGAGTGACTGTTGATAACTTTTGTAAGGTTCATAAGAAGAAAGATTGCAAGGTGGTATAAGTTTACGTTTTTCTGTAATGCCTATAATTGTTAGAATGAAGGGTCCTCTGGTATTGTTCAGTACTAGGTAAGGCCTTTGGTAAATCTGAGCGCATATGAGGCCATTACAACTCTATAGAAGTTTCCTGAAGTGAATGTATTTGAATTAATATTATTCAGTTATTCCTGACAGTTTTTCTGATTCAATATAGTTTCATATATTCGTTTTGTTCTAACAAACTACAAATTTTTTCCAATGGTTCCTGAATAATATCAGTCTTCTCTAGTGATAAGATTGCATCAGACTTTGAAAGCTTTATAATGAATATGGCTTTCTTTTTCTGTTGGTTCTATGCCTTCACAGTTTGTGACTATTGATGATTTCAGATATCAGAATGGATGGTTAGCCATGAAGAATACAAGTTATCAGACTCTGATTATGCAGTCCGCATAGATTTGATGACCAAAGTTTTCGGCATTGATGCTGCAGAGCGCTACTTTGAGGGTCTACCTCTTGCTACAAAGACATCTGAAACTTACACAGCCCTCCTCCATTCTTATGCAGGGGCAAAATTGACTGGAAAAAGCTGAGGAACTATATCAACGGATAAAGGATTCAAATCTCTCCTTTGATGCCCTTACTTACAATGAAATGATGACTCTTTACATGTCAGTTGGGCAGGTTGAAAAGGTCCCATCAGTTTGTTGAAGAACTGAAACAACAAAAGGTTGCCCCAGATATCTTTACTTACAATCTATGGATAAGTTCCTGTGCTGCTATGCTTAATATTGATGAGGTTAGAAGGATTCTTGATGAAATGAGTCATGGTGCTGGATCTAATGAAAATTGGACAAGATATTTGAACCTGGCCAACATATATATTACTGTGGGGTCATCTTGAGAATGCAAGTTCCAGCTCACTTGTTGAGACTGAGAAAAGGATCACCCAAAGGCAATGGATAACATATGACTTCTTGATCATTCTTTATGCTGGGTTGGGAAGCAAGGACAAACTTGATCAGATATGGAATTCATTGAGAATGACTAAACTGAAAATGATTAGCAGGAATTATATCTGCATTATGTCTGCATATCTAATGCTTGGTCATGCGAAAGAAGTAGCTGAAGTTATTGATCAATGGAAGCATTCGACTACCACAGATTTTGATATTCTTGCGTGTAAAAAGATTATGGATGCTTTTACAGACATTGGGTTAGCTGAAATAGCCAACAACTTAAATGTGATTCTCATTGAGAAGAACCTCAATCCAGGTAATAACTAACTAGTAGTTCTTTTGGCGTGAATCTGATTCAAGAGTATACAGATTTGAGATCAACAATGTGACCTTCTTGAGGAAACTATGTATATTTCACTTGCAATTTGCTAATACATCCCGAGTGAATAACATGCAGTGGAAGATTCCATTATTTTGTGGATGTGTAGGATTCCATTGCTACTAATATTTTTTTTTTTCATTTTATTGCTTTTCTTGCCTAGCATCTTTGTTATTTTCACAGCCTTCAATTTTCCCCTTTTTTCCTGAAATTGTAGTCATTATGCTGTTGTTATTATCAAATTTACTCCTATGAATTTGGGTATGTTGCCTTTTCATTCTGTATGACATGCCGTGACAACAGTTAGTAGTATTATTTCATTCCCCTGTGTGAGAACTGAGGAGTAGTGCATATGACACTTGCGTATACATTGCTTCACATCTGCACAGCTTTTACCTTCTGCATTCACTTGCCTTGTGAGGACTGAGAGTTGGAATCGAATGCATAGATTCGTTTGAAATTCCCTGATTTTGAATGCACAGATTCATTTGACAGATTTGTGTCACAAGTATGAAATGCGCAACGGGTTTTCTTTCTTCTTTTAAACTCCCTTATTTAGGGTTTATGTTTTGTTTCGTAATTGATTCCAGTTCCCCCCTCTTGTGTAGGTATATTTCCAGATATTATCCCCTGAAGTTTTTTTAAGACAACCAAAATTTCGTATTTTTCAGGCTTTTCTTCTATATTTTTAAGATTGCAGATTCAATTTCCCCACAAAAACTCCCCAATTTGGTTGTTGAGTTTGGAATATGCATATGTTGTCAAAAAATGTTCATGTGTTTCCTCTAAATTTAAAATACGTGTTTCCATATTTTTTATTAAAAAAAAAAATAGTTACCATTTTTTTAATAAATTAACAAACCATATTTTAAATTTATAATTTTTTTTAAAGATCGGAGGGAGAGTTTTGCCGTCTAATATAGTCCCTATTTGGTTCGAGCAGAATTATCTTTCGTGGGGATATTGTGGTCTTGCCAAAAAAAAACTGGGTAAAATTGTAAAATAATATTAATGTTTTAGATAAATAAAACTCATTTTTCTATTGATCAAATAATCAAGGGTATCAAAACCCTAACTTTTGGTATTAGAAATTCTCTTTTGGTAAAATTGTAAAATAATATTAAATGTTTTAGATAAATGAAACTTATTTTTTTATTGATCAAATAATCAAGGGTATCAAAACCCTAACTTTGGTATTAGAAATTCTCTTTTAAAAATTGGAGGAAAAAATAATGGACTAAAATAAGATTTCATGGGTCGACCGGGTCTTGCAATGTTACTGGAAAATGCTGAAATGTAGAAGCTGAGAGTCGAACACGATACTTGCAAAGAAAATGAGACGTGCGCTCTACCACTACACCAAGCTATACCTTGGAATTTTATGTGCGCAAAATTACAATATATTTGATTTCTAATCCTTTTTTATACATGTTTCAATATATATATATATATATATATATATGTAATAATTGTTCGAGCACAATTTTTCTACTGTGGTTTGCGGCTGAAGAGGTTGAATTTGCCTAAAATCCACATCGGAGCACGATGGATCCATGGCGGGGGGTAGGGTGTACATGCAAGGATTCTGATCAGAATGTTTGCTTAGAATGAAGCATACATGTGAGTTCACATAGTGTGGTTTATATAGGCCGATTTTGGCCGGAAATTTCGTTAGTTTATTATAATGGAAATAACCAGACAGTCATGCGCTCGAGTACAAGTGTATTACGCGCTTGTGTATGGACGGTTATCTTAATCTTGGTATTTTGACTATGTAATTTAGGGACTTAGCCCGATTCATAACTAAAATTGCCATAGTCGGTTACCTTTAGACTTTGACACTTCAGTGAGATGGCTTATATAGTTGGCTAAGACGGCTTCACGTCTTAGCGAAGTTAGCCAAGACAGCTAAGCCAAGTCGTCCAAGTTATAGTCGACCAAGTTATAGTTGGCCAAGTCGGCATCACTAGCTCCGGTTTTATTTATAAGAACCTTTTGGAGAGTTGCTCTTGGTCCTTTTTATAAGAACTTTTTAATGTTGTCACTTGCATTAATTATTTTTTTTACAAAAATACCTCATTAGTGGAGATGGGTGAATAATTAATTAACAGAGAGAGAATGACACAATGAAGTAATTAAGTGGAAAGAGAAAGATAATGAGTGTCAATAAATTAAAGGGTAATTCTGTAAAGATGGTACATATTCATGACAAATTTTTTGTAATAAACTAAATTAACCAACTTTCTTAATCCATGTGAAGTGGTTAAAATGTTTTTATAATTAGGATCAGAGGTAGTAATATGTATTTAATTGTATAATATATTTTCAATATGTATCTCGCTTTAACCGGTTAACCAGTAACTCACCAATTCCACTATTTGCGGAGTGTCTCGATCGAATTGATCACTTATCCTAGTTTTATAACACTGCTGTCAAAGTTCTAAAGTTCTAGATAGGTGAGTCAATAATGAGACTATTCTTCGTAATCACATTTTCAAATGAAAACCCCTCCCCAAAGAGAATCCCCCGTTCTAATCTTCCAAACCATTT
Source organism: Sesbania bispinosa (assembly GCA_026901365.1). Lineage (NCBI taxonomy): Eukaryota > Viridiplantae > Streptophyta > Magnoliopsida > Fabales > Fabaceae > Sesbania > Sesbania bispinosa. The sequence continues at coordinate 1,719,956 of QLOH01000031.1, read as the reverse complement.
TTCACGATACACGTTTAACTTATTCGCGGTAGTCTAGCCAGCAGACCAGCTTGAATTTGGGCTTAAATACACATTCTCTGCTGTTCTTCCTCTCCCCAAAATGAATCTCCATTGAATCCGTTCAATCTTATGATAACAACCTCTATGATTGATAGTTGCCATCATAGAATATTAATGAGTGAAGATAATTAATAACTGATTTTGGCAACGTGATTGCTCCCAATAAAAGATAAATGCTAATTTATTTTTGAATTCAGAGAGTAATATATATTAGTATAAAATAAATAAAAATTATAACATTAAAGTTACGCTAATTTATTATTTTTTATTTAAAAAATATTAATGAAAAATTAAAATTTTATCCTCTCCTTGGCTCTTTTCTTCTTCAAAACTCTCCTCGTTCGTCAACACACCGAATTGAGTTAATAACTGATTTTGCAAAACGTGATCCTTTCTTTTTACATCCTCCGCCAAATAAAGACCTCACACGTGTGCACGAGATGTACATGTCATATTAATCTTTTAAAATAAATCATAGAATAAAATCTCTTTACATTGTGAAATGTTATTTATTATTTTATATAAGAAATACATGATTGAGTGCAAATTAAAAGTCCATTATTAAGAGGTTGGTTCAAGTTTTACAAGTTAATTTGATTTCTTTTAAGAAGGGATTCTAATCTTGTTAATATAAAAAATTTCGCTAAGAGAACTAACCAAAATCATCATGTGGAAGGTTGAGGATTACCTACCTTTGTTTTATATCAAAGAAAAATAATAATATTTCATTAAGCTACAGCTAGGGTTTGATTTGATTTTGTAAAATTTCCTTTGATTCTTCATTTCAACAAGATTCTATGAGTATGTTTGATTTAGTATTGGAATGTAATAAATTCACATTTTAAAAACTAAAAACCTAGAAATAATTGTAAAAAATCCAAATTTAAATTTTGATAAATTTTTTAACGTCAAATTAAATATATGCTATATCTACCAACGAGGGTTTGATCAAGTGGCACATGCTTTGATTCCCCTTAAACAAGGTCTCGGGTTCGAGTATTGTGGATTGGAAAAAAATTCCCGTTAGGAGAGCTAGTCCCATCATGACCCCACCATGATGTGGATGTTCCCGGCTTAAACAACTTGCCTCCATGAAAGATACATGTGGTTAAACCAAAAAGCATATGCTATATCTTCATGCTCACTGGTACATAATTGCATATCTTGCGCATTCATTTTTTTCGCGCTTTAACACGACAAAGCAAAATCTTTCGAGTCTTTCGAAGTGATCAAAGTGAAGCAAAAAGGTTCATTTTGGAATTTAATAAATAAATTAATGTCAAATTGTTGTAAAACTCCTTGGGGTGCGACGTGCATGATTGCAAGAACCATGCCACACTAACCTTTTTCAACCAAGGATTTATTTTTTTTTTCTTTAATTAGACAATTGAATTCAAATATAAAAGTGTGAAGCAAAATCTTTCAAGTCTTTCAAAGATAGTCAAAAGATGTCACTTCCGAATCGTGATTGATACTACTCTTAGTCTATTTATAAAATAATATTTAAAGTTTTTTTAGGGTTCTACTTATAATATAAAATACATAAATTTAAAAAGTATTTATTATTTTTTCTCATATTTGTCCTTGTTGAACATTAAAGGTTTTAAAATAACTCAATTATTATGATAGCGAAGTTTAATTTTAAATAAGAGGTATACTTGTAATTTTATGTAGTAATTTCTTGAAAATCAACGCATTAATTACTTTTTTTAATACAATGTGTTTTGTCTGAATTGTCTTATAAATAGAATCGAAGGGAGTAAAAATTAAGAGAGTTGGTAAAATGATTTAATAAATTTAACAAATTAATAACAAAAATGAATCACACATAATTTATGAAATTCGTTTGATTTACAGTTGAGTAGAATTAATTCTGGAAATAAATGATTGAGATGGATGATATACGCTTTATGAAGTATATTTAGATGGAAGTGATTTAAATCAATTCTACAAACTATAATTTTAAATTGTATAAATTTAAAATAAACGGACCATTAATCAATTTCACAAACTGATTTTAACTGTTACTAACTAAAAGCCATCAAACGGTACAAAATTTTGGTAAAGAATAATAATGGTTCGCTGGCATAATTCTAACGAGGAAGAGAGATACAACAATAATAAATATATATAATAATAATAATAATAATAATAATAATAATAATAAATAATATGATATGAAAAAAAAAGTGATATAAAGAAAAAGGGGAACTTAAACAATAATATAAAATAGAAGATGTTAAGAATATCCAGATTCTTTTAATTTGTAATACTATGGGATTTGGGGGGTATAAATTATTGGGGTGTCACATGATTGCAAGAACTGTGCCAAACAACTTTGCAACCCCATTTTTTTCTTAATTAGAAAATGTGAATAAAAATACAAAAGTGTAAAGTGTTTTCTTTCTTTTTATGGTTATAATTAATTACAAAATATGAATAAAAAAATAAAAGTGTACAAGTTTTCTTTCTTTGAGTGGAAATATAAAAAGGAAAAATGTATGAGTGATTTAGGGAAAACTTGAGTTATTTGATAATATAGAAATATAAGTTAAATAAAATGGGAATTGACTAATAGATTGTTATCTTGTTTAATAGAAAAATAGGCTAAAATATGTTTCTGGTCCTCAAAATATCGCGATTTTTTTTCATTCGGTCCCCCAATTTTTTTTTTCCAAGTGGTCTCCCAAAAATATAATACATTCCATTTGAATCCCTCTGTTAGTGCACCGTTTATTATCTCTGTTAAATGTTTGTGTGGACAGCTTATGCAGAGTCGGCAAAATGGGCTTAGCCCAACCGGCCGGCCCGCAAAAGCCCGCAAAACGTAGGGCTCGGGACACCTATTTTAGAAGCTCGAATACTTCTGGGCTTTTAGCCTAGCCCAGATAAAGCCTGGTACCCGCAAAAACCCGCAAAAAGGTCGGGTAGACCCGCAAAAAACCGGGATACACGCAAAGGGTAGGGCTCGAGCACCTATTTAGAAGCCCGAATAACTTCCGGGCATTTTAGCTCAGGCCCAATAAAGCCCGCTACTCGCATCAAGGCAGGTCGGGTAGCCCGAATTGCCACCTATACGCTTATGTGGACCAAATAAGCATACATGGCATGCATATGTGTCTGACAAAATAAGCCTACGAGTGGTTAATCAACGTCTTTTTGTGAGTCACATTGATGAACTCTATAATTGTTTTTTTTTCATGAAATTTGGGGTTGGTATATATAAGTCATGTAGGACACACATGCCATGTCAGGTACGCTTAATTTGTCCACCTAATTAAGCTTCCACGCATGCATTTAACATAGATAATAACGGGTGCACTAACAGAGGGATAAAATGGGAATGTAATATAATTTTTGGGGGATTACTTAGGAAAAAATTTGGGGGACCAAATAAAAAAATCGTGATATTTTAGGGGACAAAAAACATATTTTAACCAAAAAATAAGAAAGAAATAGATTATAGAGTAAAAAGCAAATTTTCAACTTTTTCTCGGTTGAAAAGATAAAATGATTTTTACACCATCATTAGGTGCGTGTATGATTATCAGTTGGGCATAGTGTATGATTAATTTTATAAAATTTATTTTAAAATTACTCTCATTCAACGTGTTTTGTAAAGTGTGTATCACTCACTTTAACAATTAATTGTAAAATCAATTCTATTCAACTATAAACAAATAGACACTAAATTACAAAATTCTTTTTACCAAATAAATACAAAGTCTATCAAGAGTTGTGGCTCAGTTGGCAATGTATGCTCAGATTGTATGAAGAGCTCACGATTTCGATCTCCACTAAATACACTTTTAGAGAAGGATAAAAAGTCTGACTAAATCCCAAACAAGATTAATAGGGGATACCTAATTAACACAAAAGAAATACAAATTCTTTTCCTCCTCCCATCTTGTCTCTTTTCCTTATTTCCACCTCATTTCTTCCGAAGAAGAGAGGGAAATTGGGGCACAAACTCGACCTTGTGCAATTGTGATTCACGTGGGTAGTGCTGTGCAATTTGTTTTTGATTTAAAAAAACAAATTGCTGCGCTACACTTGACAAAAAATAAAAAGGTTAGTGCTGTACAATTTGTTTTTTGACGAAATTAGTGCCGCACAATTCAATTTTATGATTTTAATTCACTATGTTATATTTGGTTTAGTTTTTAATTTTAAAATTTATTATATTATAATATAAAATAATAATAATGATGATAAGAATTAAATCTGCGTGGGATATGAGATTGATTAGAAAAATTATATTGTAATATTAATCCCAAACAGAAGCTAGCTGTCCTTTATTTGAATTTGAGAGGATACCTAACATATAAAGAAACAGATGATACATAATATCATTCACCCAGCATAGGTATAGCCCGTAAGAGGCAGTCCTTGATTTTTTTTTTTTGATCTGAAGAAGTCGACAATTTTATATACGATAACTAACAAATCCAACCATCCCATATGCGGGGCTCCTTAATTATATGGAATTCTCACTGGAAGCCATATATGGTTTTGTGCAAATTAAAGAGGTATATATCTTAATTAATTAATCAATACAGAATTAATTAGTTCCCTCTAATGATGTTACTAGTCTCTTGGTAATGGTATTAGTATATCTTAGGAATAGGGCAGTGAACATGCATATATGGTACAATTAATAATTACTGCAGGCTCACCTGAGACAGACTTGCTTATTAGTGCACCGCTTAAAGACGACCTTGTGCTCCACGTGAGTTACTACTCCATATTCATTTTATTATTTATATATTGTACATGCCTCTCATAAGCCATTATATAATTGGAAGTATGAAGAAAGTGATGAAAAAACATTACGACCAGGAAATGTATGTTCTGTACGTTATGGTATACGATATATATATTCTTAAAATTATATTTTTAAGAATATTGTAATAATTGAAGACTTGTTAAATTGGGACTTCAATTGAATTAATAATATTATGGGATATAATTACTTTGAATTGAATTTGATATGAAGTATTAGAAAAAATTTGGAATGATGACGATAAAAATAAATTAAATAAAAGGAGTTACAGCTAATTTTTTCATCTAAAGACTTTACCCTCCATACGTAATGTTGTTTTGTGCAGCTAGCGCATCACCGAAAGTGATGCCTATAAATATACTCTTCCACAACATGGTAAGAAAACGAACACAGCAGCATTGCCTGGCAACGCAAATTAATTAATATTGCTGATAGCATTGTATTTTCCACTTTCATACACTTCAATTTTTTTAATGGATACCAATATGATAACCCAAGGACACATGCACTAGTCCTGTTGCCAACCACGTTGGAGTCTCCTTCACAACCAATGGAGCCGCCACGGTACGGTAGTGCAAGTGATAGCACCACCACCCTTGGCCACCACCTTGCCACGGCGTCTAGTTGAAATCGGCATCAACGATCTGTTTGCTGTCCCTGGCGACTTCAACCTCACCCTTCTTGATTACTTGGTCGCCGAACCTGACCTTAATCTCATTGGTTGCTGTAATGAGCTGAATGCTGGCTATGCTACGGATGGGTATGCCAGATACAAAGGTATCGGTGCATGTGTTGTTACTTTCACTGTTGGTGGCCTCAGCATTCTCAATGCCACATTGCCGGTGCCTACAGTGAGGATTCCTATCATTTGCATTGTTGGAGCCCCAAATTCCAATGACTACGGAAGACAAGATTCTCCACCAACACCATTGGCTTACCTATTTTAATCAGGAACTCATTGCTTTCAGGCCTATTACTTGTCATCAGTAATTTAATTAATTAATTAATTAATTAATTTCAACCTATAAATTATTAATATAGTCTACCTGTCATTTTAGAAAGAAATTAAAACCATTAAAAGTGTGCTATTTATTTTACATTTTTCAGGCAGTAGTAAACAGGATAGGATGATCACAATCAGATTGACAACTGCCATTGCAACTGCTTTGAGAGAAAGCAAGCCTGTCTATATCAGCATAGCCTGCAACTTGTCTCACATCCCTCACCTTCCTTCATGGAGCACCCTATCCCATTTTATTTTGACTCCCAAGTAATTCATAATATGTTATTCTAAATTAATTAGTCAATTCTTATTTACAAACTCATATATATATATATATAAGCAATGTCTCTGTTCTGTATATTTTTTCAGGTTGACTAATCAAAAGTGTTTGGAAATTGCGGTGGTGGAAGCAACGGCAGAGTTGTTAAATAAGGCAGTGAAACCAGTGATGGTGGGTGGGCCAAGGGTTGAGGATGGCGAAGGCTTGTGAAGCTTTCATGGAGATGGCAGATGCTTGTGGTTATGCAAAGCAATATTGGCTTCAGCAAAAGGAATGGTGGCATGAACATCCCCCCAACTTCATCTTGGACATACTGGGAGCAGCCATCACTTCTTTCTGGTGCAGAAATGTTGAATCTGCTGACTGTCCTAGCTCTGCCCTTTGTTGGTCCCATTTTCAATGATGTCTCATCTGTCTATGGGGGGAACTCAACCTCTATTAAAAAAATGGAAAAGGCAATTGTGGTGCTGCCCATCGGGTTGTGATTGGAAATGGGCCTACCATGGGTGCATTTCAATGAAGGACTTCTTCAAGCACTTAAAAAGAGGGTTGAAACGAACACAAGTGCTTTGAGAACTACAAAGAATACACGTCCCGACGGTGTTCCTCTTCAGTTTAATAACAAAGGAGGAAGTAAGAGTTATAGTGTTTATTCGACACATAGAGAAGATGTTGTCCCGTGATACCACTGTGATTCGCTGAAACTGGAGACGCTTGTTTAATGCCAGAAGCTGAAACTGCACAGGGGCTGCGGGTAAGCAAGCTATTGCGTTGCGTTGCGTATATACTAATTTTAATTAAGAGTGAGTGAATTACTTTATTATACATTACATTACAGGTATGAGTGTCAGATGCAGTATGGATCAATCGGTTGGTCAATGGTGCAACTCTTGGTTATGCACTGGCTGCTCCCAGAAGCGAGTGATTGCTTGTGTTGGTGATGGCAGCTTTCAGGTTATTCAATTCAATTCATAATATTTATTAGCTCAGTACTTTAGAGTTGAAGAATGATTAATATATAATAATTAAAACTGTGCAGATGACAGGACCAGGAAGTGTCAACAATGTTGCGGTGTGGCAGAATGGCATCATATTTCTGATTAACACATGGTGGATACTCTACAGAGGTTGAAATCCATGATGGGCCTTACAATGTCATCAAAAACTGGAACTACACTGGACTCGTCCAAACAATAGACATGGTGAAGGCAAGTGCTGGACTGCCAAGGTGAGACCAGACAATCTTATTAATTAAACATTGGAAACACAATTAGACATTAATTAGTCAATTATTAAGTACAAAACTAATAGTATTTAAGAATGTGGTGACATATTTATATATTCATAACAAGCTCCAAATTAATAGTTTAAAGTTGGAATTGAAGGTGTACTATGAGGAAGAGCTAATAAAAGCAATAGAGACAGCAATGGAAAGTAAAAGAATTGCCTCAGCTTCATTGAAGTGATTGTGCACAGAGATGATACAAGCAAAGAACTGCTTCTGCTGGGATGCGGCTTGCCGCTGCCAATGGCCGTCCACCTAATAAGGATCACTAATTCAGAAAGATTAATGCAAATTAATATATATTAATTATTATGCCTAGTTCTCAGATGTTATATGATATGATATATTGTTCCAGTTGAGTTGAACATGCAAGTGTGGGTTATAAGATGAGATGGGACGCAGGGAAATGCTATGTATAGTCACAGACTCAGACTCAAATAAATAAAGACAAGAGAACAAATGAAATAAGAAGGATATATATCCTACAAGGTTTAATTTATTGGATCTACACTACATACACAGGTGCAGTTATCAGATGATCAATATTCGATTCAATGACTGAGAGAGGGATCCGTGATTAATTGCTTTTGTGTTTCTGTTTAATTTGATCGATGTGTGGGAAGTTCCTTAATTAGCAGGAATTATATATATGCTCAAGTATTCATAACCTATCTATAGAATATGCATCAAGTAAGAAATGCATTACTATATTGGGAATCAAAATTGATATGATGAGAAAGAAAATATTAGAAATTGTCGGTATGGTGGTTTAAGATTAAGAAGGGCAGCAGATTCCAATTCCAGAGATGGTTGGTTAGAACCCAACAGGTAATGGCAAATCATGTGGGGAAAATTGTTGGAGCCTACGCGGCACAATTCCCTCCACGCACTTGGGAACACTTGTATCAAGTTTGAAATGAGGTTTTTGTGTAAACAAACAAGCATTAATTTTTAGGGTTCTGCTCACGAGTGCCCTTAGGGCACTGGTTAAGAAATAAAAAAAAAAAGAAGGTTTTTATGGAATCACATTTTTTATTGTATCTATGAGATTAAATGTCACACACTCCAATAAAAACTTTCTCTTTTTAGTTCCTTAACAAGTGCCCTAAGGGCACCGTTAACATTTCCCTTAATTTTATGAGAAATTGTTATTTATATAATATATAATAATATGAATTTAATAACGAGTAAATTAAAATGGTCCCCAAAAGATATGGGGTCGGTCATATTGGTCCCTGAAAGATAATAAATTGTAAAAACGTCCCTGAGAGATAGTAACGTCAGTCAATTAGGTCCTTCCGTTAACTCTCCTCTGTTAAATTTAACAGAACTGCAAGTAAATCCTCAAAATGGTCCCTGAAAAATATGGGACTGTCACATTGGTCCCTGAAAGATAAAATTGTAAAAACGTCCATGAGAAATAATAACATCATTTATAAACCCTCAAAATGGTCCCTGAAAGATATAGGGTCGATCACATTGGTCCCTGAAAGATAATAAATTGTAAAAATGTCCTGAGAAATAATAACATCATTTATTATGCTTTCTTTTTTCCTCGTTGATTTCGTTTCATTCCCAAATATTGTTGGTCGACCACCGAATACATGCATATGTTTCTACTATAATGTTCTACACACTCTGGTCCATGTTTGCTATTGTTGGTTTTCTCTCCCTTGGCTAATGTATCATGAACTCCAAGTCCTTTGGATCTTCTTTTCACTGGAAGCTCACGTATTGCATCCTCTTCCTTTGCGGTCTAAGATAAAAAGAAACTCCAAAACCTTTAAGGACAAAGAAAGTGCATGAGTCAAATCATCATCTTCTTGTTGAAGATGACTTTGAGAAGCCCACCATCAAATGAATCCTGAAATAATATTTTGTTGAAGGAGGGAAAAACTTTAGAAAGCATAGAGAATTAGAAGTAAAAATGATATGGCAAGAAGAGTAAAAGCAAAAGTTTCACATATGAGATGGATTCACAATTCACAACTCCCTAAATTTCTCAATCAAGAGAAAATTGACAATCTATCCAAAGCATCAAGCACGTGCCTCATTGTAGGTCTCTTATCAGGGCTGTTATGGACACAAGCCATCACAATTTTCAAAATGCAATTATCTCTTCTTCCTTATCTGTATCTTCAGCCAAGTAGGGTCTACGTCTGAGAGTGGTTTCTTCTCCTCAATGCAAAAAAAATTCATTGAACAAAGTCCATTTCTGAGTTACCCCACTTGGATAATGGGTAATCGCCCTGTGATCATTTCTAACAAATCACACCATATGAGTAAAGATCCACTTCTGTGATGGCTTCACCACTTTCAGTGCTTCTGGAGCCTGATAACCATTTACCAAAATATTAGTTGCAAACTTCAGTGGACAAGCTCTTTTGTCTCTCTTGGAGTTTCTCTACAGCCACTCAGTTGGATTGCAAGGTTGGGGTTCCCCCCAACAATATTTGCAAGGCGCCCAAGTTCAAATCATAGATGTAGGGTGTCATGCTATGTCCAACAAGTATGTTACTTGGCTTGAGACCAGTAACATATTTTTTGGGCTAAATTCATGTAGATAGACCAATCCTTTTGCAGTTCCTTTCATGATTTTCAATCGATAGGACCATGATAGCAGGGTAAATATCATTAGTCCAGCCTTCCAGAAATGGTGAGGCATGACTCACATTTGGGAATGAAATGAAATCAACAAGGAAAAGAAATCATAATAAATGATGTTATTATTTCTCATGGACGTTTTTACAATTTATTATCTTTCAGGGACCAATGTTATCGACCCCATATCTTTCAGGGACCATTTTGAGGGTTTATAATTGATATTATTTCTCAGGGACGTTTTACAATTTATTATCTTTCAGGGACCAATGTGACCAATCTCATATCTTTCAGGGACCATTTTGAGGATTTACTTGCAGTTCTGTTAACTTTAACAGAGGGAGTTAACGGAAGGACCTAATTGACTGACGATACTATCTCTCAGGGACGTTTTTACAATTTATTATCTTTCAGGAACCAATGTGACTGACCCCATATCTTTCGGGGACCATTTTGAGGGTTTACTCATTTAATAACTATATATTGTTAGTGTAAAATAATTTTACACAGTCATCCAATGGTGTGTGTGAACATCATTTAATGAGTTTAATGATAAATGAGGTGTCATATTCATTAATTGAGTGACAAAATATGATTGGATGACAGTGTAAAACTTTTTTACACTGAGAGTATATAATAATTAAACTCTAATAATACTACAAGGAGAGAAAGAGAGAAAAGAAAGAGAAAAGAGAGAAATATGGAATGTAATAAATGATGTGATAAAAAGAAATAGAAAAAAAATATGTGTTGTATGAATTTGTTATATGTTTTATATTGTATGAATTATTATCTCTAATTTTATTTGCACAAACTTTGTTTCATGTATAAATTATGTTTCCCCAGAATCCATTGGTGAGACTAAATTATAAAATATACTAAATTTATAAAGTTAATCTATTAAAAAATAGTATAAAATTAAAACAATGTTTAACAATATGAAACAATTTAAAATTTGTCACTTACTTGAGATCTTGAAGTACAACTTCTATTAATTTAAATATTTTGCCTATTTTGTGACTTTCCTTCAGATCAAACTTAGGGTGACAAAAAATAAATAAACCTATTGTGACTTATCGGAAGAGCTAAGAATTTGAGGGAATGATACAAAGTTGAAATGATTGATCAGAATGATTTCCACCTTATTTCAATAATCTTGGTGAAACTCCGAAACCTAATTTATAGTGGTTTTCTTGTAGTATTGAACTAAGTCGGTTGTCTTCAACCAAAAAATCTCTAGAATGTATGTCATACCTTCCACCCAATCCTTTGAACATCTTGATAAGATCGCATTAATTGAAGCATGTCTCCTATCACACTGAATAAAAGAATATTTTTCATAACGCTAAAGTATGCATAAGTTTGGAAATATTATAAATAAAAAATTCAATATGTCTAACTTTTTCATCAAGTAAAATCACATCAACACTATTAGTTTGATGTGACTTCTTATATTCGGAAACTGACCATGATCAATTAATACGAACTCTAAGCTTAAGATCAATGTGTATCGGTTAGATCTTTAATAAAAAATGAGTTTTCCGGTATCCATAAAAGAACATAAGAAGGAGGAAATTTTAAACTAAAGAGTATTAATGTAATATAATGAGTAAATCTGAGAATGGTAGCAAACGAAGACACAAATATACTAAGTAAGGACATTTATACAATAACCCAACAGAGTAACCACTAAAAATTATTAATTAGATTTATTAAATTGTAAGTGTTAACTTTTTTATTTAAAACCAAAAAATAGATAAACACAAATAGATTGGATATGATACCTATAGCAATCAGGGCCGTATCTAGGAATTTGGGGCCTTAGGCAAAAAATTAAGACAGGGGCGGGCTCATGTTAAACTAATAATTTTACGTTATTTTCTGACTTTTTGACCTGTAAAATTATTTATTAAGTTTTTATAATCAAGTATTCTACACATCTCATTTTCAATAAATAATATAGCTAACACATTCAATTTATCTTGTAGCATAGTTGATCTTAAATATGATTTAATCAATTTTAATTTTGAAAAGCTTCTTTCAGGTAATGTTAATAATATTCTATAAGCAATGTATGTATTGGAAAAGAACCTAATCTTTTATATAGTTCAATCTTTTAATGGTGTGTTAATTTCATTTGTTAGAATTTCTTTTAATAACTTTAATTCTGAAAACAAATCAAGACCATCAATATCAAATGATCCTCAAAACTCAAAATCTTTTCAAGATTGATACAATATTTTTCAATTCATCTTCCCCTAAAGTTTTAAATTTATTTGAATCAAATAAAAAACCAATATGTTTTCATATTCTAAAAATTGTTCAAGTCAACTCTCAATAAGAAATGACCGATCTAATATATACAAAAAATAATCATTCGAAACGAATTTTCAGTAGAATGAGCTATTTCATCACTAATTGTGTCATCAAAATGTTTTTTTTCCTATGAATCTTACGTTTTTCATTGAACTTTGGCTCTATATCCATTTCAATAACCGTAAAGTAGCCAATAGATCATAGGTTCAACAATACTACTGATACAAGGAAATTCACTGTTGAGTATTGAGTAACTTTTCATTTACAAAAACTAATAAATGAGATGTGGACTTTTAAGTAATTTAAATGATAAGAATAAAAAAGATATAAAAATGTAAAATATGGGTCTTATAAAATATTGGGCCCTATCTGAACATTATTAAGTTTTTAAAAATAATTTATATCAATAACACTACTATTAAAAAAATTGTGGGGCCTTATAAATTTGAGGGCTCTAGGCAATGGCCTTAATTGCCTTATTAAATTCGACTCTGATAGCAATAACTGTTACTTACATTTTAATATCATAACGGAAGTGAAACTAAACAATCATGGGTATTGTAAGAGATAAAAAAGGATACAAACGGGTAGGTTATGTATGCAAGTATTAATGTGAAATACATAGTAACTAATCATAACTCAGATTTGCAGTGTACTACGACTAGGATATACATTAAATTAATAACGATTATATATTAATATGATTATGAGACGGCTACGTTATAAATTAAAATAATGATGATGATAATTTACATTATAAAAAAACTAATGATCAGTACAAAAAGTAACTAATGTTTATCTTGTTATTTTTTCCTGTATCTATATTGTATTGAAAAATAATGATCATACAAAAAATATAGCACGACCAATATAATACAAAATAACCTATTAAGCTAACTATTTACATTCCCGAAACTAATTCTTGTCAGCACATCTTTGTCCAGTTTGCCTGTTCAGCTCATATGCCATCCTGTAATAGGTTTTAAAGATCAATGCAACAACAGATCATCTCCACCAGCAGACTCACAAGCTAACATCCCTAATGCGAAACACATCGTGCACATTAAATTAATAATGATTATATATTAATTATTGAGAGACAGCTAATTAATTATAAATTAAATAATGATGATTATAATTTACATTATAAAAAATTAAATTAACAGTTGATATTGTGATGGAGTTATTAGTGAAATTAGATTATATATATATATATAAAAGAAAAAATTAACCACATGAATTTTATGTGTTTCACTTTTATTATGTGTTTCTTACAATAATGTTAGGTTAATATTATTCTAATAATGTAATTAATTAAACGTAATGTATATTGAATAATTACAATAATTATAATAATGTTAGGTTAAATTAATTATTAATCCTTATATTTTGTTAAAACACTTTAGTTATACTTAAAAAAAAACCAATTAACTTTATATCAACTCTCTTTGTATATTAATATTAAAATATATTGTTTTTAAGTTAAACTTTTTTAATATTGAAATTGCTAAAGGCTTTAATATTGATATTTTTTAAAATAAAGATATCTCTATAAATAAATAATATTTTACATTACTAAAACATTTTTTATTTACTAGAATAATAAAATTAGGTTAAATTAATATTAATCCTTATATTTTGTTAAAAAATTTAATTATACTATATTAGGTTAAATTTCAAAGCAAGATTTTAATTTTATTATTGACAAAGTAAATTCTAGCTTGCTTCTTGGAAAGGTAAACTTCTAAATAAGGCGGGGAGGTTGACTTTAGTATCTTCTGTCTTGAATTCTATTCCAACTATTCAATGCAAATAAATTGGTTTCCTGGAGTGTTTGTGACTTGCAGGATAAATCTGCTAGGCATTTTATTTGGTGTGGTGCTAAAAAGTCAGGTGTTCATTTAGCTAATTGGAAGCTTGTTACTACTCCTAGGAAATTTGGATGGCTAGGGATTAGAAAAGCTAGACTTCAAAATATTTCTATGTTAGGGAAATTAGCATGGGATGTTTTAAAGGGTTCTCCTAAGATGTGAGTTAATTTTTGTGCAATAATAAGTATGGTAAGGGTCTGTAGGGTTTAATAAGAATAAAGGGGCTTCTTTCATTTAGAGGTCTATTCAGAAAGCAGCAAATCATCTTATGAAGGCTTCACAGCTAGCTAGAATTGGTGATGGTTCTTCAAATTTTTTTATTTTATGCATGGCTGCCATCAGGGCCTTTGTGTGACAAGATTGATTTTATCAACAGTCATGACTTGGAATTGAGGGTCAGGGATTTATGGAGTGGAGTGGAGTGGAGTGGAATGTGAATATTTTTATGGTCTCATTTATCTACAACATGTATTAATGAAGTTCAACCTTTTATTTCTGATGGGGTCAGGGACAATAATATGGAGTAGTTCTGTTTCTGGTATTTACGCTGCTAAGGGTGGTGATGACTGGTTATTAAATAAGGAGGGTAATTTTCAAGCTGACAGATCTTGGGCCTAGGTGTGGAAAATCAAGGGAGCTGAAAATGTTAGACTGTTTGTGGTTAGTTGCTAAAGAATTGTTGCCAAAAAGGAATTATTGCACAGAAGACATATTACAACCTCAGATCTGTGTGTTGGTTGCCAACAGAGTAGTGAAAGTGTCCTGCACTGTTTGAGAGCCTGTCCAGTTGTCGTTCTCTATGGAATGCATTGGGATTTACTGGTTTGGATGAATTCAATAGTTTAAGCAATAGCTATGATTGGTTATATTGATGTTGTCACGACCTGGGAGCCCTTTTCTTAGCTAGAATATGGCAACTATGGCTGGCAAGAAATCTGAATTTTTTTTAAGGAAGAGAGACTGCTTTATATCAGTTACTGGCTAAGAATAAGTTTAGCTGCTATTTTTGATAATTTGTATCAGCATGATAGTCAAACAAAGAAGAATCAGATTGTCTTGTAAATTGGAAACCTCCAGCAGAAGAATTTATTGCTGTAAATGTCGATGGAAGTTCTTTTGGAAACCCAGGTCCTGCTGGGTTTGGGGCATACTGTGTGATCAATATGGCAGGTGGATAAATGGGTTTCAACCCTATTTTTACCCTTTTTGTTAATAACTAAATATGATTTTTTTACACAAGAATAAAAATAAAAAAAATATTTTAGTAACCAGGTCTTTAAAAAAGGGAAGAAGTGTGAAGATAAAAGTGAGTTATACAACCCAACCTGATGTTGTATAGGCCCAAAAGGATTAGCCCATATATACTCGATTTTGAGTGGCTTATGATTCAATGTCCATAGTAAAAATGGTAAGATTTCCTTCATATTTTAATTAAAAAAAATAATCTTACTGATTTTATCTAATTTTCATCACAAGATACCAAGGATCTGAAAGAATATCTCTATGTAAATCTGAAATTTAATCAGATCACTGATTGGAGGAAATAATCAAGATATTTGATTTGAATGGATTATGCAAAGGAGGAGATTGAGGGAATGATTGGGCTACAGGCTCACTATAAAAAGGGGGGACGGTAACAAGAAAAAGGACAGCGGCAAAAAAGACAAAGAAAAGAAAAAGGCAGGAAGGAGCAAGCTCAAAGTCAGAAAGCGGAGCATCCAAAATTTCAACGGAAGCATACCGGTAGAGGACGAAGGATACCCCGCGCTTAATAGTCCGCTGCTCAGGTTCATACAGTTCTAAATTGTTATTCCCTTTGAGGTTATGCAATAGGCTATTTATGAATTTGCAGAAAATATGATATAGACCGTTGATAGGGAATGATAGTTTTAAAAGCTTGAAAATATGTAATGGGCAACGTTTTTTTTTTTCTCCAGCCTTGTATTTACTGGTCAATGAGTGACTATATCTATTAGACTCCTTCATAGTTGTACGACACTAGTTCATTTGAATTTTCCCGTCATCATCATGATATTTGTTTGCTAGTCTATTTTGAATTATTTTTTTTAGTCAATAAATTCCAAATCCTGTTATCATTGTCTAATTGGTTTACATGTAAAAAAAATTTTAAAAGGTTTTTTTTTCTTCATTGCTTTGATAAATGTGAATATTTTCATGTCAGTAGCTTTTGAATGGTTGTTTTCCTTTTTAAATTTACATGTCTTTTATATAAAAAATTAAATAAAACAATTTTTTTATAAGGAAGCAGTGATTTGAAACGGCAGGGACAAGCGAATTGTATTTTTTTTGTAAATATTAATGTAACTTTGAGTTTTTTTAGAAATGAAAAAATATAGTTTTATTTTTTACAACAAATTTTTAGTATTTTAATTTATGAAAATACTATTAGTGATTGGTCACGTATCCGTTTGAGAAAAAGAAAAAGTAGTAAAAAAATTAAAATATCTTTGTTAAGCCTAATTGCTAATGACTTGCAATTTTGAATTCTCGTTGCCGAATAAATTTAACCCATTTTTTTTCTATTATTAGCGTAATAGTTTTAAAAGGTTATAAAAAGGATGTAAATAAATATTCAATTTGCATAATTAAATTTAGGGTAACCGTTGTAAAATGGGCGTGTAGGGGGTGTTGTGAGGTTTAGTCTCCACCCTAATTGATTCCCGAATCCAAATTAATTTTCAAAGATTACACTTTTAGGGTTTCCAATGTTCCCTAATTTAACAAAAATTGGTGGCGACTCCTATTTTTAAACTCATTATTTTTGGTCGTTACAATGGTTGTATTGGTTTTTTAGAGATTTTAAAGGTTGAATTGTCTGGAATTCTAGCTGGTCTGAGATTAACATTGGATGATGGCTATAGGAATGTTGAGTGTTGGTTGGATTCTACACTAGCTATTGATCTCATTAGAGGGCCATTAGCCTTAGATCACAAGTAATGCAAACATTATTAATGAAATGTAGAAGATGCAGCGGCTGAATTGGAGATTGAAGATTGATCATATCCATCGTGAAGGAAATCAATGTGCTGATGTTTTAGCCAAGATTGGTGTGGCATCCTCCACCCCTTTTACTATGGTGTTGGATTGTCCCCATAGGATAACTCACTTAGTAGATGTTGATGCTAGGGGAGTTTGTTTCCCTAGAGGTAGTGTTTAGTTTCTAACCTTTTTTTTTTCTTTCTTCTCTGTCTTTTTTCTCATATGTAACAAAAAAAAATACTAAAAACAAAAAAAAAAACTAACTTATATCAACTCTCTATATATTAATATTAAAAATAAATTGTTTTTAAGTGAAACATTTTTTAATATTGAAATTGCTAAATCCTTTAATATTAATATTTTTTAAAATAAACATATCTCTAAATAAATAATCTTTTATATTACTAATAATATTTTTTAAATTTATATGTTTTTAAATATTTACATATGTTTTAAATTACTATTATAGTTATATTTATCCTTATACTTGTTAAAACATTATAGCTATACTTAAAACAAAAACAATTAGCTAAATGCCATTTGAAAATATATTTTTAAAAAAATTAAACCTTTTTTAATATTTAAATTGCTAAAATGGCACTTAATTGATATTGTTAAATAAATATATGTCATTAAATAAACAATTTTTAATATTAAAGATAAATTGTTTTTAATTTAAACCTTTTTTAATGTTAAAATTGGAAAAATGGCCTTTAATATTGATATTTGTTAATTTCTTATTTTTAATTTCTTAATTTCAAATAGCCTTTAAAAATACTTATATTAGACCTTATTAATATCACTTTTTAATATTTGTTAATATTCTTAATTTCTTAATTTTTTACCTACGCTATATGGAAGTAATATTTTAGTCTAATTATATTATTACTTTGTTAATTTCTGAATGTAAGGATAAATAAATAATTTAAAATTTTTTTCATATTTAAGAAGACACTTTCTATTTTAGTAGTTTTCTTTAAAAAAATTTATAATTATGTCCTAACTTTAGATTTCAAATGCTTCTTTGACTACTTTATATATATATAAATATAAAGATAAAGATAAAGATAAAGACACTAACTCTATTTTTATTTAATTATCCATTTGGACAAAAAACACACTTCTGAAGAAATGCATTATTACTCTTGTTTTCATGTAAATAAATTTTAAACTTTCTATTTTACCCTTTATCTCTCCTAGTATTACTGGGTCCCATTAATTTTTTATGGTGGGTTATTTATTAACACAAGGTAAAAGAGAGAAAGAAGTATTTATTATTGCATTGAATTTGTAAATAGACAATTAAACAGAACAAATTTTCTATCAAATGGACAGTTAAATAAAAACGAAGGTAGTATATGATTTTTGAATTCTCCATTTTTTTTCAATTTCCATATGAGTAAATTAGCACTTTCGTCCTAATTTTTTTGTATCTTACAGTTTTGTCCCTGATTTTTCCAAAATAACACTTTAGTCCCTGCAACATGCACTTTAGTCCTTAACTTTATTAAAAAATATGCAATTTATTCCCTGACTTTATTAAAAAATATGAACTTTAGGGACGAGATTTAAACTTAAAATAATTAAATATTAGTTTTTCTGTGTATAAGAAATGTAATGAGATTTAAACTTAAAATCACATGTTAAATTACCCAGATCTATTGGGGTGACGCTAGTGGGTTGATAATTAAAATTAGTTGCGTATAACATAAACGAGACAAGTATAAAAAAAATTAAAATAAACTAGATAAGTAGTACTTTAGAGTTGTTGGATAACATATATACAACTCACTAGGTCGGCGCAGTGGTTGGATTTGGGTAATTTAATATGAAATTTTAGGTTTAAACCTCATTCCTTTCTTGTACACAAAAAAAAAAAACACAAAATGAAATCTGTAGCTAATTCCTATCTATTTCGTAGCTAAACTTACTGTCGAGGAAACCCGCTTAAAGGAATCCTTACACATATAAGTAGCAAATTATGAAAAGAATAATGATAAGTTTACGGTGGTGACTAGCATGAAGCATCACGCGGGTAGTCTACCACTAAGGCAGTGTAATATACCGTTAGATAAAATAAATTATTCAACAGTTAAGATTGTTACTGGTTACCTGAACACTTCAAAGTTGAATTATTATGAAATTGCCATATGTTAATGAATCAATTACAAAAGTTTCCAGGAAATCTTATCGGTCCTCCTCTCTCTCCTCCACACCAACCACCTCCCTCCTCCACGCGCTGTTTCGCCAAGCAAGAGCTCGCCGATGGGGCCCTCTTATACTACATCAATTCCCACCTCCGCTCCGCCTTCGCCGTTTTCCGGCATCAAAATTTTTGGAATATCAACAAAATCAACAAAACCCCATGCTTTTAGTTGCATCGATCCTTTCTATTTTAAGTCCATGAAAGATTTTTGGAAAAAAATTAGAAACCCCAAATCAACAAAATCCATGTTTTTAGCTGCATCTCTCTCTGAAATATCACTCTCAAAGTCACATGGGACTTGTTGTCCAATTCAACTCTGCTTTGTTGTCCCATTAAAGCACCAAATTTTAACATGTTTTTTACTTAGCTTTTTAGTATAAATTGCAAATTTCAAGATTTACGATTAAACAAAAGATTTGAGTTTCCCAATCCTCGAAAGCCATATAGTTCGACCTTGAGCGGCGTCGGACAGAGCCACGAATCAGACTCGCAAAATGCAAATCAAGCTCTCCCCTGTATCTCGAGATGCAGATCCCATTCTCTCTCACACCTCTCTGTGGAGCTCTCACCTAGCCCTCTTGCAGAACCATAAACTGTGTGCTGCTGTCTTCCTCGGCCACCCAGATCTATCTATTCCAAGCTACGGTGATGAAAGAACAAAGATAAATAGAAAATACAGTTAAGATCATTTGGTACTGTTATTAAATTTGGGATTTTGTATTTGTTTTTATTCACTTTGGGTCATTTTAATTTTTAAAAAGATAGGGCCAAATTATGAATTCAATGCTTGATACATAACCGGTAAACCTAACCTGTAATAGGGAGTAACTTTAGTTGACTTACGCGTGAACCACCCACCTAAGTTTACACATTTTCTTCAATTCTGATCATATCTTTTAACTCTTTTTCCATTCTATTTTTTTCTCCCCAACGACTGATGGGTATTGGCCGCGATTAGCATGAAGCACCGACTGTGTTGTCTAAAGTTAAGGCAATGACTTTATCAGTTGGATTTAATAGTAAAATAATGAGCGGTCTGGATTAAAGACCGATAACTTGTTCAAACTTTGATTTTAAGCTTTACAACTTAGTCCCTTAAATTTGTAAGTTTTAATATTTGGCCTGTAATTAGTTTCTATTTCTTTATCTCAGGCAGGCATCGTGCAAGGATGACGGTTAGTGTGCGGCCGTCTAGAATTGATGTGGTTGGCGGTCATGGTTTCTGGGTGAAAGAGGGGAGGGGGAGCACGCGGCAGCCATGCAATTCGCTGGAGAAAGAAAGGAAAGGCCACCTCGGCCTTGTGGCAGGTCCCTATTGCACGGTTTACGATTAGCTAGAGAGGAAGAAGGTGGGTGGTGCTGCAGTGGTAACCACAAACTATGCGTTCCTGTTTTGCCCCTCGCTTTATTTATTTCCTAATCTTTACCACCGCAAAGAAACCCTTAATCGGGGCTAAACACTTTAGGTCATTCTGCACTTGACAGATAAACGAAAACCAAATTTCATCATCAGCAAGTCCAGTTCTATCCGGAATCTTCTAATACGGTCGGTTTTCCCGACGTTTTCATCATCGGCTTCCATTTCGCTTACGACATCTCCATCTCCGGCGAGTCTTGCAACGTCGGTGACTCCTGCTTCTCTTTTCCGGAGACTATCAGCCTCGTCATCGTCGGCACCGTTTCCCCTCGTCGTTGAGGAATTGGAATTCTGAAAATTTAAAATATGACAATACCTTCTTCTGGATTCGAACGCAACAACCCTTTCTTCCCACCGCAAAGGATTCGATTTACCTCTCACCAAAAACAACGTCACACAATCTCACTGAACGATTACTGCAGTTGTGCCCTTTCGATTTGTCAGACAACACCCCAAACTACTCATCAAAATTGCCCCTTCAGATCCTTCCTCCGCACTAAAAAATTTACAGTGAAGGACTAATGGTGACATGAACTGCAACCTCAGAATATAGGGTTTATAATGATTCACTAACTCTGAATGTCTAAATGACTAATTGTTTCATTCACACAACACATCAGACAATTTGGGGTGCCATGTGAAATTTTAAAAGATTTGAGCATAAAATGCAATTTTTATATTATATATCCTTCCAGGTTAATAGACTGACTATCACGGGTAAAACTCATTGCCTTAACAATGAAACACCTAGACAGGAGCTCCACCCTAGTCATCACCTGAGTATCAATCAATACTATTACATTGGGAAAATGTTAGTGGGTACTGTTCACTCACATTTTTTGTTTGTTTCTTTTTTTATTAAGTTGGAGAAGTTGTGAATGGTAATGTTCAATTCACCATTTTTTTGTTTTTTTTTATTTGTTTGTTTCACAGTTTGATATTTTTTATATATTATTATTATAAAATATTTTGTCTTATTATTCTTTATATTATTTTGTTTCATTATAAAAGTTATATTTTATAAACCATGAGTATCTTTTACGTAAAGTTTTTTTTCTTTTTGTTTTGTTTGTTTACACAATTTGATATTATTATTATATTAAAATATTTTCTCTCATTATTCGTTCATATTATTTTGTTTATTATAAAATGATTTTATAAACATGAATATCCTTCACGTGAAGATTTTTTTTTTGTTTGATCCTTTTCGCAATGTGATTTGTTATTATTATTATATTAAAATATTTTCTCTCATTTGTTCATATTATTTTGTTTCATTATAAAAGTGATATTTTATAAACCATGAGTTCTTTATTCGTTCATATTATTTTGTTTCATTATAAAAATGATATTTATAAACCATGAGTATCCTTCACGTGAAGATTTTTTTTCTTTTTGTTTGATTCTTTTCGCAATTTGATTTGTTATTATTATTATTATATTAAAATATTTTCTCTCATTATTTGTTCATATTATTTTGTTTTTATAAAAAAGTGATATTTTATAAACCATGAGTATCCTTCACGTGAAGTTTTTTTTTGTTTTGTTTGTTTTCACATTTGATTTATTATATATTATTATATTAGAATTTCTCTCATTATTCGTTCATATTATTTTGTTTCATTATAAAAGTGATATTTTATAAGCCATGAGTATCCTTCACGTGAAGATTTTTTTTCTTTTTGTTTTGATTGTTTTCATAATTTGATTTATTATTGTTGTTATATTAAATATTTTGTCTCATTATCGTTCATGTTATTTTGTTTCATTATAAAAGTGATATTTTATAAATCATGAGTATTCTTTACCTGAAGCAGTTTTGATCATACATTTTTTTTTCTTTTTCTTTCATACTTTAATTTTTTTTATTATCATAAAAATAACTTTTGTCATTATTTATTTTGTTTATCTGTTTCATTATATAAAATTCACATTAAGGAATACAATAAATGTGTTGATTTACATTACTTTTAACATGATATTCAATATATCATTTATCTTCTATTTTTTCATTAATGTTTTCATTTATTATCTGACTCATCTATTCTATTTATCTATTTAATCTATATAAGATTCCTATTTATCTCACTTTAATTTTCTTTTTGTATTATATTAATATATTTTAACACTATCCTTTTTTACAATTCAAATTCAAATCCTGTTTGATTCTATTTTTTTTATTCTAATTTTAATCTCTATTTCTTAATTTAGATTTAAAATATTATTCTTATTATTTAAGTCGTGAATTTTTAAAGTAATTTTGAAAAGTATAGATTAATAATTCAAATTCAAATCTTTCTTTAAATTGGATGATATTTGGATGATATACTGAATTCTGTTTTTTAATGATAATTTTTAGCATTAATCCTTATTTTACAAGAGTTTATATATATACACTGTCAGTGTAAAGAAATTTTACACAAACATCCAATGACGTGTTGCACTCATTTATCTATACTATTACATAGTAGAAGTTATTTAATCACTATTCATTTAAGTTGGATTTTTTTTATCACCATTTGGGCCATTGTGTTTGCATTATGGGCCCAAACCTATAATATCATATAGGAGTAGGTTTTTATTTACTATTCATGGGGGTTATTTTTTTATTGGGTAAAAGCCAATTGTGAGTCATTGACTTTTTTAATATTGGCTTTTTTATCGGGTTGTACATTACATTGGACACATTCATATACGTTGTTGGTAATGACTTTATGAATTACATGTACCCATCACGAGACAGTTTTATTAACATGTACGTACCTTTTTTCATTTTTTCAAAATTTTTTATTCTTTTTTCTAAATTTATTTTTTATAAACCAAATTTATTCTTCACGGAGGCAGTCTTGCTCCTATTGTTTCTTTTTTTTTTGTTTCTTTTCACAATTTCATTTTTATTATATTATATTAAAATATTTTTCTCTTAATTCGTTCATATTATTTTGTTTCATTCATATTATTTTATTTTATTATAAAGTGATATTTTATAAACCATGAGTATCCTTCGCGTGAAGCAGTTTGATCCTACTTTTTTTTTTCTTTTTTTTCATACTTTAACTTCTTTTTTATTATATTAAAATAATTTCTCTCATTAATTATTCTTATTTATCTGCTTCATTATATAAAACCTTTTTTCATTTTTTTAAAATTTTTTATTCTCTTTTTTATAAAGTTATTTTTTATAGACCACATTTATCCTTTACGGGAGACAGTTGCTCCTATTTTTTTATTTGTTTCTTTTCATAATTTCTTTTTTTATTATTAATTAAAATATTTTCTCTTATTATTCGTTCATATTATTTCGTTTCATTATAAAAGTGATATTTTATAAATCATGAGTATCCTTCACATGAAGCAACTTTTGATCCTATATTTTTTTTTTCTTTTTTCATACTTTTCTTTTTATTATTATATTAAAATAATTTCTCTCATTATTTATTCATATTATTTGTTTCATTATTTAAAACTTTTTTTCATATTTTCAAAAAATTTTTTGTTTTTTTTATAATTTTATTTTTATAAACCACATTTATTTTCATGGGAGGCAGTCTTGCTCATATTGTTTTTTTTTTGTTTTTGTTTCTTTTCACAATTATTATTATTATTGTATTAATACATTTTCTCTTATCATTCGTTCATATTATTTTGTTTCATATAAAAGTGATATTTATAAACCATGGGTATCCTTCACGTGAAGCAATTTTGATCCTACATTTTTTTCTTTTTTTATACTTTAATTATTTTGTTTCATTATAAAGTGATATTTATAAACCATGAGTATCCTTCACGTGAAGCAGTTTTGATCCTACATTTTTTTTTTTCTTTTTTTTATAATTTAATTTTCTTTATTATTATATTAAAATAATTTCTCTCATTATTATTCCTATTTACCTGTTTCATTATATAAAAACCCACATGAAGGAATACAATAAATGTTTGATTTACATATTTTTTTAACATGATATTTCTTTTTTTATGCTTTTTACATGATATTTCAATATCTCATTTATCTTTCTATTTTATTCATTAATTTTTTCGTTATATTATCTCACCCATCTATTCTATTTATATATTTATCTATAGTTAAAATTTTATTTATGTACTTTTAATTTTCTATTCTTTTGTTATTATATTAATATATTTTCTCATTATTTGTCCCATTAATCTATTCATTACAAATGTGATTTTTTTAATAAATCACGGGTATCGTTCACGGGAGACATTCCTCTGCTCATACTATTTTTTTTTCTTTTTTATCACACTTTAATTTTTTGTTATTATATTAAAATAGGTTTCTCTCATTATTCATTCATATATATTCTCATTTCAGTAAAGTGATTTTTTTATAAACCACAGGAAGTAGTTCAGCTCCTGTGTTTTTTTCTTTTTTAATCACATTTTAATTTTGAGTTTTTTATAATTATTATATCGAAACAGGTTTTCTCACTATTCATTTATGTTTATCTATTCCATTATATAAAAACTCACATAAAGAAATACGATATGAGTTTATTTACATCAATTTTAATATATTTTTTTTCAATATATTATTTATCTCTATTTTATTCATTAATGTTTTACTTATTATCTCTCTTATTTATTCTATCTTTCAATTTACTTCCATTCACTCTATATTGAAACTATTCCCACAGTACACGTGTTATTTTTTTCATCTGCGTTTTCTCAGTTTTTTATTCTCTTTTCTGTAAAGTGATATTTTTATGAACCACATTTATCCTGCACGCCATACAGTTTGCTCATATTTTTTTCCTTTTCTTTTTGTTTTTTCACAAATTAATTTTTTCTTGTTATTATATTAAAACATTTCCTCTCATTATTCATTCATATTAATTGTTTCATTATAAAGTGATATTTGATAAACCATGAGTAACCAACCATCCTCCATGTGAAACAGTTTTTCTTCTACATTTTTTCCTTTTTTATCACACTTTATTTTTCTTTATTATTATTATCTTAAAATAATTTCTCTCATTATTTATTCTTATTTATTTGTTTGTTACATGAAAACTCACATTAAGCAATACAATAAATGTATTGATTTACATTAAATTTAACATGATATTAAATATATCATTTATGTCTTTATTTTATTCATTAATATTTTAATTTATTATCTTACTTATCCATTCTATTTATCTATTTATTCTATATTAAAATTGCTCATCCATAACACGTGTCATGTTTTCTCACTTGCATTTCTTTAATTTTTTTTATTAGCAATACAGTAAAGTGATTTTTTTTTACGAACCATACAAC
The DNA here is from genome assembly GCA_026901365.1 of Sesbania bispinosa. NCBI lineage: Eukaryota > Viridiplantae > Streptophyta > Magnoliopsida > Fabales > Fabaceae > Sesbania > Sesbania bispinosa. The sequence goes on along the minus strand of QLOH01000031.1, from coordinate 1,693,857 downwards.
TATCTTCCATGTGAGGCAATCATTTTCCAGTCATTTTCTTCTATTTTTCTTTTTATTTTTATCACATTTTCATTTTCATTTTTTATTATATTAAAATAATCATCTCTCTATTTTATTCATTAATGTTTTCACTTATTATCTCTCTTATTTATTCTATCTACTCTATATTAAATTTTTTTCGCTCAGTACATATGTCACATTTAATTTTCTCACATTCATTATTCATATTTTTTAGATTTTTTTATTCTCACTTCAATAAAGTGATTTTTATGACACCAAGTACTCTCCACATGAGGCAATCATGTTCCTTCAATGAAGATCCATATAATGGTGAGACTAACTCTTCCAACAACGGTTTTGTCCATACACTTTATATAGATTTTAGGTGACTAAGATGAGAGATCTCAAATACCAATATAATTTAAATTTATAATTACTTTATGATGTCTTGATTATAATTTTATGGACAAAAATTTAAATTAGAATTATAAATTTTATAATTATTTTTATTTTTTTACTTGAATAAAATTATTATATTGTATTTTGATTTATTATATATTTAATATAGTACGTTTAAAAAGTTAAGTAAAATTTTTAATTATAGGTTTAAAGTTTTTTTAATAAACTATAAATCACCCTCCTTAGGAGTTAGTCCTGCTCCGATCATGAATATCAATATTGTTGTGGGGTTAGCTCTCCCAATAATGGTTTTTTTCCATACACTTTTGCATAATTTTAAAATGATTGTATTGTGAGATCTCAAATGTGAATTTATTTTAAATTTATTATATTAATAATGTATTTGTTATTATTTTCTATAAACATGATAACAATATGATATTCACATTCTACTAATTGATGTATATGACTATATCATAAATTAATTTTATTATAAAAATTTAGTAATATATGTAAAAATGAGCATAACCCAGAACTCAATGTTAGGCACTATGAATCTACGATTACAGTGTTTTAAAATTATAAGGATATAAAATAAAAGACTCTAAAAGTCAGGGACAAAGTCTAAAGTTGACCGAAAAACATGAACGAAAAATATAATTTATCTAATATTAAAAAACATAATATTTTTTAAGATATAAATATATTTAATTTTAATTTGTTTTCTTACAATTTCATTATTTATAAAAATAATTACTGTAATATTTAAATCATATATGAAAATTAAAAAATCGTGTTACCCGTGCAATAAAAGTTAATAGATCTATTTGTTAATATTTGTAGATCGTGTAACACCATTCATTTTTTTTCTTTATTTTATAAGATTTTATGATTTTTTTTTCAATATTTCTTTTTTCTAATGACATATTTTTATTTTGTAATTAATAAATGTCGCACGGGCTTTAATTTGAAATGAATGAGTTGGATTTAGTGTCAAACCTTTACAATTATGGTCACAATTAAAGATCATTTATATATATATATATATATCAAGTAAGAAACATGTTAGATGATAAATTAATAAAAAGATTACTTCCCAATTATTTTTATCAATTTATTTGTTATTGAAATGTATTCTTTTATTCCTTTAGATACCGTATTAAACTCTAAGTACTCTAAATGGATGAATATATCATTTCTATATTAAAACAATTTTAAAATGTGATAGGTGAACTGATATTGAAACGCAAGAGGCTTTACTGATATTGAAATGCAAGAGGCTTTAGTGATATAGTCTACAGGTAATACAATTGGAGATATAGTTTCCTTTGTTTATCCTAATTTGCTATCAAATTTTGAAAACATAGAATTGTTTCAAGATAAAATAATTCTTGCTCCTACATTGGATGTTGTTTACTCCATCAATGAATATGTCATGACATTATTTCTAGGAGAAGAAATGATGTACTTGAGTTTTGATATTATATGGAGGGTGGATGAGGAAGTCGATATTGAATCTGTTAACAGCTGAATTCTTAAATGATATTGGGGTACTCCATGATCATAAGTTGATATTAAAGATTGAAGTGATTATTATGTTAATGACGAATCTTGATATCTTTGCAATGGAACTAAATATTAATAGTTGATTAGTTAGGTTCTAATGTCATTGGAGAAACCGTTACTACGGGAACACATTTGAGAACAAAGGTATTCATTCATCGAATGAATTTAATTTCATCTGAAAATCTCACCCCATTAAAGTTTCAACAAAGACAGTTTCCATTAATTTTTCTTTGCTTTGCTATGACCATTAATAAAAGTCAAGGCCAGACATTGTCACATGTTGGTGTGTATTTACCAAGGCCTATTTTATCTCATGGTCAATTACATGTTGTTGTATCTAGGGTTAAGTCTCAACAAAGACTTAGAATTCTTATATGTGATGACAACTTTAAGTGTTGTAATGTTACAAAATATATTGTTTACAAGAAAATGTTTCAAAAAATTTAAATGAAGCAATATTGCTAATAATGTTCATTTGTAATTATTAGATGTGACTATTTCATATTTCCTGTTCTGGTATGAAACACGGACCTGGGTCTGAGTCAGCAGGTTAGAGTCGGGTCTGGGTCCGAGTTGACGGTGCGAGGTCCGATTTGAACCCGGGGGGTGTACCTGCAAAGGAACTCCGACGCCCAAGTCAGAAAAGGGTAATAACAGTCAAAGTGATTGACAGGGTAAGATTGCGTGTACCTGATGATCTGTCAGTTACCCGTATATATAGGGGTTTTCCCTGTATAAATATGGTAAGTGGGCCTTTGTATAAAAGGAGTAAATATGCAGGTATAATCATATAATCATAGATACGATATTTAATATATTGTGAAAGATCACAAATATAATTGCAGATATGGTTATATTAGATATGACAATAATACAGTACGTGGGCCATATTGGCTATTGGGCCTTGGACCGTAACATTTCCAAATCTATTTTACTTTGTTAGTTTGTTATATTCTTAATCTACTAACAAGTATCAAATTAAATATTAAAAATTAATTAATCTTATGATTTAATGTTTACATATATTAAATAAGTTAAATATATTATTAAAATTTAAATTTAAATATTTATTTGAATAATAAATTCGTGCATCTCACAGGTTGAATACTCCTGTAGTATACATCAAAATAGTGAGTACATCCATCCATCTTTATCCTTTGAAAGTCCAGATTACTTGAATTTATTTTCTGCCTGATGAAACCAAAACCATCCATCCATCCATTTGTGGGGTGGAGGAAAAGTACAACCTAAAGAGACAAACTGACATTACTCTGCGCGTGTTCACAGTTGAAACTAAAAACATACCAAATTTACTTTGATATAACGAACCATCCCATAAACAATGCACTCTAATCATTTCATGTGCTTCTTTTTCAGAAAGACTTGTTTTTGAGTATTTATTAAATTCGAGGTGTTACCCAGTTCCGAGAACTTCATAAATTTTTTCACAAAATTACAACATTATTTCTTATATTCTGTAGTTAGTTTCCAACTTCTACTTCTTCCCAGATATGTAAGTAACTTCTGCTGTAAAATTATTACAATATACCAAACCGTTATTTGTGGAGATTGGTATAAGCTGATCAATGGTTGTTAAAACGCCAACTGTCAATGTTGGTACAAGTAGGACGAAACACATAGCCACAAGTTATGGTCATTTTGCCTCCCATCCCATCATCCACCGCCACATGTTTTTTCTTACACTTTTTTTAATAATTTATTCTTGTTTATAGGAAAAGAGATTTTTTTTTTTTCTTTTTTTCACCCTTTTGTCCTGCTAAGTAGGAGGTTTCATTGGTAATCAAGTGGCAATATAGTAAACCCCAAATGTTATCATGGAAGTGCGTTTTGCGTCGTCAAAGAATGTTTTGGATGTAACAAATTCAATAGGAACTAAACGAATAAGAAAAACTTTTTCTTATTCGTTTAGTTTGTATTGAAAAGGAAGAGACATGTATGGTCAGGTATAAAGAAACTGAAACTGGTGAAACTGGCTGTCTTTGGACATTGACTCTCAGAGGAAGGGTACCTACCAAACATCCAAAGCTGGAATGAACAGAAACTCAAATGATCATTCCATTCACAATTAAACTCTGAGTATGCCCATTTCAGCACAGCCTGTAAGAGGTCCTTCATTTTTTTCTGAAGAAGAAACCGACAATTTTAAGATAACTCATAAATCCAACCATCCCATGTGGGTTCCCCCTCCTTTCACTGAACTCTCTCACTCTGCTCTTTCTTTTCTTTTGTGACTCTGAGTTAAAGCTACTTACTTTCCTAAGAAAAATCTAGAGTAGTGTACTGTATTCTGTGAATCTGGTTTCTCCAGCATGTGGGAATCAGAGAGTGAGTCAGCTGCAGGACACAAATATGGGGATGGAATTCTCACTTCAAGCAAGCATGGTGTCAAGACAGAAGGATTTGTGCAAAGGGGCCACTCTTGGTATGTTAAATGCAGAATTAGTACCATGTTACAGTAACAGCCACTAATCTCCTGTGCTAATTCTAGTGAATCTAAATTTTAGGACATGTGGCAGAAAATAAGATTGAAACTTTCTGATAATATCTTCTTGTACTATTAAATTATCCATTTCATATCTTGAACAATCTTGATAAGGTGCTTAAAAATCTAGTCCCTTTTCATGCAGGTATGTTGCAACTGATATTCCAAGTGACCTTCTTGTTCAAATTGGAGAAGCTAATTTCCACTTACACAAGGTAGCTAGCTATCTATTTTTTTGTTTCCGAAAGTTTGAAATTTTGTACTACTCTGTGGCTTTTACACTAGGTGCTGCTCATTTGTATAATGTTGAATTTTGTGTCTTTTTCTTTCCCTTTGTTGTGAAAGTATCCCCTGATGTCTCGAAGTGGAAAGCTGAATAGAACCATATATGAATCAAGCGACCCAGACTTGAATAAGATAATTATGGATGATATCCCTGGTGGGCCTGAGGCTTTTGAACTTGCAGCCAAGTTCTGCTATGGAATTGCTGTTGATTTAACAGCAGGCAACATTTCTGGCCTAAGATGTGCTTCAGAGTATCTTGAAATGACAGAGGACTTAGAGGAAGGGAATCTTATATTCAAGACAGAAGCATTCCTTAGCTATGTTGTTTTGTCTTCATGGAGAGACTCCATAGTAGTGTTGAAAAGCTGTGAGAAGCTCTCACCATGGGCAGAGAACCTTCAAATTGTTCGCAGATGTAGTGAGTCCATAGCTTGGAAAGCTTGTGCTAATCCAAAAGGGATAAAGTGGTCCTATACTGGAAGAACAGCAAAAATTCCCAGCCCAAAATGGAATGATATGAAAGACTTAAGCCCAAGTAGGAATCAGAATGTTCCTCCTGATTGGTGGTTTGAAGATGCCTCAATCCTTAGGATTGATCACTTTGTTAGAGTCATTACTGCCATTAAGGTAAAGGGCATGAGATTTGAATTGATTGGTGCTGTAATAATGCATTATGCAACTAAATGGCTACCAGGACTGACTAGTGAGACAGCAATACCAGGTGACGAAGCAAGCAACTGCAGTATCAGCAACAGTAGTAGTAGTGGTATTAGTTGGAAAGGTGGTCTTCATATGATTCTGGCTGGAGCTGGCACTAGGGATGACATTTCAAGTCTTCAAGCTAGAGACCAAAGGATGATCATTGAGAGCCTCATCAGCATTATTCCACCTCAGAAGGACAGTGTCTCATGCAGCTTCCTTCTTAGGCTCTTGAGAATGGCAATCATGTTAAAGGTTGCACCTGCACTAGTTACTGAATTAGAGAAAAGGGTGGGAATGCAATTTGAGCAGGCTACACTGGCTGATCTTCTAATTCCTTCTTATAATAAAGGTGATACTATATATGATGTGGATCTTGTTCTGAGGCTATTAGAGCATTTTCTTGTACAAGAACAGACTGAAAGTTCGACTCCAAGCAGACCTTCCTTTTCTGAAAAACATGTGGGTTTGGGATGTAACCTGAATGCCAAGACAAGAGTGGCAAGGCTTGTTGACAGTTATCTTACAGAGGTGTCCAGAGATAAAAACCTTTCTCTGACAAAGTTTCAGGTTTTAGCAGAAGCTTTGCCTGAGTCAGCTAGGACCTGTGATGATGGACTTTACAGAGCTATTGATTCCTATCTTAAGGTAATTAATTCATGTTTCTAAGGAAAGAGAAAACAAAAAATGTCATTTGAACTTTTTTTTAATGATTTTGAATTACCTAGAGTTACACCACATTATACTTGAAAGTTTGGTAAAACTAAAATGGTGAAATTTGAAATAAAAAATTGGGTTTCATGCATGCTTCTTGTTTGATCACAATAAAGGGAAAAGTTGATTGGTGGATCTTTTTATTTTTTCAGTGGCAATACATTTGATTAATACAACATTTTTTTTATATAGAGAAGGGTAGTTTTATCCATTAGTTTGGAAAGGGGGGAAAACAAAAGAACTTCTAAGAAACTACATTCTTGTGGCTTCTCAGCTTCACTTTTTACCATTGGATTTGTTCTTCTGGACTTGTAATCAATGAAGCAAATTTAACAGGCACATCCAACACTTTCTGAGCATGAAAGGAAGCGACTCTGCCGTGTAATGGATTGTCAGAAACTGTCCATTGATGCATGCATGCATGCTGCACAAAATGAAAGGCTTCCATTAAGGGTGGTTGTGCAAGTTCTATTCTCTGAACAGGTAAAGATAAGCAATGCACTTGCCAACAGTTCTCTGAAAGATGTTGAAACTCTTAATCAACCAATGGTTACAAGCCGAAAAACACTTCTTGAAGGGACACCACAATCATTCCAAGAAGGATGGACAGCTGCTAAAAAAGACATCAACACACTAAAGTTTGAGCTCCAGAATATGAAAGCCAAGTACTTGGAGCTTCAAAATGATATGGAAAGTTTGCAGAAACAATTTGATAAGATGCTAAAGCAAAAGCAAACTTCAGCATGGAGCAGTGGTTGGAAGAAACTGAGCAAACTTACAAAGATGACAAATGCACAAAATCATGATATTTCACCTCAGATTCCAGTTTCAGCAGAACAGAACAGAAAGACTACTAGAAGGTGGAGAAACTCAATATCTTGATTCCTGGAAAGTGAAAATTTATCAGTTTCTTTCAAATTGATTCTTCTGCGACCCGGCTTTTTCTTTCTTTTTTGGTCATTTTCCATTCCCTCTTTATCTTTTGAACAGTAAATGAGGCTTCTCTTCTTTTCAGCTCCTTTTTGTATCTTGTAGCATTCTAGCTAAATTGTAATTTGTCACCAAAGTCAATAATATTTTTCAAGTATGGATTTCTACTGGCACTTCAATCACAATTAGATGCCCCTTTTTGTGCTGTTTTTTCTTGGACAAAATGCATTGAACGCATATTTATTATTTAATAAGGTAAGTTAAATTACTCCAGAAAAATGGATATTTGGACTTACAAATACACAATTTTACCTGTTGTCTCCTATACTCTAGATTATGACAGACAGAGCAAAGACAAACTGAAAGAAGATCATATTAAAACAACAATCAACTGATATTACTTATTAGACCGATGTTGGAGATCCTTAACTGTGACTAAGTTTGAGCAATACGTGATAATAGAGGATACTTGTGCTTAACACGCGAAAAAGAAAAACAGTACCAAAGAAAAAAATAAACCAGAACTAGTGAATTACAAAGAAAGAAACATGATTAGATATTCCAACATAAATCATGTCATCCTGCATAAAAATAGTGATACAGTTGTCACGTGACAAGACAAAAGGCACACATGACAAAGGACCGGGTGATTATCATGGCAGCTGCTTGAATACAAAAACCAATCAAATCAACAGCTTAGAACTAATCAATGGGAGAAGTGGAATAACTAATCTGTTAATCGATTTTATTCTATTATCCTTCTGGAAGCAGTAGCACTCTATTTGGCACGTGTAAATATTATCGCTGATTTTCTGACCAAACTCATAATTATAGCCTCAAGTTCAACTTCAAACACTCGGTCCCCACAACCATTTCTGGTAACAGTGACCATGAATCATATTTGTAGGCCTTCAATTGATTAGATATTATTATTAGTCATGAGATACCAGAAGCTGTCATTGCAGTGCATAGGGTCAATCTCATTGTCAAATGCTTCATAATTGCATGTTTTGCTTGCTAATAAGAAGACAAGGACTTTTATGTGGCAACTGGCAAAGGATGGATTAATCTAATTCAATTTTATTATCCTGAAATCCCCAAAACAAAGGTTGAATTTTGCTGGACCCTGCAGTATAGTGCTTCTACTCAATAACTCAAAACTCATTCAATAGCCCAAAAGAAAGATTATTGCCAAGGTGCTCCTGATTAAGTTGAGAAGGGGAGAGAATTGTTGGGAGTTCTCCATAATTGATGAAACACTATAATCAATAATATTGATGATTTCAAATGCTTGTGAAATAAAAGATGGAGATTCCAAGTTAGTGGAATTTATTAAAATTCAAATTAGAAAAATGAAGATTGCTTTTTCAAAAGCTTAAAAAATATTTGTTATGTCATTCCTAGATGAAGCCATGCCCATCACTCCATCCCCTATACAAAGGGAATTGTGAGGAGTTGGAGTAAGGAAGTAAGTTGATATGAGTGATAGAGTTCTTGTAATTCTCTTTTAAGAGAGAGCTTTCTTTTAGATTTTCATTAAGAAATGCAATTAATTCTTTTATTTTTATAAAAAATTTAATTGGTTTCTTATTATACCCCTTACCATTCATTAATTAAGTTATTCCACTACAACATATTAAATAATTGACACTTTATTTTAAGTCACTCAAACAATAATTGTAGAGGATATATTTGGTAAAGAAAAATTAAATATTTCTTGAAATTGTAAAATAACAAGTAAAATGGAATAATTTTTTTCTTCTAAAAAGACAAGTAAAGTAGGAGGGAGTATGTTGTAGAGCATTCCTATGAGGTAAGGTTGAAAGAAACACTTGCTTTATTGAAATAAATCCTCTTTCAAAGTGGACATTTTTCAAATTAAAATTTCATTATTATTTCTTTTTTTCTTACTCTTTTTGTTATCTTATTACTCATCTTGATTGCTAATTAAATAGAGAGGGAAATTTGTTAATGGAGTTAAAATGAGAATATGAAAGTCACTGAACAGAAAATAGGAAATTATATAATTAATTTATCATTTAGTTGTGGAAAAGAAAATAGAAATGAGATAAAAAAAATGGTGAGTCCCACACACAGGAAGACAATAGAGAAAAAAAAAATTAAAATGATACCATTACTGTATTACATTAAAAAGATATAAAAATCATTTAATATAAATATATTTTCTTTCTACTCACTTTTTTTTTTATTTTACCAAATAAAAGGAAAGAAATTTTCATACTTTCTTTCTTTCTATTTTTTCCTCATGTATCCAAATAGTATATAAAACTATCTTATTTACTCTCTTTTTCTTTCTTTTTACTTATTTTCATCCTCTTATTTTCTCAAAAAATTCAAACAAAGTGTTTGGTTTACGGTCAAACCGTTTAGCCTGGTTCAAGTGTATCTTTTTTTGTTTGTCAGCAGTTCAAGTGTATCTTAAACTCCTTGTTTATGCATTTGAACATTTTCAATAGCTTACCTCTTTAGTTTATTCATGCGTCTTAAAAAATTATCCTTGAAAATTTCGTAACTTTCATGCAATGAAACTAGAATTCATTTCATTTAGGCAAGCTCTGATAGTGGATCAAAATGCGAAGTTTGTTTGCAATAATATTCTCTTTAATTTGAATAAATTTTGACAGAGTTAAGTTAACAGAACTAAAATCATTTTGAAGTCATGCGATGTTAATATAATTAGAAGAGATGAAAAAAGCTCAAAGATTATTACTATTACTACCCTTCACTCTTTATAGTTATATATTTTAAATTTGGAAAAGATGGCATGACTGAATCGTGTTCATACTCCACACCATGGCTTTATGTCAACCATGTGTAGACATGAGATAGAAAGATAGAAGGCCTAAATTGCCTAGACCAAAATTGTTCATGTATAAGCTTACTTGTATGTGAACTGTGTATGTAGTATTAATCCATTTTGAATACTTTGAATTTAATATGATGATTAAAATAACAAAAAGAAAACTATATATAAATAATTTATAAGAAAATTGTTATTAATTTATTTTTTAACATGTTTTCTCGACAATATATATATATATATATATGATTTTTAATTGTGAATACATTTGTAAAAATTTAATAAATTTTTATTTTGCTATTATTGGTTTTTGATGGATGTGAAGAATTAAATATTTTTTTTGGTGAACCATGTGTGCATGATTTTTGGAGTCTCAATTTCATTGATTTTAGAATATATGATGCACGTCAATACAACTATAAGTGTCACAAAACACAACTTTTCTTCTTTTTTTTTCAAAAATTTTTTAGACGCACCTAACAATTTTTTTTCATGATTGATTGGGAATCTCCCACAAGCATATATGTGATCAACCCCCGACCTTGACAAGCATCTTAACATTTTGTTTAACACTTTTTAAGTGTCCATGACCACATACATGAAACAACACTATTTTTTAGAGTTTAATATATATACACTGTCAGTGTAAAAAAAAAATTACACAGGCATTCAATGATATTCTGTCACATCATTTATTGAATTTAATAAGACATGATATATCATATTCATTAAATGATGTGGCGACACACCATTGGATGTCTGTGTAAAACTTATTTACTGAAGTTGTATATCAATTAAATACTTTTTTATTATAAGCATTATTCATACAACCAATATATATAACAGAGTTTTTTTCTATCTCTCTCAATTTCATCATTCATTACATCTATACTATTACAATTGGCTAGATTTTTTGTCACTATTCATTCGGGGTTAATTTTTTTAATTCCTATAAGTAGTCAAGTTAAGAGTTCTAAAACTAGCCTAACCTATAAGCTACATAGATGGTAGGTAGATAAATATGGAAAGTTTAGGGAGGAGAAAAATAGAAAGAAAAAATAATAAAGAGAAAAAAATGTGATATGAAATGAAGAGAAAAATGAAAAGAAAATCAAGATGTTAAAGTAAGTGTAAAACAAAAAAATGTGAAAAAATTATTCTTTTTTAAAAGTATTAAAACTTTGATAGTTAACTTTTGGGTGTTGAAAGTAGAAAAAAAATAGATAAAAAGAAATAAATCAAGAGGGAGTGTGAAATAAATGACAATTAATGTAATAAGAAAGAAAGAGAGATAAAAAAGAAAAAAAGTAGGCGTGAAAAAAATCTTATATATTTTAAAATTAAACTATTAAATACATAAATACATTATATGTTACAATCGAAAATATATATAAATAATAGGAATTTAAGTAAACACAAATGACAAGACAACACTAAATATTTTGAAATGAATACAATAGGAATTGAAATCACCTAAATACATACTCTCTCAATTCCTTTTTATAAGGCACATTTTAGAAAGTTTAACTATTTTTTAAAACTTAAATAAAATAATTAACTAGTTTTAATTACTTTTATTGGTCTTTGTGATTCAATATAATATGTCTTATAAAAAAGAACGAAATAAGTATATTATATTTGTTTACATTTAAATGTATATAAACTAGATTTTCATTTTTTCCAAAAAAAAAAATAAGAAATGCGGAACACATTTGGGAACACCTTGAATAAATTTAATTCTATTTGATCATCTCACTCCATTAAAGTTTCAACGAAGACAATTTTCATTTTTCTTTGTTTTGTTGTGACCATTAATAAAAGTCAAAGCTAGACATTGTCACACGTTGGTGTTTATTTACTAAAAACTATTTTCTCTCAAGGTCAATTATACGTTGTTATATCTAGGGTGAAGTCTTGACAACGACTTAAGATTCTTATATGTGATTATATTTTTAAACGTTATAATTTGACGAAAAATATAGTGTATACAAGGATATTTCAAAAAATCTAAATGATTATGATGTTGTTTATTTTACATTTATAATTATTAATGTTTGAAATTTGTTGTTTCAAATAAATTTTCTATGTTTTAATTTTTTTTAGTTCTTTCTATATAAACAAGTATAAATTTTAATATGAAAAAAAATCACTAAACATTATGATAATTTTCTAAAATTTACATATTTATATTAATTAAATATATTATAGTATCCAGTATAAACAATCTATTTGAATAATAATACCCATGCATCGCACGAGTCGGACACTAATTTATTATATTTTACATTCCGTTCTCTTTTCTCTCTCTTTCTCTCATGGTTGCATGAGTTGTTATACATTCTTAATGTACAAATAACATTTCTTAAAACATAGAAAAAATTTACATGATGAGTAGGCCTCTTATAACATTTCATACAAGTTACAACACACTTTTTTTTCTACTTCTTTCCATTACATCCTAGGCTTCTTTCTCCTTTTTTTTCTCATCTTCTCTTTGTTGTTCTCTTTGTTGTAAATACTGTTGTATAAGTATGTGAAATTTTCCCTTGTTCAATCTCTTGAGAAAATTACCAAATTTTAATTGTTTAATTAATTTTTATGTAGAGCCTATTGGCTGTTGCCGACTTCCCGCAGAATTGCATGCAAAATATACAACGAAACAGAACAAGTGAGGAAACGTGAATATGTAGGGAAATGATCTTCAATTACTCAACGTACACAAAACATCAAACACAGAGAAAATAAGAAAGCCAGTCATGAAGCCAGGATACACTAAAAACCATAATACACCACTGACCCAAAATTCACACTGCAATAATTCATACAATCACACAACCGACAGATACATGATATCATCATGGAAAAGAAACCTAGAATACTCAATCCACCTCTCAATTACAACGTAGAAAATAGAATTGCCTATCCTCAACACGTAAAACAAAGTAACCTTTATCACAAATGCTATATATCCAACAAAGGGCCCCATAAACTCATGATGAAACACCACGCTCCTCATTCAAGCACTCCCAACATCTGAAACTTTCTTGGTACTATAGAGTCTATGCCAGTATGATATGCGTGCAAGCTTGGAAGAGAGGACAAAAGCATAAAATCCGGAACGAAAAGGAGGGTGGATAGTGGGACCCCAGTTACCTAACGCGCATGCATTCAATCACCAAGAGAGAAAAAAGTGTCCTCATTTACAGCACACCCATCCACTACCATCTCCTGTCTATTCAATCTATGTGACCTTTAATCCTCCAAAAGCTAAAAGATAAATATTTTGGTCAACAAATTGAAATCCCAAACCCCATTTTTCTTCAATTACAGTGGCAAAGTGCAGTGCTATCTATTGCTGCTCTGGCCCCTTTATTGCTAGACTATAAATACACCTTGAGAGAGAGGATAAAAGAAGCAAGCATGCTAAATTCAGGCTAAGAACTCATTGAAACAACCTTTTTCACAATTCATGTCTCCTTCAATCAACATACCATAACCACAAGGAGCACTTAGTGATAGTTCACCCCAATTGAACCAGTTTGGGACATCAAAGATTTTAAGTAATCAATAGTTCCATCAATGATTAACAGAGGATGCTTTCCTTTTGCTCCAGGAATTATGTTCTCAAGAACTCTCAATGATTCACGGATTTTATCCTTTTTCAATTGAACATCACCAACTATTGAATTATCTTCAGTTTGCCTGGCAGAATACACTTGGCTACTAGAATACTTCGATTCAGCATCACTGACATACTCACAGCTTTCATATACTCTTACTGAGCTAGCACTGTCCGCAGGTGGTTGTAATCTTTTGTGTCCACCATCAATTAACTTATGCCTTTTGTTTGGCCAATCAGTGCTATCAACCTCCTCCTTTGTATCCTCAAATGGTTCTTGCATCACGTAAGTCCTTTTAGTAGCCAATGGAGAATGGCCTCTACTTGCTACCTCATCATCATCATCGTCATCACCATCAGAACCAGAATCAGAATCATCAGAATAAAGCAATGCATTGATTTCTTCTGTGTCTTCATGCATTTCACTTTCTTCATTTACTACATGATCCTTATCTGAATCTTCAGGTAAACTGTATTTCAGGAAATGGTTTTGACCAATATTAGTTGCCTGTCCTCCCTCATTTACATCATAAGCTTGAGCAAATTGCCTACCAGTAACAACTGGACTTTGGACAAGAGGGAAGACAGGACTATAAAACAACCTTGTCTTATTACCAGAATGGTCAAAAATAAGTAACTTCTTCTGAAAAGATGCAGGAGTAGCATTTTGCATAGCCCCTCCAGTATGTATTCCTTCCAGACATGGTTTTGAATTGGGATACTGAAGGAATCCTTGCACTTCATTGGTCTGCTTAGTCTTCAGGCTTGGGGTAGTAGGAGCTGTGAATCCTGGAAATCCACTGACAGCAGGAAAAATACATGTGCTAGGATTCAGATATGCTGAATGGCCATACAAACTGGGCTCCGGCAATGTGCAGGCACAATTTAAATCAAGCGATGGCCAAGCCACATGCTGTGGGCAAGGCAAAGACTTATGAGCCTTAACCATCCAACCCAAAAAAAGATCTAAAGAACAATAGAATCACTCTGGTGCTTTGATATGGGATCTTCAATAACTTGATACTTCTCTTCGGAAGTTTGGAACAAATGACAGAAAAAGCAAACTACAATTTCCAGCTTAAAGAAAATAAACGCGGAGCAAACTACGTGACAGGCTTAAGCAAATGACGGAAGTACTCAGCCTGCAAAGTGTTAAGAAGATAATATTCATCACCAATGAGCTCATAAAATTATCAGATAATCGGTAACAGAACCTTCAAACAAAATATACATAAATGAAAATTTTCATCAAACAGCTAGCCTTCATAATCATGCCACAGTTATAGGAAAGAACTGCAACTGGAAAATACTTAGGAATCAGCAATACATTACTAACCTGACAATCACACAAGGGTTGAAAGCATGCTATCACTCTAACAATAATTGTTGGTTCACCTTCAATGCCATTCTCATGTTTTAATGCCCGAAATCTTGTTTGGCTTGCTGCTTGGCACACCATAACTTCTTTTGGTCCTCAACACACTACTCAATCAATCTAAATGTAATCCACACACCAAAAAAAAGTCCCAGTAGAATATGTAATGAAGGCACCAAGTTGATTATAAAATAAAATTCAGCTAGAACAAGAGAACTTTGTAAGACAAGGACAACACTGAAGGCGCAAAATACCAGGTTCTGTCTTCACTTCCTATCTTTCAGCCAATTCTATACTTATCAGAAGAAATGATTAAACAGCAGTTGGCTTCCATGGTTGTGGCTAAGAATATGGGACCAAAAGTAACAAAAAAGAGAATTTATTGAAATGATGATCTACAGAATAACTTTACAATATAAGTTCAAGCGTACAACTTGGCGGAACACATCAACTGAAAGACCCAACCAACGCATGCTGATTTCTTCCTATATGAGTTAAGATATCCAGAATTGCTTAGAGCTTCAGGCAGACAGTTGTGCCCTCAACACTAATTACCCTGAAACAAGATTATATCATACCAAATAAAATACATAATTTTGTTTTGGAAACATAGTAATAATGATAATGATAAAATCCTCCAAAATTATACAAAAATGTTTAAAATGAGAGAACATCAACAACTATTTTGACAACGGGAAATTTCATTACAGTATACAACTAGGCCATTGGTTTCTTCGAAATAAAAATGTAGGAGCCTCGCCTTTCTCTTAATTTTCTTATCCAAATCCAATAGAGACTCATTTTGGCTTAACAAGAGTCATAAGAAGAGAACAGAGAAAGTAACTCGTTTGTTGGCAACTAAGAAGGTGATTCATGAAGCTCACTTAGCCCACTGAGATTATTCCTCAGTTAATTAATTTAGTTCCTTGAAATTTCTAGTTTTCCACTCAATGACGAGGAAAAAAATTAAACTACCTTACAAATTACAATCCTTGAATTCCTCAGCAACCAAAGTACGTTAATTTAACTGCAAGATGATCCCAACATTAAAACGAAAAAAAAAAAAAACATAAGATCGGGTTATAAACCCAATTTCCATTACGGAGATCCTAGCCCCAATTCAATTCAAGCCTTCACCTTTAACTTTTTTTTTTGTTAACCACTAATCACATAAGATAACCCAGAAAGCGAAAAGAACGAAGGATCGGATGAATCAGAATTTGAAAGACTTACAGATGCATTAGAGGTGATTGGAAAATTGGAGAGAGTGAAAGAGAGAGTACTGTGAAGAAGGAAGATGATGTGCAGTCCAAAAGAGGTACTGAAGCTTGTGCATGCCAAGACTATATAACCAACCAACCCTCACTTTTGCCCTTCACTTTCACATTTTATTTTATCTTTTCAGTTTTCACCCCCACCCTATTGTACTATTTTTGGATATACACCATTTTGGTCATCCATTTGATTTTATAATTTATATATAACATTATTTTCTTTTAAGTAATTATTATTATATACCTAACTTTTCTTACAACCACTTCTCCATCTCATTTTTATTTTGATTTTTCTCTTTTTTTTTCTCATCACATTATATCATTCACTTTTTCTCATATCTCTTTTTAATTTTAGTTGTATCTACCTCTTCAAGATGTATATCAATAATTTTTTATTCTCTTTCTTTTTTATGCTTCATTTGAATCAGGAGAGAAAATAAAAATAAAAATAATATAAAAATAGCGTTTATATATTATTTGAATAATAATAAATTAAAATTTTTTCATTTACTTAATTGGATAAAAAGTATAATGTGATAAATTTTCTTAAAAATGAAATATTTTTAGTGGATTAATTTCACTAAATAACAATAAATAAATGGATAAAATTTAAATAGTGAACAAATGTATTTTCAAAATTTATATTTTTTTTTCTTCACTCGAAAGAAAGAAGATTTTGACATATAAATTTCACATTAACTTTTTTCTTCCTTCTTACATTCTCTCTTCCTCCAAATAAGTGATTTTGCTCTTTATTTTACTCATTTTTTTCTTCTTTTTTTTCTCTTTATTTTCACCATACACAAACATGGACTCACATTACCAATGTGGTTGGTTTAAGTGATACATGCATGCTTGATTCTTTTTAAGCAAAGTCTTAATTTCGAGTCTTGTGGATAAAAAAATTTCCACTAGAAGAGTTTGTCCTTCCATAGAGGATACATGTGGTTTACACAAAAAAATCATGGACTCACATTGCAAATTTGTATATTTACTTACATTAGTTTCGTCTTTTATGCGAAAACCTTGATTAAGAATACATAAAAGACGAATGAAAACAGTAAAAAAAAAACTGATTAATTGGTGATTATGGAAAGCACAAACATACTTATCATACGGTTGAATAGCTATAATTAGAATGATTATGATGACAATAACACTGCTGAAACAAGAGTTGCAGTTCACACACTTCACAAGAGACATAAACATGTGCGATTCACTCATGGATAATCTAATATACTCATTAGCAACCTAATTTGTTGTTAATTAGCTATTTGAAATGGCAACCAAACTGAAGGGCCCAATTGCCCCCACCAAAGTGAGTACATTGGCACAAGGTACATGGGATGAATCATGCAATAGCATGACAATAAAAATAAGAGAATTTATGCAAATGCTAGATCCATCAATTGCAACGCCCATTTTAAGCCCACTAACTACAATCATACAACCTAATATATTACACCCGTGCATTTGGTGAAAAGCAGAAAGAAGAAGAAAAAGAGCCAAAATTTAATACACCCCAATAATTTATGTATAATACTGTAAATTATATGCATGGTGCTACACCATTTTGTTTGCTTGGAGTGGAGGACACAAGCACCAAATACCAAATCTATGATGAGGTCTTCCCTTTCGGTTACAGCTACACCAAAGTGCGGTTGGATTTCAGGGGCTGAATGCTAGAATTCAGGGATTCCCTTTATCCTTTATCAATATTCACTAAAGAACATCCATTGAATTAATTGATTGCTTCCTGATTTTATTTCTTTTTAAAGGCAAAGGCAAAGGCAAATGCATACCCTTTAGGCTCCGCAACATTTTCCTCTGCAATTCTTTTTTCTTCTTTTTTTCAGTGAGCTTTATCAGAAGCACTAATAGTAGTTGGCCGACAGAATAAATTTGCGAGCAAATTTTGAATTAAAACGTTCTTACATGATCTTCTTTGTTCTGAAATGAACTGGCGTTGAAACCTGTTAAATTCACGTTTTTAATGTTAGAAATAGTTGCATTGAGAAATTTAAACTTGAATTTGACCAGTTTCAACGCCAAACCAAACGCACACTTGAGCAGTTTTGCCTATTGGAACATTGGAATTAATGATACTCAAGGAAGGAAAGAAGTGAGCATTTGCAATGCAAAATTAGCTAGAGTTCAGTTCAAATTTTCTCGCTCATTTTATGATGTCTTAGTTTGAATCAAGGAAGAAAGAACTGGAATGAATAAATTATGTAAAGCATTGAAAGAAATGTTGATCATTAAAGAAATTCATGATAATTATTATCCTTAATCATCATCACATTTTGGTGTATTTAATCATCATCACATTGATAGAGAATTAGAGATCTATCATCCTTTCACCATTAAAGTTTGAAGGTTTAGTCCCTTTTTAGTGGCAGGAAGCAGTATGCAGGAATGCTGCATTGACAATTTGAAATTTTCTCCCTCGCTTGAATATATATTCATTTATGATCAGATCCATAATTTCAAATATTAGAAATATCTCACTTCCTTATTTAAAGCTTGTAAGCTTTTTTTAATTTTATTTAGTTTTCGCATTCTAAAATTTTGGTGTGTTTCTAAGCTTAATCTTCTGTGTATGTAAATGTAACGAATACAAGTTCCACATTGTTTGGATTCTTGAAAATCCTTATTTATAGAATCACATTATTAAGTAATTTCTAGATGAAATTGGTTTGGATGTGTTTTTATACACCAAAAACTGTGTTTGAACGTGTTTTTTCTTGAGTTTAATTTCTTTTTTCTAATAATTCTAAAAAAAATTGTAAAGTTAATGTAATAAAAATAACGTACAAATATCACTAGAGTTAGTTTAGAGTCAGAACATTATACTTTTATATATAGCCATATCCTGCACCTAATAGGGTTGTGGATATGAACATTCTTGGAATCAAAACAATACAAGTACAACTTGATATTATTAATAACCATAACCATAACCGAATGAGTCTGGTGCTGTTTTCTTGCTCCTCATATTTAATGTATGATAGAATTGGGCTTTTGAATGTTAATATTTATTTTCTTCC
Organism: Sesbania bispinosa; assembly: GCA_026901365.1. Lineage (NCBI taxonomy): Eukaryota > Viridiplantae > Streptophyta > Magnoliopsida > Fabales > Fabaceae > Sesbania > Sesbania bispinosa. Next base: position 1,674,625 of record QLOH01000031.1, on the reverse strand, counting down.
ATTCCTTCTCGCACGTATTCTATTGCTCCTTACTGTTAATCGACCAGACGTACTCTCTCTGTTTTTGCTTCAACATATCTTCTATGATAAAATTCAATCAAATTGCTTTTGCTTGATTGGTTGCTGCATTGCGCATTAATGTCTTCTAAGTCTAAGGTATTACTTGAACTGGATGGTTAGCTGCTGCGAGAATGTTCGCACTAGAGCAACAACTCCTATTAGAGCAAAAGTCAACTTATATAAAATTCTTTTGGATTTATTGTCCTAATTTATAAAACTAAGATTTATATATCAGATTAAATCTACGAGTAAAGTAGTAGTTAGCATGATAGTATCCGCAATTAACTTTAAAAATAAAGTATCCTCCTAACATTTCCAAAACATGAGCATATGTGCATTCTTTGATTCTTTCTTTCACTGGATGAGTAACGTGAGAGCAATGCAGATGCAGTTACTCTATTTCTCTCCCTGGTCTTAAAATGTTTTTTCTAATTAAAATATACTCAAGGAATCCAATCCAACAGAAAGTAAAAAGTGAAAATGGAAGATTTTCTTTTCTACAATACAGGGTGACTAGTTCGTCTGAGGCAATTCCCAGTGAATGGATTCGTGTAAATGACACATAGTTAAACTTACACAAATTGAATTTACTTCAATTGAGTGACGAGAAGGCCCACGGATATAACACCGAGTAGCAAGGTTAAGGTTGTACAGCTAAATAATGAAGGCTAATACAACTCAAGATTGAATAGCATGGACAAAATCAATTTGATCGGTAGTCCTTCACTCCTAGGTCAATTAAATACTATCATAAATTCCTAAGACCCTGCAGTCAGTGAGCTCAGAGAAAATACAAACAATGACTGAATCACAAACTGCACCGATGTGCTCAGAAGATAAGCATTGCATGCAAGCCTAGATGTCCACCGCTTAATTGCATAAAAGTTTAGGGACAAATGCTGCTAAAAAATAAAGATGCAAGTAGACACTAATAAAGAAAATATTTGCTGGATCCATGTTTGGATCCATGTTTGCAATGTGATTTTATGTGAAAAAAAAAAAAAAAACTAGTAATATATTGCTTTTGCTTTTGGTGTCACGAACCATGTAATATTGTAATTTGTGTGATGGTGCTCAATAAAATCCTATCTCTGTCTCAAATACCACAACTCAAACAATGTGTGCTATTGCCATGCGATTAGCATAAAGTGGTATTTAGCAACGGCTCTATATTAACAAAGCTAAAATCCCAGTACCAACAATGCTATTATTAACAATCGCGGAGTCTGGTATCAATCCAAATATGTGGGTCAGATAATTAATTAACTTGGGATGCATGGTGAAGGGCAAGATTATTCAGGATGAACAAAAACCATCAAGAACTTTCACTTGGAAGTAGAAACAAAGATCATGCATTGCCGAATACTATCGATCAACAAGTTGCTAAAGAAATCAGGAAGAAATAAAGTAAAGACTGCCAAATATAATATTGGAGAGTTTGAGATTACTGAAAAGTTATTTAGTATCTCAGTTAAACAACTCAACCACTACTGCGGATATCACTCACAATGTGGGGATACCATACATACCATTATACATGTCCATGGAAATGGAGGATATTCATAATCATCATTATTCATTGGACAAACTAACTAACAAGGTTTTCATTGCGCACTTAAGACCTCGATTTCAAATTCCAAGACAGAGTTGGGCTGTATTCCCCAAGCAGGAAAGCCACCAGCACCATAAGCATAATCAGGAGAGCACTGCAAGATTAGCAAGAAAGTGAATAACAGGGTTTATTCAAATTGACAACTCTCCAGCCAAAAAAAAAAAAAAAAAAAGCAACCATCTTTGAATGGGAATTCCAACAAGTGACAATCTGAATCACAATAAAGATCCTAACTCCTAAGGCACTAGGATACTTTGACCAACCATCTTTATCACAGCTAAAAGTTTTGTAACAAGGAGAGAAACAAGATAGTGTTGACAATTCATATGAGGGAAATAATAATTAAAGTGGGAATAAATAATTAATAGTAAAAGATATATTACCCGGAGACGAGCAACTTCACCAATTTGCATGCCAATCACACCTTCATCCCATCCTACAGACAGAGATAATTGGAATAAATCAATCATGAAATGAAATAGTTTTGAACAAATCTGAATTGAAATTGCAGGCTTAGAAGACACGAGATGCTAGTGGAAACAAACTGAGAATGTTGTTATTATCATCATTATTATATACCTTTGATAACAGAACCTTGGCCAATTTTGAATGTGAAAGGGTTCTGGCCAGGATCCTTTGTGCTGTAAGAGAAAGAGAAATATAAGTAAGTTTGATTTGATGTAAGACATTAGGGAAGGGATTTGAAAGTAAAGAAATGGAAACCTCCAAAACTTCTGAGAAAGGTCACCGTTTTTCCCTGTTCACATTAAATGGTACATCAATCAAATTATATTTATATTTAGGGTTTTAGAAAGGGAAAGAGAGAGAGAGAGACGAACCGAAACCAGTGCAGTGAACAGTGACATTCTGACCAGGAAGGGGCTTGGGACCGGTGCCAGGCCTCACGATTTGCTTCTCCACTCCCATGATCTCTTCTTCCTTCCTTCCTTCGATTCGATTCTCTTCTCTTCTCCTATCAGTATTACAACGCAACACACTTTCACTTTCCTTCTCGCCTGCTCCACTCTTATAACGCCAACCCCCTCTTTCTCGTTTCACGGAATGACGGATCTCTCTCTCTCTCTTCTTTTTTTCTTTTTTTTTTTTTTTTTTACTTTCACCTACATTTTATATTTTACTCTATTTTAATTATTTCTTAATTAAAGATTTTTTTTACACTTTATACTTAATTCATACAATTATTTTTACATTTTATTTTACAAAATGAACCATTGTGTATTAGAGGAGTAAAATTTATGACCACATATAAATCATTTTTCTTATTAATTAATATAATAAAACATAATATTTTTTGAATTAATTTGAGTGTATTTGATAAAACATTTTAGCTAGATGAAAACTGAAATTAGTAGTTGTTATCATTAATTAGTGTTTGGTAAGGTAGCTTTCTTAGGTAGCCACTGACTTTCTTGAAAAACTACTTTAGGCAACTTTTAAAAAAAAATAAACTCTAATTTTCAGCTACTAACTAAAAAATTATTACAAGTTCATCCCTCAACCACCCCAACTCATCATTATTTAATAATTAATAATAACCTTGTGCATCATTTTACCACTTTTAGCTAGTTTTACCAAACACATTCAATCAAATCAGCTAACTTTTTAGCTTTAATCTAATTTTTCAACTTTCAACTATTTTTCCGCTAGTTTTACCAAACACGCTCTATATCTTACATACGGCAATTCGTTTAATGCATCTATAGAGACTCAAATAAAGATTCATCTCATATTTGAAGGATATTGTACTCCGTGCAGACTCCCGAGCCCAAAATTGTGTGCTTAAAGGCTAATTGGGCCTTCAAACATATTTGGCCCATTATTTATAAGTCGATCCAACACGTATTTAAAAGATAAATAAGTCAAGACTAACTAATGTATCTCTAAAAACCTTCTAAAAAGATAAACAATTCAGTTTAAACACCCTATCTAAAACTTATCAATAAATAATAGGGATAAAAACTAACACTAGATAAGCATATAAAGGCTATAAAAGGAACCCCAGAGAAGGAAGAAGTAGGTTTTTCATACATTCTATATTTTATTTTTACATTAATCTTTATATAATGATATGATATAGTCATTTCCAAGTTGATATTTATACTCCACATTAATGTTACATCAATTGAGACACTTTTATATCTTTAACATAATTTTGGGTCTTTTGGAGTTTGTTTATTTTTTATGTTTAAAAGGCTTTAAACACACTCTTTTTAATACACTTCGTATAATTGATTGAAAATCACATGATTTAATCACATTGTGAGTGGGATTCAAATAATTTATTGGAACCCATGTGAATTTCAACTAATCATAATTAATGTGTTATAAGAGCGTCTTAGTAGCACTCCTCTATATGCATTGTAACAAAAAAAAATATTAATTTATGCATAGCTGATTTTATAAAAACTTGACAAGAGATACCTATTAAAATAAATTTTAACTAGTAATACTAATGCCTATTGGTCTAAGTGGAAGTAAAATATAAGCTTTACTCCCATTTTTGTCTAAAAGTACATTCCATAGATAAAGTGCAAGTTTTATGATCATTTTATATAAGTGGTGTGGTATATTATAAATAAATCAAGTGGTGTGGTATATTATAAATAAATTATGTATAAGTTCATGTATAAGTTCAATTTGGATTATATCAGTTTTCAAAATCAAATCTAATCTAACAAAAAACATAGTTTATTTGGATTTCAATTTTATGTTATCAATGTTTTTTTAATTAGAATGGATGGATTTATGAACACCTTAAGTCCACTTGGTTGAATTTAAATTAGTTGGGCTCTAATGTGACTTCCCGATATTAAAAAGTATGATAAAAATAATTATTATCTTACTAAAAATAAGCAAACAAGTAGAAGTAAGGTACTCCATTTAAGATATATTTACATAAATAAAAAATATAAAACACTTTTTCAATAATGATTGAATGAAAAAATATCCAGTACTTGTTTGGTATAGAGTCTATCATTTTCTCTGCAGGAACTGGTTTTCACACCGATGTGCCGTCTAAACCACCAAACACTTCTGGTGGGGGAATGAAGAAACCTTCTTTTAAGGATAAAGTCATTGGAGACTGAGGCAAAGAGATTATGAAGATACAAAGGGATCTTGTTGGTGAAAAACTACTGCGGCTTGATCTTGAAGGAGAAAATCGTCTGCTACCCAAGTGTACCATTGATGATGGACTATTGAAGGAGCTTGCTGAACTATGGAGAGATTCTTTGGTGGTAAAACTTTTGGGGAAGGACGTGGGATATATGGCATTGAGGGATAGATTGGAGACTATATGGAAGCTTTCGGAATTATTATTTCCTTTGCTCCCTCCTTTTTAATTTGGGATACTTTTTCGTTTATTTATTTAATCCATATTTCAAAAACAAAACTTTCCCCTTTTATAGAAACGTAGTACTTTTTTTTGTATTTCAAAAACAGAACTCACATGGTACAAAGCAACTTAGCCAGAAAACCTATTCTCACAGTTTTGACATGTCAATAATGTTGGGTTTAGTTTCACACTTTCACCCAACTTATAGGGTGGCTGCTACGGTGAGTTATATAACTTGTGCACTACCGATTATACACTAGTTTTGACCTATAATAAGGGGTTTTTATCCGGTTTTAAGTGGTGGAAAACATTTCAGAAATTTGCATTCCAGTGACACAGCCTAAACACATTTGGCCATAACGTTGTTGTCTCTCATGGCTGGAAAAGGCTTCGTTGTTGTCGTTCTCTTTGCGCGACGCGACGGATCTTTAATTTGAAAGGCAGCAAGACCAACGAGCCCGCACCATTGGTAGAAACAAAATGGGTGTGGCATTGATTGAAGCAGAAGGTTGTTTTCAAGAACTAAATCATTTTCCCCTTTTCTCGTTGAAGCAAAACCTTGGTTTGAAGAACCGAATCATCTTCTCCCATTCTGATTGAGTTTCTCGTTCTCCTTGTAGAAAAATCCCGGTTTGAATCATATTCTGGGCTGATTTACGTTTAGATCTAGGACTGAGAAGGAAGATAGCATGTGTAATGCCCCACTCAACCTTCCCCCATGTGCACAAACAGAAGCGAAATCTAGTTAGTTGCAGGATGGCCTTCCACCACAACGTCTTCTACACGCGAAATCGTCTTCGAAAACATATAAACATATATCATCGAAATTACTAGTTGGTCAAGATGGAAAATTAATAGAACAAGTTCTTCTGCCGTCATGGAAGCGGTTCAAAGAGGAAAGTTAGATTTCGCACGAATTCGCAAATATGCCCTGCGCACCCACCGCAGCCATGGCGTCTCTACCTTCAGTCATGGCCTAACGTTTGCTCAAAGGACTAAAATGAAATAAGAACTGTCAAGTGCCAAACACTCAGTTAAACACAATCAGGTATCCAGTCTCAAATCTCATCCATCAAATATTATATGTGTATATCCAACGGTCATGACTCTGTGTATTACCGGTGGTGCAGTCTTTACGTAACCCACCGTAGACGCCACCAACTTATAGAGATTACACCTAATAGAATTGGAAAAGAGATAAATAAAGAGGAGAAGTGGCTTAAAGTTAGTTGTTTGGAAGGGGGATGATTTTAGGAGATATGAAAATGAAAACAAAAACCACGTAAACTTTCTTAATAGATTATTTTAGAAGTTAGAATATGACTATAAGATACAAAAAGTTTAATATAAAAAAATTAAAATTTTCTCTCGTATCATTTAAAATTCCTCTCATTTATTATAAAAATCTTCTTATTTATTATTTGAAACTCTTTATTTTACTATTCTAACACATCAAATATAATAATTTAAAATTTCTTCCTTATTTTAATATTTTAACATATTGAAATCAAAATTTAGAATCGATTATCTATACTATTATATTTGAGAAGTTTTTTTTCACTATTCATCGAGGTCTCTTAATTTTTTTATTGCTATTTATGGAAGATTTTTGTGTTACTTTTTGAGACATCTATACTATTACAGTCTTTGAAATGACTAAGTCTTAATAAATTTTGCTTAAGTCTTGGAAAAGAAGTTTTGTCACATAACTTTGTGTCTCATCTTTCTTTCATCTCTCAAATTTTCAGATTTTAAAATCAAATTATAAACTTCACTTATGCATACCCATCTATAATATTTCTTACTTTATTTTTAACAATTCATTGATGAAAATAATTTTTCATTGTTTTTGATTCATTTAAAATAATACTTTGATGTTATAAAAAAGAAGAGAGAGATTGAAAAAAATAAGGTGTGAAAGAAAATGTATAGATATAGTAAAGGAATGTGAAAATATCATTCCAATTTTTTAAGAGTATTAAAACTTTGAAAGTCAATTTTTTTTTGTATGAGAAATCTAAGGAAAAAAATATAAAGAAAAAAAAATTAAGAGAGAAGGTGAAAAAGGTATGTGAAAATATCATTACTTTTTTTATGAGTAGTAAAAATTTGACAATCGATTTTGGGGTGTGAGAAGAGTATGGAATAAGGGGGTATAAAAAAAAATGAAGAGAGAAAATATGAAAGATGAGTTGGGTTCTTTTAAAATAGTAGTTTGATATGAATGCTTTTTATTATTGATTGATCAATGTAATAACCTTTAAATAGAGGTATATTTAGAATGCTATAATTTAAAAAAAAAACTAATGCATTAACTAATTTTTCTTAAACGGTGTGAAACAGTTGGAATGGTCTTATAATAAGCGACGGAAGGAGTATTTTTATGTGTTAAGTTTATTTAAAATAGTATTAGGAAAGGAAGAAAGAGATTGAAAAAAAAGTGTGAAATATATTGTATAATAAAGGAATGTGAAAATATCATCCCTCTTTATTAAGAGTCTTAAAACTTTGACAGACTATTTTGTTTGGGTGTTTTGGCGTGAGCAATGTAGGGAAAAGAGAGATATAAAAAAATAAAATGAAGAGAGAGAATGTGAAAAATATAATATAAAAAATCATTACTCTTTTTTAAAAATATTAAAACTCCGAGAGTTCATTTGTTTTGAGTGTGAGAAGTGTGTGGAAAAGAGAAATATAAAGAAAAAATAAAATAATGAGAGAATGTGAAAGATGTAATGTGAAAATATCATTATTTTTTTTTAAATGTATTAAAACTCTCATAGACATTTTTATGGTGTAAAAAGCGTAAGAAAGAGGGATATATAAAAATAAAAAAAAGAGGATATAAACGATATGATAAGAAAAGAAGAAACAGATAAATAAAAAGGAAAATTAGATGTAAAAACATATTTTAGAATTAAACTAGCCAGTATTTTATATATTAAACAAACATTTTTATGAAAATAAAAAATATATATAACAAATAAAATAATTTTAAAATTTATATTTCCATATATTTAATAAATCACTTTAACTAACAAAAAATTATTTTAGAAATCATTTATCACCATATATTTGTTTAATATTCATTTCCATTTTTCTCTTTGAATTTTAAAATTATAAAAAATTATAAAAAATAAAAAATTCAATTAAAACATCTCTTCACAAATTTAATTTAATTGAAAAAAATAATTTTAATTTCAATACCAATAAATTTAAAGATAAAAATTCAAAGAAATTTTATTAAAAGATATTTTAATATTGGTTTGTGTCATGTATTATTTTTCAAATTAGTTTTTATTTTTGTATTTTTTCTTTAATTTTATAATTAAACTTACACGTATCCCTTATATTGGATAATTATTTCTATGAAGTATAAAAAATTAAATTTTAAAATTGAATTTGATTATTACAATATTGTAATAATGATAAGCCATGCTATTTATTTATCTGTCTCCTTACATTTTAAAAGTAAAATAACAAGTAATCAAGTAAAGACATGATCATTTATATTACCTTCATGATCATCTATATCAAATTTTAGATAATTTGAACATTCGCAGATATGTGATCCAATAGTGTACTTTTAATTATATTTTAAAAACATATTATATGTTAAAATAAATTACTTTGATGAAAAATAAATTAGTTTTTATGTCTTTGACTGGTAATCCCCACAGACATAAACGTGGGTTTAACCCTAAGGTAAAGGGTGATTAGGTAAAGCCCTCGCAAGAGTGGCGACTCCATGATTCTATAATTAACCCCTGACTTTGAAGGTAAAGTCCGTTTGAAGTCACAGTCTATTTCCTCTGTGATCAATCACTGTTTGGTATGTACTATTATTATTTATTATAATTATTATAATATAATATTCGTTAACGTGTACTATCTAAATATATTAATATTCATAATAAAATAAGAGCTAATATAAAAAAAGTTATTATAAGTAATAACATTTATGAAAATATTTTCTTAAAAAGATTCTAACTTTTAATGAATAGAAATTATTTGAGTTATAAATAATTTATTATCGAATTTTAATCAAATATTATGTATTTACAATTTGGTAATATATTCACATAGTTAGTCGAAAACTTCATTTTATTTTAATACAAGATCAAATCAAATTTGACTCTTCCTCTTTTAAATATTTTTTTAACAAAAAGAATTGATTAGAAAAGAAAAACGTGAATTAGTTGTAACATGAAAAGAGAAAAATTTTATAAAATATAAAAAACAACTAACATTAAATATAAAATATTTATTTTGATAAAAATATTTTAAGATTACTAAAAATGAATTACAATATAAAAAATGTAAGTACTTAATATTTTTATTTTAAAAATCATTTATTTGATAAAAATTATTTTATTGATAATTTTTATACATTAGTTTTCATATATATCTTTATTTAAATGAAAAAATTTAATTAAATATATATAATAAATTTTTTTATGATATAAAAAAAGAATTATCAGATATTATCATCCGTGCATCATACTAGTTACAAGTAATTTAGGACCCATGTATCTTATCTATGTGAAGAGCACGAAATACTTGTGTTTTCTAGAGGTGATGTAACCTCATGAATTCTAAATTTAACCCGAAGAACGTTGATGCAGTTAGAATTAAGAAGTAGAAATGCTTGTGTTTTCTTCTAGACGTGATGTAACCTCACACGGCATTCATATCGAACTGCTAAACATGGTGGTACCTCGCAAACGACAATGCACAGCTCATCTTCGCTACTCACCTCTGTCTCTCTGTATAAAGTACAATCGCTATTTTGCGTTTCAGTCACAGAATCATCACACACTTTTCTTCTTCTTCTTCTTCCCGCATCACTCTCTCTTTCCTCCTTCTGGTGGTTCCTTGAGTTTCAGATGACAACAACTGGGTGAACGCCACCGATCTGATCTGAACTGGGCCACGAAAACCGTGCAATGGAGATCGAGAGGATGAAGCAGTTGATGCTCTTATGGTGTAGAATTCGAAGCAACCGTGTAGCTCTTGTGGGTGGAAACCATACCGCTGCCAGGTTTTGCAGTCGCTAAAGTTCCCACCTTTCTATCTCGCTGGCTTTGTTTTTCCTCTTCTTCGCTATCATCTTCACTATTCTGCATCTGGGTCCTCTTCCTTTTGCCTAATTGAGCCAATCTCGGTGTCGGTGCGCTCCGTACTCGGTGTTTCTGAAAAGGGGGTTAGGAATCGAAAGGAGTGAATGGAATTGGTTGGTGGGTATAACGCCAAGAAGGGGAGCAAGATGAAGAAGCATTTGCATGGTGGAACAACTACTCTGAATCATGACGCTTTTCTTGTCATCAGAATCCCCGATACACAGGTTTTGCACATTTTGTCCCGTTCCCTGTTTTTGGCTATGGTTCTTGCCACATTGCCTTTCTTGGGAACCATTATGAGGGGATTCTCATCAAGTTCCCATTCATTTGTTTCTAAATTGGAGACTGCATCTGGATCTGTCAAAGTGGAGCTATTGAATTTGATTCTCCATGATTTGGCTGATGAAGGCCTCCTAAAAAAGGATGATAAAGCTCTCATTGTGAGCCCTACCAATGGTTTTGGGGGCATTGCTCCATTCAATTACAACGATATTGACATGATCATGGACTCTGATTCGGATGGAAAGAGGTGGTTCTCTGATGAGTCTTATGATTTTGTGTTCACATCAAACTCTATTGATGCTGAGTTTGTTGATCGCATTTTGAAAATTGGTGGCATTGTGGCTCTCCCGTTGGGGGCCAAACCATCAAATGCTGCTTTCAGAGAACAAGCTAATTATAGAGTTGTTTACATTCGAAGATATGGCTCCATAATTGTTGCATTGAGGAAAACTGGATCAGCCATTAATTTGGTTGCTTCTTCCCCTAAGAGAAAGCTTTGCAAAATGGCGTCATCAGACGCCAAAAGAGAGGCATTGAAGGGTCTTGAAGATGTACTCATGGAGCCACCAAGACCAGCTTTCATCAAATCAAAGAAGTACTTGAATAAGATCAAGTACCTACCTGACTTGTTAGGTGATTCCCTTGAAGGTTACAATCGAAGACTCTTTATTGGTGTGGGATTGCATGAGGAAAACAAGGCTGTAATAGAATGGTTCGAGCACAACTACCCGAAGAAGAATACAGAGTTCGAGATTCACAGCCTTGAGATTGTGGCACATATGGATGTTTCTGCTTGGTTATCTAAGAATGTGAAGGAGGAAGAGTATGTAGTAATGAAGGCAGAAGCAGAGGAAGTGGAGGAAATGATAAAGAAAAGGACAATATGCTTGGTGGATGAACTCTTCCTAGAATGCAAGAATGAATGGTGGCAGAAGGGGAAGAGAGAGAAGAGTGGCAGGGCATATTGGGAGTGCTTGGCTTTGTATGGAAGGCTGAGGGATGAGGGAGTTGCAGTACACCAATGGTGGGGTTGATTTGATTTGATTTGATTCAATGGATGGAGCTCTTAAATTAGTTTGTGCTAGCTAGTATGCCCGCTAGGTGTTTCTCTATTATGCTATGCAATGTTACAATGTTGGCTTCTTTCTAGTAATTGTTTTTTTTTTTTTTCTCTGTTATATGAATTTGAGCCTTAGGAGTTAGGAGGAACTGCGTGTGCCATGAGTGGTGCATGTTTGTATTCCTTTTCCATGATATCTCTATAAATAATTTTCCTTAGCTCTATGCCCCTTCTCTTCTCTCTCTCTCTTTTAAATGGTGATTTATGCTTGTTGATGCTTGATACTATTAATTAATTGCATTGGTTTAGCAAACATGCTGAGGTAATCATCAGCTTATGTAGTGGACAAAACAAAAAAAATAAAAAACACCATGATTGCATTATTTTATGATGAAGTCCCAGACTCCCAATTATGTGATGCGATCATGTGAAGATAGGTAGTACTAGCTACCTTAAGGGGGCCACGGATAGATGGATTCTTCTCAGCCTACAACCAAGACTGAGAAACAGAAAAGTCATGGGCAAATCATGGACAGCATTTATATGAATCACCTAGAACTGGAACCTGTGCTTTAAATTGTGACCAGCAAGTTTTCTGCAACTATATCACGATCACAACTGTGGCCAAAATTTATTACATTTCTTTGTGATTTTTCAGTAATATTAAAAAAAAAGTGTCATAATGGCTATTGTAATCACAATTTAAAGACTTAAACTAGAAGAATAATGACATAAAAGAAGAGAAACTCACAAAAAAAAAATCATTGGAACGTCAGAAAAATTCTATGAAACTGATGAAAAGAGAGGGAGTGGAAGAGGTGTTGGAAAAGCTTCGCTTCATTGTTTTAGATACAAGCCAAGCCATCCTTCAGAAATCACTCATTTTAGCCCCATAATTGAAATACATACAGCACATATACATATCACACAAATTGAGGAGAAAATAGTCTCAGTAAATATATAATAGTCACCTTTAGGAGAATCCAATGCACGAGTTAAAATCTTAATAATGTTCCCTCCCCGGTGACAGTTGAACTGATTTCTCACCCTCCCTCAACATAATATTATTGTTATACTAAAATATAAAATAATTTCAACACCGAAGTGGCTGTAGTTTAGTGGTAAGAATTCCACGTTGTGGCCGTGGAGACCTGGGCTCGAATCCCAGCAGCCACATTTTTTGTTTTTTAGCCGTAAAACTTCAGCGTAAAACGACGTCGTTTAGCAGTTCGCCTTCACTGTTTAATGTAACTCCAGGTCAGGTCAACTCACCCTTGCATTGCCGTTTCTTTTTGAAGAGTTTGTGTAATTGTGTTACACTCACTCACTCCCAAAACACAAAGTTCATTCAGCGACTCAAAAAAGGTCAATTTCTCTCCTCCTTGATACCCCTTTTATTTATTTATTTAATTTCATTCTTTGCATCTGTTTGTTTCGGCAGTGAATTACAAATATTTATCAATGCTAGTTAAGGTTTATTGATTCTCTCTTTTCCATTAGCAGGATCAATCTTTTTAGGTCCGTTTTCAGATGGTTAACAGTTTCGTGAAATAGAAAAGAAAAAATTGTGTGTTTGTTTTTCCTCTGGTTTAGTTTCAGCCTATTTTCGCTTTAAACGCTCTGTTTCGATTTGAGAATTGAGATGCATAATTAGTTTTGAGCAATATGATTCATGCGTGTTCATCTGATCTATTTTATATTGTAATTTGTAAGCAATGTGAATGAGGTTTGATGGCTTTCTTTCGAAAAGGGAACATAAACAATCTTTTGTGGGTGGTTTCGGACAAATTTGTGCGTTGTTTGGTCCAGGAGGTAGCTAGCTAGGGAGTCTAGGTTTTTTAAATTCGATTTAATGATTGAGCAATATAAGACAGATTTGTTAGTTTTGTGACTTATCAATCATAATGTATGAGGTTTATTCATATTATATTTTTCTGAGAGTTCATTTATGTACTTTTTCATCATTACTAAATTATTCATTTGCGAAGATAAAATGTTGTTAAGGGTAATTATACTATTATTATGTTTATTGGTAGATTTTTTATTCGGTAAATTTTGGTTGTAATTTGTATTTGATGTGATGTGATGTGATGTTATACTTACTTCCTTTTACATGTTATTGCCTCCTCCAGGAAGTAAGAGATGATTGATGATCAAGCCTTGGGATTTATTGCCAACTATCTTGGCATCTTCATTTTTGCTTTGGTTATAGCATATCACTTGGTCACAGCGGACCCAAAATATGAAGCCAGCTAAGATGCTTTGAACTTTCTGATGTATTGAAGACTCCATTTTGATGGATTCAGTTTTGTTGATTGATCTGTTAGGTCAGTTTGTGTGACTTTAATAATGATGAAAACAGAGTTTGTATCCTATGACAACTAAATCTAAAATATTTAGAGGCGCGTTTTAACCATATTTCCATCGTCACTGGTTTATACTTGGTAAATTAGATTAGTGTTTATATTAGCTATGGATGCAAAGTACTAATTACCAAATGCTATTCACCATGGAGTTTAGATTAACTAAGAATGTAAATTGTTGATTGACCCGCATTCATGTCCCATCGTTGGCAGTAGCCAAAAATTTGGAATAGCAAACATAAAACTAGTGAGTAGCTTTCTTTTTATTTGGTAAATGTACATGTTACTTATTTGTGATAAGTGATCGATAGTTTGTCCCTTAGAAATATTCATTTCATTTATTCATTTCGCTTATATGGGGGTAAATTGCATGTATCTAAACATCTCTAGACTCGACAATGATGGGAGGTTCGTTTACTAGGCTTCCCTTTAGTACTAAGGATTAGGTAGCCATTTGAATTACCTGCTATTGTTCTGGCTTTCTGGGTTTAATGTGCACAGTGCGTATATTGAGATGACTAATTAGGTTGTTGAGTTAATTAGATGACTAATTATCAGATGAAACACCAGATTTGATCATTAGCTGTTCGTCTTCATAATCCCTCGTTTTGCTATATTTACTTTTTTCTTTACTGATTAATAAACAAAAATCTTTGCATCTTTTTCCTGAAGAACTAGTCTTACTCACTATCTGTTATTTACACTCCATGATGTAAATATAATTAGAGAACAAATTAGGATGTTGAAAGATTTGAAAAGGAGAAGACATCATAATCATAATTATATAGTAGTGTAATCACTAATCAGTCACAATCTATAATACAAATACAAATACAGGCAACAAGGATGACACTCAGGATTTGAAAAGAAAATACACTGTTTATCACACCAAACAACAAAGATATAATGATAACCTCATATATCGCTCCCACATACAGGAAAGGAATCAAGCTATATATATTACATGCATTCTACTGACCACAATATGCAACTTGACAGAGCAGAAATACCAACTTGAAAGTATTTTAATTAAGGGGTGGAGGAGGTTGAAGGTGGTGGGGAGAGGAAAGGGATGGAGGGCATAGTGGTTGGGAATGGGATGGAGGGAAAGTTGGGCAATGAAGTGGCTGGCAAAGGAGGAAGGTTGACCTGTGGGAGTGTTGGAATGGTAGGGATGCTCATACTAGGAAGTGGAGGCAAAGTTGTCTTAGGCAGAGATGGGATAGTGGGCAATGGGGGGAACATTGCCCTGAGGCAGTGTTGGAATTGAAGGCAAAGGCGGCAATGTTGGTTTAGGCAAAGTTGGTGTTGTTGTTTGCAGAAGATGACGAGCTGCTAGGCTGAAGCTCATGCTTGAAAAGGTTAGAGCAAGAAGGAAAGCTGTGATGAAGCATTTGCCTGAGGCCATGGCTGAATGAATGAATGAATGTTAATGAAAATGGAGAATTTGCTCTGAAATTGTATGTATGAGAAGCTAAAGCAAGAGTAGATGGTCTTATATAGATGGGAGAGACACTAGCTAGCTAGGCCACCATTCAGTTCAGTTTAACTTTGGAGAACCAAAAAATTAAAGAGTCTAGTCATAGCAATTAATCTTTTTGTTAGTTCACCTTCCTATCCAGTACATGTTTGAATAATGAAATTATTATTGTGTTGTGTTGGACTAATAAGATGGTTGGTTGGGTATTATTTAGTTACGGCCCCAAATATTCAAATGTAGGATGACCAACTCCTTCCTATGTTGTTCCTTACAAAGAGTAAGGAAAGAAGGAAGATACAACGATATATCTTAGTTTATAATATTTTTACAGGATTTAGGATTTTGGAAGAATTGATCGATGTTGGAAATGTATATCGATCGAAGAGTTGGTAATCTAATTAAGTTCAACAATCAACACAGCTGTCAGACGTCACCCTTTACAGGCTTACAGCCAATGGCGTTTCACAGACGCAGTAAAGGTATATAAACCGTAAACCAGTAAAGTATTGCTATTGCCATTGCTTGCTCCTTTGAGGCTTTGACTACCAATCAACAAAAAATAAAGTTCATTTGACCAACATGGATAAATGTGTTATTAATTAAAAATAATCATGTGCATGTTTCTTTTGGCGATGAGAAGTGGTCAAACTCAAATTTGGACCTCTCAATGCAATTATTTACAATGTTAAAAATGTGAGTTTATCTCGTTCCACCACTAAACCAAAAAATATATATATATCCACTCTAAAAAATTTGAGCATAGGAAATGTATAAAAGAGAAAGAGAGAAAGAAAAATAAAATCAAGATGGAGAAAGTGAGAGATGTGATGATTGATGTCTTGAGAAAGGAAGAGGGAGATTAAAAAAATGAGTGTAAGAGTGTGCCCATGAGAATGAGTGTGGAAAAATAAAGTTGTATTAATTATTATTAAATATAGGATGTGACTTTTGTATATGTTTTCACATTCTTTTTTTCTACTTGGATTGTATATAGAAGAAATAAAAATATGTTTTTTTATCCTAAATATAAAAAAAGAGTACTACTATTTTAAGTTATATTAATTTTAGTTTATACTCTTAATTTCGTTTGGTGAATATGATAGGATAGAAAACGATAAGAGAGTTGGATAAGAAAATAATAGGACAAGGGAAGGATAGAAGATAATTGGGAGATAAGATGGATGAGAGGTTAAGGCATAAAAGGAAAAAAAAATAAAAAACCTATCATATCATATCAATCTCTAAGGCGAACTCCCCTCATAATAAAAATTACATTAGAAAATAGGATATGATAGCCTAACATGATAAACTTATCTTATCATATTGATATTTTGTTCATTATCTAGCCACCAAATAATCCCTTAATATATTGTAAGATGTACCAATGATTTAGTCATATACTATCTCTATTACTTTTTATAAGATCCTCTTCAAAATATTCAAGTGAGTTAAACAATTTAGTTAATGTACTTAGTAACATTAAATTTTTAACAGTTAGTATTAGTTTTTCATAAGTACTCTTATAATTATTGAGACTTATTATCTTTTGCTTTCCTCCTAATTTATTAATGTATTTTCACTTAAGTCTTTCTTTGTTTTTTTCATTTATTGTTTGTTGACTATATAAATTTGTTGAATAAAAAAGGATACTTTTGTAAAAACTTAATTAATGTAATAGATAATTTAGGTGAGACCTTATAAAAAGATCAAAACAAAATTTTTAAAATGGTCCAATAAAAATTTCGGAAGATAATATTTTTTATAAAAAGGACGAAAAAAAAACTTGATTAGAGCTCCAAATACATGACAAGAAAAATGATTGCAGATGGGGAGTTAATTTAGATTAGTTCTCAAAGAATTGACGGAAGATAGTATTTCTTACATCAATCCTGTACAAGGACTTAAATATGTAAAATAAGTATTATATCAAGAAAAATTATTGCAGATGGGGAGTTTAGATTATAGCTGTACGTATGGTTGATCCACTTAATTTGCAATCTACTCGGGTTATTAGCATATAAAATAATACTCCTCCATCTTAAACATAAAAAAAAAAATGTTAACTTTCTGAAGAACCTTTTCTTCATGTATAATGGTAGAGATAAATTTGATCCTATAATATCACCTAAACTGTTGGTTACGGTCTAAACCTAAGGTCCAATAGTCAAAATGGCTCATGCGTAATATAATTATCATATCCATAAATATATGATATATAATTATAATATCCACGTATAATATAATTATCATATCCATAAATATATGATATATGATTATCATGCCCATAATTATATCACATATAATTATGGTATCCTCAAATATATAATATATAATTATAATATCCATAATTATATCACATATAGTTATGGTATCCTTAAATATATGATATATAATTATAATATCCATAATTATATGACAATATCTGCTAAACTTACTCCTTTTACATATACGCCCACTTACCATATTTATACAGGGGAAACCCCTATAAATAGAGAACATTTACAGATCATAAGGTACGCAATCTCACTCAGTCAATCTCTTTGATTGTTTTACCTATCTGACTTGGGCGTCGGAGTCCCTTTGCAGGTACACCCCCGGGTTCAACTCGGATTCAAGCCTCTGCAACCCGTATTCGGATCCGACTTCTCTCCTGCTGACTCAGACCCAGGTTCGAGTTTTACCCAGGTTCAAGCCTTAAGTTGAGCCTCGAGATGACGAATAACCTCATCTCGTGGGTCGGATTGGTGATCGTCCTCGTGTGGACCGGTTTTCGTCCTGAGGGTGTGATGTTCCTTCTTGTTCAGCGAACTCGTCTTGGGGTCCGAGATCCTCCACCCAACCTTCGGGTGTTGGTTGAGGACGGGGTCTTGATGTCTAGAGACGGGTTGTGACCGTCATGCTGGAGAGGGGGAGGCCCTCCTTCTAGCGCCAAATGTTCTGGGGTAGAACTCGAACCTGGGTTTGAGTCAGCAGGAGAGAAGTCGGATCCGAATACGGGTTGCAGAGGCTAAATCTGAGTTGAACCCGGGGATGTACCCGCAAAGGGACTCATAGGTAAAACAGTCAAAGGGATTGACTGAGTGAGATTGCATACCTTATGATCTGTAAATGTTTTCTATTTATAGGGGTTTCCCCTGTATAAATATGGTAAGTGGGCGCAGATGTAAAAGGAGTAAGTTTAACAGATATCGTCATATAATTATGGATATTATAATTATATATCATATATTTAAGGATATCATAACTATATGTGATATAATTATGGATATTATAATTATATATCATATATTTAAGGATACCATAATTATATGTGATATAATTATGAGTATGATAATCATATATCATATATTTATGGATATGATAATTATATTGCGCATGGATATTATAATTATATATCATATATTTATGGATATGATAATTATATTGCGCATGGGCCATCTTAGCTATTGGGCCTTAGGTTTAGACCGTAACACTGTCCAAATAGCTTACCATAATTTGGGGCAACTGCCTCAACTTCAATGTTCGAATCCTCTGGTGCATTTCTGTCCAACAAATTTAACTGCTCAATCGCTACGGAATAACTACAACATATTCGGTAGCTAATAATTTTCCTAGCTATTTAATAGCTAAAGTTACCGGGTTCCGTCCTTGAAGGTGTGAGACTATGAGTGGTATCTTTTTATATCCTTTAAAAGAAAAGATCAGTACGTGGTTGATGTCTTGTCTATATCAATAAATAAATAAATGACAAAAATGATTTTATAGTGATTTTGATAATATTACAGCACCCTGAACCATTTGTTGGCACTTACTTGATGGAATTTTGTATCTATTCCTTTTCTTATTTTGGTACTCTTTCCATTACTCGCGTAACTGGTAGGAATGTGACTGGGTGGAGTTGGCTCCACCGCTCCGGTTTAGAGAAAATAAAAGCATCTTGATTATGTGTTTATATATGTTTATACCATGTCAAATTATATATGTCGACCACCCAATCCAAATGACCTGATCGTAGCTTAGAAAACAAGGAAGCGTGCATATATCTTTGAAAGATAACATGTTTTATTATAAAGGGTATTCTGTAACAATAGGTCTCCAAATACATGAAGTAATGGAAAAAAAAATAATCCCAATTCCCATGCATACAAGAGCAAAGAAAAAAAAACTGAAAGATTAAAGAAACTTTAAAAACTAATATTCCCCAACATAAAAAATCCAGAACCGAACTCCAAAGATTAGTGCTTATATGAAATCCCAAGTGAAGCAGAGTAGCTTGATTGATTGCTTCAGGGGGTGGTTGTTGAAGGTGGAGGAGAGAGGAAGGGGATGGAGGGCATATTGGTTGGAATGTTTGGCAGTGAAGAAGTGGCAGGAAGTGGTGGCAGAGTGACCTGTGGGATGGTAGGAAGAGATGGGATAGGGGTAGTAGGCAAAGGTGGAACATTACCCTGAGGCTGAGGCAATGTTGGAATAGTAGTAGGCAAAGGTGGCAGTGTTGGAATAGTAGGCAGAGTTGGTGCAGTTTGCATAAGATGGCGAGCTGCTAGGCCAATGTCCATGCTTGACAAGGAAATAACAATGAAAAAAGCCAAGATAAAGCAATTGTGGGAGGCCATGGCTGGCAAAAGGCTTTGCTTATGAATTTCTGATAAATGCAGTGAACTTATGCTTTGAGCTTGTATTGTGTGTGCAATTAATGCATATTCCAGAGAAAAGTGGTAGGCCTTTTATATACAGTACTCACTCGTAGCTATAATACCCCTTCTATAAGAATTGGATGTCCCTTAATATAAGACCCTTGCAGATTTTTAGGTAAATTAATTATTTTTTACATATTTGCCCTTCATTAATATTCAACTCTTTTTATTCCCCATATATTGATGAGTGTGAATAATTAATGAAGTTTTATCCATATGTTCAACTACCCCATTGGAAAGTAAATTTTGGAGTTTTCCACTATGTCACCATTAATGTTACTAAAATATAGTGACTTTTAAATAGGGTTATATTTGGAATGTTATTATGTTTTTTTTAAAAGACCAATACAATAACCAATTTTTCTTAAATTGTGTGAAACGGTTGAGAGGGTCTTATAATAAGGGACGGAGGGAGTAAATGACTGCAAAAACTTTCTTCACGTTAGCTAAGCTTCCTTGAACAATTAATGTTAGTGGTGGTTGGCTTGTCAAACATTATAGACTCAAAAGTAGGACATCCAACTCTTTTCTTTTCAATACTTTAAATAGGGAAGAGTAGAATTTTACTTGCATCTGTTTGGTACATATATTCCCACATCGAGAAAATTTATAGGAAAAATATATAAATATTGGAATTTGTGTATTGATTAAATTAAACATAAGTTAATATTATTATTAATTTCAAAGCAAATGTGAGGTTTGATCCCAAAAATCAATAATACAATGTGAAGTGAGGTTGCTGTGCTTTTTTAGTCGTTAAAATAAAAATTATGCCCCAAAGCTTCACACAAGTTTATATTTCTTATTTACTTAATTATCTTATGATAGATTACAACAATAATACAATTTGAACCTGAAGCTCCTATCCAAATGTTTTTTTTTTAAACACGGTGTGTTTGACAAAACTAGCTGATAAGCTAACTTTTAGCTAATAAGCTAGCTGTTAACTGATAAGCTTCTAGTTTATAAACTCCGAGCTGATAAGCTAGCTTATTGAATTAGAAGTGTTTGGTAGAACTAGCTGATAAACTAGTTGGTAAATGTAAAATGACATAAAAGGGCATTACTACATAAATTTTATTATATAAATTTTATTTATATTTTCTAGAAAAAATATATTATTATGTAATTATAATTTTATATTTTAAAAATAATTAAATTCTTATTAAACCTTTTCGTGATAAAATATTTAATTATTAATTAAAATAAATAATAAAATTGATAAAATAAATAGTATAATATAAAAATAATTTCATAAAATAATGAAAAGAAAATTAAAATTTAATTAATTGATAATTTTTTAAATTATGTATTATATAGGTAATAATAAATAAAAGGCTTAAATACATTTTTGGTCCTTATACTTTTGTAAATGGGAGATTTTGGTCCCCCAGTTTTAATTGCTCAATTTTGGTCCCTCTTCTTTAAAAAATGGACAAATCTAATTTCACCGTTAGCCTCCCATTAAATATTTAGCAGAATTTGCTGACATGGATTTAATTTTGTGACGTGTAAACTATCACATGAAAAATACTATTATTTAATTTTATCTCTTAATTTTTTTTAAACTAAAAATCAAAAAATAAAATCAAATTCTGCATAATTTAATACAATGAAAAAACAAAATCAAAAAATAAAATCTCACTACTACACTCTAATTTCCTCAAAAACAATAAAGCAAACACATGTCCCAAAACTAAAACACTTGCAAGTCTGTTTCAAGCCATCAACCAAGCGAGCTGAAATCTCATTCGGGCATAAAATGAAATCGAAAGCAAATTGAAATCTGTAGTTCAATCAAGCGTGAAGCGAATTGAATATGGCGGACAGAACATAGACTTCAATGAGAGCTGAATATGGTGTGAAGTGAACTGAAAGAGTTGGGTCCAAGGACAGAGGCGACGATGGTTTGCAACGCAGGAGAGGACGACGTGATTGGTGGAGACGCTACTGACGTCGTTGACGAGGCAGAAAGGGTTTACATCGCCAAAGATGAAATGAGAGGTGGTGAAGGGGGAGATGAAACATTGAACTACCCTTAAGGAAATTGTTTTATTTTAGAAATTTAATATTTTTTTATTATTTATTTCCTAGCTGGCATTGGGTCATGACAGATTGAATAATTGCAATATAAGTCGGCAAACTCTATTAAATATTTGATGGAAAGTTAATTGTGGGATTAAATTTGTTCAATTTTTAAAGAAGAGTAATCAAAATTGAGCAATTAAAATTAAGAGGACTAAAATCACCCATTTACAAAAGTATAGGGATCAAAATGTATTTAAGCCTAAATAAAAAGAAATTGAAAGTTTTTGCCATTAAAATTGAAAATAGATGATGATGATGATGATGATGATGATGATAATAATAGGTAAAAGAAATTAAGAATAATAAGAAAAATGTATTAAAATATAAGGGATAGTGATGGAAGAAAATTAAATAAGTTATAAGGTAAAAGTTAAAAGCTAGGTGAAGTAACTTGTAGCTTATAAGCTAAAAGCTTCTAAAATAAGCTACTTTGAAATGTTTACCAAACACTTTTGTATTGATCAAACTAGCTTATAAGTTAATCAAATAAGCTAATAGTTAGCTTATTGACCTTACCAAACAAACTCTTGATATGGAGCCAAAGCCCGAATGATAACTTATGGTGTGCTTTTCCATTTTCACGTTGTCTGGCAATCAAAAGTCAAAACATTATTTGTGGCTAATAAAAATGATACCAAAATAAAAAAACTGTTTTGAGAAATTTTAGCTAATAACAGAGAAAGTAATGAGATGGCGATGCCGCAATAGGCGCGTTGAGTGTGAGGGTATTTGTGGCTGAGGGGCCATTTACACACAGTATATATAGCTATTCATTCTTCCAAAAAAATAAAACAGAGAGAGGAAGGTGGAAAAACAATTAAACCATCACCAACAATACATCTTCTAGCAAATAAAAATGGCGAGGAAGAGTAGTGTTGCTACATTGTTGGTGGTGGTGTGCCTTATAGTGGCAATGGCAGTGACAGAGGCAGGTCACGCTGAGGATCAAAAGTGCTACGATGATTGCTACAAAACTTGCGGCTGGCCCACCTTCGTGTGCAAAATTGGCTGTTTTGACATGTGCTTTCTCCACCTACCCGGTTTCGGTATGTCTATCTATCCTCATTTCTTTAAAAAAATATTTAATTACTCACTTCATTTCTTTTTACATGTAGTAGGTTTTTATATATAAATTAAGGAAGTAATTATTATGTCTTTTAAACCTTATTTTTGTCAAAGAAACTATTTTTTTTTCATTAATGAAATTAATATTTTTCTTTTTCTAATAACCACACGTTAACACCATGTGTTCGTATTCACATTATTTATCTCTTACTTTAAATTTTTTATTGAAAACATAAAACATATACTACTCTAAACTCAAATTTAAGCAAAAAGACTAACACACGCTAATTAAGAAAATTAGTTAACCTCATTTAATTTTTTTGAATGGGGTCATGGGAAATAAAATGTATTTTGGTATGAGGTCATTAAAAAGGATAAAATTAGTTGAGATTTACTTACTTCCTCCGCTCTTTTTATAAGACACCATTTAGAAGATATTGATGGTCTTTTTATAAGGCACTTGATAATTTCTATGAAGCATTTAATTTTTCTCCTGATTTACCCTTATTAAATTCTTCCATCATGTATTTTGCTAATTGTTCATTAACGATGTATTATAAATATTGTTACATAGGTGACCAAGAGAGAGAGTTAAACCTTTGCACGTTTCCATATACATTTGTGTGTTCCAATACAATTGATAGTGAGAATTAATATTATATTTAGTGTAGAATTTAATCTCAATTATTTAGTGAGAATATACTAATAATATTAAATAGGGGTAAAAATGGAATGTTGTATTTTTTTTATGAAACCAATAAAATTAACCACTTAAACTACTTTATTTGGTCTGTGTAATTCGGTTAAAGGTGCCTTATAGAAAAAACAGGAGGGAGTATATTTTAGTCAACAATCATATATGAAATTTTTATTGCTTATATTTAAGTTCAGGAGGAGTATTTATTAAAATTTTAAACTTTTAAAACATTTATGATATAATTTTATAATAAATATATACAATAAAAAATAATTAGATTAGGATAAGGGTAAAATTAAAAAAATAACCTTTATTGTTATCTTAGTATATGAAAAAATATATATTTAATTATCAACCATCAAGAAAGGAAACTAACAAATGGCTATGTTTTATTTACTGCAGAAAATAAGGGACCGGGAAGGAAGCAAAAGGGGGGTGTTGGACCTGAAACCACACACCCTGCAGCCCCATCCATGCAACACCCTGCAGCCCCATCCATGGACCAACCAAATCCAAAGAAGCTGCATTGAATACTAATTGCATTGCAAGGCTTTCTCATTAACTAGCACATATATATTATATTATATTATATATATAAAAATATATGTCGCTTTCCTTCTTCCTCCTCCTTGTCATTTCTTACCGTAATTAATTCATTGTTTTATTTGTTACCTTAATAAATAAAAGAATATTTATTAATCATTTTGCCTCCTTGTCATTTGTTCCGTGCTATTCTAAGGTCATATTAATATATTGCTTAATCCTCATGCCTAATGCCTATATACATATGCTTGATAGAACTCAAACATTACGTGTAATATATTATGCATAATCATTTCTAAAATATTATAGAATCTGTGTAAAAAAATAAGCGTTTTTTTTTTTTTGCATAATCATTTTTTTATTTTTTTATTATTTCATTTTATTTCTATGTGAATTGGGTTTTCTGGCCCATTTGTTATTTTTAGTGTATGTTATTTTTTAGAAACAGAACAACATACTTTTTAAGCTTCTTCATGACAAAAAAAACTTTTTAAGTTTCTTTAATTTAGGTAGGATGGGAATCTGGAATCCACTTCTTTTTAATATGATTTAATTTTAAAATATTAATCAATAATCATAATATTTAAAAAATTTATAAAATCAACCATTTAATATTATTATTATTAAATAATTATTGATTATTAATTAATGATTCTATATTAATAGATAGTAATGATAAGAATTTAAATTTAACTTAATAAAACGGATTTGAAATGGTGCTTGTAATAATGCAAAACTGACTAATAAAAAGCATTCAATTAATATATTTAAAAATAAGATATGTTACTTCATTAATATATTTTAAAATCTAATAAAAAAATTTAAATGATAAAGAAAATTTAAACTTGTTACATGATAAAAAATAATTTATTAATTGATTACTCTATTATTTATCTGTTAGTTGTTTTATTATCATTTATTGAGGGTACCCAAAAAAACCTTTTTGTTATAATATTAAAAATTAATTTAATACTTTTTTACCTATATTTTAATTAGAGTTAATTGTAAAATATTTATTTAAAAATTTTTACCAATCGAAATGTGTGTAATTAATATAAACAAATAAGAATTTACTAAATATATATTGTTTGTGTAAAAGAGTTTTACAGGATCATCCATTGAATATGTTGTTATATTAGATGAACTATCATGGTGATCCGTGTGAAAACATGGAAAAATTTTGGTGTTTTGGGTTTATATAAAAATAAATTGCATAATATTATAGTTGAAATATTGAATAATCAATTTTATATTTACAATAATAGTTTAAGAAATGAGTACAAATTAGTGAAAATGAAGTCCATATTTACAAAAGTAAAAACCTCAAAATTGAAACCAACCAATTTATAGTCATAATTCAAAATTCCATCATTGCTTACAAAAATACAATACTGCTTGAAATAAATTAAACATCACAAAAAAATTCTTTATAAACATTTTTTTTGTAGAAGAGCAAATATTTCCATCTTCATCTATGATTAATATTTTCATATTTTTTCTTGACCTCACTCTAGAGACTGCAACATATAACTGCACATGTGTAAGTATTTCCACCTTTTCTGAATCAACTACTACCAACTTAGACCGAGATAATGAATAAGCACCAAACTCGCCACACCTGCTGACTCTCACCATAACCTGTGCACTTCCATTAGATTCACAATTTGAACAATATCCTTTTATTAAATGGAATTAATTAAAGTTTTAAAATAAAGACTTTTCATATACCAACGAGATTGGTTCAAGTGGTACATACTTGATTCTCCTTAAGCAAGGTCTCGGGTTCGAGGCTTGTGGATAGAAAAAATCCCCGCTGTGAGAGTTAGCCCCGCCAGGCTCGAATAAAATTGCCTGGAATATACTTGTGGTTCACACATAAAAAAAAAAGACATTTCATACAACATTGTTTCTTGATATGAATCTTGCTTCCAAAACCTATATATTCATATGAGTTATTAAAAGTTGATTATCGTTATTTTCATAAAGAATGGTCATCCCTGTGTGATATAATTTTGCTCTTAAAATATTATATTTTCATACACACACATACTTACTTTTAATATTTAGACATTAATGTGTTCACGTTACAAAATTTTTAATCCTACATATTTTAAGTATTTACCATTATGACTTTAAATTTAAATGTTAATATATTTTATGTAAAAAAAAATTATCCTCAGGTAAATTATATTTATTTACCGTCATCTACATAGTAAATTAACCTTTAAATAATAGTTAAATTAATATAAAGATTTATTTTTGTGCGATTTATTAAAAATAATATAAGAATTTAAAATACAAACTATCAATAAATTAAAAATTCAATTTTAAAAATTCATTTATTTTATTTTATCAAAATTTACTTAATTCTTTATAATTTTCATATTTAATAAATATTTTTTCAATAAATTTAATTTGTTTAGTAATTAATGATTATAGTGTTATAGTATTTAGCAAATTTTTATAGTTTGATATTTAATTATTATTTTTAGGTTAACTTATAAATTTAGTAAATTTATCTCAATTATTTATTAAGTTGTTTCCCAATTTATGAATAATTAAATATAATTATTTTTTCATTTATTATTGCACTGGCTTCAATATAGATCTATCACATTACTTCCTTCAATATATTTTTTAAAAAATGATAATTGTATAAACAAAATCACTCTATTTGAAAATATATTCAGCAATTATATAATTAATTAAAAGTTGATTATTGTTATTTTCATAAAGAATAGTCATCCACGTGTGATATATTTTTACTCTAAAATTATTAGAAACTATAATCAAATTGTGAATAAACCATTTCGTCATCCTCGTGTAATTTCTAATTAAATCATCATAAACTATAACTAAATATTTATAGCAATAAATCATTTAATTTGAATTTTGAAACTAATATCATATCAACATTAAATGAATTTGAATTAGAAACATAAATTTATATTTAGCAATTATTGAAATCAATCTCAATAATATATATGAATCTGGTTACATTTATATTGATAGCAATTAATAATCTAAATCAGTGTAACAATAAATTAATTATAGTATCTATAAAAAAAATTAATTATAGTAACAATAATAAATTTGAATTTGAAACTAAAAAAAGATCAATACAATTAAAGTATTAAATCTCGGTAACTAAAATCAAATTATACTTTAAAAATATATAAAATAAAACACGGGAAATAGGGAAAAAATATGGAAATCATTTTTCGGTAAAAGTTGTTGAATATAAATGAATTGGTCATAAAGCATTTAAAACCCACTATCTATTAAATTAAAACCAATAATAGGGCATAAAATTGGAAAAAAATTGGCCGGTGAAAAAAATTAATAAAACTCACTATCCATGTTACCATGTATTTAAAAACCCACTATTCATGCATTTAAAATCTATTAACAAATTTTTTTCATTTTATTTTTGTTTTTTTTAAATTATTTCTAAAAATAGAATATTTTAGAGAAAAGTACAATATAAGTAAATGTTATTATTTAATTATTTATGACATTATTTACTACACTGACGTATTTGAATAATTAAATTTTTTTATTAATTATTAGTTAGGTTTTAGAATGGAGAGAAGTAGTTAGTCTAAAAATGTGAAATCCTAAAACTTTTTCACCATCCTATATAAATATATATTGAAACACATACATTAATATAATAATGTAAAACACATTTTAACATTAAAATAAATTATGTTGTGTAACAGCTTTAAGTAATAAAGAGAATTATATCTCTAACTTTTCCCATTTAATATTTAAGGTAAAAAATTAGTAACTTAATTGTAAAAGTATTATAACGTGGCAAAAAAGACAAAGATTCAATCAGAAAATATAGTCAAATATTTATGGTAAATAACTGATTGAAATATGAAACTAATGTCATATTAAATGAGATTTAATTGGAAATGGAGAAATTTACGATTAGGAAGGATTGAAACTGATATAAATAATATATATGAATATGATTCAATTCATATTGATAACAATTAATCATCTAAATCAACATAACAATAAATTATTTATTACGTGTTTTGTTTGTTGTTGGGAAAAAAACAATTTTCTCATTAGTAGTAAGAAAATTAGAATCAAATCAAATAAATTTTTGTTTAGCAAATTAGAATTAAAACAAATTCAAATTTTTTTGAAATTCAAATTTAAAAATTAAGTGTTTTTAAAACTATCAAAATATTTTAAAAATTAATTCAGTCCATAAGGAAAACATGATTAAAAAAACACACATTTCATCCTCTCCGTTTACAACAATAGAAAGTTTTATTTAAAAATAATAAAAAAAAACACAAATTATTCTATGGCTATGCCATTTTAAACCTCCAATACAGTGCATATGCTTTAACTCTTCCTTTAAAAAAAAGTTAAGAATCACAAGTTTACTCATCGATTTTTTCGATCACTACAAATCACAAATATAGTGACCGATTTTCTCGGTCACTAATTTTCTAACCATTTAAGTCTCTAAATCGGTCACAAAATGACATTTTAGTGATTGATTTTTTTGGTCACTAAATACTTTTAAAAATCTGTCACTAAGTTGGTCACAAAAGAAGACTCCATCTGCACCTCTTATTTCAGTGGTCGATATTTTCAGTCACTAATTTTCTTATCAGTTTGGTCTCTAAATTAGTCACAAAATTATATTTAGTAATTGAAAAATCGGTCACTAAATTTAGTGACCGATTTAGTGACCAAAATTTTTTTTATCATTACTTCTGCATCCAATGATGGATTTGGTCACTATATTAGTCTATGTTAGTGACCAATTTTTTTTCAATAAATCTTAATATTCTAATATTCATTCAATTAGTCTCTAACACAAACTCCACTCGATATAAAAGTTACAATAAAAATAGGATGAGATAGTCTATTATGACAAACTTATCATATTGTTGCCACAAACATTTGAAACAAAATAGGATATGATATATTAATATTCTTTCCTTTATCTAGCCACCAAATGATCCCTTGATTTATTGTAAGATGCACTTATCAATTTCCTATAAAAGTGAATGGAGGATGGCTTCAATGACAAGTTGTTGAAGTAGTTTTTTTATATGAGTTACACTAAAAAGACACCATTATTTCAATCATTTAATATTATGAATATTTATAAAATAAAATTTAAATTTGAAACATAATTAATTAAAATTAACTTATTTCTATATTTTTCTTAGTCTTAATAATTTCCTCATATACTACCTCTATTCCTTTTTATAAGATCCACTTCAAAAAATTCAAATGAATTAAAGAATTTAGATAATTTAATTAGTAACATTAAATTTGTCAACATTTAGTATATTTTTTCAGAATTACTTTTATTATTATCAGGATTCATTATCTTTCATTTTTCCACCAAATCTATCAATGTATTTCCACTTAATCTTTCTCTTTTTCTCATTTATTGTTCGTTGACTATAAAAATCCGTTGAATAAAGAAGTGTATTTTTAAAAATAATAATAATTAATATAGTAGATAATTTGAATAAGATCTTGTAAAATTGATTAAAACAAAAGTTCTCAAAATGATCCAATAAGAATGACGGGAGATAGTATTTCTTATAAAAAGACAAAGAAAGAAGTATTATTTTTCTATGCAAAAGACTTGATATAGAGCTCCAAATACATGATACATCCTTAAGGGCGGTATATCAATCCCTTTACAAGGACTAAAGTATGTAAATATGCATTATATTATATATTTAGAAAAAAGATTGCAGATGGGAAGCTTAGATTAGAGCTGGATGTATGGTTCGTCCATTCAATTTGCAATATATATACTCGCCTACTCGGGTTAGGATATAAATAATTTGATTAGTATAAAAAAGGACATAAAAAAAAATACATCTTACACATGTACTACTATTATTAAAAAATTTTAAAATTCTGAACGAACCTTTTCATCATGTACTATACTTATGGAGATAAACTTGATCCTGTAATATCACCTAAGCTACCCAAATAACTTACCAAAATTTGAGGCTACTGCCTCAACTTCCATGTCCGGATCATCTGAAAGGATCTGTCTCCAGCTAACTCAACTACGTAATAGCTACGGAATAGTTACAAAAATATTCATTAGCTAAACATGTAGCTGTTGCCTAGCGTTTACGTAGCTAAGTCATCTTACCAGATTATTGGTACATATATAATCTCACTTCGAGGAAATCTGTAGGAAAAATATAAAAATATTGGAATTTGTCTATTGATTAAATTAAATATGAGTTAATATTATTATTAATGTCAAAACAAATGTTAGGTTTGATCCAAAAAATCAATAATACAATGTGAAGTGAAGTTGATGTGCTTTTTTAGTCGTTAAAATAAAAATTATGCACCAGAGCTTTTTTTTGGTGAACCATGCATGCACCAAAGCTTCACACAAGTTTATTTTTCTTATTTACTTAATTATCTTCTATTTTTTTGTCAAAATTATATTCTGATAAGTTACAACAATAATACAATTTGAACCCGAAGCTCCTGACTCCTGTCCAAATGCTTTTCTTTTTTTAATCTGAATGAAGGGCCATCGTTAACAGCATCTTTTCCATTATTTGTGGCTAATAAAAATGATTAAAAAAAATACTATTTTGGAAAATTTTAGCTAATAATAGAGAAAGTAATGAGATGGCGATGCCGCAATAGGCGCGTTGATTGTGAGGGTATTTGTAGCTGAGGGGCCATTTACACACAGTATATATAGCTATTCATTCTTCCAAAAAAATGAGAGGAAGGAGGAAAAACAATTAAACCATCACCAACAATACATCTTCTAACAAATAAAAATGGCGAGGAAGAGTTATGTTGCAACATTGTTGGTGGTGGTGTGCCTTGTAATGGCAGTGGCAGTGACAGAGGCAGATCAGGCTGCGGATCAAAAGTGCTACGATAGTTGCTACAAAAATTGCATCTTCCCCGCCGTCTTGTGCCGTCTTGGCTGTTATGAAAAATGCTTTCTCCACCAACCCGGTATTTATCTATCTATCTATCTTCATTTCTTTTTTAAAAAAATATATTTAATATTCAACCATAAAGAGAAGAAACTAACAAATGGCTATGTTTTAATTATTTACGTACTGCAGATAGTAAGATACAGGGAAGGAAGCAAAAGGGGGGTGTTGGACCTGATCAAACCACACTCCCTGCAGCCCCATCCATGGACCAACCAAATCCAAAGAAACTAAATTGAATACTGGAGTAATTGCATTGCAAGGCTTTCTCATTAACTAGCACATATATTTTATATATAAAAATATATGTCGCTTTCCTTCTTCATCCTCCCTTGTTATTTCTTACCATAATTAATTCATTATTTTATTTGTTACCTTCTTAATAAATAAAATAATATTTATTAATCATTTTGCCTCCTTGTCATTTGTTCCGTGCTATTCTAATTCTCTTATTCTTCTTTTCTTTTATTTTTCTTTACTTTTACTTTCAATTTTAAGGTCATATATGCCTATATACATATTACATATGCTTGATAGAACTCAAACATTTCGTGTAATATATTATGCATAATCATTTCTAAAATATTGTAGAATCTGTGTAATAAAAAAAGAAGCGTTTATTTTTTTTGCATAATCATTTCTTTCGTTTTTTTTCCATTATTTCATTTTGTTTCTATGTGAATGTGAATTGGATTTTCTGACCCATTTTTTATTTTTAGTGTATGTTATTTTAATAGTATACGTTTTTAACTTTTTAAGCTTCTTCATGACCAAAAAAAAAAATTAAGCTTCTTTAATTTAGGTAGGATGGGAATCTGGAATCCACTTCTTTTTAATATGATTTAATTTTAAAATATTAATCAATAATCACAATATTTAAATTTTATCAAATCAATCATTTAATATTATTATTAAATAATTATTGATTATCAATAGATGGTAATGATAGGAATTTAAATTTAAATTAATAAAATAAATATGTGTTTAGTGGGAATAAAGTTGTTCTCACAATCTTAGTCTGCGTTGTCAACTAAGTCATAACTCATTCGTTAATAATAATAAAAAAGATTTGAAATGGTGCTTGTGATAACAAGTCTAGTTATGTGTTAGACGAGTTATTTTATTCGTTAAAATAATGTAAAACTGACCGATAAAAAGCATTCAATTAATATATTTTAAAATAAGATATGTTACTTCATTAAATCCTATCTTAAAATTTAATTAAAAAATTTAGATGATATAGAAAAATTTAAGTTTTTTACATGACAAAATAATAATTTATTAATTGATTATTCTATTATTTATCTGTTAATTGTTTTATTATCATTATCACTTTTGTTATTGAGGGTACCCAAAAAAAAACTTTTTGTTATAATACTAAAAGTTAATTTAATATTTCTTTACTTATATTTTAATAAAATTTAATTGTAAAATATTCATTAAAAAATTTTACCTATAGAAATGTTTGTAATTAATATAAACAAATAAGAATGTACTAAATATATATTGTTTTTGTAAAAGAGTTTTACATTATCAACCATTAAATATGTTGCTATATTAGATAAATGTAATATATCATGTGTTATCAAACTCAATAAATTATCCAAGTTTTAATCACAACTTAATGTGTCTCAATGAGTTGTTTTAATGTTCTTATAAATTTTTTATTTGGAAATTAAATTAAATAATTAAAACATATGGATTATGTAAATTATTTATACTAGAAATATGTATATATAATCAATATGCAAATTATACTTTTTATTTTCAGAAAGAATTAATATTACACAATAAAATTTGGTGATCGAAATTTCAGTCTCAACTTAACGTCTCTCAATGAAAATTTCTTTCTCCACAATCCCTCGATCAATACATGCACTTTTTAAGTTCTCTATATTCCTTTATTATAAAGTGAACTGTAACTTTTCACACATCACTTGTTAGATTGGGATTAGTTTAAGTTTTTTTAAATTGTTATAATTATGAATCATTATTATAAATAAATTAAATATTACTTTTATATTATATTAATTTAATTCTTTGAATATTATAGAAAATAATATTAGTTTATACAATTAAATGATTGTATATAAAAGAATATTTATCTCATGTACTTACGAGTGTTAAAATGCTAGTTATGATTAATTATGAAAATAAATAAAATTAATTATGAAAAATTAATTAAAAATAGAAATAATTATAAACAACATTTTATCCTAACACATATTTTTGTTCAATTTATTTTTTTTTCAATAAAAATTTGTTTATTGCTTACTTTTTTTACTAGACTGTCAATTTGGTCCCTGAAAGATTGAAAGACCTTCATTTTAGTCCCCGAAAGAAGGAAACTGACAATTTAGTCCCTGAATGTATTTTTCATCTTTTAATTTAGTCTCTATGTTACAATCCGTCAATTAACCTTAACGGAGATGCTGACGTGGCATGTTAAGTGTCACGTGTACATAATGACATATATGTCAATAAAATTATTCATTTTAGTCCCTCATTAATAAAATAGTTCATTTTTGTCCCTCATGAGTAAATTAGTTCATTTTAGTCCCTTACTAATGTTAATGATTTCATTTTCATCCCTCCTGCTACATTTGTCTTTAACAACATTTTCCTCTTAAATTCAAACAGAAGAAACCCTAACCCCCAAACTGACAATAGATTTTTTAGACCAAAACGGAGAATTTAAAATGTAATTTTTGGACTAACCCCTCATTTTGGTACCCTGAACGATTTGGATTTAGTCATTAGTCCCTGAAAAAAGAAAATTGCATTTTTTGTTCCTAAAAGATGAAAAGTTATTCAATTTAATTAGTACTTGAAAAATGAAAATTCGTTCACTCTAGTCCTTCAAAGATTTTTTTAAATGTCAATTTAGTCCCAAAAAATAACTAAATTGAAATATTTTTTCAGCTTCCAAGAATGAAAAATGCAATTTACATCTTTTAGGACTAAATTGAATAACTTTTCATCTTTTAGGGATGAAAAATGCAATTTTGTTTTTTCATGGACTAGGATGACTAACCCCAAATCTTTCAGGGTACCAAAATGAGGGGTTAGTCCAAAAATTACAATTTAAATTCTTCATTTTGGTCTAAAAAATCGATTGTCAATTTGGGTTTAGGATTTCCTATTTTAATTTGGGAGGAATATATTGTTAAAGATAAATGTTGCAATAGAGATGAAAATGAAATAATTAACATTAATGAGGGATAAAAATGAATTAATTTAATCATGGGGCATGTCCTTAAAAAAATAACAAATCGTTAGTTCGGTCTTTAAATTGGTCACAAAATGACATTTTAGTGACCGAATTTTTCAGTCATTAACTCCTTCTGAAAAAATTAAACCCTAACTTTAGTGACCGACGTTGGTCACTAACTCCTCCCTATTAAAAAGATAATCAATCACATATTTAGTGACCATTTTTTCGGTAACTAATTTAATGACTGATTTTTTGGGTCACTAACTCATTTAAAAAATTAAGAACCACAAATTTAGTGACTGATATTTTTGGTCACTAACTCATTCTTTAAAAATATGAAGAGTAACAAATTTCATGATTTCGGTCAATGATTTAGTGACCGAATTTTTTAGTCTCTAAATACTTCTTTTAGAATAATTAAGAATCACAATTTTTTCTGTCACTAATTTAGTGACCAAGTTTTTTTTGTCTCTATATGTTTCTTTAGAAAAATTAAGAATCACAAATTTAGTGACCAACATTTTTGGTCAATGACTCCTCCTTAAAGAAATTAAAAACCAACCACAAACTCAGTGATTGGTTTGTTTTTATCACAAATTTAGTGACCGATTTTTCGGCCACTAACTCTTCCTTTAAAAAAATTAAGAATCACAAGTTTAGTGATCGATTTTTCGGTCACTACAAATCACTAATATAGTGACTGACTTTTTCGGTCACTAATTTTCTAACCATTTCAATCTCTAAATCGATCACAAAATAATATTTTAGTGACTGATTTTTTGGTTCATTAAATCCTTCTAAATATCTGTCACTAAATTGGTCACAAAAGAAGACTCCATCTGCACCTCCTATTTTAGTGACCGATATTTTTAGTCACTAATTTTCTTATCAATTCTGTCTCTAGGTCAGTCACAAAAATCATATTTAGTGATTGAAAAATCAGTCACTAAAGTTTAGTGGCCGATTTAGTGACCATAATTTTTTTTGTCACTACTTCTGCATCAAATGATAGATTTGATCACTAAATCAGTCTCTGTTAGTGATTGAAAATTTTTTGCCACTAAATCCTAATATTCTAGTATCCATTCCATCTCTAACACAAACTTCACTCGGGATAAAAGTTACATTAGAAAATAGGATATGATAGTCTAATATGATGATAAACTTATAATATTGTTGCAACAAACATTTTAAACAGAATAAGATATGATATGATATTGATATTCTTTCCTTTATCTAACCACCAAATGCCCCATTAATTTTATTGCGAGATGCACTTATCAATTCCCTATAAAAGTGAATGCAGGATGGCTTCAATGACAAGTTATTGAAGTAGTTTTTTATATGAGTTTCACTAAAAAGATATCACTATTTCAATCATTTACTACTATGAGTGTTTATAAAATAAAATTTAAATTTGAAACATAATTAAAATTAACTTATTTCTATATTTTTCTTAGTTTTAATGATTTTGTCATTTACTACCTCTATTTCTTTTTATAACATCATTTTCAAAAATTTCAAATGAATTAAAGAATTTAGTTAATCTAATTAGTAACATTAAATTTGTCAACTTGTCAACAGTTAGTATCATTTTTTCAGAATTACCTTTATAATTATTAGGACTCATTATCTTTTACTTTCCACCAAATTTATTAATGTATTTCCACTTAAGTGTTTCTCTTTTTTCATTTATTGTTTGTTGACTATAAAAATCCGTTGAATAAAGAAGGGTATTTTTTAAAAAATTAATTAATATAGTAGATAATTCGAATAAGATCTTGTAAAAATGATTGAAACAAAAGTTCTCAAAATGATCCAACAAGAATGACGGATCCGGATCCTCTCTAACCACACTTTCCAGCAAGTGTAGCTACGAAATAGCTATGGAAAACTTCTGTAGTTAAAATCAGTATCTGTTTCCTTGCTATTCCGTAGCTAAAGCTGTTGAAGTCCATACGCACCAGGAGATAGTATTTTTTATAAGAAGACAAAGGAAGAAGTATTATTTTTCTATGCAAAAGACTTGATATAGAGCTTCGAATACATTATACATCCTTAAGGGCGGTATATCAATCCTGTACACATATGCATTATATCAAGAAAAATGATTGCAGATGGGAAGTTTAGATTAGACCTGGATGTATGGTTCGTCCATTCAATTTGCAATATACTCGACTACTCGGGTTAGGATATAGATAATTTGATTAGTATAAAAAAAATATAAAATAATACATAATTTTAAAATTCTGAGCGAACCTTTTCATCAGGTATAATGATATTTGATCATGTAATATCACCTAAACTACCCAAATAGCTTACCATAATTTGGGGCTACTGCCTCAACTTCCATGTCCGGATTTTCTCCGGTGATCTCTCATCTCTCTCTATAGCTACAGAATAGATACGAAAATAATAGATAGCTAAAACATGTACCTAGCTTTTACGTAGCTAATCGATCTTACCAGATTATTGGTACATATATAATCCCACATCGAGAAAATATTGGAATTTGTCTACTGATTAAATTAAATATGAGTTAATATTATTATTAATTAATGTCAAAACAAATGTTAGGTTTGATCCCAAAAATCAATAATACAACGTGAAGTAAAATTGCTGTGCTTTTTTAGGCGTTAAAATAAAAAATATGTCCCATAGTTTCACACAAGTTTATATCTCTTATTTACTTAATTATCTTCTGATATATTTATTTGGTCAAAATTATCTTCTGATAAATTACAACAATAATACAATTTGAACCCGAAGCTCCTAACTCCTGTCCAAATGTTTTTCTTTTTTTTTTTTAATCTGAAGCCCAAGCCCAAATGATAACTTATGATGTGCTTTTCCACTTTCCCGTTGTCTGGCAATCAAAACGTTATTTGTGGCTAATAAAAAAAAAAGGGAAATTCTAGGGTATCCTCTCGTGAGAGAGGGTTTTGGTATCTTCTTTGATTATTTAATCAATTTCTCTCCACTTTCTTAAATGATTTTAGTATTTTTATACTTATAAGACAATATTTAACTATTAGAATTTGTATTTTTAATTTTTGAAAAGACTTTTTTGACCCCTAATAACTATTATAATGTATTTTTTATTGTATTTAAGATGGAGTACACGACTTGTTCCTACGTAATTTTGGCCTATTTAATAAAAAAAATGACAAGAAGGTACCAAAACCCTCTCTAATGGGAGGGTACCAAATTGCGACCCTAAAAAAAAAACTGTTTTGGAAAAATTTAGCTAATAATAGCAAAGTAATGAGATGGTAATGCCGCAATAGGCGCGTTGACCGTGAGGGAATTTGTGGCTGAGGGGCCATTTACACACAGTATATATAGCTATTCATTCTTCTAAAAAAAATGAGAGGAAGGAGGAAAAACAATTAAACCATCACCAACAACAATACATCTTCTAGCAAATAAAAATAAAAATGGCGAGGAAGAGTTATGTTGCAACATTGTTGGTGGTGGTGTGCCTTGTAATGGCAGTGGCAGTAACAGAGGCAGATAAGGCTGCGGATCAAAAGTGCTACAATGAGTGCTACAATGGTTGCGGCTGGCCCGCCTTCGTGTGCGATTGGGCCTGTTATGAAAAATGCTTTCTCCACCAACCCGGTATTTATCTATCTATCTATCTTCATTTCTTTTTTAAAAAAATATATTTAATATTCAACCATAAAGAGAAGAAACTAACAAATGGCTATGTTTTAATTATTTACGTACTGCAGATAGTAAGATACAGGGAAGGAAGCAAAAGGGGGTGTTGGACCTGATCAAACCACACTCCCTGCAGCCCCATCCATGGACCAACCAAATCCAAAGAAACTAAATTGAATACTGGAGTAATTGCATTGCAAGGCTTTCTCATTAACTAGCACATATATTTTATATATAAAAATATATGTCGCTTTCCTTCTTCATCCTCCCTTGTTATTTCTTACCATAATTAATTCATTATTTTATTTGTTACCTTCTTAATAAATAAAATAATATTTATTAATCATTTTGCCTCCTTGTCATTTGTTCCGTGCTATTCTAATTCTCTTATTCTTCTTTTCTTTTATTTTTCTTTACTTTTACTTTCAATTTTAAGGTCATATATGCCTATATACATATTACATATGCTTGATAGAACTCAAACATTTCGTGTAATATATTATGCATAATCATTTCTAAAATATTATAGAATCTGTGTAATAAAAAAAGAAGCGTTTATTTTTTTCACGGCCATCTTTTTTTTTTATATTATCATACGGCCATCTTTTAATATCTATCCTTTTATATATATATATATATATATTCATCTATGGAATAGAAAAGAAAAACCCAAAGTAATTTAAACTTTCTCTCTCTTACTTTTTACCATAAATAGATAAGTGTAAAAAAATAAGAAGAAAATATAAATCAAATCAAAATTATCAAATTTATTAACATTAATTACGTCGCTTGATTTTTAACCGCCTGCAAATAAACAAAGGCACATAAAAGGAAGTGTTGGAACTTTAGTACTGCCTTTTGATAACATGTTATATTTGCATCTAGCTAAATTTTCAAGTTACTAATGAATTTTTTTATAGAAATGATTTTTTAAACAGTAAAAAAAGAACAAGTATATGCTCCCCCAACTTAATTATGTACAATATCTGGTTTGGTTTTTGAAAATCCTCAAAGCATGATTGAGTTTATATTTGGTTTGGCATTTAAAAATAACCAAACTCATTATATATATAGATTCCAATTTTTAGAACATTAATTACACACACACATATCTATATCTTTAAAGGACCAAAATAGACATTTACTCCTAGTTTGAAAAAATGTTGACAAATAGAAGCCATATATAGTGACAATTTTTACCAGATAAATCCTGCATGGTCTGTAGATAATGAATGAATTATGAATCCTACAACTTACATATGAAAAGAAATAAGATATGGAATTAAAAATACATAAGCAATAGCTGAATTAGGCCATATAGGATGATTACAAATCACAATCAACAATATGCTGTAGTAAAACTCACTCAAACAACCTAAATACTGAACAAAACAAGCAATTAAATGATACATAAAATACAATTGAAACCCCAATAGAGCCATCCTCAGATGACAACAACAAATTACTAGAGCAAACTAGGGAATATATATAGTAGAAGGATAGACTTGAGGAACTTTAGGTACTTATGGTTTTGTCACAGCAGGCACCTCTGGAATAGGAGGCAGGTCAGGTATTGCAGGGATTGGAACAGCAGGGATTGGAACAGCAGGCAAGTCTGGCTTTGGCAATGGTGGCAGTGGAAGTGGAGGCAACTCTGGTTTTGGAAGTGGTGGCAGTGGCAATGGCAGATTAGGTAGTAGGGGAGGCAACTCAAGTTTGGAACCTCCGTGTACTTTTGACAATGGTAATGTTGATTGTGGCAGGCTACGTGCCTCAGCAACACTTATGTCACTGGTCATTGATGAAAATGTTAGAAGAACAAGTGGTAAAATGAATGACCAGAAACTGAGAGAAGCCATTTTTGGAGAAGAGCTTCTAAATCAATAGGCTATGTGAATGGTTTGAGGTAATGACCTTGAGATGTTATAAGTGGGCTTTTATAGATGAGGTAGTGAATGCTGTGAGGATTGGTATTGAGGATAAGTTTTCAGAACAGTCCATAGTGTGTTTTGGTTTTTAGTTTCAAATTCTCAAATTATGATTTGGACAAAAATTACAGGATGTTTTCTTTGTCTCAATCCATGGTTTGACATGTGACTTTCCGAATGCTAAAAAGAAACCAAACTTGCACTAAGTATGGTTAGTTCAACTTCTTATATGTACATCATGTCAATGTAAATATAATGATAACAAAAAGTAGCCTGTCAAATGTCAATAATACCAGTCATTACAAGCTTATCAAACTAAGCTTTCTTTTTCTTGTTTTGTATATATTTTTTTAATTTGCTTAATTTTCATATAATGAAAACTTTGGTTTTGGCTCCCTTCAAGGACTACAGGGTGCAATCTTTAAAACCAACTTCAGCTACTGCATCCCTTGTTTATTCATAGTGGACAATTGGAGACAAATATGAAATATTTTTCATGAATCTATAGCCTATAATTATGTTGTTCAACAACATGATCTGTATTCAACATGCATTCTCAGGTATAACTATAGAGTGAGTATAGACCTTAAACACAAAATATGAAAATAGCATGCAATACTTTGGATTCCACTCACGTGATTGAACATTGAAGTATGCGGTCCCCAACTAGTTATTGCTGTTATTTGTTTTCTTTTGTGAAATAATGTTTAGGTTGGAAGTGTAAGCACATGAATAGAAGATTGTGGAGGGGAAAAGTGACTTGGTGGACCTCTAACATCAGCAACGAACTTAAGCCTTAAAATTTTAGGCCAATAACAACTGAGATAAGAACTCGTTGGCTCTACTTTTTCTTTTACCAGAT
Organism: Sesbania bispinosa; assembly: GCA_026901365.1. Taxonomy (NCBI): domain Eukaryota; kingdom Viridiplantae; phylum Streptophyta; class Magnoliopsida; order Fabales; family Fabaceae; genus Sesbania; species Sesbania bispinosa. The sequence goes on along the minus strand of QLOH01000031.1, from coordinate 1,633,559 downwards.
GAGAAGATAAAACATTTTCTCACATTGGAGGCTCAAATCAAATAGAATGAGGCCGGTATGTAATAAACCACAAGATCAAGGTAAGGTAAGTTGTCCTGTTATGAACAACTTCACTCCAAACATATATGTGGCTTGTAAAAGTTATCATGATAAATATTTTAAACTCATAGAGCCACATGTATATCGGCCTATCAGGATGTTCTCTGCTATACAGAGCTAGATTCCTTAACCTATATAGGAATTTCATGCTTTGTGACTGTGTAATAATAGATGCTGAAATTATAGGATGAATACAGTACAATACAAGCAATGATGGCAATGCATACTACATAATTCCTGTCTGGTGTATCAATAATGATCGAATCCTATTACTCTTACCTAGTTGAGGAGGAAACAGGAGTTAATATAATATTTTATTATAAATTATTCTAGGAGTAAATCATATGAAACTTACTCTGCTTAATAAGAACATATTGAAAGTTCTCATGACATGTGTCAAATTTACAAAAAATTTTACAATTTAAAATTTAATTGATATTTTTTCAAATAATTTTATTTAAGCATATTATGTATTTGTTAAAATATAAATAAATATTAATTATAATATCACATGCCTATAAATACCTAATTTATCAAAAATTTAATATGTATAATCGTGTTAATATCACATTATTTAATGATTTTATCATATTCATGTTTCACAAAAAGTTATGAAATGAATAAATGTCCAAGGCTTACTTCTAAAGTAAATAGGGAGGAGAATTCAAGTGAGTTTGAAGTTTGACATTAGTTAAAAATGGACTAAATGAACATCATATAAGAAAACAAATTCATATACCTAATGTCTTAAAGTTTTGGGGGAAAAATGTGAAGTTACATTGTAGTTCTCTGTTGTGGCCTGGCATCCATAGCCACAGTTCTCATAAATTCAAGACTTTAATGAACTGGAAGATAATAAAGTCATCCTGATCACAATCAAATGCTGCAGGAAAACAGACTCGAACAGCCTAAAAACTGACCATAACATGTAGCTATGTTATGATACATTAACTAAGTATAAACAAAACCTCCATAGAGTTCCCTCTGAAACTCTGATGGCATCAACAGATTACATACAGTACACGCTTTATTTTTTTGGTCGAAATATAGTACATCCATTAAACAGTACAAGTTACTAGAGCAAAATAGTACTTTAAGGATTAGTGGTTGGGTGGGGTGAATAGGGAGTAGGATTTTTCAGGAAAGTTAGGCACTCTGCTTAGGAATTTCAGGTATTGTGGCAGCTTTGGTTTTGCTGACAACTCTGACTTCTGCAGTGGTGGCAGATCAACCTCCCGTTCAAGGATTGGAATAGAAGGCAACTCTAGCTTTGGAGAAAAATTGTATTTTCACGTGTCTTCTTGTGCCATTAGATCGTAAATCTCACTTAAAAAAACTTATTTTAATCTGATATTCTGTCACAGCAAGAAATTAATTGATATAATTAGATAAATAATAATAAGTTTTATTAATCAAGTTATATGTTGTCAATAAATGCGGGAGATGTTCTAGGCTTCTAGCTTAATCCGTTATCTCGAGTTCGAGTATTTTAAATAGTTGGAGGGGAATTTTACCACTCATAGAGGTTCTACATGGCTCAAATAGAATTACCTCCCATGAAGGATACTTGTGGTATTGCACCAAAAAATGAACAGGGAGTCCGTTAATTTGTATGGTCCTAGGTTCAAACCCCAATACTTCTATTGTACAACAAAAAAAAAAAGTGGTTAGTCTCACTAGAAGTGGCCAAAATCTCATAGTTATATCCTTGACTATTCCCGATCAAACCAATTAATCAAGTTATATGTTCAACTCTAAAAAATCAGATATTTGTATTGATTTCAAGCTTTGATCTTGCTGAACAGAGAGTGATGCAGAATTTCACATATACATATTCTACTCACCATAGTAACAGTTACGAATAAGTTAAAAAAGAGTAGCTTCAAAACATCATGTTGTAATTGTCTTTGTATTGCATATTCATCAATCAATTTCATCAGATCAAGAGCCCCAATGGAGGCACCTGAAGACAAAACTCCTGTCCTTAACATGGTTCTCTCTCATGCCATGAAATAGCACAATTTGTTCATCTGCCATTCCATTGTAGAACGTGAGCATAAGCATCACATGCGTGAGCAGAATAACAAAAATGAAATTGTATGCAAACCAGTTCATTACACATTCACAATCAGAAAAGTGACTAAATGTGAACAAGAAAATTCTCATCACTGGTTAACACACCCGTAGTACATTATGATCTTGAAAATTTTCACAAAACACTAGTGAACAGACACGTGATATGGTAGGGGTTTGTTCAACTCAATTGAATTACAATATTTTATAAATTGTACAAAATACATTATTCAGCCTATGATTTTAGAGTCCTACAAATCTAAATTCTAGAAAAGCAATACAGTGATCAAGAAAATAGAAGTAAAAACTCAGCACCAAAATACTTTGTTTTTGGCAGCAATTCTGCCATTTTCCTCCAGTTTGGTTCCTCTGTAATCCAATGTCCATTTCTCAAATGAACAGTCAATAAAGTCGTAGTAACCACCATGAATAGAGAGTTGTTCATTTGCCACCTTTTCTTCTATCCATGGGTAAGTAAGTAGGTTTAATAAGGAATGGTTAATCGATTCCTGCACCAAAAAAAAAAAAAAAAAAACAACACTAAAGCATTAAAACTTGAAAGTATTCAACATAATCAACTTCATAATGTATTAACATTTACATGACTTCTACTAGTTGATTCATATCAATTAATAAGAAACAGAAAATGATAAGTAATGGAACCTTCAATGAAAACCACAAGACAGAACTCAAACAGAAATGCTCATTTTGTTTAGAGGAATGCGGATCCTATTTTCACAAGGAAAAAATATGATAGGGGTTTGAAATCGCGACATTAACTCAGGCTGAGGAGTCAGGTCAATCAGAGGAAAATGGAGCAGGGTTTGTTTAAAAAATCATGAGATCCATCAGGGGACTAATCTTGTCTGATCTCATTTCTTAGAAGCTTTGGAGCCCAATATAGGAATCAACACATGCCTCCAAGTTGGCAATCCCTAATGGCTCAATCTCCGATTACATTCACATATTTTTAGATACAAAAATCCAAAACTGAGGAGAAGGATGAACAAAGTGCAAAAGCAAAAGGAAATCACATTAGGAGGAAACTGCACATGAGGCTTCAAATACTTCTGTCTGTGACAATGGGTGTACCACCCAGCCCCTCCAATCTAGGGCCTGTCAAACACCATAAACCATCTAGTACTACGTGGGGACAGTTATTTATTCAACCTTTTGAAATATCAGCAGCCAAATTACACAATCAAATCAAAAAACAAAGAATGTCACCTTCTCACAATGCCTGCACTTCTCATCAAAGCTGAGGTTGGAAGCAGCAGCCTCAGTTTTCACTCTTGCATTCTTCCCAACAACAACCCAATTTTTTATAAAGCTGCTTGGGAAACAAAAAAATCCAAGTGAGAAATGTGCAGCACGATTTTACCAAAGAAAGCAAAAGAAAAACCAGCAACAGAATGCACCTTGAATTGGCATCCTCTTGCATACTCATAAGGGCGCGTATACCCCCACAGCAGCTGTGGCCAATGACTAAGACGTTTTCAACCTGCAATGAAAATAATTGTCTCTCCTTAATAACAAGTACAAATCTTACAGTTTTCTGACCAGCTAGTAAGAAAGCTAATAGAATAGAATCTTATACATTCAAATATTTCTTGCAAGCCCTGACTATTAGAAGCTATGTCATATAAGTTATTGTTGACTTCACTTGAGCCCACAGTTAATAAGTATTTTGCAACCAACCAAATAAAGTTGCAATAAAAAAATAAAAATCCTTCTGCTTAATTTCCAATACTCAGCTCTTCAAATTCCATATTTCCAACAAAGTTGTAATTATCAAGAGATCAGCAATTATTTTAACCAAAATCATTTTGTAATTTAAATAACAAAATAATCACCGAAAATAAAATATGAATGAATAAATAAGTAAATAGGTAATGGATAAATGAATAAAAGCATTAGAAATTTCCAAATAAAGAAGATAAATCCTCCCTTGTACTTTGTAGGTAAAGGAATGCTTACCAGAAGGGTGTTTACAGCAAATTCTAGTGCAGCATTTGTCTCTGAGGGCCCACTCTGTATTAGAGAAAAGGAGTTAGAAGAAGCAAGTAGGGTATCTCTTTTACTCGCATTATAGCAATGATGATGGATTGGTAAACATAGACAACTAAATAAATCAATAGCAGTAAGACTTATACCTCAAAGGGAGGAACCAAATTAGCAACATTGCGAATCGTGAATGCTTCTCCTGGTTGAAATCCCAAAATATTTGAGGGGCATACCCTAGAATCTGCACAGGCAATAACCATGAACTGTTCTGGGAATTGTTAGTGAAGAATACTTATTGTTGCTAATGCTTCAGTCAACAAATTGAAGAAATCAACTGAAAGGAATAAACAACAAACCATAAAATCAACAACTACTAAAGGCTTAGCCCAAAGAATGGGTAATAGAGAGAAAGACAGGAAACAATTACTTTTGGTTCTTGAGCCTTGGCAAGATTTTCAAACTGTTCAATGTTTTTCCTGCCATAAAACAGAATCAACATTAGATAAGTTCCTTCCTTATTTTAGGCATCAGGAATGAACATTTCTGACCAGGGCTTTTCTGAAGCTTACATGTATTTATTCTTCTTAAAACTTAAAAACCTATCCTTCAGATCATTAAATATATCACACCCATCTTCAGCTTCAGCTAAAGTCACTAGCTTGCTGTTGTTAAGTTGCTGTGTATATCCTGGAGACCCCATAGAAGCCTTTAAACTGAAACCTTGACTTCTGCAATGATTAGATCAGTTAGGTATAAAAACCACACGAAAAAATTAAAAATCCAATGGATTTCATCACAATAATCATAATTCAATTAATTGTTTTAAGGAATAGCTGCAAAAACCGTAAATTAGTCAAATGTAAGAATCAGGACCCATAGATATAGATTACAAAGAATGAAAATCACAGCTGCAGGCTCTGTGATTCATAGATTAGTTACTAAAAGATCTGGGGTTATCAAACAAACAAGAGAAGATTGCAATATCAATATGCAATTGAGCATAATGAAACCGCAAATCTGCAACCCGAATCAGCAATAGATCAGAATACTTATTTTCCTATATAAAATATGATGACATTACTCAATGTTTCAGAGACATTAGAAGTTTATAACCAATTTCATTCATTTTTTTGTCAAATAAGATTTACATGAAACCTAGAAACAAAGTAAAGATTAATTGGGTCCTCCACGAAATATTTTGTTATTTCTCAACTCTAAAGAATGAGAACACCCCAGACAGGAAAATATACATAAAGTAAGTGAATCAAACAGCATTGAAGCTGGTAAGCAGAGAAAGATGGGCGCTCACCTTGATGCCGTCAAAAATCTGAAATGGGTTGGCTCAATTTTCCCTGTGTTGAGCGCACGACCAAAGATCTGCCACAGCAGTGTCACTATAATCAGCACATTCAGAAATACAAGAACAAAATAGGCACAAAGGAGAGGAGAGAATAGAATAATACCCTTGATGTCCCGGGCTGAATGGAGGAGGATAAAGGAAGAGGCTTGGAGGCAACGGGATCAGCTGAAACAGAGATTGGCGCAGGAACTGCCATTGGAGAGCTCTAACTCAAATGAGAACAGGGAAATGAATAAATGGGTCATGGTTGGTAAAGGTAGTTACGTGAATAAACATGTATTGGGTTGTCTCCAAGAAAGACGGAGAAACCAAGATGGGGATAATAATAAAGGGGAAAAAAGAAAAAGAAAAAGAAAAAAAAAGAACTATATTCGTTTGCATCGCCACCACGAATTGCCCATGACAGATTTCCATCAAGCTGAGCTTTTGACTTTCTGACTTGTCGAACTCAGATTCTTGTTTTTCACTGTTGGGTTTTTGGCCTTTCTGCAGTAAAATTCAGTCGGAGAAAGTTCTGGAATATAAGTAGATAAGTTGATAAGGTGAAAATGGTAAGTCCATAAAAGGAAAGAAAATGGTGGCAGACAAACATGGGCCTATAAGTAAAGGGATATGAATATGATCTGATTATCATCATCTCCTTCCGATTGTGCCTCATATCACACAACGCAGAATTTGTGTAACTTTACACCATAGGCGACCTGTTTTTTTTTTCAACAATATATAAAATTGGGCTTTAGCTTGAAACCGGTTGAACCAACTTTTTTAAAAAAATTTAAATTTAAATTTTTATTTATTTTAAAATAATTTTAACATAAATAAAAATATATGTTTCAGAATTACAGATAAATATTTATTATTTTATCAATTATTTTAATTTTTTTATTTTATAAACCTTATAATAAAGTTATTTAAACAAATTTATAACTTTATATATCTTAAATTCTTATAATTTTGTACTATTTTATTAATTAAAATATTAAATAATATTTAAAATATATATTTAATTAATACCGGTTCAACCACTGAATCATGAACCAGTGTTTTCACCGGTTCGGTTCTTAAAACATTGTTAAATACTTATAGTGTATGTTTGGTTCAAACAAGTGGAGGGGAGGGGAGAGATTTTATTATTTTAATGAAGGGGGAAAGGAGGTGAGATGATATTTTATCTTGTTTGGTTCGAGAAGGGGAAGCAAGGTAAGGGGAGACCTTTCTTGTTTGGTTCACAAAGGGAAGGGAGAGAAAATAAAACTAATTTAACTTTATATCCTTATACTTTTATAACATGCAACTTTATTAATTTGAGTGGAAGGATATTTAAATAAATCCCCCTCCAAAGTTGGAGGATTTGGAGGGGAGGCAGAATACTATTAAGAGGGATTTTGGCCCCCTCTCCTCGCCTCCCCCCTCCTAAAAAATTAAACCAAACATAACAACCCTTTTAAAATTCCCCTTTCTCCTCCCCTAACCAATAATTTGTCAATTTAGTATAGTCAAAACCATGTTTGATGATAATATATTGCTATAGTATTATTTTATTTGATATTCTTGATATTCAAATGTCACAACTCCAACTAATTGGAGATAAGTTAATAAGGTCATTTGAGGGAACAAAACTCTTTCCCATCTATTTAAGAAAAATAAATCAATTTCCTTACCACTTGAATCATGTAATCTAATGGGATGACACCTGCGCGAGGCGGGGGCGGGGAATACATCTCTGCCTCCCCATTTTATCCTCATCTTCATCCTGATTTCCACCTCGGGATAATTTTCTCCCTCATCCTCATTCCCTACATCCCCACGGGGACCCCATAATTATAAAAATAAAATAAAAAATTATAACATAAGGAATAAAAATGGTAAAAATAATATAAAAAATTTAAAAATTCAATTTTTAAATTAAAAATTAGGATAATATAAAATAGGAATTATATATATTATATATATCATATAAATAAAAAATTTATATATATGTGGTGGGGCGGGGACCCCGCGGGGCGGGGAGTATGATCCTTGTCCCTATCCCCAAATCTATCTCGGGGAAACTCTAGTCCCCGTCCCCATGGAAAAAAATTCCCCATCCTCAGGGCTCCATATAAGGCAGTCCCCGTAGGAATCCCCACATGAGTACAAAATAGTCATCCCTAATATCTAGTTAGAAATAACTTCCTGCCATTGTCAAGTAAAATGTTATGTCAGTGAGTATGGAAAAAAGTGAGCAATTATTATTTAACTTTTAAAAATAATTTTACCTTGTGTTTGAATGGAGAATTTTAGAATTCTCAAAATTATAATAGACAATATTGAGTGAATTGTTAAAATGGGTGGAATTGACAATGACAATCTAAAAAATTTGAATATAAAAGAGATATGTTGAAATTCTTTCTCAATATTTGTCATTTGAAATTCCCCTATTTGTCATAAAAAATCCTCCCATTTGTCATTTGAAATTCTTTCTTCTACTATTTTAACACATGAATTCTAGTAATTTTAAATTTCTTTACCCAAACACAAGGTAATGACATTTTAACGTATAGTTTTACATTTCCCAAACATTAGATTCAACATAATTTAGCTACTGTTAATTTTTTTCAACAAGGAAAATATGTCATATCATAAGTACAATTGAATTTTCCTTTTAAGAATTAAAATATCCACCACTACAACGCACCTCCTTTTCCAGTGTTTTTATGGTACTCTAAGGGTGTGTTTGTGAGTTTAGAGAGGAGGGAAAGGAAAGGATTGGAGGGAGAAGGGAAGGGGAGGGGAGAAGAGGGGGGGGGGGAAAGACTTTGTTAAATACTAAAACTCACAAACACAAAGGCTCACAAACACAAAGGGGGGAAGGGTTTCCAATAAACCCTTCTCTTCGCTCCATTCCCCTCCAAAATTCAACTCACAAACATATTCTAAGTCTCTAACCCCATAAAGTGCCCAAAGAGAAATTCCCATTCCAAAAAAATTAATAACAGAATATTTTTAAGTGCCACCAGTCCACTGGCTGTCCACCGTGATTCCTGTCCAATGCTATTTAAAGGTAAGAACCCATATTCTTCTTTCCTTTTTCTGTTTTGTTTGTTCCCCACACACACAAGCATGCGAAGAAATCATACATACCTTCCTATTTTATGTAAGAACTATACACACCGTTACTTTAAAAACAACTAACAAAGAAAAATATGTATAATTATACTTTATATTATTTATGTGGAAGATATGGGTGCCAGCCAGTTATTTTGTCAGGCAATTGTGTGATTTCCAATAAATGGACCCGGTTCACTTCAGAGTAATTGGCTTAGGCATACCTAACAAACTGGGCCCATAATATACATAAAAAATGCATGTCTATCCAAATCAGGATGTTCAATTTGGGCCATACTATTTTCTTGGCCAGAACCCAGTAGGCCCAACAGAAGCAGACCAAATTGACACCTCATGTAGAAGGCAAGAGAACCACCATCACAATCCAACTCGTAGATTCATCATTCATCATTCATCATCACACTTATCACACGTCATAAGTTACGTGGTAATAACTAATAACTATCTATAGCTGGCGAAATCTGACTAAGATTTGCAAGGTCTTTATGGCAACATAAATACTAGTACTAACAATTCCTTTGAAAAAACTTTCAAAGTGCGCAAAATATAACCGCACCTAACTAAAGGAAAAATGCAGACAGATAAACAAAACACAGAATGCTTGAAGCACCTAGCAAGTTGCCACATCTGAGCCAAATGTAAGCTTTGATAATCACTACCGGGTGCTAAAATTTATATAATCATATTACTATATTAGCCTATTCCTGAAAGGGAATAAAAGCACAAGCAAAAGACCTACAATTTGTGCCGATCAAGGGGGGAAAAATACCTACAATTTGAAAAGGAGAAGTAGCTCCTAGAATAATAACAATTCACAGGTAAATATTAAGATAAGATACCAAATACATACCCCATCTAACTCAGGCAAATACCAGTTACTTGGCACACTGAAAAGCTGAGGCAAGTAGACAAACCATAAGCAATCTCTAATAGACATGAGTTTCCTTAAACTACATGAGCAGTTAACATTGTCAAAGACTTAACAGGTGCTACCACACCCAGTCATTGCTTTTCAAAAAATACTAGTTCTATTTCTATGTTAAAGCCTGGAAGCAAAAAGACTAGCAACTAACCAGGATCAAATGAAAGAAAAAGAAGACTAGACATAGGCATAACAACATGAAACTGTGTGAGAGCTCAAACTAATACTCCAAGATAAAAGCTTCTTGGGAGAATCTTAGCTTCTTTTAATTTCTTCCTTTCATAACATTTGAACAATGAGCAAATAATAACTAATTTTCGAAAAACTCTTTACCTTACAAAAACACGAGAGCAAAGCTGGAGAAATGCCAAAGAACACAATAGAAGAAACACCATTACAACAACAGAAAAAAGCCTTAAGATCGTGTTAGATAGGAATTAGAATTGGCAACATGAATCAACAAAAATGAACACAGAACTAAACCCCTAAATGCATCAAGCTAACAAGCATGGTTAGTGTATGCCTATTGCCTATATATAAGTAAGATGCCTGTCATGCATACAGTTCGGAGTTCAGGACCAACTAAAACTCCAAATCAAGCTCTCATGGTTATTAGTGTGTGTCTGTGACTTGGTTAAAACTTGAAGGAGTAATTTATCCTTCCTCAACAGATAAACTACAATTTACATGATATAAAGCAATCCCTCTAAGATAGTTCAAAACAAAGTAAGGAGGTATTGCTGCAAATTATTATAAAACCAACAATGAGAAGAATTCAAAAAGCTCAGCATCATTTTCGTGAGACAAGTACCAAAATACAAGTAACACCTACAACAACAAAAAAGCAGGCCCCTAGGGGACTAATGGCCCTTAACCTTATCATCTGCAACAACATTGAGAATAGGTAAGCTACTGAGGAACTCATCAAGCCCCTCAAAAAACCCAATCCCTTCAATATTATCCTCAGCATGTCCAGTTCCATTCCCATTGCCTTCACTCACTCCAGGGGCAGGCTCTTCCACCTCATTGCTGAACTCCACATTCAAATCCAACTTCCCCAAATTCCCCGCACCCCTCCTCCTGGAACCACCCAAAGCAACTTTCTTGCTAGATTCCGGCCTTGCAGCAGCAGCATTGGTCACTCCAGGCGCAGAAGCACCCTCCACAGCCTCACCACCATTACCCACATTGTCATGATCAGCACCATTATGAACCCCTCTCTTAGGCCTCCCAACTGGTCTAAAAGCACCACCACCACCAGTAAAAGCCCCTTTCCTCCTCCCTCTCTTCCTCCCCTTCCTATTAGGCCCGCCCCGCCAGTCGCCGTCATCAGAATCGTCATCCGTCGTGTCGGAAAGCTCCACAAACGCCGCAGCCGCTTCATCATCATAATAAACCCAAGGCCCCTTCCGAGAGCCTTTATTGGAAGAACCCCCTTTCAAAGGGCAAGGAAACAGAGGAGCAAAAGGATTCCACTCGGAAGAAGACCCACTAATATCCTTAAAATTCCCAGAAAACCCTAATGGGATAAACCCCCAGCTGCAAAACGAACCACCATCCCCAGTCATCTGCGGCGGCGACCGTACCGCCACCGCATGGAAACCCCTCCGGCAATTCTGGCACCGAAGAGTACACTCCTCGTACACCGAAGGGTACTCGTACATGACGTAACAGTAGGGACACGCAGTCCAGAAACTCCTCCCCTCAGTCTCACTCGGCCGAGTCGGCTCAGCGACATTGTCATGACTCGGCCTGTTCTCTTCTTCCTCAGCAACTACCCTGGGAGCCTCCTTGGACCTAGGGTTTTTCCTGTGTTGGTGTGGGTTTTGGTTGTGATGAATAGGAGGAGCGGGAGCGGGAGCTGGAGCAGGAGCAGGAGGAGGAGGAGGTGGTGGTGGAGGTTGAGGTTGAGGAGGGGGTGGTTGAGTAAGCAATCTGAGTTGGTTATCGTAAAGAGCCTTCTTGGTAGGGTTGGAGAGAAGGGACCAAGCATCATGGACGAGGGTGAAGGCGTGAGCGGCAAAGGCAAAGGGGTTTCGGTGAGGGTCAAGAAGGAGGGCGAGACGGTGATACTGAGCGGCGATGTACTCAATGTTCTGTGTGTAACGGATGACTTGGAGAATGGCGTAGTAGTCGAGGTGGTCCCTGATCCGGGCCTCACCGGCAAGGAGGGTGTCGATGACAGCGAGGAGGAGGTCAGTGGCGTCGAAACTCGGGTCGGATTCTCGGGCTCGGATGGCGAAGGAGCGGGCCCCGTGAAGGTCACGTGCGCTCAGGAGTTTGTTGGCGGTGTAGAGCCACCGCTCTGCTTCGGCTCTGTTGCCACCCTCCATTATTTTCAATTTCAAACCGTTGGTTTGTTTTGTTAGTAAGTGCTAAAGGGTACTGAGAGTGATAGATTAGAGGGTGTGATTATGTGGATGGACGAAAAAGGACAGTGTGTGGGCGAGGGGGATGGGATGTGGGGTGAGGGCATTTTGGTCATTGAGATGTTCATGTTAGAATAGAAACGAGTATCACATGGCGGTGTGGACTAGTAGTAGCGATGAGATGAGATGAGTGAGTGAGTGACATACTGACATTGACCTTGACCTTGGGTAAACATGAAAAAGCACACACCTTTGTGGCTTGGCTGGCTTGGATGAAAGTCACACACAGAAAAGGTTGCCCTTCTTCCCACATTTGACTTCCCCACACACCCTCAAAAGATGCTGTACCTGGCATGGAGACAATTTTTTATTTCCTATTCTTGTATTATTTACTCTTTCTTTTATATTAACTTGTCTTATTCTAATATTTTTTCTTTCAAAAAAAAATTTTTAAAATAGAAAAAATTAATTATATATATTACTATATAATTGTGTTTTTACATTTATCAACTAACTTATCAACCAACTTTATCAAAACATTTCTAATTCAACAAATAATTAAGTCAACTTATAAGCTCAGAACTTATTAGTTAAGAATTATCTTTTTAACTAATTTTACCAAACATAGTGGATATATGATTTTATATACTATTACTATCTTTGGTTTATTTATAAGAAACAAAAATATGTATTTTTTTTTAAAATATAAGCAAAATAATACTACCTCGGGTCCTATATATTAGAAATAAAAAGTTAATTTTTTTCTTATATATAAGAAACATGATACCATTTTTAGTTACATTAATGTCTGAATACCTTATATGCTCTTAATTTATTCTAAGTGATTAATGAGGTACTCACTTATGCAATATTAATCATTCAATACAAAGGATATTTTGGGAAAAAGTTAAATTTATGGCACTAGTAATTACTACTAATAGATTCCAATGCATTCTTAGTCTTGATGATTTTAGTCAAATGTTTCTTATATATATGACGGGGGTGGTACTATTTTGAATTGTACTCCCTCATTTCCTTTTTTTAGGCATATTTTAGAAGTTTTGTATGTTCCTTTTTAGGGTTTTTTTAAATGTTGCACGTGATAATAAATAAAAAATGGAAATGTTTTATTGGAAAATATAACATTTTATATTACCAATGCGTTGAATGTTGTGATAATTGTAATTTCAAATAAAATATTTCTACTTTTGATTTATTAATTGCACGAGTTAGAAAAACTGTCCTTTTTATAAGTCTCTTTACATTTAAAAAAAATATTTATTACTACCTTTGTTCCTATTTAACTTTTCGCTTTCAAAAAAAAAATGTTCCTATTTAACTGTCCACTTACAAACCCAATGCACTAATAATTACACTTTTCTCCATTTTACCTTTATGTTAATAAATGACCCACTATTGAAAACTAATGAGAACCAATAGTACTAAGAGAGATAAAAGGGTAAAATAGAAAGTTTAAAATTTATTTCCATGAAAACAAGAGTAATGATTGCATTCCTTAATATGTGTGTTTTTAGTCAAATTGGACAATTAAATAGGAACGTAGGTAGTACCATTTTTCTTATTTACCCTTGTTAATTTTAATGTCTCTCCAACTCTCAAATGACAACAAATTTTATGAAGTTTCTTCTATACCCTTAATTTATTGTCAATTGTACCCATTTGTTTCCCATGACAATGGATGTACTATACTAATAATACTATCTTCAACGACTAACTATTGAAGCGTGAATTACTACACTAATAATGGTTTAATTTAATTAAGATTAATTTTGTCACCATTTTAATTATTTAATATTAAAAATATTTTTAAAATAAAAATTTAAATTATGACATTGTTAATTAGCTATAATTAACTGATTTCAAGGTCTTGTGTTGCTCTTTATGATTTGATATTATGTTTCTTATATATTGAAAAAAAAGTATAATATGATTGTAATAAAGTTAATAAATTGATAAATCAATTTTTTAATGAAAAATTGAATGTGTGAAGTGTTGTCGTGTAATATTTTTTGTGTAAACTAACAAATTAGTCTCTGTCTCTTTGGGGACCATGCAGTTTCATCCCTGACTTTTCTAAAATAGCACTTTAGTCCATACTTTATTAAAAAACATGCACTTTAGTCCTTGTTTTATTAAAAAACATGCACTTTAGTCCTTCACTTTATTGAAAAACATGCACTTTATGTATGTTTTAACAAAGTTAGGGACTAAAGTGCTATTTTAGAAAAGTCAGGGATGAAACTGCATGATCTCCACAGAGTCATGGACTGATTTGTTAGTTTACTCAATATTTTTTGGTTTAACCACGTACATGTATTTTTCACGTGAAACAATTTTGTTTGAGCAAAAAATATTCATATTATGATGAGGTTAGCTCTCCCATTCATATAAATAATAATAATAATAATAATAATAATAATAGAATTTAATAAATATGTATTATTAGTGTAGGAAAAAGTTATGCAAACATATATTCAATATGTTATTACATTATTTATTGGGTATAATAATAAATCAGGAGTGATATTCATTAAATTACATAATTAGATAACAATATCAATGTTTTTTACACTGAATATTTATTAAATTAATATTTATATTTTTAACTCTACAATTTTTCTAGGAAGACATTTCACATAAGATTGCAGATATTTTGAGACCAAAAAGAGAAAAGTTTTCAAAATTTCTTTTTTTATTAATTATTTTATTTTTCTCTGTCCAAACATAGGACGAGGTTAAGCATCGTTGAAAAAACCGGACCGGATCGGCCGGTTTGACCGGTCCGACCGAGAACCGGTCTGTTCAACCCTGAAAACCGGTGGATCTAAGAAACCGGTCAAAAGCCGATGTCAGAAAATCGGTTGAACCGGTCTTTTCCAAAAAAATTCAAATTTTTTATTTTTTATTTAATCTAAAATATTTTTAACATAAATAAAGACATATATTCAAGGATTACACATAGATATATATTATTTTACCAATCATTATTAATTTTTGTCTTATAAACCTTATAATAAGACTATTTATACTGATTTACAACCTTATATAGTTTAATTTCTTATAATTTTTTATTATTAAAATAATTAAAATATTATATATAATTAAAAAACTATATTTAATTAGTACCGATTTAATCATGATTCAACCATGATTAAACCGTGAAACAGTATTTTACCCATTTTTTAAAACCTTGGGTTAAGAATAACATTATTGGCTTGCCGAACAAAGTACAGTAGTACATCACTTTCTTCATGATCTCAGGCTTTATTTGAATATTTAATTTAATATAGTGAGTGAAATAACATAAAGGAAAAAAAAAAGAAAAAAAGAAATAGGATGGTAGAAAATGGAAAAATATCCGTGCGTCGATTTGTGTGGAGTAGAAGCGTGCCAACAACACAACCCAGCCTACAAAGTTAGGTTAGAATTTTAAAAATTACTACCACTTTACTCTGGTCTTCGCTTTGTTCGACTCCATTTTCGTTCCCTTTTGGTTTGTTTTCCTTTCTACTACCCTTCTTCCTGTGTATCTCTTACTCTCTGAGGAAACCAAACCAGATCAGTCCATCTGCAAGGTTTCTCGCCAACACAATTTTCTTTACAGTTACAATACACTGCATAATATGTACATATTTCCTCTCTTCCTTAATTAATTTTTATTTTGTTATTTTTTTAGGAAGGAATAATATTATTGACGAAGAAAAAAGTACAGTGAGCGAGGGAGAGTGCTTTCTCTAAGAGGAGAAGGGGGCTTTTCAACCCTTTAATTTGTGTATGAATGATGGCTGAAGATAGCTGGACTTCTCCTAGCTACGTACTACTAGCAATATGGATATGCTTTGCTTCCTCAAGGTGTCTCTCATCTCTCTCTCTCTCCTGTTCTTTATAATCGTAATGAATGTGTTTTTTAACAAACTCTAAAAACCTCTGATACTTACTAGCTACTACTCTTCAATTTTGCTTTAACAAATCTATATATGCTTGTATCTTAATCATCAAAATTTCTTCGTAAAATTTTAAACAGTTATCAACGCTATATTTTGTAAATTTTATTCCACAGTTAAGAGGATTAATTTTATCCACACTCAGAGAATTTATGTTAGTAAGCAAAATTATAAAATTTTACATATTGAAGGAAACTCTTCTATGTAAAACTGAAAAAGAGATGTCACATTTACCTTGATGCCAAAATCTCCCTTTACGTTTCTTCCCATCTCTGTAAAAACACTCGATCCATTCATGTTCTTGTTGTACCAATACCTCAAATAACAGATGTTAATCATCTTTTTTATCAGCAAAAATAATTTAGTTCTTAAAGATTACAAAGGCTATCCTAATAATCCAAAACCTCAAATACAGAATATATGTCAAAACCACAAAACCATCGTTACAAGTTTTTCAGACATAACATAGGGCTGGATATATATATACACCTATATATGTCATGAACTAACTAATTTTAATTTGTTATTGGAACAATCAAACTCTTAACCATTTGGTCCGACTATGTTACAAACCAAATATCTCAATAGCTTAAATTATTGGGTGAAACACATATAAATGACTTTATATAATATATTTCTAACAACATATTGATAGGAAAAAAAAAAAGAAAAAAAGCTATGCAACTTGATTTTCAACCAAGTTCAAGATCTAAGCATAATAAGTTGCACTACACATTAAAAATCAATGTTCATTATGCAAAATTAAGTGATGTTAATAGTTAACACCACTAGATATTTGAGTTGACGAATAAACAAATTAAGATACTGTCCAAACCTTGTTGCTATTATTGTACACTAAAAGAAAAGTATGGATAAAACACAATAATACTTAAAAGTAAATCAAAATCTGAATTAAATAAAAGGAAAAGGTAATTTGAGACGATATCATTAAATATGGTAAAATTAGTTAAATTTTTTCTTATATTTTAGTCTATCATAAATGGTTTTTTTTTTTCTTATAATTCAATTCGGAAGAAGTATATCCTTAAAGCTGCTTGCATATATCATATAGTAATGATAAAATGTTTATTATAACAACACGAGGTATGTGTACATTAATGTTACTTACACATTCATTAATTCACATCCACATAGTTTTTAATTATCTAATTATAGTTGGTCCCACCCCAACATTTACACCAACGCTCTAATGTTGTCACCTTATCGATCGTAATGTGAAGAGATGTGCACCTACTTGATGAGTAACAGCTAACAAGCATTACTAAATATTAAGTCATTACAAATCAGGTTATCTAATGACTTGCATTAATTTTATATATGTTTGTGTAAATATCATCACTCTGTTAGAAAATACATTATGTACAAAATTGATCCTCTTTTCTTTTTTCAGAAGAGTCCTGATGGAAGAAAACTCTTCATTTATTTCCTTTCACCACTTCCTGATTCTTGTGATATTCCGGATCTCCATATAATTAGAAAAGGGGGTTATCCTTTGCAATAATAAGGGTTTGAATCATCAGATGAGAGGGACAACTTTAATACCCTGAGGGTGTGTTTGTGAGTTTAGAGAGGAGGGAAAAGAAAGGATTGGAGGGAGAAGTGAAGGGGAGAAGAGGAGGGAAAGACTTTGTAAGATACTCAAACTCACAAACACAAAGGGGGGAAGGGCTTCCAATAAACCCTTCCCTCCCTTCCTCTCCAAAATTCAACTCACAAACATACCCTGAATGAAAATTATTCTCATACCTTTTGGAGAAATCCTTCTAAGATTAAATAAAAGAAGTGGTGGGGGAGCGGGGCTGCCTAATGGTCATAGAATTGTTCTCCCTGCCTTAATGACTCATGTTTGATCCTTGGTTCACTACTTAATTCTGTTGACACAAAAGTTAGCTATAAAAATGTAACTGAAAAGCTGGTTTAAGAATACCCTCATCGTAAAATCAAGAAAAGATGACTCAACTATGCATTATAGCATGTTTGGTTTAAGGTGATATATATTATAAACGTGAATTCAGATAAATATTAAAAAAAAGAATAATTTTGTCAAATGGACTGATACCTCAGATTAAATCGAAACTTATATCCTTATATACACATACACACACAGTGTGGCTGTGTGGCGGTGTATTTATAATTATATATGTGTGTCATACTTTTATGTTAAAAAATCTTAAATATGTATATACATAAATAAAAATTGATATCTGCACAAGTTCATAATAATCACACTTTCTCAATAAAAAAATTACCATATAATTGACTGATCATGCTATAAACTTTTACACTAATACGTATATTGAACTGATTTTAGATTTCCATTCAAAATATTTATTTATAATATATTCAATCTAAATCATGGAATGTGGAGTTGTTATGTCAAAATTTTTTTTTTTTCAATCTTATTTCATGTTATGTCAGTAAATATAAATGATTGGACATTCCTTCTTCTCCATTGTTCCAGTACTCTAAGGACATTTTTTAAATAATCGTTCCTCAACATGGTTATAACTTTTCGATTAGTTTTGGCTAACCAATTTTGTATTCATTAGTGGTGGACAGTGGTCAATACATAAAAACATGTTATGAGTTTTTTTTCTTTTTTTTTCACAATAAAAACATGTATTAATATGGGAGTATGATATTCCAACCCTTTCTACATCAGATCACCTAGTAGCTATACACAGTGGTCAATACATAACAAATGAAGTTTCACCCAGTCAAAAAAGGAAAAGGAGACTCCTTCATATTTTTGCCTTAATGTATACCTATAAGTTATAATTAACTAGTTTGATTAATTCTACCACAGATTCAACTACCAATTAATTCAGTGTTTTTGAAGACAACATTATTTTCTACATAGCCAAATAGACCATATATAAGCTAATCATAGCTAGAGTGATCCAAATGTCTTTAATTACTTGTTAATTATTCCACCAACCAAGCCAGAATATTAATGCTGCCAAATAATGAGTCTTAGCATTTGTAGGAATTGAAGCACAACAGATCAACGCCCAGCCAATTAATTAAGAGTAAAACTTGCACACAAATTATATGAATTACTCCGGCCCTAACACATCCATTGGTTTGAATCTCTCTCTCTCTCTCTCTCTCACTCACTTGCAGCAGGGTCCATGATCAAGCTATGATGATGCAGCATTTGGTGTTAATTAATTGTTGTGAGGATGATTAACTGGTCTTCCCTTCCCTTCCCTTCCCACATGGTATATATATATATATATTCAAAGTTGATGAATATATACAACAACGCTAGCTAGCTCTGTTATTTGTATTTGAATATATATCCATAATCATCTTGTTTTGTAATTGAGAGTTTAATTTGTCTCAGATCAGAAGTGGCTAGCAGGTACAGGTACGACAATCTGCTTGCATTCAGGCAGGCATGCTAGCTGCTAACTCTGCAGGTAAGAATTAATTAACCATTTGAGCTAGCTAACTAATTTTCATTTCTCAAATTTAAGATGTCTGATGAACGCACTCTTCATCTTAGAGAAATGCGGTGCTAATTAATGAAATTCTCCATACTTTTACCTTAACAGGCAGGAGGCAGTTGAATGCAAATTAATTATATAAAAAAGCTGAAACAAACTAGGAAAAGGTTTGAATGCTAGGCTAGCTCCTTGTGTATGATGTAAGATAGGGATCATACCAAATAAATCCTTACGTTTTGTGGTGATCGATCGATTACGTACTGTGCATGTTGTTAACCTCTGTGTATTAATTTCAGGATATATATATATATATATATATATATATATATAAATGATTATGTCGCTGCGCTCACCATAAAGGTTCTTTATATATTAGTGATCGATTGATTACCATTTTTCTTACAAGAGTACTGGAAAGTAATGCTGCTTATG
The DNA here is from genome assembly GCA_026901365.1 of Sesbania bispinosa. Taxonomy (NCBI): domain Eukaryota; kingdom Viridiplantae; phylum Streptophyta; class Magnoliopsida; order Fabales; family Fabaceae; genus Sesbania; species Sesbania bispinosa. The sequence goes on along the minus strand of QLOH01000031.1, from coordinate 1,613,757 downwards.
ATTTAATTGTTATAATTAAACTAATTTATTTTCTTGTACAATACAATTAAATTGTAATTGTTGTATATACTTCCAAATGCTTGCTTAGCTTGTGACTTAATTAATTAGTAGTAGTGGAGCCATTAACTAAACTGTATTTGGTATGTATACTAGAAATTAATGATCTTTAATTAAATTTGTAATTGTTGATCGATGCTAGCTAGCTTGGTTCAGTTAAATTAGTATGGACGATGGATGGTGATATATATAGCAAGGATCATTTAATTTGATCATGCATGTCGATCTGAGGAAACGTCGGTGAATTAGTAAACTCTGATGATTAATTAATATATACTTGACTTGAGGTCTCTCCTCCACTCCAAATCAAATCTGCCAACTTGAGGCCGATATATCGATCGGAAATATATCAAGAGCTAGCTTTGGCAAAAAATTCAAACACTTGAATGAATGAAAATATATAACAGAAACCATGCAGCAGGAGCAAGTTATATATATTGAGTAAAAATGTTATGTTAATTAGCAGCACATGGTATGAAACAAAATAAGATCATGTTGAACATATAGGTAAGGGCACACGTGTATGGAATTAAAGCAAAGAAGATGATAAATTAGCTAGGTAGAACGATGGAGCTCGGTGTGGCGTGGCGAAGGGCGATTGAATGAAGGCGAAATGAAAGAAAGTACACGTATGCGCATATGGGGATACTTTCCAGGAATGGATCAAATCAATAGCTCTGTTTCTGTTTCGATAGCTAAGTGGCATCCTCGTGATCGGTTTCCTCACTGAGAACAAGTGATGACTAGAAAGTAAGTAGAAAGAAAGCGAACACGTGCCCCACACACACAGAGAGAGACCTTAATTGCTTATTCATGATATATATATATAAATGTGCACATACACTGTTCTTTTACGACTTCCTCTTCTCTTCTACATATATGCATAGCCAAAACTCTTGCTTGTCTTTTACGCTCAAAACTAAGCATTTTTTGTTTTCCTCTTTCTCTCTCTCTCTCTGATTGCACACCACTTTTGTTCTCAAATTGCAAAATTTTTCTTCCCACCTGCTGCAATCTTGGATAGTAGTCGATCATGGTATAATCTCAAAACTATATATAATTTCTTTTCCTTGGTGCACTGTAAATATCTGATCTGGTTTTATACCTAATTTTGATTTGATTGAATTTTTGAAGGGAAAAAATGACGACTGACGAGAAAAGAAAAATGCAAGGAGGTAGGATGATTATATAGTTCGATCGATGCAGAGTCTGTTACAGCTGGCAACTCAATGCAAGCTCTCTAAATATAAATGTGCTAAATGCTGCTACCTCAAGGTATCTCTATTTCCTTGTCTTAATTATCTAAGTTTAAGTTGAATACACTGACTGTAAATTATTGAAGAGATTGATGCATTTTTTAGTACTTCATGAGCCGCGACTAGCTTTTACAGTCCTACCTTTTCCTCCGTTGCCTTGTTCTTGTTTGTTTGTTTGAGTTGAGTTATTATAGGCCTATTTTCCATCTGTGAGAGAAGAGAGTGATCAGTGAGTTTTTTTCTCCCTTCAGCCTCCACATTTTTGAGAGAGTTTTTTTTAGAAAACTGTTTTTTTAGTTTTTTTTTATTTTTGTATTAAAAATACTATAAATAAATCATTTTATTTATAGAAACAATTTTTAAAAATAATTTTATAAATTGGTTTTTAAAAACAAAATAGAATCAAATGGCAAAATAAATAAGCTAAAATGTAATGAGATCGTCCAATAATAATTCAATTATTTAATTAAAATTCAACAACTCAATTTTCTAAATTTATTGCGTACAATGTTTATTGTCATGTAAAATTAATATACGTGTGCATAAAAAGAACATCTAAGGAGTCACTCCAATATGTATGGTTTGACAAGTTGAAAGAGTCCAATTGTTGAGTTGGTCTTTGAATTACATGGAAGTTTTTTTTTTTATATATATAGAAAAAAATTGGCCTATAGTTAATGGGGTAATTTTGCATTATGCCAAAAATTTATAAATTCTAACAATTTTTTTTTGCTTCCGCATAAATATAAACAAAATTACCAAAAAGACATCACTTAAGCTCTAATTTCCACTTTATTAAATGCCTGTTTCAGTGTATTAATATACGTGTGTCAAGTTAATTTAGCCATTTATAAAGCTGTTATTAGTCTAATTTTCTTAATTATAGAATGATATAAATTTGATCCTCCAAAATTAACATCAATTAAGGCATATTAAAAGAAAAACATCAATTTAATTCTTTAGTTATAAGTTTAATTAATGAAGTTCTAACCATCCATTTAATAAAAAGTTTTTAAAGTCACTTTCTAAAATCGAGGATTCAAAAATTACTATTGTCTTTTGTCACGTGTATCTTTGGGAGATTTTGGATTGTCTCGTGATTCATAGTTAATTAGGTATTTCTAATGTGCATGTGCGAGTGCGAGAATAAGTTAAGTGATTAGTGACATGTTGAGTGCTTATACGACCTGATCCATATTTGGTCTTAGCATATTTATCAAATATAGTCAAGACTTTTTTGTTCGACAAAAAAAAGTCAACTTTCTGGAATGTTTATTTAGCTTTTGAAAAAACTAAACTTTAGGCTATTTAAATGATTTTTTAGACTTAATAGGCTGTATAATTTAATTTATGTTGTTATTGCATTTTTTTTTTTGCACTGTCTTTAAATCACTTACTTGTTGGCTAATTTTAGTGCTTAAGTTCCTTGACTTGTATAAAGATTTATATTTGTAGGATTATTTAAATGTCATATTACAAAAATAAATATTTAAATAAAATTTCGAGCTAGACCTTAGAAAAATCTATATGAAATAAATAAATTAATTGAATTCGGATATTATTATAATTAAAAATATAAGACAGATTAGTTTAAGATAGAGGCGTAACAATTTTTTTTGGTCGAGGCGTATCCACATGCTACTCGTGGTTTGAAACCTGAGCTTGAGATGAAGTCACCCGATCTAGCCATATAACTTTAGTTTCGACAAAAGACAAAAGAAAAGCCCTATAACTTTATAGCTAAGTCGTGGTTAGGCTAAAAGTGAGCTCATTTTTAGCTTAACCTATGGTGAACCAATCTGGTGAACCAGATTGACTTAATTTGACAGCTCTAACTAAAGTGCCCTGCATATAATGGCTAGAACATCACAGAGTGGGCTACTTTTTATGCCTCCTTCACTGGATATTTGACCAGGAAAAAAATTAATACAAAGCATAAATTGATTGAAAACCTAATCATAAAAAAGAGAAAGTGGCACCTTCGAACCTAGCCTTTTATCCATAACCATGATATAATCTCTTTATCATCTTGTGTTACTTAGCAAAATCGAAAACAAGAAGATTATTGCATTCCTGTGCAAGTGTAACCATAGAAATCAAATCTTCCCAAACCAAATGACCGTCCATAGATACCTCCTTTAACTTGCTTTTTTTCCTTTTATATACCAAACATGCTCGTTGTAGGAACCGAATTTTGTACTCCACCGGTAGAGCTACAACAAATCCCAGTCACTCCATCATAGATTTTAATCCACCATGAATATGTTAGCGTCTGATTGGTTTACATTTTTATTTTCTGTTTACATTTATTGTATTTATTTTATTTCATTTTCTGAAATTTTACAAAGGAAAAACTGGAAATGCTAGAAATAGCAAATTTTTGTTTCCAGCATTTCTAATTTTTCCTTTATAAAATTCCAGAAAACAGGAAATAAAAAATGAAAATGCAAACCAAACAAACTCTTATTTTGCACGAAATAGTTAATAAGTGAGATGTTGATTTCTCCTTCCCCACAGTTGTTGAACCATCTTTGGAGTAAGAGATAGGTTAATTTCACATAACAAGTGCCTGAAGGCTTATATGACCATTTCCAATATCGAGTGATTTTTTTTCATAACCACTAAATTAATTAGAGTAAGAAATTAAAACTTGCTCTTAAATGCGTTTGAAATTACAATATTTAATGCATTTATATCCTTAGATGACTCATTGCTATTTGTCATGTGTAATTATATTTAATGTTGATTTTGAAAAAAAAAAGTGAGTAGGGATTTTAGAATTTTTTTAAAAATAAAAATTCCAATTTATTGAATAATTAATTAAAAATTAAAGTTGGTTTTATTTTAATATTTAGCACCGAGTACATAAATTAGCTGACATTCCAGCAAAATCCCTAGTGCAAAAAAAAAGATATGTATAATTTTGTGAGAAAGAAAATGAATAAACTCTCGATTTCATCATCAAAATTTTCATTTCTCTTTTTATTAGTCCTCAAATTAAATTAATTGTTTAAGTAATTCTTTAACTTTTAAATATATATGTATATATATGAGCATTTTTAATGGAGAAACCTACTCAAGTTGCTTATAATCTATTTTAATAAATTTTATGTGGGTATCATCTCCTTTTATTTTTTAAAAAACTTTCACAATTTAAGCAATTCTACATTTTAACATAGTAACTCTACAAAAACTCCTATTGGATGTCATCGGGTTCTTACAAATAAGCAATTGCTTTTAAGATTGCTTATTAATCACCTTAAATTGGAGATTGTCTAAAGGTAACTATTTTATTTTAAAAAAATGAAGACTCGTGATGAGAGTAAATCTAGGTTGTACAAATATAAAAGTTGTTATAACCAATATATATATATATATATATATATATATATATATATAGAGGTGTGCTACATATAATTATATTTTAACCATCAATATGATCGTTTGAAAACAATGAATAATAGAGGGTAAAATATCTAATAGTTATAACAGTTATCCTAGAAAAAGCCCTCATGTGATGATTAGTTTATACTCATTGTCATGGCCAAACCGATTCATTTGACATATATATATATATATATATAATAATTTTTATTGGGAAGTTAGGGTTTGTGGTGGGCGGTGCGGCGCTCATAAAGTCGACGAGCAAAAGATAAGAATAAGATGATTCAAAGTCGACCAAGCTGAAGTTTACAGCAATCTTTGTCTTTCTCTCTCTCCATTGATACCCACTTGCAGTTGTAACGGCAACCTGAAACCACTCCACTTGGATGAAAGAGGCTAGGAATCTCAAATTTACAAAATGCTTCTCAGAATCACACTACCATTTCCCTCCTCACATATCTATGGATATGATGATTCCTTTATTTCGGCAATTAAAAGTTTCTTTCCAAGTAAGGTTATGGCTTTAATATCTAGATATATTCTTTCTTATATTAAGAGATCGAACCTCCTTTATTTATTTATTTTTTTTGTCTTTCGCATATTCTTGATAACAACATCTTTATCTCTTATTCTGTCTGAAGAAAATTCTTTCTTTCTTTCTTTCTTTCTTTCTTTTTCACCCTCCCCTCTAATTAAAAATCAGTGTTTCTTTATGCCTCCGAAAGATTCTCTTTCCCTTCTAGGTCATGCATATCTTCTATATAATGTTCTACTTCACCGCTTTGTCTGGAAAAACTACTTTTCATCTTCAAGCGTTTCCCTTCCCACTATTTTAATACAAAAAGAAAGTTTTATGTAATAGTATACTGGCTTAATCTGAGAGTAAATTAATTTTTATTATTTTATGAAGAATAATGTATAATTATTGTTTATTTCATGAGAAATGTAGTTCTCTCCATATGCTTGCTGCCTATGATTGTGCTCAAGTGAAGAAACACATTAATTAATTTTGATTTATTTATATATTTTTGTTTAGAGAAATGATGAAAGCGAAGATGGAAATAAAGAAAATAGACAACATAGGAGCTAGGCAGGTAACATTTTCAAAGAGGAAGAAAGGGCTTTTTAAGAAGGCTCAGGAGCTTTCAACTCTTTGTGATGCTGAGATTGCTCTCACAGTCTTTTCTTCTGCTGGCAAGCTCTTCGAATATGCTACCTCAAGGTTAATTTGTTTATTTATCAATCTCCCTGCTTCTTAATTTAATTTATCTTACATATATTTACAATTACATTAATGCAATAGATAATCTTTTTTGTAACTGCTGTGGTCTTTCTTTGTTCATGTTTTTCACTGTTAATTAGATAGATATCACTATATTCATGTACAGCTTAGTTAAATGATACACACAATATGTATGAAATTAATTGACGTACAGCTTAATTCCCTTTTAGCTAGCTAGGTTTATTGAGAGAGAAACAAAATTCTTCATGATTGAAGGTTCCACTTTCTTTTAATTATATATATTTTATGTGAAACAGCCAAAGATGTCACATTTGTTTTGATACCTAAAACTTTCTTAGCTAGCTAGGTTATTTCTTCTATTGATCATGCTTAGTTCAGTTTTGTTCCCCTCTTATAATGGCTTCAATCCTTAATGATAGGTCATTGCTTGTGGCCGTTGATGAATACATTGAAGTTAACAGTTATATAGCATGCATGCTCAAGGGAAAATGTGCAAATATTTAAGTGACATCCTGAACTCTTCACAAATTAAAGTCAATTTCCAATTCCAAAAGAATGGGTTAAAAAAAAAAGAATAAATAGCTTTATAATCATAATGAATCTATTATTTTGTGGGGCAGTAGTAACTCAAAACTCCGAATATATAGTGGCACTAAAGAGACCGTTGCGATGTGTGCAAATGAATACCTTCAGTTCAGTTCAGTAGAACAGCCTAATACTTAAAAATTCCATATATATATTTAACCTTATAGCTAGAGATGATTTTATAATGTTGGAAAACACTCCATGCACGAAATTGGTCTTTCTGCTGCGAAGAAAACTCTATATTTACCTCTCCCCATTTGCTCATTTCATGCTTTTATTTCCATTAGCTAGCCTTAGATGACTCATATACTTATGTATATATGTTTTCAATTTACATAAAAAGTAAAATATATTTTTAATCCTTATAAAATAAGTATAAAATTTTCTTTATCATCTATATGCTTTTAAAATATATAATTTTGAAAAATGTCCCGACAAGCTAAAAAATTACCATGTATGTGTTGAGTTATAATGACTAGAATCAAGTAAACTTGAGCTAACAAATCTGTCTAGATTATCTGAATGACTAGAGTCAAGCAATCCTTTATTACATGAGCAATTAAGACTTTTCCATGTGGCCTTTTACATTATAGTTAATTAATAATTAAATAAATAAATAACCTAGGCGTTGAGAGCTCAAGTCCACTTTTTATGTTATTACTATTGGCAAAATCAACAAATTCAACATCTAGTATATATAGGGGTTTCTTGATTACTAGACACATAACACTCATTTCGATGGAAGAATGAACACACCTATTTGTGATATTATAATGTTCATTTCTTTTTAAAGTATCATTTAAGACTATAACGCAGATTAGAAACCAATTAATGTTCTTTGTTGGAATACAGTGTGCATAAATACATTATATTTTTACTTATATATATGCTACTCTGGACTTTGTTCAGATAATCATCTTCACATTCTATAAGAAAACTGTCTTGTGGAGAATTGTTAACTGTGAAAGATTATAACTGGTTTATTTATTTTATTTTTTATTGTTTTTAGTGTGCAGCAGGTAGTTGAAAAGTACAATCTGCATCCAAGCATTGACAGATCATTACAACACCCTGCAGAGCTGCAGGTTCTTTACACTTTTCAAATCCAATAAAATCCCTTCTCCATGGATATACAAGAAATTAAAATCAAAATCTGCTTCAAGGGCTAATATAATATACTCAAAGATGTTATTTACACAGAGAATTACCCTTGAAACTGCTTAATCAATAGACCTTGAATTAATGGAATATTTTCATGTATAGCCTGACAGTGATACCTATAACTACTTCTTGATGAGCAAGGAAGTGGCAGATAGGACTCGTGAACTGAGGTACATATGCATGCACTTTTACCCTGTGATGCACACATATTAATTGTGTATTACTGAAACATGGTTTAATTGACAGGAAATTGAATGGGGAACAGCTGCAAGGATTAAAACCTCATGAACTACAGAAACTAGAGAAACTACTAAAAAAAGGTTTGGCCCGTGTTTCAAGAGCAAAGGTTTGTTTTGTACCCTTCTATACTCTGTATTTGCAAGTTTAAATCAAGGGATAATAGCACACATGACACATATTCTTAATATCATGCACGTGCTCATTGTTTTTAAGAGATCTAATCTTAATAGATAGTATATATATTTATTTATTTCAGGATGAAATAATTGTAAAGGATGTCACAGCGCTGAAGAAAAAGGTAATTCCATATACCAGTATGTAATAGGCTAATTAGGCTGTCTAATTAAAATATTATTGTTCTTGCAAACAAAGAAAATATTCATACTTTATCTTCTCTCATAATAATACAACTGCAACTGTATTTCATTTATATCAATCACTCTCATTGTCCCTAAGCACTCTTAACATATCAAAAATTGTTCTTCATGCAGAAAGTTGAACTTGTGCAAGACAACCGACGACTGAAACAGGTAACTGGTTTTAAAAATTTATACTATTTTTTATTGTTTCTGTTTCTAATTATGGTATCAGATTCAGATCATTACATATGTGTTTTAGAAACAAAGTCTTGCAAACGATCCAGGGCAATCTTCCAAGTCAATCATGATTTGTAGCCCATCAAATCTTGCTGAAGATTCTGATAATTTTGATGCTTCTCTCTGCTTGGGGTTAGTTAATTTTTTACTCCGTAACAGTCATGACTCATGAGGTTATTTCATGTTAACTAAAACAGTGATAAAGGGTTCTTATGTACAATTTGAATGGCTTGGAGCAGTTGGAAATCTTACCATATAGATTGTAATTCTAAGACAGATATGTGGAGCAAATAAGTGGTTGACTAGTATCACAATTCACAAAGAACTTAATGTTTTCAAATTAAGCCCTTCAATTTGTTCCAAGTTTTCCTTGAAAATGTTAATGCTGTGAGTGAACAAAGCTTTATACATATCCGTGAATTTTTTAAGTGTTACACTGTTATATCTTTAAAACGAAGAAGGAAACATCAGTGTAGTGAAGAGGCATCTAGCTAGCATTCTTCTGTTTGTTACTTGTTAAAAAAAGAAACTAACTTGTCATTTTTTTTTTTAATTTCTTGCAGGCTGCCTTTGTTCAAATGAAAAGAAAATGTTTGGAAGACCGTGAGCATAGACTTGTTCTCTTCATTTATTTGCCAAAACGGCTTGAATAATGATATATGTATGAAATGCCATAAAACTAAGGACAGATACCTGTTATGTGTTATGTCTGTAGTTGACTGGTTGGAACTATCAGTTACTGACCACCAATTTCTCCAATAAAAAATATACAAAGCTTGACTGAACCAGCAAAGTTGAGAAGCTGTAACCAAAGATATTATTTTTATGTGTGAATAAATATACTGATAAATTTAATATTTTTTGTTGTATAGTGATTGAAAAGCACATAAACTGAGTTTGGGGAAAGTAAGTTGTTTCTATATGATTGATATGATTAACTTGAAATCTCCTCCATGTTTTAGCTAAATTTAATGTGCAGTCTTGTTATTTGAATTTTGTCATCTTGCCTTGTGAGATCGGAAAATCAAAGCAAATTGGAGACCATGAAATCATGATTGTGAATCACCACCACTTATTTCTTTGGTATTACTTGTCTGTCTGATACGAATAGTCTATATATATGTATGTGAAACACAAATCTTGTATGCAAGAGATGATGCAAAAATTTTACATGAAATCTCAGGTTAAAAGGTTTGAAATTGAGGTGAAACTGACAAGGAGATTATTTTTTGTATATTGAAAAAATTAAGCACTAAAGTCCACAAAACTCAGGTCGTGTCAACTTTGTTTCTTTGAGAGGCAGAGGAAAAGGAGGACACTACACTTGAGAGTCTTTCTTAGGTCCACCTGCAGCATTGATCGCTTCCTATCATCCTTAATTCTTGTCTTCTGCTTCCTTCAGCTTCATTGATGTCATGTCACACCCAATTTCACCTGGACCACTCTTTTGAATTTAACCTGACAAAACTCAGGTTTATTGTTTAATTAATAATATATGACAGCAAAGTCAATAGTTGATGATATCTATTAGGATTTATGATTATGGACTTACCCAGATTCTTCTCGCTTTCTCATGGCCCCAATCGTGTGGGTTATCCCTTGTGGCATACCAATACAACTTTCACCTGCCCTGTTTCTCTATAGTGATAAATACAAAACTTGTTGGCAACAAGAAGGCAGAAAATAGTAGTTGGCAGCACTTTGTTCTCTTTTTAATCTCTCTTTGTTTCTTTTTGCTGCTTGTTTTTCAAATGAGTTGTTACAAGTATTTATAGGCAAAATGTTTGCCTCTTCAAATCCCAAAAGTAAATCATGATGCCTATTAAATAGGTTTGCCGCCCATATTTCTTGGTTATGCCACTCATGCCTAAAACCATTAATACTATTCTAGGAATACCAAACAACAAAGATAAACTTCCTAATTTAAGTTTTACAACAAATCTCCCCCTTAAACTTAAATACTCTTCCCATCTCTCATTCCAATCAGCCTTTTACAACTCTCCAGCAGTGTGGTCGGCAGTGGTTTGGTGAATACGTCCGCGGCTTGAGCTCGGCTTTCAACATGCTCCAGCTCGACCTTTCCTTCTCTGACTTGTTCTCGGATGAAATGAAATCGGACGTCGATGTGCTTGCTCCTTCCGTGATTAACCGGGTTCTTTGCTAACTCGATCGCCGACTTGTTATCAACTCGGATTACAGTCCCTTTGTCTCGGATCACTCCCAGATGCCTTAGTAGATTTGAAAGCCAGACTGCATGACACACGCTCCAAGAGGCCGCCACATACTCGGCCTCGCAGGTCGACAGAGTTACAATGGGCTGCTTCTTTGACAGCCAAGTAAAAGCCGTTTTCCCGAGTAGGAATACACAACCCGAAGTACTTTTCCGGTCATCAACATCACCACACCAATCACTATCCGAGTAACCCACTAGTCGGTAGTCATCTGATTTTGAATAGAAAAGACCAAGTGATAGGGTTCCTCGAACATATCTCAGAATTCTCTTCAAGGCCTTCCAATGTGTGTAGCTTGGATTCTCCATGTATCTGCTCGTTATCCCAACACTCAGCATTGGGTCGGGTCTCGTGCTTGTGAGGTACCTCAGACTTCCGATTAAGCTTCGATATCTCCCAGAATCAGCTCGTTCTCCTCCATCAAACTCTGTGAGTTTAGTGCCTGGTTCCATTGGAGTAGAAACCGGGTTGTAGTCCTCCATTTTAAACTTCTTTAAAATTTCAAGCGCGTACCTCTCTTGGGATATAAAAATCCCTTCCTCCGACTGCTTCACTTCTAGACCAAGAAAATATTTCATCAGGCCTAAGTCTGTCATTTCGAACTCTTTCTTCATTACCTCCTTAACTCCTTAATCAGCTTCGCGTTGCTTCCGGTGAATATGAGGTCGTCGACATAGAAGGCGACTACCATCATATCCTTTTCTGATTTCTTTGTGTACAAGGCATGCTCGTATGGACATTTCTCATACCCATTTTTCTTGAAATACCCGTCAATTCTCTCATTCCAGGCACGAGGAGTCTGCTTCAGCCCGTAGAGGGCTTTTCTCAATCTCAGCACCTTCTTCTCATCCCCTCTCTTCATGTACCCGAGTGGTTGCTCGACGTACACCTCCTCCTTCAGCACTCCATTTAGAAAGGCCGACTTCACATCCATCTGTAGAATCGGCCATTGGTTCTGAGCAGCTAATGAGATCAGAAGTCGGATTGATTCCATTCTCGTGACAGGAGCAAATACTTCATCATAGTCGATTCCTTCCTTTTGTCTATAGCCCTTCACCACAAGTTGAGCCTTATAACGCTCAACCTCTCCCTCAACATTCATCTTCTTTTTGTACACCCATTTTACTCCAATGGGTCGAGCTCCTTCAGGAAGGTCGGTCAGCTCCCAAGTTTTGTTGCGTTCAATCGCCCCAATCTCCTCATCCATGGCTGTTCTCCACTTCTCATCTTGGACAGCTTTCTCAAAACTCAAGTCTTCAGAGTCGGCTAGAAGACATACAACATGAACTTCATTTGTAGTGTCGTATATTTCCTGCAAACTTCTCATCATGGGCCGTTGTGGCTCGGTTTCTTCATTTGAGGACTCGGTGGTTGTTGTTGTTGAAGGCACAACAATTTCCGAGCTAGTTTCTTCTTCGGCCGGGTTACTCCAGCACCATTGCTTTGTTTCCTCCACGTGAACATCTCGGCTCACCACAATTTTCTTGTTAACAGGATCAAACAATTTATATGCTTTAGATTTTTCATCATACCCGATAAATATGTACTTCTTGCTCCGATCTTCTAATTTTGTCCTGTGCTGACTTGGTACTTGCCCATAGGCCACGCTACCGAACACCTTCAGATGAGAGACACTCGGCTTCATACCACTCCAGATCTCCTGAGGCGTCTTCTCGCCTAGCTTTGCATATGGACATCTATTTTGCACATAGACTGGCACTGCACCGCCTCTGCCCAAAACTTCTTCGGCATATTCTTCCCTTTCAACATAGATCGAACCATATCGAGAATGGTTCGGTTCTTTCGTTTCGCCACACCGTTTTGCTGCAGAGAATATGGGGCAGTCAAGAAACGCTTGATCCCATGTTCCTCGCAGTATTTGTTGAACTCAGCAGAAGTGAACTCGCCTCCTCTGTCAGATCAGACTGCTTTGATGACTTTGCTTGTTTCTTTCTCCACCATCACTTTGAATTTCTTGAAAGTTTCAAACACTTCTGACTTTTCCTTTAGAAAATAAACCCACGTCTTCCTCGAGAAATCATCAATGAAAGAGACGAAGTATCTCTTACCACTGAATGATTCTGGAGTTATCGGCCCACACAAATCGGTATGGATCAGTCCGAGTTGCTCCTTTGCTCGGTACTCAGAACTCCTTGGGAAAGAAGTCCTCGCTTGCTTCCCGATCACACATTCTTCACAAAACCTTTTTTCGAATTCCATTTTAGGCAGTCCGAGCACCATCTCCTTTTTCACCAGCTCGGTCAACCCACCGAAGTGAAGATGACCGAACCGAAAATGCCACTTCATGGCCTCATCCTCCATATCAAGTTGCATGCATTTATCTTGAACTATTTTCAGCTCAAGTTTGTACATGCGATTTTTCTTCATCTCTACCTGAGCAATGAGCCTCCCGAGTTTATCCTTCAGTTGTAGTTCTCAGTCCTTCATCAGAATCGAGTACCCCTTCTCCATTAACTGTCCCATGCTCAGTATGTTGCTTTTGAGATCAGGTACGTAGTATATATCTCTGATCTCTCCGATTCGCCCATTTCTCTGTTGATACCAGATCGTTCCTCGGCCTTTGACAGCTACTTTCGAAGCATCGCCGAAAGAAACGGATTCGGACTCCACCTTTGAAAGTATTTTGAATAAGCGCTCGTCACCACACATGTGGTTACTTACGCCGGTGTCTAAGTACCAAACCGAGTTATTAGAACAGCTCGGTTTGACCTCAGTTTCTGGAATGTTTGTCACCAGCAGCAATCCTTCATCTTCTTCCTTGGCAAGGAAGTTTGTTGGTTCCTCCTTTTTCTTCTCGGACCTACAATCTTTGGAAATATGACCCAACTTTCCACAGTTGTAGCATTTTACCGAGTAACAATCCTTGGCAACATGCCCATACTTCCCACAGTTATAACATTCAATATTGTTTGTGTTTGTCCGGCCACCCCGAGCCTGACCTCGGCCACGCCAGTTCTGTTGGCCGACTTGCTCATTTCCTCGTCCTCCTCTTCCTCTACCACCTTGGCCTCTGCCTCTTCCTCGGCCTCTGGTACTCTGAGCATAAAGCACCTTCTCCCCTTTTATTGTCGCCTTCGCCTGGAGAGCCTGTTCAAGGGATTCCCCCTTCTTGTTTTTCCTTCTCTGCTCATGCGCTTCCAGGGACCCAGCAAGCTCTTCAAGGGTGAGCGTTGATAGGTCCTTGGACTCCTCTATTGCGCACACGATATTCTCGAAATCATCCGTCAATGACCTCAAAATCTTTTCAACAACTCGGTTTGATGAAAGATTCTCACCATTCTGATTCAGCTTGTTCACCACGGTCTCCACCCGAGTAATGAACTCGGATACGCTTTCAGACTCTTTCATCCTCATGTTTTCCAGCTCGCCCCTAAGGGTTTGAAGTCGAACTTGCTTCACCCGTTCGTCTCCTTTGTTTTCTTTTTCGAGTGTATCCCATGCTACTTTGGAAGATTTTGCGTTGGCTATCTTCTCAAAGCCGGATTCGTCGACGACTCAGTATAGCAGATACAGAGTCGCCTTGTCTTTAGCTCGAACGGCCTTCAACGCGCTCAGCTGGGCATTTGAATACCCATCTGTGTTTGTCGGTTCCTCATACCCAGTCTCGACCACATCCCAGTTATCTTGGGAGCCGATAAGGGCCTTCATTTGTACCTTCTAGTTGTCATAGTTGGCGCCTTTCGTCAACTTGGGTAGCGGGATGCCATTGGTTAGACCTGCCATTTCTCTCAAGTGTTTACACTCAACTCACACACCTCACAAAACTCTCGGTCGCTCCTCTCTCTCTCTGCCAGCGCACACCGCGGCGTTCTCTCTTGAGGCTGGTAGGTTCTCTCACGCTCACCTCACACACACAAGCTCTGATGCCAATTTGTTGGCAACAAGAAGGCAGAAAATAGAAGTTGGCAGCACTTTGTTCTCTTTTTAATCTCTCTTTGTTTCTTTTTGCTGCTTGTTTTTCAAATGAGTTGTTACAAGTATTTATAGGCAAAATGTTTGCCTCTTCAAATCCCAAAAGTAAATCATGATGCCTATTAAATAGGTTTGCCGCCCATATTTCTTGGTTATGTCACTCATGCCTAAAACCATTAATACTATTCTAGGAATACCAAACAACAAAGATAAACTTCCTAATTTAAGTTTTACAACAAAACTCAACAAAACCAGGGCTTCAAGGGTACAGAGTGATATTTTACATGCCTCTTTTTACTTCATGGGCATTTCAAGCCTTGTACCATACATGGGCAATATTGACATGATATTACAAGTAATTAACTGATTGTAGCATATTTTTATATATTACAATCTGGTCCTCATTTTTTTTTTGTTTTTTACCACATTATTTCTCTTATCTATTCTATTTTTATCTATTTACTCTTTATCTTAAAATCGTTTCCCGAGTACATGTGTCACGTTTTTTCACTTGTGTTTTTTTTAGTTCTTTTATTCTCACTTCAGTACTAAAGTGAATTTTTTATAAACCACGGGTATCCTCCATGGGAGGTTGTCTTGCTCCTGATGCTTTCTTTCTTTTTTCTTTTGGGAAATGCTAACGAGTGCCCTAAGGACACTTGTTAATAAACAATAAATAGAAGGCTTTTATTGGAGTGTGTGATATTTAATGTCACAGATGCAATCAATACTGTGATTTCCAATAAAAACCTTCTCTTTTTGGTTCCTTAACTAATGCCCTTAGGAAACTCGTTAACACGACCTTTTTTCTTTTTTATCACACTTTCATTTTCTTTTTTTTATTATTATATTAAAATATTTTCTCTCATTATTTGTTCTTATTAACTCGTTTCATTACAAAAAGTATTTTTTATAAACCACACGTATCCTCCAAGGGAAGCGGTCCTACTCTTTATATAGGTTTAAAATGTTTTTTATGAACCACATGTATCCTCACAGGAGGCAATCGTGCTCATGCCGTGAACATGCACATCATCACTAACTCTCCCAATAATGGTTTTTTCCATACATTTTAAATAGGTTTAAAGTGATTCGGTTATGGGATCTTAAATCTCAATATAATTTAAATTTATAATAATATTTATGATGTATTGGTTACTATTTTTAAAGATATTTTTTTAATCAGAATTATAAAATCTATTACTATGTTATTTTCATCTACTTGAATAAAATTATTATTTTGTATTTTGTTTCATTATATATTTATTAGAGTAAATTCAAAAGTTAAGACAACTTTTAAATTATAGTTTTAAAGTGTTTTCTATGAACCATGGGTATCCTCCATGGGAGGCAGTCCCACTCCTGCCATTTTTCCTTTTTTTATCAAACTTTAATTATTATTATTATTATTATTATATTAAATATAATTTCTCTCATTATTCATTCTTGTTAATTTATTTCATTACATAAAAACATACATTATGAAATACAATAAATATGTTAGTTTACATTAAATTTAAAGTGTTTTTTACAATATATAATTTATCTCTCCATTTTAAGATAGAATAAATAAATAAATAGAATATATAAGAGAGATATATAATAAGTAAAAACATTAATGAATAAAATAGAGAGATAAAACATATATTGAAAAAAGACACTTTAAATTTAATGTAAATCAACACATTTATTGTATATGTTAATATGTGTTTTTATGTATAATGAAAAAGATAAATAAGAACAAATAAGGAGAGAAGTGTATTAATGAATAAATAGAGAGTAAAAGATATATTGAAAAACACTTTAAATTTAATGTAAACCAACATATTTATTGTAAATGGTTAAATATGTTTTTAGTCCCTCAAATATAGTCGAGATTTGATTTTAGTATCTATAATTTAAAACTGGTAGTTTTGATCCTTCAAAAATTATACACCAATTTAATCCTTATTGCATAGTTTTACTACCGATATACAACAAAGCAATGAAAGCAAATGCGAAAAGCCAGCAATGATGTAAAAACTTGGTTTTAAAATTTGATGACCGAAATGAGAGAGTGGAAGGGGTGTTAATGGTGGATGACTGGAGGCAGACTACAAAGAGAGCAGAGGAACAACAGGGGCATTTTTACAAAAATCCTCAACCGGCTTATCACTGTCGTTCAATATTTTTTCATTAATTCAGACGGCTATGAAACCCAATGTACCATACATGGGACAGTTTCTCCATGTACCTTAGTCGTTGCCTAAGTTTACACGTTAGTTAGTCTTTGGAACAAATGCTTTTTGTACGTCAAACGGTGTGTACCATATTTATACACTGAAGCTGAGTTGGACTGCTTTTGTCGTGAAGCACTGATGTGTCTCTCGTTTGCGAAAGGGAAAAAAATTCGAAACAAAAATCTGGGCACTAAAAGGGAAAAATCTCCCGCAAAACAAAATTAAAGTCTATTTACCAAAAAGCAAAGCAAAATCTTCCAAATCCATTGTTCCAAAATCTGAAGGAGAAAAGAGACAGAGGCGAGATGGATGCATGCGAAAGGAAAGTGGGGGCGAAGAAATTTTGCGTTATCGAAGGAGAAAAGAGAAGTTGACGAAGAGAGGTGCTTGATCCAAGGAGAAAGGATAAGAGCGAGGTAATACGATGATGAGCTTGATCTCTTCTGAGTTTGATCTCTGTTTAAAATTTTGCACCGCTGAGTATGAGCTCTGTTGATCATTTGCAATGCTGAGTTTGATCTCGGTTGAAAATATTGCATCATTTTTAGTTTAGAAAGTGGATGGTTCGCATTTGTTTGGTGCAGTATTATTTGTATTCATACAGTTTGGTAGTATGAAAGCATTGGTCTTCGAAAATAACAAATGGGGAAAGTTATTATTTAGGGTTTAGTATTACCAGAGAGGTAAATATAATTATGAGCAAGATACTGTGATTGTATTGTCTTATTTTCTCCACAAAAGCGCTTAGCTTTATTCTTTATATCATTTGTTTTCTTGGCTTTTCCACTTTAGAATCAAGCTTGTGTACTGAATGAAATGAAACATTCATATAACCAAAAGTTGAAGCACCTGACACAAAGTAAAATCTGAACTTGGAGCCATGTAATTAATGTAAGCAAAATAATCAGTCAAAGAAGAAGGAGTTGGATTTGTAGAAATTATAAGAGTATTGTTGGAGAAATCCAAAGTGAACTGAGAAGAATGATCACAATGTATATTTAGGAGAGAAAGTAAATGTCATATGTTAGTGAAACCATTAGTGGTGTTTATACAAGTTAGAGTTAGACTTAATGTTTTGAGAAACTCTGACATATTAACCAACAAACGAACTCAATTTACCAAACTAATAAACATCGTTAACCACTCATTAACAGGAACAATAAACTGACACTTGAATTACACTACAAGAAGTATGATTCTCATTCTTAGCAAATCTAACAGGAAAACAAGCAATGTTAATGGTGTCACCTTCTTGCTTGTCTTCATAACCCTGTCTTGAACTTGCCATCATCACCATTTATATAATTAAGTCATCATTTTTTCTCCTTCACTTGATGCAAATCAACCTTGTGACACAAACAACTTTTCTTTGCTATGCTTTGGGTTGTCAAATTGGTTTTGGGGTAGCTGTTATTTTAGTTAGGGTGTCTTATGTTGGACAATACAAGACTTGTTTGTTGTGATTTTGTTCTCTAGTAAACTTTGTTTGTATGTTATTTGGGTTCGAGTTCCGGTTATACTCCCTTTATATTATATTGTCTTTGGTTAGGAAAAATAAAAGAAAACATGTTTTGTGATTGGATGAAAAGTTGGATTACTAGAAATTATAAGAGTATTGTTGGAGAAATCCAAACTAAACTGAGAAGAATGGTCACAATGTATATTTAGGAGAGAAAGTAAAATTCATATGTTAGTGAGACCACTAGGGGTGTTTATACAAGTCAGATTTAGGCTTGTTTTGAGAACCTTTGACATATTAACCAACAAATGAACTCAATTAACCAAGCTAATAAACATCATTAACCACTCATTAATAGGAACAACAAACTGACACTTGAATGATGTTGAGGGCACAAGTGTTGCAGTTCCTTCTACATGTAGCCCTTTCTACTTATGCATTTGAATGTTTTTGATATGGAATTGTGATTACCATTGGAACATTGACTTCTGTTTTAATGTAGGTGTTGCAGATAAAATACAAATTGAACATGAGTTGGAGGATAGAAACAAAGTATCAAACATCTACACAAGATTGAAAGGGAAACCAAGGAAGCGTATTGTTAGTGGAAGGGTTAGAAGCCCGTAGACGACATACCATAGGAAAAGAAAGAAGCACGGGGGTTTAGTGTAGAATTAAGTCATAATACATAGAATGCATTTACCATAAGCTTTTGCTAGTGTTTTTTGTTACAGTGCTTGGAGTCATATAGAGGTATGCTACTTTTGACACCATCATAGTGTATTTTGTTTTCACATCGGGGAGTGGGTGTACATAAAAGCTATGTTGATATTTGTGATAGGCTAAACAATTGTAAACAGTTTATGTCCATGTAATTGGGTTAGGTACTTATCCATCTTTTGTGAGTAACGAGTTGGGCATTGAGAAGACAATTGAATCAAGTGGAAATGACATCCAAAGTGTGTTATTTGTGATGCTTATAGTCATTTAAGTTGACATGAATGAATTGGAAGGAGTGGTGATATAACTTGTGATGATCAGTGTAATCTGTTGTAAGTAACCAAATTTGTTATTTCGTTAACCGTTTATGCAGTGGTTAACCAAATGTTGACAAGTACCCTTGTAGGGTTAACAAGTTACCCTTTTTTTGGTTTAGTAGTAAATATGAAAAAGTTCTCATTCGTTAACCTCCAATTGATTTTGTCATTATCCTCATTACATTTTCTGTCAGATGGTGATTAATGGAGTTTGTACAAAAGGTTAATGAGGTACTATAAGTGGTTAAATGTATCAGAAACTTAACAAGTGGGAACACTTCGTCCCACCCACGCTCAGTTTCTGTGGTCTTTTCGTCCTTCTAACCGGTGGTTCTGCTTTCAGCCAACAGTTGTGTCTTCAACGAATTCTTTGGAGGAATTTCGCATGATCCCGACCAAAACGAGAATGAAAATGACGACCCCTTTTTGTCGTTTACCTTTTTATATTTTGCTTTTTCATTTTTGATTTTTTTTTTCGTGTGACACGCTGTCTGTTGTGTTGTCATTGAGTGACCACCTGGCTATGGTGTACAAATTATGTATTCATTGTTTGCAGTACGTATATCGCGGTTGTTAGTCTTTAGAGATTACAAATGGACCCATGAACTTTAAGATTTAAAAAGAACCATACAGAATCTAAGTAGATCAGGAATGTGCCTTCAGGCCTGTAGTTTGAATATACTTAGGGGTGGAAATAGGTCAGACCGCTCATCGGGGGCCTACGACACAACCTATTTAAGACCTGGTAATTGGCTTGACTCGTTTAATAAAAATGTCAGATCTAAACTTTTGAAAGAGCCTATTAGGCTTGGCAGGCGAGTCTATTTATAAATAACTAGCGGAAAGACATGCACGATCCGCATTTTTTTTTTGAAAAGACGTAAAAGTTGTTTATTTATATTTTCAAATACCTCATATAATTAATTTCTATAAATAAATTAAAATTTTATTCAACATTCTAAAATGAACTAAATTAATCATAATGTAAAATGTAAATGTAGTTTGTATACATTTAAAGGTAAATAAATACAATTCATGTTCAATAGTTAAATAAATATAAAGAATTAAACTAAAAGAATGAATGATATCTGCATTTAAGATAATCTAAGATAGTATTATTTATTTACAATTTTTATTACTTTGTTAACTCTGTCTCTGCCTTAATTGGGAGACCAAATAGTGAATGAATTGCAGGACCAAAAAGAGGCATCGCCTTTATATATTAGTATAGATTAATAATTCAAATTCAAATCCTTCTTTAAATTTGGATGATATACTGAATTCTGCTTTTTTTAATGATAACTTTTTTAACATTAATCATTATCTTTACAATTCAAATTCAAATCCTGATTATATTTTTTCCTATTCTAATTTTAATCTCTATTTCTTAATTTAAATTTAAAATATTATCCTTATCATTTAAGTCGTGAATTTTTAAAGTAATTTTGAAAAGTATAAATTAATAATTCAAATTCAAATCATTCTTTAAATTTGGATGATATACTGAATTCTGGTTTTTTTTTTAATGATAACTTTTTTAACACTAATCCTTATTTTTACAATTCAAATTCAAATCCTGATTATATTTTTTCCTATTCTAATTTTAATCCCTATTTCTTAATTTAAATTTAAAATATTATCCTTATCATTTAAGTTGTGAATTTTTAAAGTAATTTTGAAAAGTATAGATTAATAATTCAAATTCAAATCCTTCTTTAAATTTGGATGATATACTGAAATTTGTTTTTTTAATGATAACTTTTTTAACACTAATCCTTATTTTTACAATTCAAATTCAAATCATGATTGATTCTATTTTTTCCTATTTTAATTTTAACCCCTATTTCTTAATTTAAATTTAAAATATTATCCTTATCATTTAAGTCGTGAATTTTTAAAATAATTTTGAAATAAATTAGGGGTATAATTTGAAACAAAATGTGGATCCAAAAAGAGGCATCGCCTTTATATATTAGTATAGATATTATTTTTAATAAACATATAAATATATTCTATATAATAAATAATATATATTTTTTAATTTCTTCTATTGTCCTATTTAGAGATTGGTTTATCGGTCTATTTAAAGGTGTATGTCAGTGACATGTTTATATTATAAAAAAGTAAGCCTATTATAAAAAAGTAAGCATGTTATAGCGTGTTTGACTTGCCATTTCAGCTAGCTGAAAGTTTAAAATAGTAGCTGAAACCATTTCAGCAATGTTTGGGAATGTAGCTTTTTTGGTAGCTACAAGCTTTTCTTAAAAAGCTAATTGGGGTAGCTTTTTAAAAAAACCTCCAATTTTCATCTACTAACTGAAAATTAATTACAAGTTTAACCCTCAACCACCCTCACTTATCATTATTTAATAATTATGTTGTCCTTAAATGTCATTTTATCTTTTTCAACTAATTTTATCAAACACATTCAATAGCTTTTCAGCTTTCAGCTAGCTTTAAGCTTTCAACGAGTTTTTCAGCTTTCAGCTAACTTTTCAGGTAGTTTTACCAAACACACTCTTAGTTTGTAAGCGCACTGACCTATTTAGAGATAAACTTATTGGTATTTAAAGGTCATAATATGAAATAGACTTTGAAACAGGCTAATAGGCCAAACCACGCTTTGAAATAGGCCACACCAAACCTAAAAAATGACCTATAACAGATAACAGGCCAGGTTTTGGCCTTGCAAAGCCTTGGCTCGACATACTTCAACCCCTAAAATGAACCCAAGAATTAATGAAGCAATGAGTCAACTTTTATGATTTTTTGCGCCAACTGATAAGTGAAAATTATATGATAAATTAGAGCACTTTTTAGTTCACTTATCAAGGATAAAATAGTATTTTTGCCCCAAATTAATCCTTTTTTATTTAATATTAGATAAATTGTATTTATTAATCTTGAATTTGAATTTGAATTTGATGTTATTTTGATACAAATTGTGCTGATTTTTGCAGAATATTGCAAAGATTTAATTGATATGAAGGAAAGATAGCATTAAATAAGGGAGATATCTGCAAGATTTGAAGTTTATTTGAAGGCAATTAATGAAGATTAGAAGATTATTTGTGAGCAATAATGAAGATTTGAAGATTATTTGAGAGCAATTAATGGAGATATCACTGCCAACTAAACAAGGATTCTGCAGACAACCTTCCTAATTAAATCCAAGATGCTCAATAAATGCAAGATCTCAGCAAGGAAAAGGAAAACAATGAAAGACAATCAACTAAAACCAGTCTCGGGGAGAAATCAAGTTAAAAAGAGAAAGATTAAGCTGTGCAACTCGTGTCGCGCGTTTCACCCTGCGCTGCAGAGCAGGTGAAGCGCAACCATTCTGACTTCTGCGCTGCAACCTGCGCTGTAGCGCAGATGAAGCGCAGATGAAGCGCAGAACGCGTGATTACTTGCCAAGTTGCCATTTTTTGATAGATTTCTCCCCAATTTTCTTTGTCTTTCCTTAGCCTATAAATAGGACCTCATTGCACCAGATCAAGGTGTGCATGATTATTGTAATTCCGTTATATTCCAGTGATAATGCACCAGTTCTAATTTTAGAGTAGGAGACGAGGAGCGCTTCACAAGGATTGAAGATGGTGACAACATCTTCGGTGGTTTGTATGGCTACCTTGTGTAGTTAACTCTCCATTAGGATTGAATGTAATCGATTCCATCCCCAAGTGTATGTTGAACTCTATCTATTTATTTATGCAGTTCCCTAGCTATAATATTGGTAATCTTGTTCTGTGCTTAATTCCTAACTTTCGCACCTGCGCCGGAATTATAGGCTAGTTTGTAATTAACTTTATGACTAGGATTGAGTTTGGGGGAGCCTAGACATAGGAAACTCAACCTCTGAGTGAATGAGAATACTCGGTTAACCAGTGACTGAAACATGAGTGTTTCTAATGATTGATGGGTAGTGTCAGTATCCTAATGAAGGACATCTAAAGGATAGGCATGGTCTAATGGATCGATAGCAAATGATTAGTTGATTGTCAATCCAGGAAGCGAAACGTGGATGTATTCTAATGAGTGATGGGTAGTGACAGTACTCTAGCGAAGGTGCGTCCAGAGGAGTAGGCCTCGTTTATCAATTAGTTCTTTTACAAACGGAATAAAGAAAGCAAAATAAGTCGAGGGTAAGTCTGTCGCTTGGGACAACCCGCATGGATTACCTTTGAGTGTGAGTGGCGCCTGGTAACTCGGGGTCTTAGCAATATAGTTTGTCTACAGTGTTATAGTTCAAAGCCTATAAATATTAGGTAGTCTCGACATACATGAGGGGTGTGATGAGATGAAGTTCAATCCTAATCCAAGTAAAGTGTCTCTAACTCTTCCTTTCTATTTTTATTACTTATTAATTTGTAATTTATAATTTCCACGCATAATATCCTCACAAATCTATTATTTGTCTCTTGATAAATAGACCACAAATATACGCGACTTGACCGTTCCCTGTGGATACGATAACTTTTCTTACTATTATACTACCGGATTTTTGGTTCCTACCACCAACCCACTTAACTCATCATCCAATGATGGGTCGAGTCGAGTTAGTATTTTTTTAAACTAAAAAAAATGTAAGTCAATTCGACTTGACTAATTTTAACCTAATACGTGGCGACTTTGACATCTGTAATTCAATTAGTACGATGATGAAAGGAAAGAGTCTAAAAAACCTCTATAATGTTATATAGTTAATGATAGTATAGAGCACGTTTATTTATCCTTTTTAAAAACTATTTTCTGTTTTTAAAAATAGAAAATTAAAAAATCTGTTTAACAGACATTTTTTAAAAATTAGTTTGAAATATTTTTTTAGTTTTTAAAAAATAAAATTCTAAAACTACTTTTTAATGTTTTGAAAAACTGATTTTTAATTTTTCTATTTTTGTGTTATAAAAATGTTGTGAATAAATCAATTCATTTATAAAAAATAGTCAAATTAAACACACTCATTGTTTACTTGATTATGTAAGATATTAATAACATTATATATATATCTTTAATAAAATAGGATTCTATATAAATAAAGAACTAGAAATGATCCAAACAAGGTCTAGATTTTGGACCAAGCAAAAGTGTGAATAAAAACATTAGTCCTTTTTAGGACACTTTTCATTTATATTTATGATAAATGAATTAGCCAAGATGTCGGTGAACTTTAATAAATTTTCATATAATTTTGTACTTGGATAAAAATACCTTGTCATTTTACTTTAATTATTTTTTCTTATATAAAAAATTATGGTACTTTGAACCATTTAATTAAATGTTAGTATTTTTATAGTATAAAGAATTAAATATGAGTGTGATAAAATTTAGCACGAGCCAATATATAAAAAAAAAATTCATATAATAAAAATATATAATAATTTACATAACACATTTTTTTCTTTTTCTCTTTTTTTATCATATCACTTAACATATTCATATCTAATATTTTTTCTTTTTTTTTATTTTTATATCTCAATGTTATAGTACAAAATAATATAGTATTGTTTTACAATATTTGAAAAAAAAAAATCCTCTTAATGCTATACCCATTACCCAAGGCCAACATCGAACCTCTCATCTAGTAAAGCGTGTTCCTAGTACATCACGTCAGATGTCATTGAAGCTGGAGACTGATATGTGTACGTAAAGTTGTATGAAAAACTTAACAAAAATTAAAAGAAAAAGAAAGTCTCCAAAATGAAAAAAAAAAATACAGTAAATAATTAAAATACCTCTTCCGGGTAAAAAAAAATAGGAAGACTCTTTTTTCGTCTATCCAAAATCTAAATTGCAAATCAAACATTGGCATTGGCAGCAGATGGAGACAGGAAAAAGAAAGATAATGATTCAGAAACTTCAAATTAAAGTTGGCCATTAAGGGTTACCTTACCCCGCCATCGATAGATCACATCCCTAATTGCTAGCTAGTGGTGAAGGAGAAGGCAACCATCGATTCATTTTTTTTGTAAGCTCCGGCCACTTTCACCTTTTTTTTTTTTTTATTTTGTTCTTGAAACTCAAATTCCGGTAAGGGTTTCTCTGAGATTCCTTCCTGGAAAAAGACCAGTTTTTTATTTTTTATTTTTTCCCTTTCATTTAGGAAACTAGATGCTTTCGATATATATATAGACCTAGCTACTGAAGCTGGTATAAATTTGAAGATTATTATTCTTGGAAGATCAGAACTGTTTTTACATATATATACCCTAGCTAGCTAGCTACATGCATATTAATTATCGATCAATTATATATTTTCATCTTGATCTGTTGTGTGTGTGTGTATGGAAATGAAAGTATTTATCTTTTTCATAGATATTGTCAAGTTAATATAATGGATTGGATGATTCATATACATATATAGGGAAATCAAATGACGAGAAAGAAGATTGAGATAAAGAAGATCGAAAACATAAACGCGAGGCAGGTGACATTCTGTAAGAGGAGGGGAGGTCTTTTTAAGAAGGCTCAGGAGTTGTCTACTCTTTGTGATGCTGAGATTGCTCTCATAATCTTTTCACCCACCAACAAGCTCTTTCACTATACTACTTCAAGGTATATATCAATCTATTCTCTTCCTCCCTACTTTTCCTTAATTATCATTCATTTTCTATATAATTTTAATTATTTCTTCATTCTCAAAGGTACTATATATAGTAAGAGCAGCTATATATGCTCATCTTATTCAACTTATCTCCTATTTAATTATATGTAGAGAAGTTAATTTGATTTACCATACATATATATATATATATATATATATATATATATATATCCATGGTGAACCCTGACCATTTTTTTTAGAATTCTGGATAAAAATATTATAATTGAAATTTTTAATCATTTTAGTCTAAAAGTACGACATGCATAACAATTGATAATTAATTATATAACAATTGAATTATATGATTAATTAGTTGGAAAGGATGAAGATGAAAAGCAATTTTGAATTTTTAGAGAGTCATTAGTCATTACCAATATTTAATATATAAAATTAATAAAATATGTGTGAAAAGGGAGAAACTATACTCATTCTATATATGTGTGTAGGAAAATTGGTGAAGTTTTAATATAACTGTTAGAGTCTTACATTGCTTAGATATAAGGTTAAATAAAAGTATATAAGTTTTTATAGATGTTTGTGGTCCAGATATCGCTGTGAGGGGTGTGTTAGAGTCTCACCTAAAGCCAAATAAAAATATATAAGTCTTGCATAATCCTCACTCATCTAAAGAATAACAACTATAATACAAATATATAGGATGAAAGTAGGTAGAGGTAAAAATATGAGTTAACTTCAAATATGGATAAGTTAGAATGATCAGATGATTTGTTGGAGAATTGCCTTAAAAATAGGAGCAGTGATCAGTGTACCACAAACACTGGTACTGATATTCATACCACATGGCCCTTTGTGCTCTTTTAACTCACTTTCTCTCTCCTTTTTTTGTTGTGCTTAAATCACGCAGTGGTACGTTTGATGTACCCACTGTTTTATATACGTTTATACTTTCCATAAAAATAGGGGTGATAGAGGGTAGCACAACTGAGATTAGGGAAAGAAACAAATCATCAATCGAACAATATATGTTTTTGCACTTAATTAACTTAGTTGATGTATTGGTCATTATTATCAGTCCAGAAAGTATAAACTTACATAACACAGTGGATACAACAATTGTACCACTGTGTTATTTTAGTTCAACAAAAAAAAAAAACAGAGAGAGAAAGCGGGTGAATAGCACACACCGAACCACAATAGAAATTTGTGGGATGTAAGTGAATCATTGCTCTTATAAGTCGTTAGTCACTATCTTCCATGTTTGAAAACGAGCATTAGGAATGTATGTGGTATACAAATTTAGTGTGTAACAATCAGTTTTGATGTTTATATATAAATACTTCTCCCTTCATTAACAAAGCACTTTTTAGAAGTTTTTTTTTTTCATTTTTTATAAATTAATTTATATTTTTAAAATATTTATTATAATTTTTTTATTTGCTCTTATTAACTTTAATGTCTTTTCAACAGTCAAATGACAGTGAAGTTATAATGACGTAAAATTAGAATGTTAAACTATTTTTTAAAACCCAATTAAATTAACTAATTTTAACCACTTTCATTGCTCTGTGTTATTTAGTTAAGTGTGTCTTATAATAAGAAATGGAGGAAGTGGTACTTCATTAATCTTGAAAACATGTGAAATCCAACGACCAATCACAAGTCCTCATTGTTTTTTTATTTGCCCACCCTTTACTTTTTAGTATTTACCTAAGTTGTTTCCATTCACAACTTTTCTTTACCCTTTTGTTCGGATCAAATAGAGAAATAGATAGAGAAAAGGGAGAGATAAGGAAGAGAAAATGGTGTGAATCTAGATAGAAAAAGAGGTTATTTAGTTTGAGAGAAATAAAAAAGATAGAAGAGAAATTAATTTAAATAGTTACTCGATTGTGTAGAAAAAATGAGAGAAAGATTTATAAATTGTTAGAGTGTCACAGAAGTCCTCACAACTTCTCTAAATATTTTTTTTGGAAACGATTGAAATTGGAACCTTAAAATGAAGGGGGAAATGTCTTTTATATATTGAAATCACACTCACACTCCACCCACTTTCTCCTTTTATCATCGGAGAGTGTTTTATTTGTCGATCCCACAAAAATTATTTCACTCTTGATCGAATCAAACGATGGTGAAGTATGAAACTCGATCTCCCCTAACTCTCACACCCAGTTCTCTTTGCGCTGATCCTCTAGAACCAAAATACATGATTTCTTTTAAATTTAGCTTTTAACCACATTTTTTTATCAACTTTGACTAGATAGTTGTAGTTTTTAGAAACTTATAAATAGTCGATTCTAAGAATTTTTTAGCGTGTCAAATGAATTTTTTTTTTGGGGATGAAGACTCTTCCTCAAGTAATCTGGTCCGTTTGGTTTAGAGTTGAGTAGAATTGATTTTGGAAATCAATGGTTGAGATGAGTGATGCACACTTTACGAAGCACGTTGAACGGAAGTGATTTAAAATCAATTCTCTAAAACCATGGTTTTGAGTTTTTCAACTCCAAACCAAACAGGCTAGCTTAGAATGAAAATCGATTACATTGGACATTAACCAATATTCATATAGGCAAAGACCAACATAGTGATAGTATAAAAGTTCTTAATTTCACGGGTCTTTGCATTCACTCAAAGATAAATGGAAGGGGGAATTGAAGAGTTCGGATTTTCAATGTGCATATATGTTTGTTATTTTCAGCATGCAAAGTGTAATTGAAAGGCGTAATAGGCATTCAGCGATTCAAAGATTAGACAATCCACCGATTGAGCAGCAGGTATAATTACATCTACTTTCTATTCTTTGAATTAATGAATGATGGATTAATAATGCACTTCTTAATTTATTATGGTACTTTAATTTGTTTTTTATGTCGTTGAATTGATTCATGTAATCGATTAATGAAGTTTATTGTATTGTGCTGAGCAATGATCTGGTATTTGTAGCTAGAACAGTTGTCTCATGATTCGTTGGATTAATTCCACGTCAAAATCTAGTTTCTTTATGAATTGTGAGTGATCAATATGATATTGCAGGCCTCCTATAGCATTCAATATATCCTTACGTTAGTAGGAACATTGGAACAAATTGATAGGATAAATTTCTCTAAAGAACTTGTAGGATATGGAAAAAAAATAAATAAAAAAGTAAAATGAATTCAACTTTTTCCATAAGTAGAAATTATAGTATTTGCAACTCAATTTTTTCAGCAGCCCCCTCTTTTAATTTATCCATAAACAACTAATTTCAGCTTATAAAAGAAGTTTAAATTATACCTTTAATTTTATTCTATTTTCTTCTCTTATGAGTTAATCAAGAAAAGTTTATCCAAACTGAACTTAATTATATATTACATATGAATAAATTATCTTTGACATATTGATTGCTTTGCTTAATCACAAATGGAAAATAATAATAGGTCATTTTGGTTTCTATTTTTTGAACATCTCTGATAATCTATGCATAGATTTACTCCGTGGACATGCTGCGCAAGGAAGTAGCAGATAGGACTCATGAACTGAGGTATACACTGCAGAACAAGTACTTGAATTTGTACCTATGATTATGATATATATATATATCCATCTTTGAGAGACAGTACTTTTAATTTTAATGCAGTCAGTTGAATGGAGAAGAGCTGCAAGGATTGACAATGCTAGAACTGCAGAAACTAGAGGAACTACTTCAAAGAGGTTTGTCCACTATTTCAAAAGTAAAGGTTTGTCCCGAATTAATTATACTCTAAGTTTCATTATGGGATGAAATCTAAAACTTAATTAACTATACATGTTACTTCAGCCTTGTGCTTATTTGACACAGGGTACTAATTAATCCACGTGTTAATTTCATCAGGAAGAAAAAATTATACATGAGATCAACAACCTTAAGTCAAAGGTAAAAACAAACACTCAAATACATTTCATTTCAAATCCCTTATATTTTTGTTATAATTTGTATATTTATGTGGCCAGAGAAATTCCATCCTTTGTTATGTACGTATGAGAATGAGAACTATCCCCATAGCTCTGAGGATAGCGTATCATATATAGGAGCGAAATAAAGCAAATTTCTAGATGCAAGGTCTATATAATTAATAACTTAATTACAACTTTGGGAAAAATTGCCACATATCAACTCTGTGGACAACTTAGGTGATCAGGAACTAGATTGGACCTTGTAATGAGGTTGCTTGGAAAAATTTAGACTAAGCGTGTTTGGTATAAGCCATTTCAGCTAACCCTTTTTCAAGATTTTTTTGTTGATACAAAAAAGTTATTTTTCAACTAGCTGAAAGCTGAAATTAATTAGTAACTGAAATTATTTCAGTTTTATTTAGTAAGGTAATTTTTTTATAGTTATTAGCTTTTCTTGAGAAGCTCTTCGAAGTAGTTTAATAAACTCTAAATACTTATATTTATATCCCAAAATTATAGGTAATCGAATTGAAACCTAAAAGATAAATTAAAAATACCAAATTATAGAAATTTATCCCAGTATGAATAATTTGATTAAGAAGCTGAGAGAGACGTGATAGGAGATAGGCTAAAAGTATTATTTATTCGTCATCTTGCTAGCTTAACTCACAAAAGTCTTTTCTGCAATAATGTTTGATAATTAATGTTGCTTATTGCTCATGCAGGGAGCCGAACTTACGGAAGAGAACCAAAAACTGAAACAGGTGATAGGCTAGCTTTTCAACATCTTGATCTTTCAGATAGATCGAGGGGTACTCATTCAGCATAATTAATATATAATATATGTAATACATTAATTCAAATTTTAGATACAGAGCTTTTCACAAGAACAAAGGCAATCATCATACAAGTTCATTACTTGCAGTTCATCTGATCTTCCTCTAGACTCAGCTGACACATCTCTCAAGTTGGGGTTAGTCTACACTTATCTTGTAACAGTAATCAGAAGTACAAGTTTAAACTCTTACTCTTTTAGCTAGAATAGATTGTAAACTATAAAATTAATTATTATATTATATATTATAACAAAGAGGGATTACAAAATTTATGGAAAAACTTCCATGCATAGTGGATTATTAATTCTTGTTAATTATTCCGGACTTGCATGTTAAAAGCTTCTCATTTTTGTTTGTCTTAATTAATAATTTCTGTGTTTATATATGCAGGTTGTCTTTATTTAAATAAACAAAAAAATGTTGATGCAGAGCGAGGACTATAGTAGTGAGAACTGAGAAGTGAAGGGATTTGCTTCCATTGATCGGTGTTGCCAGCTTTTTTAATTAGTGTAAAATAAACATAAGGCCCTACTGGTGATTTGTTACTGGAAAATTTTACAGTTGGAGTAACTTGTTTGTTAATTAACCTTAATAATCATTTTAATGCGATAGGAGTTGTTTTTTTTTATTACTGTAATTAATAACAGAGAACCGATTGAAAGAAATGATTTAAAAGAACCGTTAACTAATGTTGGTAATTATAATTTTAATGTGATGACCAAAATAAAAATTGATAATTAATTGAAAAGTGTTAGCAACACACTTTTTTTCAACACATTCTTTATGATTGGTTAAAAGTAACATAGGTCCCACCACATTGGTAGTGGGACCTACATAATTTGGTGGGACTCATGTGAATTTTAATCAATCACATGGAAAATGTTAAAAAGAGTGTGTTAAAGGGTGTATTGCTAGTACTCTTCTAATTAATTTTCGGTTTTAATAATAATTATCAATCTGATGACCAAAAGATAAAAATATAAACACAATTTTCATTAGAATTAGGGTAAAAAAATTACTTTAGAAATTTTTTAGTATTTCTTTTATTTTTTTCTCCTCCTTTAAATTATTAGTTTCCTCTTTTACCTGGACCAATGTAAAAAAAGATTAGTGGAGGATGGTACTACAATGTCATGATACTAAAACCATCACTGAAGTATGAAAGAAACTGTGATGAGCGTAAGTTTAATTTGGTGTTGCATTGCATGATTGCATCGCATGTCTACCTGTACGGAAAAAAATACGCATGGAAAAAATATTTAAAAACTGCCGTACTTCTTAAAATTAAACGTGCTGTACTCATTTTTTGTGTAGGGTTTTTACATTAGTATAAGGTAGCGTGTATTTTGGAACTGAACAGAATGAGACATATAAATTTTATTCTATATTTGGTATATTTTAAAAGTAGAACAGAATACAGGACATTTCATTGAAAAAGTAGAATACTTTAATTCTATAAAAAAAATGTGAAACCAAAGAGAACAGAACAGAATATCTCATTAATTATGATTTTTTTATTGACAAAACTACCACATACTCTCTTAACCTTCTTTCCAAAATTGTTATTCCCCATTGTCACCTAACAATACATTTTACCATCACCATTGTTGTCTGGTATCCTACACCGCTACCACTATCGCCGCCACCACCACCATCGCAACTGCCACTGCTATCGTCGCCACCACCACCGTCGTCACCCCCGTCGCCGCCCTACACTACCCCTACTACCACCGTCGAACACCACATATTAAATTTTTCAATACTTAATTAAATAATAAATAGGATAAGGATATATATATATATATATATGTAATTGAACACATATCTTCATGTTATGTTCTGTAATTACCAAACACAACACATAAAACATTTTTTGTCCTGTTACATTTTATTTTGTTCTGTTCCGTTCTATTTTGTCTCATTTTATTCATCTACCAAACACTATTTAAGAATCAAATAGTAAACCTATTTAAAATTAATTTTTAATTGCTTAATAAATTAAATAATCTTTTGGTTCTATTTATAAGATAGCATTTGAATTTTTTATGGTCCTATTTATAAAATAAAAATATATAAATTTTGAAATATTTACTCTTTCTTATTATTTTACAAGATCCTATATATTGAAAATTTTGTTTTAGTCATTTATATAAAATCATTTACGAAATTTTAGAAATATTTATTAGTTTTCTTTTCATTTTCTTAACATGTGTGTTTAAATAAAAAATATTTTGTAAATAAGATTGGAGGGAGTAATGATTTTTTCTCATATTTAACATTGTTGACTATTAAATACTTTAAATTGACACAATTATCATGTTAATGATGTTTAATTTTAAATTGAATAAAATTGGAATGTTGTAAAGTAACTTTTTAAAAATCAATGTATTTGTTAATAAGAGCCAAGCCCAACTCAAACCTGTCAAAATCTGGCCTGATCTATTTCCACCCCTATTAGGATAACATAGTATTAAATATTTTAATATTTTAGTATAATGATTATTTTAGTTTTTGTTTATCCGATGTCCCTGAAAGAGAAAAACTCTCGGGTTCGATCTCCACTAAACACATTCTTCGGGAGGGGTGAGGAGCCTTAACTGCGACTAAGCCCCGAATAAGATTGCCCCTAATAATAGGGGATACCTATGGTTTACACACACAAAAAAATAGTTTTTATTTTAGGAAAAATACTAACGAGTACCCTAAGAGCACTTGTTAAGGATCTAAAAAAAAATTTATGAGAGTGTGTACGTAGTATTTAATGTTACATATCCAATCCATACTGTATTTCCAATAAAAACTTCTTTATATAAATTCTTAACCAATGTTCTTTATACAGTTGTTAATCGGACTCTTTGTTTTAATTGCATCGCATGTTGTACGAAAAGCAAGAACAAAATAAAAAATAAGTAAGCATGTCCTCAATTTTGCTTTTAAGGTTGTCGTGGGTTAAGAAGCAAATATATCCTATTAAATATTTTAAAATTTAAAATAAAATATGTATTAAATATTTTTATATTTTAGTGTAATAATTATTGTACTCTTTGTTTTAATTGCATCGCATTTACTCAATGTTTTAGTGACTGTATGTTTTAAATTTTGAATCATCTAGAATCAATTCTTCAGAATTGATTTTAAATCACTTTCGTCTAACGTGTTTCGTAAAACATGTACATTCATTTTCAACCATTGATTTCTAAAATCAATTCTACCTAACTGTGAACCAAACGGACCTTAATTAAAAACCGGACCTATAATTGAATCGGTGAAGGCACCGGTTCACGGTTTAATGGTTTAACTGTGGTTAAATCGTGGTTGAAACCGGTTTTGATTAAATATATTTATTTAATATTATATAATATTTTAATTAATAAAGTAACACAAAATTATAAGGAATTAAGATATATAAAGTTGTAAATCAGTATAAATGACCTTATTATAAGAAAAAAATTAATAATGATTAGTAAAATAATAGATATCCATGTGTAATCCTTAAATATATGTCTTTATTTATCTTAAAAACATTTTAGATTAAATAAAAAAACAAAAAAAATAAAAAAAAAATAAATTTTTTTAAAAGGATCGGTTCAACCAGTTTTATACCGGTTTTTG
Organism: Sesbania bispinosa; assembly: GCA_026901365.1. Taxonomy (NCBI): domain Eukaryota; kingdom Viridiplantae; phylum Streptophyta; class Magnoliopsida; order Fabales; family Fabaceae; genus Sesbania; species Sesbania bispinosa. The sequence continues at coordinate 1,579,434 of QLOH01000031.1, read as the reverse complement.
ACCGGTTCTCACCGGTTCTGAGCTCCTCCGATTTTTTGGGTTGAACGGACCGGTCACCAAACCGGTTCCTGGTCGGACCGGCCCGGTTTTGGAAACAATGCATTTACTTGTACGGAAATCAAATTAATGCACATGAAAAAATTTTTAAAAGTGAAACATATGCTATGTAAAGTTGTAACAAAAAAAAAATGCTATGTAAAGTAGTAATTGTTGTCAACACCAACAAAAAAGAAGGTAACAACTGTTGTACTCCACACACTTTTACCCTATTTTGTAGAAAAGAAAATAGAGGGGAGAGGCAAAAAATAGGTGGAGAGAAAAATCTTTGTCTGCTTCGTAGTATTGAAATTTAAAAGTGTGGGACCCACCCAAAAAAATTTCTCTTTTCAAGAGAAGAGAAATGAAGTAGAAATTCATTCCTACGCTAGCTATATTTCACTATGCATTTGTTTGGTGATATCCAAGTAGAGAGAAATGAATGTAGAGGCATGAAAATATTGGAGAAATGCATAGGTTGTCTCGATTGTTTGGTGTATGAATGAAATGCAGAGAAATACAACAAATAGCTAGGCCCCTCCCGTAAATCTATTTCTTTGCAAAAGTGTGGAGAAAAGAAAAGAAATACACTGGGTTGCTTCCAAGTCAGGCCAATCCGTCCTCCATCCTTCTTTCTCTTATATCTCTTTAATTAAACCAAACAACTCACTTTCACACCTCTTTTCTATTTCTCATATATTTCTCTCACACCAAACAACCTTAATATCATCTTTATCTCTCCTCTATTTCTCTCCTCACTTCTCCGTCCAATTTCTCTTCTCTCTATTTCCCTAATCATATCAAACAAAACATATATTTCTCTCTTACCAAACAAGATGAAAGAAAAATACAACATATTTTCATTATATTTCACTCTTATTTCTCTCCTACAAAACAACTTAATTTCTTCATTATTTCTCACCTATTTCTCTCTACTTTATTTCTCTTCACCATATTTATTTCCACTCCACCAAGGATATGTTTGCTTTAGGGTTAAAAAGTAGAAAAAAATTAACATAATTTTTATGCAATTTGATACGAGAGAAAATTGAAGAAAAAATGAGATTAAAAGAATATATTTATTTATAAAATGATATAAATATCCTAAAAAATGAGATGCAATTAATTATTTTAATAAAAATTTATTTTTCTAAATACGGTTAATAACTTTTTGTTATTATTATTAGGATTTAATGAGTATATACTTATTATTATTATAATTATGTGGAGTGAAGAGTATATTAGATAAACTAACACTTTATCTCCTCATCTCGTATTTCCTTCCTTCCAAAATTAGAAAGAATAAAAATTATATTGAAATTGATGTAATTTTTCATACTTCTCTTTTATCTTTTTATCTTCCTAACCAAGTGGGGTGGAGGGGGAATAGTGTGATATGTGTTTTTTTTATCTTTTCACTTTCTTTTCTTCTCATTTACTATGAACCAAACATAACATCAAGTTTTTATTTAATTGAGAAGCAATAACTATTAAATATGTTTAATATCTATTAATAAAATAAGTATTAAATATTTTTATATTTTGATATAATTATTATACTTTTAAAATTTTTATTATTAAATGTTTTAAAATTACTCATTGAAGAACATTTAATATTTTTATTAAATATTTATAATTTAAAAGTATTGAATAAATTTTATGATTTCAATATAAAAAATTATATTTTCATTTAAATTTTTATTATTTCTTTTTTATAAATAATTTAATAATTATACACTATCAGTACGTATAACTATCCAATAATATTGTGTTAACACATCATTTAATAAGTTTAATAATATATGATATGTAATATTTATTAAATAATATGGCAACATATATCATTGGATGTCAGTATAAAACTTTACATAGTAATTAAATTAAACTTTTTAACAAATGTCTTAATACTTTGCTTGAATGTGAAAAAAATAAAAAGAGGACAAAAAATATGTAAAAATAATGAATATAATATAAGATGATTTTATATTATTTTTTTGTATATAATGGAAGCATCGAGAATTAAATATATAACCTCATGTAAATTATCCAAACCGCTCACCATTAGATTAATACCAATAGATTAATTATACAGTGCTTGATTGAAAAGAAAAAGAAAATAAAAATGTGTAAAATCTATCTCATCTTATTTGGTGAGGAAGAAAATTAAAAGAAAATAAATTGTATGTATCGACTTTTATGTCTTTTTATAATATAATGATAAATGGGTGGGTGAATGAGTAAATTGGGCATTTTAATAAAATTTTTATTTTTCTATTATTTTCTTTTCATGTGAAAAATAAGGAAAAATATTCATGTAGGTCTCATTTTTCCCTTTCATCATCATATCCCTATTTTTTTCGAACTAACATTCATTTTTTCACCTCTTTTTTCCTTTTATTTTTTTTATCTCTCACACTTAGATGCATTAATCATTTTCCTTGCTAGAAGCCTTCTACAATGCACCTAGAAAAACTTTGGTTCATACATCAATTCTCCTTTTTATATCGGCTGCTACTAGCTAGCTATCAATTTCTCGGATATTTTAGGGTGTGTTTAGTAAAATTAGGTGATAAGCTAGCTACTAACTTTTTTAAAAAAAAAGTTACCTACTAACTGATAAGCTCTTAGGATTTAGGGTTTACGCTCCGAGTTTATAAATTAACTTATTAAATTAAAAGTGTTTGGTAAAAATAACTGATAAACTAGTCAATAAATATAAAATGACAAAAAAAAACGTAAAAAAACAAATAGAACATTGTATTAAAATATGAGGGATAAAAATGGAAGAAAAATAAATAAAGTACAAGCTAGCTAAAGTAATTTGTAGCTTATAAACTAAAAGCTCCTAAAATAAGCTGGTAGCTCGTGTCTTTCCAAACACTTTTATATTGATCAAACTAACTTAGTTAGTCAAATAAGCTAATAACTAGTTAAGTGACTCTACCAAATCAACCTCTCTAACATTTTTTTTCCATTTTAAACCTTTGCTTTGATTGTTATTTCATGAGCATCACTTTATAAATTAATAATATTTAGTGTCAATTTTATTTGTTTTAAATTATCATCTTAATTCATAAAAAAAAAGATTAATTATTCATACAATAACCAACATACAACAACTCATACAACACACTCTTTCTCTCTACATCTCTCCATCACATTACCTATCACATCCAACATTTCTCTCTCCTCTTTTTCTTTTCGCTCTTTATCTATCTTGGTTGTATGTTGTATAAATTTAATTCGTAAAAAAAAAAATTACCATCTTAATAAATGGAGAGGATAGTAATTATGATAAAAATTACTACTATAAACTTAAATTCTGAATATATCACTTGTGTTGTATACACCACATGGAAAACTTTAAAAAAAGAAAAAGAAAAAAAAAAAGAAAAAATAGAGAGAGAAAGAGAAGGAAAACACGTGTACCCAATTGCGGTGAAGGTTGGTTCGCGGAGTGTTAATGGGGAGAGCGTTAGTCTCGTTACTAACTGCTAAAGACCTGCTATGTTCTGTTCTAAATATGGGATGATCAAATAAACAAACCTACACCACATCACATAGATCCCTTTCTCTCTTGTCTTAAAATCAAAACTCTTTCTTTTCTCTCTGTCTTTTCCACTTTCTGCATCTTCATTTATTCAATAACTCAATCCAGCATAGCATGGATGAAGAGTATGATGTAATAGTCCTGGGAACAGGCCTCAAGGAATGCATTCTTAGTGGTCTTCTCTCAGTTGATGGCCTCAAAGTAATTCCTCTCCTTTAACTTCCATTTCTCTCTATAAATTTTAATCAATTCAAGTTTAGTCTTATTCCTTGTATATATTCTTTGAATCAGGTGTTGCACATGGACAGAAATGACTACTATGGAGGAGAGTCTACATCTCTTAATCTCACACAGGTCATTCTCTTGTAATTAGAAGAAAGGGAAATGTCTCCTTTTCCTTTCATGTTTTGTTTTCTTTGCATGTTAAAACTCATTTTCTGTACGTTGTATAGTTATGGAAGCGATTTAGGGGAGATGACAAACCGCCAGAGGAGTTGGGCTCAAGCAGGGAGTATAATGTTGATATGATTCCAAAGGTAACTATTTATATGTAGCTCAAATTAAAGCAAAATGTATATCACAATTTATATTATTTTCTTCATTCTGTTGAGGTGTTTATGTATGTGATGTTAGCATAAAGGTAAAAAGGAATGGACTAAGTAATAAATCTATATATTGTCTTCAAATTTCAAAGTTACCATGTGGTGTCAAGCTTATTAATGTCATTTTTTTTTAAAGTCCATTAGAACATGTATTGGACAATTGAACCTCTACATTACTAATTAGCTCATATACTTGATCATCATATCATACAATGCTTTTGTAAATTAAGAATCTTACCTTAAATGTGAGGCCAGCAACAATGAGAAACTTGCTTCAAAGTTAAAAATTCTTATATGCAGTAAATGATTTTTTTTGTTGTCTTTTTTTTTTTTTTCTGATTTTGAATGTATATCCTTCTAGTTGACTATACTCTTCTGCTTAAAGGTGTGTGTTTTCCCATTCTATTCATTTATGATAAAATCCAACTTTTTATCTGTTTTTGTTTTAGTTTATGATGGCCAATGGAATTTTTGTCCGTGTTCTCATCCACACAGATGTTACCAAGTATTTAAACTTTAAAGCAGTAGATGGAAGTTTTGTGTATAACAAGGGAAAGGTATGCACCATAGTTATCATATTTTTCATTTCCTTTAGAATCTTTACAATTGGGCACTTTTCTATGTTGTCAACTATACATTTCACAAAATGTCTTACATGTTGAATAAAGTTTTGTTAACAGAAATATCTTTATTATTAGATTTATAAAGTTCCAGCATCAGACGTTGAAGCACTGAAATCACCTTTGATGGGACTATTTGAGAAGCGTCGTGCTCGAAAGTTCTTCATTTATGTCCAAGACTATGAAGAAAATGATCCAAAATCTCATGAAGGGCTAGATTTGAACCAAGTTACAGCAAGGCAGCTGATATCGTATGTATCCACTTCATTTCATTTGAGTTTGTAAATGTCAGTAAATTATAAAAAGTTATCTTATTTTATTATTTCTGCTTCACATTATATCTGACTTCATTTTTTTAAAAAATATTTTCCTTAATATGAGCTTAGCACAAAGCACATAAAGTTCATTTCTAAAGTATTATTCTTTTCAACATTTTTCATGATTACTCCAAATTTAGGAAATACGGGTTGGAAGATGATACAATTGACTTTATTGGTCATGCCTTGGCACTTCATCTTGATGATGGTTACTTGGATGAGCCAGCCAAGGACTTTGTAGAGAGAATAAAGGTACTAATTATACGAATCATCTCCTAAACTTTTGCAGTGTGATATGATGTGGAAGCATTCCCTAAACTAAAATCTTTATCAGGTTCCATCTGCATATAGGTATGAAGATTATCACAATAGAAAATCAATAAATTTTTCTAAAAAAGGACAACAAAATTGGTAAAAGGAAAACTAGATGGTTAGTTAAAATATGATTTTTTTAGTATCTGCTGGAAGTTCATATAAACTAGATATAAGTGTAATTTGAAGAATCTTATGAAGTAATCATTGGATTTTTTTGGTTAAATTACATATCTGAAAAAGTAGCACGCTTTGGGCTTATCTATTGCATGGCTTTAAAATTACTAATGATATCCTTAATTCCTTAGGCTTCCTCTGTTTTTCCTCTGTGGGACTCTCTGTGTTATGATAATATAATGTTATTTTATGTTCTATATAGCTTTATGCAGAATCCCTAGCACGATTTCAAGGAGGATCACCTTACATATATCCACTGTATGGACTAGGAGAATTGCCACAGGTTCTCATCTCTCTCCACCCTCTTATATTTTGACAAGAACCAAATCAATCTAAAAGGTTTTACATACAAATTTAGTATACTTCAGGAGCTAATGCTAGTTTCTTTGATAACTTGCATTGCAGGCATTTGCACGTTTGAGTGCAGTGTATGGTGGAACTTACATGCTCAACAAGCCAGAATGCAAGGTAAGTTTGTGATCATAGCTCAATATTTAGGAAAATTATATGAACTATTATAAGGTGTGGTGGGAAGCTTTTGTATTGATTCTTACCTAATGATCCTTACTGTGAAGAAACAAAAGGATCAATTAGGTATTTATAAATACTCCCAAGTTCCTTGCTGGATAATTCTCCTAACGTTCTATCTTTGAGTATGCAGGTAGAGTTTGATGGTGATGGGAGAGCCATTGGCGTGACCTCAGAAGGAGAAACAGCCAAATGCAAGAAAGTTGTGTGTGATCCATCATATCTGCCTGATAAGGTATCATCTGTTAAATTTCTGAAGGGTATAAAAGAATAATATTAATATAAATATAAATGCTCAACAACTAATGTGTCTAAATAAGAATTATTGCACAAAAATTACATGATTATATGTGATATTATCGATCTAACACTATTAAATTGATGTATCAGGTCCGCAATATTGGAAAAGTTGCACGTGCAATATGCATTATGAGCCATCCTATTCCAGACACCAATGATTCTCACTCAGCACAAGTAATTCTGCCGCAGAAGCAACTTGGTCGTAAATCAGATATGTGAGTTATTTAATTAATACAAGCAAAAAAGGCGTTTTTGTCCTTATCAATTATCAATGCTATTGCTGAAGAAATATGATTTCAAGACACTAGTTAGGCAAACAGTTATTAATGCCTTTCCCTATTTCTGGTTATTCTTTTAGGTATCTCTTCTGCTGCTCTTATTCTCACAATGTAGCAGCAAAAGGAAAATATATTGCTTTTGTTACAACAGAAGCAGAGACTGACCAACCTGAGGTGGAATTGAAACCCGGTATTGACCTTCTTGGACCAGTAGATGAGATCTTCTATGACACATATGACAGATTTGTACCCTCAAATGATCATGAAGTTGATGGTTGTTTCATCTCAGGAGTAAGTAGAATGAATCTCTCAAAAACATATTTTTCTTTTTTATGTTTTTGCTTTCTGTCTCCTCCTAGTCCATGTGACAAGGCACTTAAACGGGGTTGTATTATGTTATACATACCATTTCTAACTGGAAATTGAAATTCCTTGCAGAGCTACGATGCTACCACACACTTTGAGACCTCTGTAAAAGATGTGCTTGAGATGTACAGTAAGATCACTGGAAAGGTAATTTGCAATTTTTTTTATGTTAATACACTTATGAAATTATATATTTCATCCCATAACAGTTTTAGAATATAAAGAAGTTAGACAGAACCATTATAATAATCAGGAAATGGAAAGGGGAACAAATAGACCTGGTTACTGCTACCTTTTATCAGGAAAAAGAAAAACATGTGCAATGCAGTCAATTTTCCTTTTTCATTCCTGTTTTTATTAGTACTATTATCAAATTTTCAACAACACAGCTTGTTTTTTTTAATCAAGAATAGTATTTGCAGCTGGTAGGTATGACTAAAAATAGTATCAGATGAAAGTGAAAACAAATAATGTAGCATGGATAGTCTGGATTATTATCTTGACTAATAATCTCTTTTTTATTCATTCTTTCAGACTCTTGATCTTTCGGTGGACCTAAGTGCTGCAAGTGCTGCAGCTGAAGAATGAGATTGTTATGTAATAGATACACATACATACAGACATGCCCAAGTATTAGAAAGTTTCATTTTCTTTATATCTTAATTAATTATGTTTGATTTTCAGATATACTGATGGAAAAGAGAACTAACGCATCTGTACCTTCTATTTGATGGACATTTTATGTCTCATATATGATTTCATTCTTTAACACAACCAAACTTTTACGTTAATCCAGATGATTGTTGACAATTTTACTATATAAGCGATTGCGGTATAAATAAAAAAGATTGTTTTTCACAAGTTAGCTAGTATGATAAATTTTATCCAGTGACATAAGGGCTAAGGCATAACCTTCAAAATTAAAGGAAAAACTATTGTTTAATCATCATACGCATGAAAGAATAGTTTCTTTGACCCAAACCTCAATTGTCTTTCCAGCAATTTTGATATACGCCAATGCAGTTGCTTCATCTCACACTACCCTCAAGTTTAGAACATGTGGAAAATTTTATAATCATAACCGCATATTATATAAGAATGGATTTGATCGGTCTTACTAATGGCTTATGGGTATTAGTTAAAAAAAATTTAAAAACAATACTTACTTAAAAGTATAACATTTGATATATTTAAAACTTAAAAGACATATATGGGTCAGTCTAACATACACAAATGGAAAATTTGTGTAATCCTACCCAAGTAATTTTTACTTGCTATAGCAGTTTATACAAGTAAATATGTTTTTCTTTTTTAATTTAAAACATATTATTTTATTTTGCAATGAGGTCCTTTCCATAATCATTCACACCGGCAGCTTCTACATCAAAAAGCGGCCGGTGATGTTCTTCAACCAACATGAACCAGTAACTAAAGAACACAGAAGGCGTAAACGCACTTCACAACGACAACACACCACATTTGTTGAAACCAGAAGCATGAATAACAAATAACAAATGTGTATAAAGTAACCACAAGTGAATCATATCTGAACTTTAAATAATACAAAAAAATCATATGTTATTATGTCAAAAAAATTTTACCATACGAAACCCTCTTCTATCTCGGGAGGGTAAAAGATCCTTGATTCTTTTTTTTTTTTTTATTCACAACTTGATGATTATAATATTAAATTTAAACACGCCATCCAAAGTCTTATTGGACTATTATTCCAAATCACCGCACCATCATCCAGAGATTGTGAGCTCTACCAAGAAGATAAGGCCCCTACATGAGAAGAAAGTAAGGGGGTGAAGATTTATTTTGGGCCTTTTGGGTAAAGGGAAAGTGAAGAAAAATCCTCCAAAATTTCAAATAGCAATCAAAATATACTTTCCAATACCATTTGTAACTGAAAAAAAAAACGATGATTTTGTGGAGCTTATGATGGTTTATGGTTTGTTGCTGAGCTGCTGTACCTGTAGTCGCGAAGTGTTACTATTACAGGTTGAAGGACAGTGATGGCTTATTGGCTTTCCTTACAAATAATAACAATTGTGATAAAACCGTTTCAGAATGTAGTAAGTGTGAGTGACAGTTCCATCTGAACCGTTTAAATTTTTTATTGTTAAATCAAAGGTTTACAAATGACTTGGGTAAGGTTACATAAATTATGCATTTGTGTATATTAGACAGACCCATATAATTCTTTCTAAATGTTTTCTATTTTTAATTTTTTAGTGCTTTTAGAACACTATATTTATTTTTTTAAGAGAAATTTCCTCACAAATTTTCATCATAACTTATCCACGTTATTAACATGAGGAAAAACAAACATTTTAACCTAAGCAAATAAGGGTATTAATTTATCCTTAAATTTCAATAAATTGTGATTATATTTTAAATTACATCAATAACAGATACACTATAATTCACTTTAGAGAAAAGATATAACAATAGTTGGAAATATTGACGATTAATTTTGCAAATTTTAGCACATGTGTGACTCTTGATATTAGCCTTAACTTCTCAGCGGTGGTTTAGTTACTAGTGCGAAATTAACTTTGAGTGTTTTGGTGAAACTAGCTGAAAAGCCAACTGAAAGCTTAAAAATTATTGAATGTATTTGGTAAAATTAGCTGAAAATGGTAAAATAACATTTAAGGACAACATTTATTAAATAATGATAAGTGGAAGTGGTTGATGGCTAAACCTGTAATTAATTTTCAATTAGTAACTGAAAATTGGAGCTTTTTTAAAAAAGTTACTCCGAGTAGCTTTTTAAAAAAAGCTTGTAGCTACCCAAAAAGCTACCTTCACAACAAACACTACTGAAATGGTTTCAGCTACTATTTTCAAAACACACTACAAATCACATCCACACTTTAATTTGTAAATTGTGCATTATTAATTTTCTACCATTCATTTTATAAATTCATGAAAATCAATTCTATCAAACTATGAAATAAACAGGCACTAAATTAGAATTTACTTAAACTTCATATGTATTATATATTTTACTCCTTAAATTTTGAGTTAAAATTTACTTTAGTTAATGTATAATTTAAATGTATTACTCTACTGTTAAAAATAAAATAAGGAATAAAATATCATAAAAAAAAATAGTTAAATATATAACTGAAACACGAGTGGAGAAGGATGCAAGGTTCATAAAGGGTAAGGGTGAGTAATGTAAAAAATCTTTAATTTTCTCTCTCTCTATTAAGATTACCAGTAGAGATGTAGAAAAAGTATCATCAATTCTTCTTAATTAGAATAAGAGATAAGTTTTTCATACAACAAAAAAATATACAACAACTCATACAATACACTTTTTTCTTTATCTTTCTCCATCATATCACTCATCACATCTCACATTTCTCTCTCTTTTCCCTCTCTTATCTCTCTTTTCCCTCTCTTATCTCTCTCTATGTTGTATATGTACAACATGTACAAATATCATTTCTCTTTTAGAATAATTGGCTTAAGGTCCATTTAGCGGATATGATATGATAGGATATGATATGATAGACGAGTTGAATAGAAACAGGATAGGATAAGTGCATGATAAGCTTTTATCATATCATATGTTTGATGCACACTAAGATAAGAATGCGGATAACATTATTTTATTTTATCATACGTTTGAAATTGACAGATGATGATAGGATAAGATATAAAAAATATTTATATGACAAAATTATTCTTATTACAAAATTAAACTTAATTTAATTTTAATTTTCGACTTTTCAATAAGTATACATGATTAAAAAATTATTTATTTATGAAAAAAGAATAAAATTAGTAAATAATATCAAAATTATCATAAAAAGATGAGAGATAAGAGAGGAGAGAGATAGAGGAGAAAGAGAGGGAGTGGAGAGAGGGTAGAGGGGGAGAAAAAGGGGAGGAGAGAGGGGGGAGAAAGAGGGGGAAAGGAGAGAGAGGAGAGAGAAAAATGAGGAAGATTTTTTTTTATCTCATCCTATCATTCCCTAACTTAGCTTGACGTAGGATAAAAATTACAACCTAACTTAGCTCCCTGTAGGATAAAAATTACACTAGAAGGAAAGAACATGGATAAGCCACATGATAGAGTTATCATGTAACAAACTGTTAGGTGCAAGAGGAGCCTAAACCACCGAGGAGTCCTCCAATATAGGGTCAATGAGCAAATGAGCAAACCACACAAGTGAGCTAGACACCACATCCAACCCAAAACCTTAAAGCGTTAAGTTTATGGGTTTTTCCACTTATATATTGCTCTTCTTGCTCATTCCTATCCAATGTGGGACTAATACTTGACATCCCAACACAAACACATATAAGTGATATGATAGGATAAATTTATCATATTTTGTCTCATAAGTCATAATCAAATTCTGACGTAACTAGCCCACGCTAGTCATTTGGTGGACAGGATAAGAAACAAGATATGATAAGACCAAATTTTGTATAAAAAAAAATACCAAAAAAATTTGGTCTCTAAATTTCACCAATAAATTAAACTTTTCTGGTAGTGTTATCTCATCATCATCTGTTCATTTCAAACGTATAATAAGATAAAATAACGTTATATGTCTTCTTATCCTGGTGTGCATCAAACATAGAATAAAATAAGAGTTTATCATACTCTTATCATATCATGTTTCTATCCAGCTCATCTATCCTATCATGTCTAAACATGTGTGCAGAGCATAGGTTCAAACTCCCCCTCCAATTACTTGAGCCCATGAACCATAATGTTTGATTTCTCCCTCACCATATGAAAATATGAATATTCATAAGTAGAGGAGTGAAACCCCAAATTGGTCCCTGAAAGATATGGGGTCGATCAAAGTGGTCCCTAAAAGAAAGGAAATTGCAAAAAGGTCCCTCACAGATTGTAACGTCAATCAAAATGGTCCTTCTGTTAGTCAAAGTCTGTTAAAATTAACAGAGTTGATGATGTGCCATGTTTTGTGCACAGTCAGCATCAAAAGACTGCAACTCTTCATAATGGTCCCTTCTTTCTTTTCCTTTTCATTTTCGTGTCCCCACATGAGTCAAGGCTTGTGAAGACACGATCCTGACAGAAACATTTCAAGGCATATGCATAATTTTCTTCAATTTCCTGCAACATAATGCCACTTGTTAGTCATGCAAATTCACTCAAACAAGTAACAAAATATCACAATACTTTTAATTTTCTAAAAGTGAACTATTCTTGACAAAACAAATCCTATGAACAAAAGTTGAACAACATGCAGAAAATATCAAACTAAAGCTTTTGAATTATGGGTTGCCTCCCATATAGCGCTTCTTTAACGTCATTAGCTTGACTCAAAATTCTCCTTCAAGGTGGCTGAAAGCATGATGGGTAGTTTACTCCCTTTTCCTTTACTGCATTGTATCTTAATCCAACATCAAAGATCTTCAAATGTTTCCTTTGGTGCCTTCTTCCAATTATCCATGACAGTTCAAGCACAACTTGAGGGATGGTTAACTTTGGACTTTCATCTCTTTCAACTTCAACTTTCAAAATAAAAATTGATTATCCAATTGTTGCTTTGTGATCTCCAATCACTCTCAACACTTTCTCTTCATTTGTTTTTGATAAATCATTACACTTTTCTCCAATCCCTTTTTCTGTTTTTGATAAACCACTACTGATGATCATTAGTTTAGCATCTCCTTCCCCAACAACATCATATTTCATAGCAGAGGGTGGGGGCTCAAGCTCAATCTTTGGATCCTTTTGCTCCTCCTCCTCCTCCTTTTGTAGCTCTTCTTTTATCAAATTCACAGCTGAGTCAATTCCTTGTGCTTCTAAATTTGGCAAACACTCCTCAACTTCTAAATTTTCCTCAAAACAATCATCATTTTTCATCTGAATATTGCATAACAACTCCAAATCCCTCTTGAGGAATTTCAGACAGTTGCTTGGATAGATATCCAATCTGATTCTCAAGATTCTTTACTGAAAACTCTTGAGCTTTGAAGTTATCTCTTGTTTCTTGCATAAAAGATGAAGTATCCTGCATTAAAGAATAGGTTTGTTGTGTTAGAAAAGAAGTATGTTGTGTTACAGATGCATTTTGTTGTGTCAATTGAATAAGAGCATCTTCTAAAATGGAAATTTTATCAGTCTCTTGTTCATCATATTGCACAAATGCTTCTTCTTCCTAATATTGCATGTCAATAGATTGAAGAGGTTGTTGCCACATTGAACTCTCATTGTATTCATAATCTTCCTGCTAGTAGAGTGGATAAGGATCCAAATTTTGCTGATTTTGTGCATTCTCAAGGAAGTCTATGAGTTCATCTATGTCACAATCTCCATTAAGGTGGTTTCCTTGACAAAAATCACAAACCAATATAGTTGTCTTTCTACCTCCTGATTGTAGATTGTCCAATCGTTGATGCAGTACATCTAGCTGCTGTAAAAGGAGTTCATTCTGAGCAAATATTGCCTCAAATTTGTATCGATCCATGATCAAACAGTAACTAATACAACTTTCTTTGCAAACTTTTCCTTGAACACAAAGAGAAAAACATTTTCATAATCAAGTCAGTAGCAACAAATGAAAAAAAATGAATCAAAATAGTTAGTGTATCTAATCTAATCTAAAACAAAAACAGAATCCAATCTAGCAAATCCACTGCACAATTGATATTGAAACTATCAATCCCCGGCAACGGCGCCAAAAACTTGATGCACTCTCGGCAAGTGTACTGAATCGGAACAAGTAATATAATGAAAGTAGAGTATCGTCCCACAGAGATTGATGGATCAAGTACCAATTAACAGAGAAATTAACTAGTTGAATAGGGAGAAATCAATTGTGTTCAATGACTTAAAGACCAGTGCAGAAAAATTAAACCAGAAACTAAACCAGAAAACTATATTAAGTATTGAACAATTCACTAGAATTTCGCAAATTCGGAATACGAATTTTGACAAAATGGTTAGGATTGATTTCACTCAATCTTCCTTTCATGCAAGTATTCACATCATTCAATTCAATTATTAAAGATGATTCAATGATCCAATTCACAAATCTAGTTAAAATCCAATTCCTTGGTAGATTAACCCTATGTCTTCAACTAAATACCCTAATTCCTTAGGTGAACCTAATTGAGACATGCATTATCATCAAGAATTGCTAAAGATCACATAAAAAATGATTCCTATTCTTAGGCAATCAATCTTCTATGTTGCTTGCTTCAGATCCAAGCTTTTCCCCAATTTTCCAATTGTGAGAAGAGCTTTTAGTTCATGCAATTGAGTGGCCAATTCAAATGAAGCATTAAAAGCAGAAGGAAACAATTGAATTGCAAACGAAAATTGAATTGAATGAATGAATTCCTTACACAAAATACAGATCAAGTTCCATCAACTCCTAACCTGAGAAAATCTAGCAATCCATTACAAAAGAGAAGAAGAAAGAGAAGAGAAATGCAAACTCAATGAGAAACTCCACTGAATCAAGAACCCTAACTTCCACTTGGTTTTGATCTTCAGGAGAAAGAGAGAAAAACAGAGAAAATTCGGGTGGAAGAAAATGAGAAATCTGAAAAAATGGAAAAGATTCCCGCTAAAAAACTAAACAGATCTATTTATAGTGTTTTTGCAGTAATCGTGTCCCCACACAAGCCTTGCCATGCTCTCACACGAACATGGCAGAGAGTAAAATTCAATTTTTGTAGCCTCTGGAGTTATCGTGTCCTCACACGAAAATAGCTCGTTCCCACACGATTCTGGCAGAGAGTAATTCTTTTAATTTGCACCTCATGTGTCCAATGCTTCACTGTTAGCTTCTTCCAAAGATTTCAAAAATGCTTTTCTTCAAACTCTTTTTCTTCTTTTTCAAATAATACCTATAAAAACACTAAATCAATGAAAAATTAGAAAAAAAATACTATTATTTACTACAATCACCTAAAATACAAACAAACTCAATTATGTACAATTTTTAACTACAAATTTACAAAATTATCAAACTAAACAACTAAAAACTCCCTAAAATTATCCTAAAAATATACTAATAAAATGGATTTATCAACAGTCACACAAAAAGATTGGAAACCCCATCAAATTAGTCTCCTTCCCCCCTCTCTCTCTCTCGGCTTAAACCTTCTTCTTGCTTCTTTAAAGTGGCAAATGAAAGTGACAAGTTCTTTGGTGAGGGTGTCAACAAAACTTAATTCTGGTTGTGGTTGGCCAGCCATCTTTGAGGGTCTTCCCGGAGCCATAAATCGCACTGTGAGTTTCATTTGTTCTTATTTGTATCTCTAGTGCTTTAAGGACTTTTTTTAATCCTTAACAAATGTCTTGAATATACTCGTAAATATGTGTCATTACCCTATCTTAAATTGCTTCAGCAATTGAATTTATACTAATGATTTGATGACATTAATATTGGCATGTATCATCAGTCGGACCCTGATGGGATGAGGACAGAAATAACGTGTACTGCTTGTAGGGGACATCTAGGTCACGTATTTAAAGGTAAAGGATTTCCAACACCCACTGACGAACGCCATTGTGTCAATAGCATTTCACTGAAATTTGTACCAGCTAATTCTTCCTGAAGTCTACTACATGGATAATGGATATTAGTATAAACATTCGTAAATAATTATGTCCTGTACTTGTATTATGAAATTGAATGGAGTTCATAGAATGATGGCTAAATAATAATTTAACTCAAATAAAAACTGATGTTAAACTATTTGTACCTTTATTCCTCTGTTCCCTTCCTCTTTTGGTGCTAGATTCCAATATATCTATTTGTGGTTTATCTTTCTTGGGTATATCCATTTGTGGATTATCTTGTTTTCCCCCCACACTCTTCATGTATATAACTTTTTTAAGTGAGAAACTAATATTAAAATAAAATAAAAAAATCCAATCATTGATGAGAGTGTATATTTAAGTTGCAAACTAGAACACTTGACAGAGTCTGTTCGATCATTGAACTCTGTTTATAAGCAGGCTAAAATATTGAATATAATTAACTAATACACATGTTCTGAATAAAGTACATGAAATTCACGTAAAACAAAAAGAATCATACTATTTATAAATTAAACACATCATATCAAAAGTATAGACATCTTATCACAAAATGAGTTTTTTTTTTTTTTTTTTTGTCAAATCACAAAATGAGTTAAAACATGTAAAAGTAGGGGGAGGGGGAATATAACAAATGACAAGGCATAATTATCAAACTGGCATTGAGGAGCCCTGACAATTTTGCATAGTGCTTCTTAAGTTCTTTCCATTAATTTTACTCCTCTAACCAAATAGCTTCAAACAGTATTCCAATTTATCTTGCATACTCCAACCATTTATACATAGTGGTAGAACAACGTCATTTTTCAGATGATATGTTCTTTTTAATTCTTTTAGAAAACCACACAATGTATAACACTTTGACATGATGAAAACAATTATAAAAATGAGCTTAAAAGCCTTTCAATTCAATTAACAATTCTCTGTTCTATGTACTAATATCGTGAATTGTTAGATATGAATTGTTCTTGTTAATACATCAGTGAACACCCACCATTTCCAAGGCTTTTCACTTTCATTTGCCACTTGAAAGAAGCAAGCTTGACATTAGGGAAGAAGAATAAAAAACAGAGTCTGGGGAGAAGAAGAAGGTTTAAGCCGAGAGAGGGGGAGAAGGACTAATTTGATGGGGTTTCCAATCTTTTTGTGTGACTGTACAGGGACCATTATGAAGAGTTACAGTCTTTTGATGCTGACTGTGCATAAAACATGACACATCATCAACTCTATATTAACTTTAACAGACTTTGACTAACAGAAAGATCATTTTGATTGACGCTACAATCTGTGAGGGATCTTTTTGCAATTTCCTTTATTTCAGGAACCACTCTGATCGACTCCATATCTTTTAGGACCAATTTGGGATCACTCTAAGTCGAGTGAAGTGATAACTATTTGAGTAATTTTTATAACGACCTTTTAGAGCTGGTAATAAGCCCTTTAAAAATATTTTTTTACGAACGAATTGTAGAAGAAGGAACCTGACCGGGGAGACCAAAGGTCAATAGTTGAAAGAAAAGAAAAGAAAAAAAAGGGAAATTGAAATGAAAAACATTGTTGCCCAAATTTCCACAACACTTTTCTGTAATTTGGTAGGGTATATCCCTCTCTCTGACTCGGTCCCACTCATTCACTCACTCACTCCATGACTCAGCGCACACGATCATCTTCTTCTTCCTCAACCAAGAAATTCGACGTCTTCGAGTTCAGCGAAGACGACGAGCGCGTCGAGAGGGCCTCTCAGAGGATGCTCTTCAGGTTCACAAACCCTAACAAGTCTCGCTCCTCCCCTATTACCAAGTATGCCTTCCTCGAAGCCTGTAAGTCACTCTACTATTTCCATTCCATTTCGTTTCGCTTCATTTTCAATTCCTGTTTACTATTGTTGGTTCTATGCAGTTACGCGTGGTTCCGAACCACCATCCAAGCATGTTACCACTGATACAATCAACCTTGATAACGAACAAGGTATGGATCATTCATGCACAAACTGTTTAGTCGTTTCTCAAGTGCCTGATTATAGTTTCCTTTACTTTTTCCTAACTTTTGTGCGAATCAGAAGAAGAAGCCAAGTGCTCGCCGGAGGAAGTTTCCAACAAACCGTTAGAGGTTGACGATGATGATGATGATCATCATCATCATCATGTTGATGATGACGGTGGGGGTGGTACTGGTCCTTGTACTGATAATCAGGGCAAACATGCTAATGCATGTTCAATGGACGTACCACTCCAACACTTTGCTGATAAAGAGATCCCTGGCTGCACTGATTTTGTGGAAAGCGACTTTGACTTGAAAGTAATTTCTCATTATTGTCTCCATTCTTTTCGCGTGTCGTGCTTTTCCTTGCTTAGGGCGAAAGAAAATCATGGATATTAATGGTGACCGTTGATATAATTTTGTTTCAGAATCAGCCAATTGATACGCTTTCTGATGATGACGACAGTAGTCAAATAAGTTCTTCTTCAACTTCAACTTCAAATCCTTCAGAATTTGAAGGTATTTTTTCCCATGCTTTAAGATTTTCCAAGTGTCATATGAACTGAAGTAATCTTACTTTAATAATCAGTACTGAGCCTCTCTTATTTTTTACTGGTTTTCCATTTACTTATTGTCAGTTTTTATTCTTGTGATTTCAGCTAACCCTGAAGACCAGCTATTGGAGGATGGTTCTAGTGCATTTAAAATTGTAAGTGCGCTTGTCATGTTTTAATGTTTAATTGCGTAATTGTGTTACCTGATGGTTGTAATCTGTGGAGGCAATATACCAGAACTTAAGTTTTATAAAAAGAAAAAATTGTTCTACTTTCTCCATCTCTATTGCGTAGGGGAAAAGCAAATAAAGAAAGTATTAGTTTGACATTTTAAATAATAGTATTTTGACAATGGGAGTGGGAGAGACTGAGGAAGAAAGAAAGGAATCAGGTGGAAAAGAGTAAGAGATGTAAAAGGCAATAATCATGGGTGTTATAGTTGAAAAAAAAAACAGTGTTGTGGAAAATGCCATTTGAACGATATCCATAGTTATAAAATTTACATAATGTTGATTACTTTTTAATATTGAAAGATAATTATTCATCTGACAATTCATCGAAGGATAACTTTGGAACGTGTAACTTAGAAGAAGTGTAGATAGAAATTAATAAAATTAAATAACCTGATGGCAGGTGTAGTGCTGAGATTCTTTATAATGGAATGTTATTCTCCATTTACTTGATTTGGTTCTCTTAAACTCATTAGTTTCCTAATAGTAAAGAAAGTGTTTTTCTAAAATAATTTTGAAAACCAAAATCTGTTGGTTTTTTACTCTTTTGGTGCCCTGCAATTGGTTTGGTGAGCTTATGTGACCTAATTTGGCCAACTCAGTCTTGTTAACAATCGAAGTGTCTGAACAACTCTAGTAGTACATATTAGGAAAAAGCTCCTCTAAAGTGAATTAGTGTGTGAAGTGAGGGAGTAAGGGGCAATTCATCCGTAGATCTTTGTCAGTTGAGATCACAATACCTTTTAAATTAAATCAATGGTAGATATAATCTTACTTGCTCACTTTAGCTACAAACTCACTTTAGAGGAGCCTTGTCCTACATATAAAATATAAATTGTAGGTTTTTTATTGGAGTTATTTTTATTTAATAATATTTGCTTTAAAGTAAAATACTTTATGCTTAATATTGTTCTTGAGGCATTGAAAGTATAAAACTTTATAATATTATGTGTGGATTTCACTTTTTTTTAATGTTGGTAATTTATCTCTGGCCAACTGTGCTAGTTTCTTCATGTGCAGAATCGCATAAAAGAGGTGGTTGATGTCTTCCCTGATTTTATTCAATATGGGGATTTATATTCCACTAGGTCTCGGTTAATATTCTCATGCAGCTCCCTGAAACTTAGCTCAACAATCAATGGAACTGGGGGAACTTTTAAAATTGAGTGGGAAACTGAAGATATTATAAAAATTGAATCATGCTGGTTTGCAAAGGTAAACCGCTTCATTTATTTCTTTTTTATCAATCTCATACAAAAAAAAAAATGATTTTCTTCTGTCTGTAGATTGAAACAGCCTTCGTCAACCTTTTCCTTAAATCAAAAGATTCTAGAGAAGCTGGAATTACAAATCAAAGTCCAGGTATGACTACTTTTGAAAATAATGTCATTGATCCTTTTCTGTGTATCAGTATAGGTTTGATGTCCTTAATCTGCTTACTTGCGACAATAGTGAGTATACTGTAATGAATTGGTTGACTATTGTTTGCTAAGATAATTTTGAATGACAGAACGTACAAAAGGGGAATAAGCATACATACACCATACTGTTATCAGATTATAATTTTCTTTTTCTTTTTTTTGGATGATCATCTTGTTGTAATTTAGACAGCTTTTCCTTATGTTAAACATATCAATAATTTGCTTAACATCTGTAAACTTCCCTTAAATTGATGCAGGCTTTAAGCTGTTGAAATTTGCAGTTTATGATTCATGTTGGTCCAGGGCAGAAGAGACTATCAAATTATTGGATATGAGATACACAGATATATGGAGTACCGTTTTTGAGTGAGAATTTTATTGTGTTGCACATTAGGGCTGTAAAATTTATTTTTAAGTGCGATGATGTCTGCTTTTACAACCCAAAATTATGTAATTTTATGGGTAGAAGAAAGTATACGCACTGTCTTATCAATTATCATCACTGATCAAAGGAAATGAAAAGCAAAATTGAAAGTATATCTACGTCAAATCCTCTGCCAAAACTAATATACAAATCAACAGAATAGTCACTTCCAAGTTAGATATTTTTTCATGTAAATTTGTATTTTGTTTTAGTATCTCATACCATCAAGTTTATGCACGATTAGATGATTCCTTTTATGCTTTAGCTTTTCAGTGTTGTTTTTTATGAAATGTTGATGCTTTAATACTTAACTGTACAAAAGGTTGCTGCCCAATAAGGTGTTAATTAGTATTATATTTTATTTCCTCCATGCAGTGTTGACAACGGAAATATTCCTGCATTGGGGCAGGACAGCTTTTTTTCTCAGAGGCATTATTTTCCCATGTAAGTCAAACAAACATTTCTACTTCCATTGTCAGATTTCTGTTGAAATGAGATCTGTGTGACATTGAGTGTTATTTCATAATAAATTTTAGAATTTTATTCCTCATCATGATAATTTATAGTGCTGCTTGTTTATGTTATTTGCTGTGATGGTTATATGAGCCAGAATTTCTTGAGCCCTCTGTAGCTATTGAAAAGATAATGTTTTGTTTTGCTTCTCAAGCATATTTTTTTGTCACTTCTAGGGCTATAGCCTATAGAGTATGGATGAAAACCAACAATGAGACTGGATCTAATTCCTTATGCTTTTGTTGGTTCTTGACATAGTATTAGAGCCTCTTCAATCAAGTGTTGAAGAGTCCAATCCTTGTTACCATGCTCATGATCCCAATTACATCAAATTTCAGCACATGGCAAGGTGGGGTTTCACTTTTGGTCCTCGCTTTTAAGTCCAAAACTTTTTAGGTGTGTTAGGTATATTAATAGATTCCATTATGAGCTTGCATAAAATTTTTGGTGTTTGTTCTGGAGTAACTAATCATTGCGACCTTAGCTTGTTTTTGCATGCCACTCCACAAAGCTTGGTTCAGACAGTTAAAACCTTTTGACTTTTGTGCATTTATTTAGCAAACCTGTTTTTGGTGATAGGAAATATTTATTGGTCTATTATAATTATTGATATGAAATTGCTTGTTAATTCAGTATCATATGATGCAGTTTTGATGAGGCTTTTGATGAGGTTATTTATCCAAAGGGGGAGCCTGATGCTGTTTCCATTAGTAAGAGAGATGTTGAGCTTTTACAGCCAGAGACATTCATCAATGATACTATCATTGACTTTTATATCAAGTAAGCAAGATAGAAAGATTTATAGCTTTTCGATGGATTCCAATGATGATTATACAATTGACTTCTATTCAGAAAATAGTGTTTACCCTCTTCTTCTTTCTCATGCATGCACACACATGATCTTTATAAGCTCACACTGTTACTCTTCTTCATTCTTGATAGTCTTCCTCACCTATTGGTTTTACTATTTTTCTTTTCAAATAGAATAATTCCTTGAAGGTATAGATATGCCTATTTTTTGAGGCTGCATATGAATTGACATTTGCTAAATCTGGTGTATCTGTAGGTATTTGAAAAATAAACTCCCAACTGATGATCGGGAGAGGTTTCACTTTTTCAATAGCTTCTTCTTTCGGAAGCTTGCTGATTTAGACAAAGATCCTTCAAGTGCTTGTGATGGTAGAGCAGCATTTCAACGTGTACGTAAATGGACAAGGAAAGTGAACCTTTTTGAAAAGGATTATATCTTAATTCCCATAAACTACAGTCTTCACTGGAGTTTGATTGTCATTTGTCATCCTGGTGAAGTGACATGCTTCAGAGGCAAGATATCTTCCTTTGAGTTGTTATTTTATGGTTTATTTGGACATTCTCCATTTTATTTGATTGTCTTGTAGATGAAGAAAGAGAAGCATCTTCTAAAGTTCCTTGCATCTTGCACATGGATTCCTTAAAAGGAAGTCATAAAGGTCTCAAGAATGTTTTCCAAAGGTAGCTTGCTGATAAACCTTTTGTTTCTTGTTTATGATGATTCTGAAGTTCAATAACAAAGATTTATTGCCCTGTTTTGCTCAGAATTTCATTCCTACAAAAATTGACATTTTCCTTTGTTGGCCCAAATTTTGGGCTGTTTCACAAGGCTTTGTTGGCTCTGAGTTATTTTCTTGCATAATTATAATAGCCGTCACTGAAAATTGTATATGATTTAGTACAAATGAAACTCTAATCAAGTAAAAGCTTGTTTCAGTGGATTTCATCTGCTTTCTGTTATTGCAGAGTCTGACAGTGCTTTCTTTTGTTTCTTGCAAAATGACAGTTACCTGTGTGAAGAATGGAAGGAGAGGCATGCTAATGTGGTAGATGATGTTTCTTCTAAATTTTTACATTTGCGATTCATCTCACTAGAGGTAGCCTCTCTCTATATGAATGTAACTGTAAGGAATTCAGTGCAACTTTTTATTGACTTCTGTTTTTCTTTCATTTTTATTTCAGCTGCCTCAGCAGGAAAATTTATATGATTGTGGTCTCTTTTTGCTCCACTATGTGGAACAGTTTTTGAAGGAAGCTCCTATCAACTTTAACCCTTTCAGGATAACAAAATTCTCCAACTTTGTGAGTGACTTCCCATTTAAACTTGAATGTGATATATAGGCTCATTTTAGTGATATAAGGTTGACTCATCTTTATTTTAATTTTATATTTAAGTAGCACTGTTGTTAGTGGTATCTTGCATTCACAATTCTGTAATCTGATGCTCTGTCTGATTCTATTAAGTGCTATAGTATATGAGAAGATTTTAGGACAATCATGACAATATGCTTGCTGCTATGGTCCTCTGTTTTTTCCTGGAACTAGGAAGAGAACTGTAACTGATGACTACATGATCTAAACTAATGAAGTCAAGTAATTCCATGCACTTAGTTCAATGTAAGCAGCAAGTGTCTGAAGATGACTTGTGTCACAACCCTATCGTAAAAATATTTTACACTGAGAAACTGTTTGAGCAATTAATTTTCTTCTATCATGAACAATGTTATATGTAATGGTTTTTTGATGCAGAATGTGGTACATGAATTGCACAAGTTTTGCTTATATTTTTACTGATATTCTTCTTCCCTTCCTCCCCCTCCTTTAGAAGATAGTAAGGAATTTGTATGCTTAACCGTGTTTTGTACACTATTCTATCATTTTTTTTACATGAGCCTGTCATTGTCAGATTGTATCTGGTGCTTGTGCTTTGGTGTGTCAGATGTGTGCTTAAGTGCTTTTGTGTGTACCATATTTTTACTGATTGGGTTAGTTGGGTGAATAGTTTTCTTAATTACCCACGGTGTTACATGTGTCTTTTTTACTGGAACCTACATTTATGAGATATTATGTGCTTCATTTGATTATTTTATGCAGTTGAGTCACAGTTGAATTGCTTCATTTCATTTTCAGTTGAAGAGTAACTGGTTCCCTCCGCCTGAGGCTTCTCTGAAACGATCTCATATACAGAACTTAATTTATGATATGTTTGAAAATAATTCTTTGCAAGCGCCTCCTGCTGATTGCCATGACAAAGGCCCTCCTTCTCAAGTACCTGGTGTTATCAAGCACAAAGAGGAGATAGATTCCCCTGGGTTTTGCTGTTATCCCGTTATGTATAATGGGAAACCTTCAAATTCCACTACTGAATTGGAGACTGATATTCTGTTCTCAACTGCTTTGCCCAAAAGAATTGCATCATGTTTGAGAGAACCTGGAATTGTTTTCAATGACTTGCAAGCAGCAGTTGTAACTTCACATTCTGATTGTCTGCAGATGTCAGCTTGTCATAAGAGAGGCTTCATGTCACCAATAGAGGTAAATGAATTTTAATCATTGCATTGAATTAGTTACTGCAATTATTTCTTACTTCATTATCCACAGTTGTTTCAAACTCAGCTGGAAAGGGTTTTTAGGTTTTCTACCTTGAGTGAGAGCTTGGGGTGGCACAATTGAGATCCTTTATGTCGGTCCTGTACCATTGTCTCCATAAACATTTTTACTAGAACATAAAGGAAAGGGATTAACTGAAGGAAATCAAACTGCCTCCTAAACATGAGTCTTTTGTGTTTCCAATTGGTAGAAAGCATTCTCCCAGAGGAAAAGAAAATTTGCATTTTGTACTGCATAACTCTTACTTCCGATTTGGAGTTGTCCTTTTATATATGTACATTTTTATTAGAAGGTTTAACTAATTTCTTTTTTTTTTTTTTTGGGTGTCTGGGTTATGCTGAAATCATTTCTACATTGGATGAAATTAGTGCTCTGTTTTGAAGGAATGTTGTACAGTCAACATAGTTCATCTTCAGCCCTCCATGCACTCTTGGGTTAAATGGCATGGCCTCGGCCTGCCAACAACCCACCTAAACTCAAGAAATCATATATTACTAAATCACAAAAATGAAATGAGTAGACAAATTCATTAGTTTGACATTTAGGATAAAGCTTGTAATATTATTCACAGACTATAATGTGAAGTTTACAGTCCTATCATGTGTATATGAATAGTTCTCAATTTCCTTAACCATGGTGTCTCCTCTATTTTTCACAATGAAATTAGTGGAATTAAAGAAAAAAGGTAAACGGCTATATAATTATTCATCTGCTTAGAGTAGTTAACTTATCGGTGAAAATCATAAAGCAGCATGTAGCGATGTGCCTTTTGCACGCACAAAAATGTTTCTAGATCACCTAAAGAATTTCACATCTCACTTGCTCTGATGCAGGAAGCTGAAGAGTTTGATGAGGAAACTGCTATATCTTTAGAGAGAGAAAGTTCTCAAGTAGTCTTATTAGATTCTGATTTTCCATCTACATCATATATCAGAAAAGATCATAGAGCAACAGAAACAAGACATCAGGAATTCTCTGCAAATTTTGTGGAAGCTGTTGAGGGCCATTCATATTCAAGAACATCTGCTGGTGTATCTTGTAACACATTGGATACCAGTACTCATGAAGACCAGCCTATCGAGAACATTGAAGAATCTAACATTCCAGACAAGACAGCACTCGAGTATTTATCAACCTCTGGTGACGAGCTTGCGAACTTTGTTGTTCAAGATTCTCAGGAGGCAAATGATGGGGATGATGTTGAGGTGAGTGTTAAGTCTCGTTCCTCATTTCAAGAAAATACGAATTCAGTAGCCGATCAATTTATTGATTTGGCTCTGAATGTGAGTCTTGAAGATGATACTTTAGCTAGCAAGAAAGAGCCATTGGCATCTGAATCAGATGAACGACATGCCAAAAGGCCGAAGCTTATGAATGCAACAAGTGGTCCAAGTCGACGATTCACAAGAAGCATGTTGAAAAAAACTTGTTTAATGTCTTGTAAATAGTGTTGGTAGCAGCGGGAAGGTTATAGGGAAATTAAATATTAATATTTGGAAGCAGTAACCGCGAACCAAAGAGAAATATCAGTGATAGCTTTGTTAGAACAAACATGCGGCCCTTGATTAGTGAATATATTTGTTTAAATACCCTTGCCTCGCGTCTGCAGGATGACGTATAAAAATGTTAATACCTTTCTTCTTCTTAATGTAAACTAGATATAGGTCAGCGGATTGCGCGGGTTGTATAAACTTATAAGAGTAATGTCCACTTTCCCAGTTTTCATCAAAATATAAGAACCAGCCTAACATAGTAACATTACCAGTTTTTAAGAGTGGTAACAAAAAAAAAACCAGTTTAAGAGTTTCCCAACATATAGTGATATTTCACAATCATTTTCATAGTTTGGGAGTTCTTCCCACAATCATTGGTTATGTGTACATGTATTTTTTTTCATAATCACAATAATTGGTTTTTTTCTAATTAATCGTTAATCCATTAAAATGCACCACTGCTGTCTCAAAAACAAAATAAATTTAAATGCACCTCTACACTAATCCTACTATTAATTATTCTCTCAACTCATAACTTCCTTGTGTAACTGTCGTCTCTAGGAATGGCATCCGCGCGAGGCGGGGGCGGGGACTACCTCCCCACTCCCTGTCCCCACCTCTCAATTATCTCCCCATCCCTACCCTCATTCCCCGTCTTGGGGCAATATTTTCCCCCATCTTCATTCCCCATATCCCCACGGGGATCCCCGTAACTAGATTAATTATTAAAAAAATGCTAAAAGTCAATTATATACATGTATACAGATAAGGATAATTTTATTATTTTAATTATTTATGGATCTTGTGAGGCAAAGAGCATGATCTCATCCTATCCCCAAATATACTTGGAGCGATTTTCCATATTCAGTCCTATTCTTATAGTGGAAAAATCTCCAAACTCAAAGTTCTAAATGAGGTAGGTCATATAACAATCCTAAAATCATAGGAAAAATTGTCAATCTTATGCACATTAATTATTTTACATGTGTTAGGGGCGGGGCAGGGACCCCATGGGGCGGGGGTAATGATCCCCACCCCCATCCCCATATATGCTTCGGGGAAAATTTTATCCCCGTCCCCATCCCCACGAGGAAAAATTCCCCAATCTTGGGTCCCCAAATGGGGCAGTCCCAAAGATATCCCCAAACTCGATTAGGAATTGTCATCCCTAGTCGTCTCCGCTATCACCACCAATACATCACTAGATACTAGAGATACTTCAGTTCAGTCATAGGCCGAATGTAAAGTTAAGGAAGTAATCTAGTTAAACAATATTGAGAGGAAAAATTATATTTTACTCTATATTAAGGTAAAATTAAGATCTTTATACTATCCAAAAAAATTAAATATTTATGAAGAAAGTTGCCAATGTGAGTTATGACCATGAAGTAGATTCATTTGTACTCAAATTAAGGCAAAATTAAGATCTACACTATCCAAAAAAATTTAAATATTTATGAAGAAAGTTGTCAGAGTGAGTTATGACCATGAAATAGATTTATTTGTATGTCAAATCTATGATGAGAAATGCTTATGGTTGTAAAAATATTACTACGTAACATATGGGTTGGAGTTCTTTCCAGTACTGGATTTCTCCGGTAAGAGAGGGAGAAAGAGATACACTCCTGGTGGAACCCACTTGAACAGGTGGAGTCCACCTGAAGTGTATCTTTTTCTCTCTTCTACTAGAGAAATCTAGTGACTGGAGAGGATTTTTACCCAAAATTTATAAAAAAAAATAATAATGTGACAAATTTTATTTCATTTTTTAATTATTGTGATATTTGATAAGGAGAATTATGATTGGTTCAACCGTTTTTTACGTTAATTTGATCGAGTCAAATAGCACATCTTATTTTATGATTTATCAAAGTTTCATGGAAAATATAATAAAATTAGAAGATTTTTTTTTTATACAAGCACATTTTTCATTTGGCATAAATAATAAAAAAAATTAAGATGATATTCAAATTATTTTAACATGATTTTTAATATTTTTTGTTACTTTTTTATTTTGATGTATTTTAAACTTTTAATTGATTGTGATGAATAAAGAGGGATAGAATAGAAGCAACCTTTTAAAAGATTGAAAATACCAACATTGCCACTATATAAAAGGAAAACGAATCCCAGTTGAAGACAAGACAAAAATCAAAGGCCAATTTTTTGGAGTTGGGAGGGGGAGATGGGGGAGACGACGGAGAAGGTGAAAGCTGAGGCAGTGAAGATAATTGAAGCTTTCGAAGTTCTGCCAAAGCTTGTAGTTTTCGATCTCGATTACACTCTCTGGCCTTTCTACTGGTTTGTATTGTTATTGTATTCGTAACCCCCTTTTACTTTCTCTAACCTAATTTATTATTTATCGTATAGCAATTTGGTAAAATTTGATTGAAATTTCTTCAGTGAGTGTCGGTCGAAGCGGGAAATGCCTTCTCTGTATCCCCACGCGAAGGGAATATTGTTGGCTCTCAAAGAGAAAGGGATTGATGTTGCCATTGCTTCTCGATCTCCCACCGCTGATATAGCAAAGGCCTTTCTCAACAAATTGAACTTCAACTCTATGTTCGTCGCCCAGGTCTCTGTTCTGTTCTGTGCAATTCAGATTTTTTTTCTCTATTTTATTTATCATTTATTTGTATTGGATTGGATTGTTCACTGTTCAGGAAATATATTCCAGTTGGACGCACAAAACTGATCATTTTCAGAGAATTCATTCAACCACTGGGGTCCCCTTCCACACTATGCTCTTCTTTGATGATGAGAATAGAAACATCCAAGCGGTAATAATTAATACTAATAATTTTTTCTTTTCTTTTTTATAACATTCTCCACTTTCAACTACTTATATTGTATTATGTGCCTATCATTCGTAGGTCTCTAAAATGGGAGTAACTAGCATTTTGGTTGGAGATGGGGTGAATCTTGGATCATTAAATCAAGGTCTTTCACAATTTTCTCGAAATTGGAATGCATCACAGAAGAACAAGCAAAAATGGCTCAACAACTACTCTCACAAGCCAGATACTTCGAACCATGCTCAGTGAAATTTAATATCCGGTTGAAATTTTTGTGTGGATTGTATTCGGAATCTAATTAATTGATGAATTGAAGGGAGGGAATCCTCTCATGGGGGGATTTTCACATTTTGTGTTTATCCTCCCCTTCCTCCTAAACTTTAAGTAGTAGATCAGAATCTTGAATGCAGAACTCTTCGATCTCTAATCTTGACACGTCACTTTCTCTTTTTTTCTATTTTTATGCCATGTTCTTTTTTTCATCTTTTTAATCACCAAAACCAAAATATACAACTTCTGTGTTTGGTAATATCAAATTTATGTTGTGAAAAAAAATGCAACTTCTACATGAAATCTCAAAACTCAATCATTGAATAGACTTGACCGCCTGGGCATGGCCCAAGAATCGGAAAGAATTTTTCCAATATTGTTCAACGGACTTGACCATTCAGTTAATCTAAACATCAAGCAATATGTGGCAATTAATGAAACAACAGAATACATGAGCGATATCACTGTTTTATCTTCCGCTCCAACTAATCCATTTTCTAGAGCAGATGTAAGATGTTTGAAGTCCCCCGTACAGTTTCAGCTTGCTTGCGAAACTATCAACACCTGCATGTTCCAGAGAATTTCTCAGATGACTAATCAAGGAGACAACAGTGTAGCACTCATAAAAACTAGTTAAATATCAATCATTAGCAGTCGTTTTATGAACTAGTCTTCTCCTTTAACAAAATAGTATCAACTTTTTGCAGAAATCAATTATGGGAATTTTATGGGTGTATGTAATATTCATATGGCAAATTCAATTGATCCTGCTTTGAGTGTTATCCTACAGTTACTTGTTCTCAAAAGTATCCTAAGAGGATAGTAAATCTGTAAATGGCTCTGCTATTCTAGACAAGATGACAGGTAAAAGGGTTTTACTGAAAGAAAACAACAATGTGATATGTGGCGAAGAAAAAGCATTATTATAAGCTTCCTATACCATTGCCTATTAACTACGTCCGTTTTAAACTTCTCTTGATACACATTCTTCCTCGAATGACAGTTTTGGGAGATATTTGCCTACTTGTACAGTTATGCATTTATACTAAGTCATAAACAACTAAACGAGCCAATGCGAAGAGTACTATTTTCTGTACTTGAGTACCTTGTGGTATTTCCTACAGCAAGAGCACAAACTTTTTCTTTGGTCTACAACTCTACATATGCAAACTGTTAACCTCTCTCAGTGGCGAGCGCCCATCAAAATTTTCTTCAATTTTTTTAGTTGTGGGAGGAAAAAGAAGACCATTTGCACTATCTCTAGCAGAATCATGTAGCTTAACACAAATTACTGAATCCATTGCTGTTTCGTTTTCATCTACAGAAGTATTCAATATATTCCCCAGCCTCTCCATCAATTGCATATCCTCACCAGACAACTCTCCAATTCTGTCACAGATGTCTTCAATATATGC
Organism: Sesbania bispinosa; assembly: GCA_026901365.1. Taxonomy (NCBI): domain Eukaryota; kingdom Viridiplantae; phylum Streptophyta; class Magnoliopsida; order Fabales; family Fabaceae; genus Sesbania; species Sesbania bispinosa. The sequence goes on along the minus strand of QLOH01000031.1, from coordinate 1,549,279 downwards.
CAACATATCTACCCTTTCTGTTGATAATTTATTGATGTCTTGGAGCAAATTTCCTTTCTCAAACTTGAGCTCTGTAATTATGTAATCCATGGTCTGCTGTTTATCCCTCAATTTTTCATTTTCTAACTTCATGGCTTCCAATGATGTGTGAAGCTGCTTTGCTTCGTGTTTTGAATGGAAGAATGATTCTTCGGTGTGTGCCAACTTCTCAAGCAAACTGTTAATGCCCAATTCAGATTTTGTTATTCTCATGTTCTTCTCTTCAATTTCTAGCTTTGTCAAGTATTCTGCATTCTTCAAGGCCTCATGAAGCACACTAACCTCAACCAACTTTTCCACTTGATTTGAGAAAGAGCAATACAGTGCATCTAACATATCTTGCTCCATTGCTGTAGCTAGCTCCTGAAAGTGCTTTATAGTTTGATCTCTTTCATCTTTAATCTTCAAAAGAATTTGTTCCTCCTGCTCAAGGGCTTTTTCTGCATCCATTCGTGCATGAATTGCATCTTCTAATTGCTTTTTCATGGACTCTTGTTTTAAGCAGGCAACGGCTATATCTTTCTGAAGATCTTTTATGCAACAATCCTTCTCCACTGTAATTTGGACAAGATCCTCTTTCTCTTGCTTACATCTGTCTGCTTCCTTCATTTTTTCTGCATTGCAAAATTCCAATAAAGCTATCTGCCGTTGAAGGTCTTCAATTTTCCTCTCCTGATCCTTGACAATGCAGAGAAGGTTTTCTTTCTCCTGCTTAAGGGCCTGCTCATTCTCAATTTGTGATTGAAGGGAAGTTTCCATCTTTTTACAAGTTTCCTGTATTTCTTCATAGGAAACTTGAAGGGTTTCAGCAGTAGACCTCCAATTCTGTGTTTCACAATCTAATCGAGATAGTTCATCATTTTTATTGGCTATTTCAAGTTTTAGCATTTCTAGAGCCTCAAACGCAACATTTCTTTCATGTTGTAGGGTGTTTTCCATCTGCAAGAGTTGCTCTTTCAAGATGAGTTGACCTGCAGATGATTCCTCAAGCATCTTCTTTTGTTGTTCAAGCTCTTCCTCCAAAAGAAAATGTTGCTGTACCATATTTTCATTCCCTTTGACATCAACTTCTTTATCAGTTTCTGCACTGAATGATTTGGAGTAAGCCTCGGCAAGTTCTGATTTAAAGATCAAGAGTCCCATACGATTCTCTTCAATGGCATAGTAACATTTTTCCAATTCCATCTGAAGTACCCTTATTTCTTGTTCTTTATTGGTCAGTGTAGACTTATAAGCTTCAATATCTGCTTCCATCTTTGTCACTTGATAATCCCATTGAGATTCTTTAGACTTGAGAATTGAGGAACAGCTTTTATGTACCTCTTCCAACCGCCTAAGCTTGTTGCGAAGCTTATATATCAAGGTATTTTCTCCACCATTACGGATTTGAGCTTCCCTAAGTTCTTTAAGCGAATCTCCCAGTTCCTGATTATCCTGTTCAAGGAGAACAATTTTACGTTCCAATTCTCTCACCTGCATCTCTTTCTCTCCTAGTGAGTTTCTTAGCTGAGCTATCTCATCATTCCTCAAAATGGTCAATTGTTGTATCTCTGACTTTTTCTCTTCACATTGGCTATAAACGTCATCAAAGCAAGTCTTCAATTCACATATCTCAACCTCCAGGAGCTTCCTCTTGCTTTCTTCATGAGCTAATGCATGGTTACACATCTCTAAACGGGATTGAAGCCCCTCCACAGTTCTCGTTTGAGAATCCAAACTGATCTGAAGGGAAGATATTTCCTCAAGCAGCGCAGATCTCTCCTTGTCCCACTCCTTCTTGCTCAATTGGAACTGAACTTGAAGCTGTTCATGAGCTTCTTCAAGATGCTTAAACTGTTCATTTCTCCATTTAATTTTATCTTGTACACTAATGTTCTCTTCCTCCAATTGCAGTATCACATCATCTCTCCTTCTCTGTGTTGTAACCTGCTGAGCTCTCTCCTCTGCTTCTAAATACTTCTTCTCTGTAGCCGATAGCAGTGTCTTGAGGCCTGAAATTTCCTTACTGCTGGCACAAGCATTCTGCTCCAGATAATTGTTTCTAGTTGTGAGTTCATCTAAAGCCAACACCAGATCTCTGTTATTTTCCTCCAATTTGAGCAACCTCTCAGAAGAATCCAATTGGATCCTTTTATTCTCTGAACTCAAATGTGCAATGTGAATTTCTTTTTCATGCAAACTAGACTTGAGATCCTCATGAATTTTCTTCAGTTGGTAAATCTCCTCAGACTTCAGATTGAGTTCATGATCCTGTTTCTCAGCCAGTTGCCTAGTTTCTTGAAATTTAAGAAATTCTTCGCCTCGATCTTTCTTCAAACTCTCGAGGAGTTGCGTTTTGATTCGGCATTCTGACCTAAGCTTCTCCAACTCTGCTTTGACATCATCTAACTCTGCGTAGACATTATCCATTGCCTTTTCTCTTCCCTTGAATACAGATTTCGTCAAAGCTGAGAAATGCTACAATAGATAGGAATAGATTGATGTTATCTATATGCAACAGTAGTGGAATTTCAAGCATTTACCCTTCTCCTTCCCTACCTACATAATATAATATAATAATACAAATATAAAAGGCATACGCAGAAATCAAAATCTAACTATAGTACCACACCTGAGATTAAAAGATTGAATTAGGTCTAAGCATCACGGGAAGGAAATGGCGCGTGACTAGACGATTCCTTTGTGGACTTAAAAATCAGTTCAAAGTTGTGAGATAGATTTGCTTAATCGTAATGTAAAGATACATAACTGCTCAAATTCGTATTAATGAGACTTGATTTATGACGATGTTTATGCAAATGCATAGAATAATATTATTGAAAAAAACACAGCTAGAGCCTAGATGTAGATGTGTTAAAGAAAAGTGAAGAGGAGGAGCGTTACGTTACCTGTTGCAGTAAATGAGAATGAGAACGAAACTGATGGGCTCAGATGAGGATGTAAATCTGATTGATGAAGTGAGTTTCAGTCACCATTTCACTTCTGATCTGAGACTGGGAGACAGAGGCAAGGACGCGCAGTTTTGAAATTTTGAATGGAGGAGGGAGGGAGAGATTCAACAGAACCCTTCTTACCTTTTATTCATAAAAAATCATATTAACAAAGAAAACAAAAAATAGTTGTTCTTGCTTTTCTCACTATTCCACTATTCAGAGTTCTGAGTTCAGATTTTCCTTATGGAAAATGGGTATTTTTATATCAATTTTTTTTTCATGTTAAGATATATTTTTTTAACACAATATATAAGAGATAAATTTTTTGTCTATGTGTGTGTGTTAATTTATTTCTTATATTTCACAATAATTTTATATTAGTTTCACCATAAAATGAAATAATGTGTAAAAGAGTTTTACACTTACGTTTAATCATGATTCTTCATTTACATGACTTTTAAAATATTAATTAGTATAGTCAACAAACTTACCATAAATCAAGGGTTGTGATTAACCGTCTTTATAAAACTTTTTACACTGTCATTGCATAATCTTTTTTCTTATAATAAAGAGTTATGAAAATAGATTATACGTATATGAATTAAATTTATACTTCCACTAAAAATAAATATTACATACAGGAAAAGTTCATATACGTATAATCTGTTTTACTTTGTTTAATTAAAAAATTAAACAAATTTATTATTTAAATTTTTTACAAAATTTAAAATAAAAAAGTTACGTTAGCATTTTTCAAAAACACTTGTTTATTTTGAAAAAATATTTTCTATTTTTATTTTATATTTTTTAATTTTATTTTTATTTTTTTGTCTCTTTCGTTTGAATCATATGTATTTTTAATCTCTCGTAATCTTTCGAACAAATAAAGTCTTTTTACTTTAAGATTAAACACCTCAAGTTCACATTATAAAATCAAATATTTGAGGGTTTCGATAAATTTAAGATATGAAATAATTTTAAAGGTTTAAAAATAAAAAAAAAAAATTATTAAAAAAATTGATAAATTTGAAGATTTTTTAGGTTATGAAATTAAGGTTTAAAGAGAGTAAATTTTGAAAATTTCAATTTTTTATGAATTTAGTATTTTGATTAGGGAGTTTTTAATTTAAAATGATCTCATCAATTTAATTTTGTAAAGATACTAGTGTGTAGCTCGTGCTATCAGGTAAAAAAAATTGTGTGACTTGTTGTTATTGTAATTCCACTATATTTGGTACCATTTATACAAAATATATAGGTGGGTGCGAGTATACCTAATGAATTTGAATAAAGAACACAGTACAGGTTAATTGTGAAAGGCAAGGACAGAAACTACAGTTTGAATTACATCACAGAGTCTGTTCAAACAAAATGAGCACATAAGTCTGTTCAGCATGAGAATTTGAAAGTTTTAGATAAAAGACAATTATTGAAGGCATCAAAGTGCATGTTTGAATAGCTATGTTAAGAAAACTGGAATGGATTAGCCAGTTCAACCGGTCCGACTAGGAACCGGTCCGGGGTCCGGTCCATTATGCTGAAAGAACCGACTGGCTTCAAAACTGGCGGGAACCGGTCAAAACCAGTCGAACCGGTACAAAACCGGTAAAAATCGGCTAAGAACCGGTGTCAGAGAACCGATTGAACCGGCCATTTTTTAAATCTTTCAAATTTTTTTATGTTTTAAAATTTTTTATTTAATCTAAAATATTTTTGAGATAAATAAAGATAATTTTTTAAATATTACACATAAATATTTATTATTTGACAAATCATTATCAATTTTTTACATATAACACATATAATAAGATTAATTATATTAATTTATAATATTATATGTCTTGATTTTGTATGATTTTATTACTTAAAAATATAATCTAATATTTAAAATATATAGTTAATCATTATCAGTCTGACCATGGTCCAATCATCAAACTGTGAACCAGTGTCTTTACCGGTTCAATATTGTGGATGTAGTTTTAAAAACATAATAGTATATGCAAATTTAAGTTTGCGAATTTCAATACAAATTTTATTATTTTAATGCACAAAAAAGAGAGTTTTACAATTATTTTAAAAATTTATTTTATACATGCTTTTAAATTTTGTTTTATATTGTGTTTCACACTTTCACTTATAATAAAAAGAGAGTTATAGACTAAAAATAAAATTAGAAAAGTTCTTTATATTGTTTTTGTTTTCTAATTTTTAAAACTAATAACCTTTAAAATTGTCAGTAAAAAATCATCCAAATGTTTTTTTCTTATTTTTCTATCTTCAAAAATTAAAAACAAATTTTAAAATATAAATAGTAGAAGGGTATAATGTTTGCTTCGTACTATAATCAAGCACTAGTATATGAACATTGTTTCCTTGTCAAATAATCTGATGCATTACTATTTCCAAGTTTTGGCTTCACACAAGGATAATCCCACAATCTAATCTACTAATATTATATTTATTGATTTAGTAACATTTTTATTGGAATGGTATTAATTATATTTAAAATATTAAATGTTATAACTTTTAATAAAAATTTATTTTTGTTTCTTAATTAGTATTTTAAAAACACTCATTAATATTTTTTTATAGATATTATTTTGACTGTTATTTTTTTATTTTAACACTTGAGTAAAATTGTGTTTTAATCCATGAAAGCATTTTTTATATATATTTGTTTTTAAAATTGTTGTTAATTTGAACGAAGGGTCGTTCATGGGTGAAACACCACCTTTTCTTTATATAAATGACCCGTTATGATAGGTAATTTTACCTATGAACAAAATTTTTGTATTTTGCTGATTGGGGCCTCGTGTTTTTTCTTCTTCGAGTTGTACATTATAAACAGTATATCATGCATGATTGTCTTTACTAGCTTGGAGTTGCAGAGTGTCCACATGGTTGTCTTTATTGGTTTTCTAGTCTTATTGCAGAGCTGCCGAGGGGAAGTTTGATGTTTCTACAGCCACCTTTGCCATTTTCTAGCACCAAAAATGCACCTGCATCTCCTGGTGATGATAGAGAGAACACCAAATTATTTATGGGAATTTTAAAGCTAGCTAGCAATCTGGCCTGCAATTATATAATTAAAATGGAAGAATAATTTTGAGAATGCACACGTAAGTAAATAAAGAATGCTGGATGTAAAATTTCTCCCTGATTTACCTTCCTTGGAGATAAGAAAAAAGATTTTTATCGTCTTTATTCTTGAAATGCAGAAGAATTTTTAAGAATATTTTATTTAATAATTTTTTATTCATATTTAATTACTTGATTATTAATGCAACTCGAAAGGGAGCTTTGATGGGATTAAAGCGATTGGTAAAACAAGTTTCTAGATGGACGAACAGAGACAATCAGAGACGAAAGAGTGGCTTTCAAGTTTCTAAAACTCTACGTAAATCTGAAGAAGAAGTGGGTCTTCTGTTAAATTTCACAATTGTTAATATAAAAGTTAGAGGGATGAACTGATAATAAATATAAATATATAGCTACAGGTAATAGGTAATTAATCTGGACCATTCATTCAATAAGTACTAAATCTTATGGTTAAAAAGAGGTGAAACGCTAGATGAAACACCCTAGACAAAGCCTTGAAGGAATCTTGTGCCGTTGTAAACCAGCGCAGCACAGTGTGTGTGTCCAGCATCAAATTCTTTTTTGTTTTTGTGACGGAAATTGCTCTATAAAGTTCTTCTTCAAAGAAATTCAGAAGTAAAAAAGTTCACTTACATTCAAACTTTAGATCATAGAACTTGAAACTCTATTTTGAATATTACTTTTACATATTTACACAGAATAAGGTCTCTCTTTAAAGAATTGTTATTTCAATTGTTTTAAAGAACCAACGAACAATATATTGACCAACAACACTGCCATAGAGATATTCATGCATTGTTGTCCGTTAAGGCTTCTCCACTAAGTAATGAGACAATTTCAGTACTACTTTCAAACGCTTCAAACCTATTCTGTCACAAGCAGTTGTTCAAGTTCTTCTCTACGCCGTTCCAACTCCTGCAAATGTCCATAATAAAAGCAAGTAAATTTCAGCAAAACTTTTTTAGCAAAAATTAATTTGGATTAAATAGACATAAAAGTTACTGGAAGATGAAATAATCTCAATTCTGCCAGTTATTAAGAGTGGATACACAAATAAGCAATGCTCTAAGTCTCTAACAGGCAAAAAGAAGCAAGCGCCTTCCATATCCAAAGTTTATTTGAATTACTAGTAGGTATATCCTGTACATACGATATTTTCAAATACAGAACAATAATCATATGGTCCCCAAGCCAAAATCCTTGATTAGTTGATTTCTTTTGTTTGTCCTTTAGCTAAGCAAAAATAAAAGTTAAAGCTTGATTTAAAACAATATTTGGAGCAAGGAATTATGAGGTAGAGTCAGGTCATGCATACTAGGTCGAGGAAAATGTTCCCGCAATTATAAGTCTGAAATTAGTGCAATGTTATGTCTTTTTTTTTTTTTTTGGGTGATGAAATGCAATCCAAGAATAAATCTAATATATATAATTATATAGATATGTAGCATCTTAATTGATATAAGCATATTACCTCAAGATCCTTGGCTGCTTGCTCTTTAGTGATCTCCTGCTTCTGGCGATGACGTTTTAGACAACCAATGCAAAGGATTCCCTTCAAATGGCAGAAAGAACGCTTTTCATTCTCATGCAGAGAATAAATTCTTAGAAGAATCACTTAAGAAGGTTATAGCAAAAAAAGTAAAGAGGAAGAATAATCTAATAGATAATAGTGAACTCTGTCCTAGGGTATATCAAACAGGGGCTTGGAAATATAATACAGAGTATTATAATTTGCATAGAAACGGTTTAAGTCATGTTTTATACAATATTAACCTAAGTCTGACAGGACAACCTTCAAAGCGCAACATTTTTTGAAAAATCAATAGTAAAAGTCTAAATTACAGAAGAAATATAATATATTTGCATATAAAAATAGAAGCATACCTTTTATAGGAACTTACTTAGAAACAGTTTATATGGCATGCAAAGCTAGATAAGCAAATTGATGTTGCAATAGATCATGACTAAAATAGTTTGTTGTCTTCAATTAATTATCTTACAGAAATAACATAAATTAGGCCACAAGTAAGAAGCATATAGCAGGCTATGTATTGAAGAACAACAAGCTCTTTTCGCTCCCCAGTGTAGTCAGGGAACGCCCTAGTCATCACTGCAACACTGTAAGAAAAATCAGGACTCAGAAACCAAACTGAAATGTTTATGCATCATCATGGAAATAGAAAAAGAAATCATGCAATTCTTAACGGCCAACATTTATTGGCATTCTGAATAGCAGAAATAATAGCCAATTACAGAGTTCGAATTCGAACGTATACTAACAGAATACGTAATCTGAACTAGAAAAGCTAAAACGTCGTTGTTAATTAGGCCTTAAGGATGTGAAAGAAATAAAGATAACCTCAGCAAGAAGCAGAAAAGTTATGTAAGTATATATCATAAAGCTAGCGAAAACTTACAAGATCTGCAGCATACCTCTGCCTACCCAATACTCCAAAACCTGTGCAGTAACCATAGAAAATTAATTGAGAGTTGAGACTTAAGAGCAACCCTAAAAATAACCCGTTCCAAGTCCAACTACCATTCAATGTTCACAGTTTACAATCAAATTGCTGACCATAGAATGGAAATTAAATTAAAACAAGGAACCTAACGTAACCTGCCAGAATTTGATGATGAAGTTCCATTCCGTCTCAGCCAGGACCACAAAACACGCTATGAAAACGGCGTAACACCGAAATATACCATCGAAAATCTGAAAGACATGCACAACAATGATGAATAAATTGAGAAGGTGACATTAGAAAGAAAAGAAGAACGTGATGGACACAAAATATATAGAGATAGAGTTTACATCGGATCCGTTTTTGAAGGATCGGATTGCAGAGAGAACGTTGACGACGATGCAGAGAATGGCAGCGAAAGAGGTAATGAAGCTAAAACATCTACACACTGACAACAGAGGATCGGCACCTGCAGTACCTCTCCTGATTCTCCTTCTGCTGCTGGTGCTCGAAGATAGCACAGGCACATTCTCTTCCTCGCCCTCTCTAGCCATTTTCACACCTCAAACATATATGCATTCGTGTAAGTAAGTATAATAATCTCAATCCGAAAATACGTAAATAAATAAGTGGAAGCAACTGTTTTCTTAATTAGTATCTCAATTCCAATTCCAATGTGTCTGGGTTACACCTTGCTTCTCCCCAGCGAGATTCTTCACCTACCATTCAAGCCAGTCGATTCTTTAATTTCAGAAAATGACACTGACACGTGCCCTTCCATGGCTCTCATTACCGTTTACTTGCTCCCCGTTCCCTTATCATCAGTCATTCTTGGTTTCATTCTTGGTTTCATTCACCAATAGCTAGCTCTCTTTTTTAACATCAACATTAATAACTATATTTATATTTATTTTCAGTCTTGGTTAGCTCCATTGGGTTGATAGAGTTACAGAAGTCAGTTAGTTTTTTTTTTTTTTTAAGTATCAGTTAGTTGAATGCCTTATTATCACACTTATTATCACACTCTTTGTGATACATGTGAATAAATACTCAATTAAATGATATGGCAAGCCATTATTATATTAAGAGAAAAAGGATTGTGCACTGATAGTGTAAAAAGTTTTACACAGACGGTTAATCACAACCCTTGATTTATGGTAAGTTTGTTGACTTTACTAATTAATATTTTAAAAGTCATATAAATGAAGAATCACGATTAAACGTCAGTGTAAAACTCTTTTACACTGTCAGTGCATACTAATTAAACTCTTATATTAAATAATAATGTAAAACTTTTTTAAACTAAACTAATCTCAAAAATAAATTTAATGAATATTTGATAGAATCTAATAAAATTTTTTAAAAAAACATAAGATGTAAGGATAGGGTTTGAAGAGGGAAATTTAAAATTTTCTATTTTGGATGAAATTAGATGTTTTGATTAATTGGTGGGTTAAGCAACAGAATGTCTAAAACAATTCAATCAATTAAGTTTATAGAGAACTAGTATATTAACCCGCGTAATATGTGAATAAATGTATATTTTTATTTAATTAAAATTATAATTATAATAATCTATATTTTTTAAATTTTAAAATAAAGATAAAATAATTTTAGATAATTTTTCAATTTTAAGTTCAAATAATATATTATATTTTACTATTAAGATTTAATTTACATTGTTTGGTAATAAGATTAATGAAAAAAATTAAAATCATAGAGATAAAAATAAAGATTTGTATAATGAAAAAAGATTGAAAAGGAAAATAATATGATGAGATTTTGAATCTTACTAAATTTCAAAATTTAAGATTATCATTTATTAGCGTTAATTAAATATTTAAATAGAATTGGAAATTGGAGAGAATATTAGTATTACTGATTGAGAGGAAGAATCTCACTCTCACCAATGTGAACTGAATTCATCATCCAATGAGAGAAAGTGAGAAAATATAAAAAAATCATTGAGAGGGAGAGTAGGGAGAGCGAGTGTCTAATTCTCGAAATTGAGGTCTCAAAATTATAATATAGAGAGTTTATTTTAGAAAAATAAAATGAGAATTTGAATGTTTAAAGTAAATAATAATAAATGAACTTAAACTGTGAGGATTAAAAAAATAGAGGGATTATACTTGTGCAACAAAATTAAAAGATAAAAAAAAAACATGCATTGATTATAATAGAGGGACTAATAACGCAATTAAATCTATTTAATTATATGAAATCATCATCCTTTGATCAATCTTACTCTCTAATTCCAAAACTCACGTTTAAGGTTAAACACACACTTTAAGAAAATTTTAACTATATCTAAATTTATATAAAAATTTAATTGAAAACATAAAAAGAGATATATAATAAACACTTAATGCATTATCTTAAAAGAGATAAAATGAGATATATAATTATAATTGTTAGTTAAAATATTAATAAATAATGTTATAGCTTTTTTTTGGTAACAAATAGGAAACAAAAGAGAAAAAAAGAGAAAACAACAGAACACCCCCTAGGGAACCTAGTCCCACTAGCATCTGCAATAAGCAGGCTAGATAAACTAGTAGGACATCTATTAATTATACACAGATGTATGTTATCTATAGCCCCAGTCTTAGCTAAAGCATCAACACAACTGTTTCCTTCTCTATGAATATGGTTAATCCTTACACACCAATTCTGATTCTTTAGAGCTTGGATCTTATTGATGAGGCTTGCATATTTGTGGAAAGTAGGCAATGGATCATTAATCAGTTTAACTGCATTCAAAGAATCAGACCATCAATTCACAAACTCATAACCTTCCTCCCATGCAAGTAGAAGGCCTTCAAGTATACCAAACAATTCGACTTTTAGGATGTCAGCAACCCCAATAGAACCATAAAACCCTTTGAGCCACCCACCATGTTGATTTCTTAAGAGATCACCAAAACCAGAAGGGCATGGATTGCCCAAAGTGAAGGGAATTAAGCATGTGGTCAGGGTGCGGCGGAATAAATGGATTCCCTCCTTTGTTATGATCGTTATTGCGAAAACACGAATTAAGGCATAAAAAGGCATGAATATAATGACATACCTTTTAAGGATTATGAACGAGGCAATAGCAGTCATGTCTCTAAAGGTGTCCACGCCAACGGCCGAACTAGGAAACCCTCCTCAACTCTGCTAGTAGTGTTTAGAGAGTAAGAGTGACTACTCATGTGTATAGGGTAATGCATCTCATGCTATATTTATAGAGTGGTGGCTATGGTTTTACCATCACTCAATTATCCCTAACACTTATGCGTCTGGCCCATTATGTTATAATTCTAATCAAATTAGAATTATTATCTTTTCCTAGCGGCTTGTTGCATGCGTGTGACCCAATAGGCTTTTAATATTTGGTTATGATATTAAAATAAAACCCTTTTTATATTTAATATCATAAATATGATTTGTCCCTTTGTCCAAATATCTAATTGAACACAAGGGCATGGAATGTGTCAACCTTGTATAGTTCAATTTATGTTTTTCTTGATCCCCAAGTAGACTATACAGAAAATAAACATCTCATGTTTATCCTCCTGAGCATGGTCATGCATTTTATAGTCTAACTCTATCAAGAGGTCTACAGATATAACTCATGCTACATAGGAGGGACAAATCCTATCTAGGCCACTCACATTCCACCACATAATTTATTATATGTCCAAAAACCAACTTTATGATCACCTTGTTACAAGCAATGTTTGATGATATTTAAAACATGTAATTCCTTATGTAGGAATCGTAGTGATTTCAAGTCAAAGGACTTCATATAATATTTATCAATTTAAGAAACGTTCATGACACTTATGTAACAATCCATGCAACGTTCTTAAGGTGGGTAAGTCTAGTACATCATTACTCTTAATATGTACTTATGTGAGCACATGATATCTCATATCCATGATCCGTGATATGTGATCATCAACGAACTCACATACTAGTCTAAATGCATCTTTTGTCCTAAGATGATACTTGACCAGGGACTATTTTAAGAACAGTTCTTCATAAGATTTCACGATCAAGTCATCTACTTAATTTCTTATGATGTTTAAGCTTACTATTCCGAGGACATTTATTACATCCTAAAAGAAATAATTGCCTTTATAAAATGATATGATACAAGTTATGGATGTTCAAAATAAATATGTCTCTAGTGCATATACTAACACAAAGAACAACCATCAACATTTAAAGCAATAAAGCCATCCTCAGGAGGAATCCATCTGACATTAATTATCTAAGGATCCAAATCTCTGTGCACATCATCATTGATTTGATTAAAAACATGCTTCAAACTCTTTATCCTGGTTATAATATGGTGTAGGCTAGTCTCTTTGCTTTCAAAAACTTGTACATTTCTGGCCACCCAAATTTCCCACAAACCAGCTAAAAAGGAGCTGCCAAGGTGTTTATTGCACCAATATAACCAGTCATAACCTGAATTGAAAGAACCAAATTCTGGAGAATTGGTAAAACCAAAGTAATTCCACACTTTAATAACATTATCACAATCCCTAAGACAATGTAGCACATCTTCAACAACAGTTTGACAGTAGGAGCATAAACCAGATGTTGTTATGTGTCTTCTGAGTAGTAACAGTTTTGTGGGAAGGAGGTCATTAGCAGCTAGCCACACAAGAAACTTGACAGATTCATAAGCCTTTAATTTCCAGACCCATGCCCAAACTCCATCACATAGTAAATTTCTAGTTTGCTGAATAAGCCAGATATATCCACCTTTAGTTGTATATTCTCCTACAATGGAATGATTCCAGATGATTATATCTTTCACCATTGCAGATATAAAAGGTTTAATCTATTGAATCTCCTCTATACATTCCCCAGGAAGCTGGGTCCAAAGCTGCTGGAGATTCCATTGCAAACCATTCCAAACATCACAGATCTTCAATTCAATATCATGTGAATTAACAGAGGTGATTCTATCACAGATGAGACCTGAGGGAAGCCAATGATTAAATAAAAAATTAGATTGGCCATCTCCAATTCTAGCTACAAAGCCATTCTGTAACTGAGATGCAGCTTTTTGGATGGATTTCCAAATAATTGAGGCACCCTTAGAAGAGTTAAATATATCTTTCTTCTCATACTTACTACACATGACTTGCACCCATAGTTTGTCATCACAATTAGATAGTACATTCCAAACAAGCTTGCCCAAGAAAGAAATGTTTTGTAGTCTGGCCACTCTAACCCCAAGACCCTTTTTTCTTTTAGGTTTGGTAATCAGCTCCCAATTAGCAAGGTGAACCCCAGAATCCTTGGAGCCATTCCACAGAAACCGCCCTGCACTTTTGTCAAGAGTTGAACACACACTTCCAGGAAACCAATGTAACTGCATGGAGTAAGTTGGGATTGAGTTTAGCACCGAATTAACAATGGTGAGTCTTCCCACTCTATTAAGTAGCCTCCTTTTCAAAGTAGCAAGTCTGGAGTTGACTTTGTCTATAATGTAATCAAAATCTTGTTTCCTGGGTCTAGTCAAAAAGATTTTGAAGCCAATGTATTTCTCTAAGGAAGCAGTGAATTGGATTCCTATAATGTTGGTGATCCTAGCCTTCCTTGCTGTAGGAACAACAGGTGAGGTAAAGGCTATGGATTTGGCCACATTCACTTTAAAACCATAAATAGAGCAGGAGTCTTCAACAATTTTGGAGACCAACCTCACCTGAGAAGGCTTTGATTTGGTAAATAACAGTACATCATCTACAAAAAAATAGATGAGACAAACTAGGGCCTTGTCTTGACACCTTAACAGTCTCCCAATCCCCATTTTTAACAGCAGCACTGATCATAACACTCCACTTTTCCATATAGAGGACAAATAGGTAAGGTGAGATATGATCACCTTGCCTAAGTCCCCTGCAAGGGGAAAATGATGGACATCTGTTTCCATTCCAAAGGAGTGAGATAGTAGTAGAACAAATACCACTTAATATTAAGGATACGATGGATTCATGAAATTCATATTTCCTTAACACCATTTTCAGAAACCCCCAATCCACTCGATCATGTGATTTCTCCAGATCAAGTTTGAAAACCACATCACATTTTTTTCTCTTTGATTTCTGCATGGAGTGGATAACTTCTTGTAAAATGATAGCATTCTTTGAGGTACTTCTACTAGGTATAAAGCTACTCTGGAATGGACTAACCAACTCTTGTAAAATTGGCCTCAATTTGGAGACAAGAACCTTAGAAATCAATTTGTAAATACAGTTACACAGGCTTATTGGTCTTAGGTCTTTGAAGATGGATGGATTATCAGACTTTGCAATCAAAACCATTAAGGTTTCAGAAGCAGCCAGAGGTATATTTCTAGTTTCAAAAGCATCCTTCACAGACTGCCATAAGTCATCACCAACCAAGTGCCAATACATCTTAAAAAAGATGGGTTGGAAACCATCCGGACCAGGGGCCTTGTATGATTTCATGCTGATAAGGGCTTGGTGAACTTCCTCTTTGGTTACAGGTGCAAGTAAAGCACATTTTGCTTCATTAGATAATTGTGGTAAGTCAGGAGAAGATACATATTGTCCTATAGAAGCTGTTGTACAAAATAGATCTTTGAAGTACGTCACAGCTTCTCTTTGAAGAATATGATCATCAGAGCACCACAAACCATTAGGAAGCATCAAACCTTGAATTTTATTCATAGATCCACTGATAAGTGTTTGAGTATGAAATAAGCTTGTATTCCTGTTGCCAAATTTGACCCAGCTTTCTCTGGACTTCTGAAACCATAATACCTCCTCTTGAAAGACAGTAGTATTGTATTCTTTAAGTAAATAATCAATCTTAGATTTTTAAAACAACAAGAGTTTTGACAACATAAGTAAAATTCTATAACAACAAAGGCTTTAAAATATATTACTATCGAATAAACTTATAAGGTAACTACTTGAGATGATTAGTGTCAAGTGAATATCCATATAATGTTTTTCTACCACATTTATTAAACCCACATTCATCTTAATACCAAATATGTATGCTTGTGTCTGATTTAAGACTTGTTGTTTTTCTTTGTTTAAATATAGTATTTTTTATGTTAGAATTTTCTATGGAATAGCGATGTTATTATTATTGGTATAATTTTAGAGACATGAAAACTATATGTCAATTTCTTGTGTTGCGTTGTTATACATAAATTTACCTTTATAAGATGGTTGAATAGAAAAATGACATGTGTACACATTTAACCATGTTATTGTACGTCCTTTTTCTTATTTGCTAAAAAGCCCTCAAATTCTCTTATCTCCTCTTTCACTAACACTTTTTTTTGTTACCCATGGTTGTGAGCTCTTCCTCAATCCACAATGTCGTTTCACTTTGATAATTGAGCCACAACTCTTTGATACCGTGACCCTCTTTGTTATTCCTTATTCATAAACTTCCATGGTGTGGTCTCTCTTATAGTGGTTGCCATGCAACATGGTACCATCACCGAAATGGAGTAGGATATATGATTGAAGCACCAAATGTCTTTCTTTTATAAACGTTTCATCTCCCTGTTGACCAAAAGGACCAATCTTTTGTGTAAGCATTATTAATGTCGGGTACTGTGAATTGAAAAAGGAAGAGCTAGCAAATATGAGAATGAAATGGGGTTATTCAGCATCCCTTTATCCCAGCACCCTATTTTTTTTACACACAACAGTTTCTTATTAAGCACATTTTTTCTCTAACCAATCACTTCACTTTTTTACCATTCATAAATTTTAAATGGGTCTCATCAATACACATATATCACCCATTTTTATTTACAAATAATTTTAATTAATAAATAATAAAAACATTATTTTTTTAAAAATGTTGTTTTCCGACGGTTTAAAACCGCTGATAAATTAACTTTACAAAAAAATAAGATTACTCGAGGTTGGTACCTCCGGAAAAGCTAAATAAAAAAATTACCGAGGGTTTAAACCCCTAGAAAAACTAAATAAAAAATAAAAAATACAGGGGGTTTAAACCTCCGGGAAAGACAAAACAAAAAAAATTAAAGCACTGTTGCTCAACTGAGCACTAGTGCTAGTAAAGCACTTTAATCTGTCAGAGCTCTATCAGTATTTGTTGATCTAGCACCAATGCTTATTGAGCAAAAGCATATCGTTAAAGATGGCATAATAGGACTATCGTGACTTCTAGTTAATTAATTGCATTACATTGAGGATGGAAGAGCTTGACAATGAAGGTCATGGTGAGAGGAGCGATCCGTGACTGCACGATGGTGGTCGAGCAATGGTGTGCGACGATGAGTGGTGGGGCGTGACACGGCATGGTTAAAATGTGGTTTGACGGAGGAATAACGAGGGTATGGACAGTGGTCATGTATTTTATAGTGCGACGCGATTTCAGTAGCTAGTAGGGGCGTGATGGCTCATGAATTTGGGTGGTGAGGGCGATGCATGTATAGTGGTTGAATGCAAGGACATTGGCGACGGTGGGACTTTTTTTTTGTGAGAGGTGCTACTTAGTATTCAGGGTTTGTATTGAGAATAATGCGAAGTGTGGTGCATATTAACAAATATAAAGATACAAGAGTAATTTAGTAGGATTCACGAGAAAGATAAAATAGTGTTAAGTTACTCATAGCGTGTTTGGTTTAGTCTAAAAGGCTAAAACCACATTTCAAACGTGGATCTGTGCCGATGCTACTCTCGATAGCATTTACTTGGATACACATTTGAAACATAAACATGATTTTGGGGGTAAACCAAATACACACTAATTCTCATTAATTTAGTTTAATATTATAGTAATCACTTTGTTGTTTTGCTTTAATGAGAGTGTGACTATCCATAACAAGTAAAAATAAACAATGTAGATATTATCACCGAGATAACATGCAAGCTTGTAGGTTGAGAGGGAAAAGAAAAAACTATAGGTTTTTTCGTGTGAGCAATGCCTTATCTGTCATTTTGACCTTTATGCAATTGTTTTATTTCATATGGTATCATTCCACCCCGTAGATGAGAGATCAATTTCACATGTGTTTCACATGTATTGTTCAGTGTTAAAAACGAAGACCTTATCCCAACAATGTAGTAAACTCTCATTTTGATCCATGAAAGATTTGGTGTCAGTCATATTAGTCCTTGAACGAATGAAATTACCTTTTTCGTCCCTAAAAGATGAAAAGTTATTCAATTTAGTCCCTCAAAGATAAAAAATCGTTCACTTTAGTCCTTAAAAGTTTTTTTAAAATGTCAATTTAATCCCTGAAAATGACTAAATTTAATGACTTTTTCATTTTTTAGGGACTACTGTGACCGACCTCGAATTTTTCAGAGACTAAATTGAGGGTTTACTCCCCAACAATGTTTTTACCGTACACATAAATCTAGGGATCAAACCCAAAAAATATATGCTTACTAAGAATTTCAATTCTCTTCAACTCGAGCCCAACACATGCTAGTGACTTCTATGCATATGCTATTTGTTATGAACCGAACAAAAGTTGACAATAACAAAATGAAATATATTACATGCTTAATTGTACACTTCTAGTCTGTATAATTTAAATTATGTGCAATTTTAATCTCTTATGTTTTTTCAAATAAATTTAATCCTCTACTTTTAAAATTAAGCAAATTTGACACCTCTATCAAATCTATGTGATATTTGGGTGTTTATAAAATTTATTTACATTATAAATAGATAGTTATTAAATTTATTAAAAAATGATAAAAGATAAAGTTTTTTACATATGGAATCACATGAGAGATAATCCAAACCCTTTGCGGTAAAAATTGAAACGTTTGATATAAAAAAATGTGTTGCAATTAAAAAGAAAATGATATCTCAAAATTAAAAAAAAATACATTTTTAATATATAAGGGTTAATATAAACATTAATATGAAAAAAAAATCTTTCACACCCCATTTGATTAGGGAGGAGAGAAACATAAAAAATTTAAGTATATGATAAATTAATAATTGATAAGTGATGTGATAAGAAAAAAAATGAAGTATAAAAAAATGTGAAAGAATGAAGTGTGAAAAAATAAAATCGTATTGATAATTTGATACACACGTAATGTAACGTACACTAATGTTTTGTTTGGTAGTATTAGGGAAATAGAGCGGAAAGAAATGAGAAGAGATAAAGATGATTTATAGGTTGTTTGATTTGAGAAAAGTAGATGAAAAATATAAGAGAAATGTGAAATTGAATTGTTTGATTTGATTGAAAAAATGAGAAAGAAATATATTTTTTAACAAATTTGTGAATGATTCTAGTCAAGAAATAAAGTGAAAATCGATTTTATGTTAAAGATAATCAATTTTTGTGATTAAATTTTACGTGAAAGCGATATCAGATGGAAAAAAAAAAAAAAATCATTTTTTATACCATTGAAAATCGATTTTCTACACAAAAAAAAGTAAAGTTTGCTTCTCATATGAGGTGATTTCAAATTGATTTTGATGAGTTAGAAATCGCTTTTCCGAATGTCAGAATATAAGCTTCTTTTACCAGCTACAGAAAAATCGTTTTCAAAGCCAATGCAAATCGATTATATGCGTAGAAAAAATTATTTTTCCCATCATTTGTGCGGATTAGGGGAAAAAAATTCTCCCCGTGATTGGAAATAGGGAACACAACAAATAAAAGGTAGCCAAGTGGGGTTCTCATTTTTAGATTTGCCTAAACCTTACACAACTTTATGTTGTAACTAGAAATAAGTAAGAACAACAACTCTTGCTCGCCCTATGGAGATGGACCTGCCATCACAATGGAAAAAATCAATAGAAAACGTCCTCTACAACCATTGGTGAGTTGATCACCTATTGTCGTCTTCCCTGTCGACCATCGTCGTTTACGCTGAGCAATGGCTCAAGCTTCCTTGGTTTGCCTCCTCATAGTCGCGAGCTCCACTTACGCAACAAGTGGTTTCTCCGGTGTGGGAGAAGACGTAACAAGCATCCATCTGTGAGCTTCGCCTATCGTCATCTTTCCCGTTAGTCACTACTGTTTTGAACGACACCTCAAGCTTCCATGGTTCACCTCAAGCTTTCATGCGGGTGAGAAATGGTGAGACACAATCTGTTCACTTCTTCATAAACTCTCGTCTATATTACGAAAAAATAAAAATAGAGTGAGGCCCATTGCTTTTCAGAATTTCTCGCTTATGTATGCGCTTCACCAAACACATTTAGAAGAGTATTTATGCAACATTTTTTCGCTAGCTATTACATTTCTTCACTACTTCTCCATTATCAAACAAGGGGTAAGTATCCAAATGTTTTAAGGTGTGTTTGGTAAAACTATCTGATAAGTTGATAAGTTCTGAGCCGATAAACTAATTTATTGAATTAGAAGTGTTTGGTAAAATTAATTGATAAACTAGTTGATAAATGTAAAATGACATAAAGGACATAACTACATAAGTTTTAATATATAAATTTTATTTGTGTTTTCTAGACAAAAATATATTATTATGTAATTATAATTTTAGATTTTTTTTAAAAAATTAAATTCTTATTAAACCTTTTTAGTGATAAATATTTAATTAAAAATTAAAATAATTAGTGAATTTGATAAAATAAATAGTACAATATAAAAATAATTTCATAAAATAGTAAAAAAAAATAATAGTTTAATTAATTCATAATTTTTTAAATTATTTATTATATATGTAATAATAGGTAAAAAGAAATTGAAAGGTTTTATTATTAAAATTGAAAATAAACAATAGGTAAAAATACATTAAGGATAACAAGGAAATGTATTAAAATAAAAGGGATGGTGATGGAAGAAACAAGCTAGATGACTACTTGTAGCTTATAAGTTAGAAGCTCGTAAAACAAGCTACTTTAAGATATCTTATCAAATATTTTTGTGTTGATCAAACTAACTTATAAACTAGTCAAATAAATTAGTAGTTAGTTTATAGTTGTTTGCCAAACATAGTCATAGGCTTTCACATTATCATCTCCATATCCTCCCGTTGGCCTTCCTTAGAAAATAAAAAAGAAAATATCATCCATATAAATTTTATTTCCCTTGGCCTCCTAAAAATATTAAAAAAGAAAATCTTAAAGGCCAGAGTCTACGCGTGCGCGGGTTCAGAAACCCTAGGCGCACTGCGCACCCGCCTCTCCCCACGGCGCATTGTAGCATCTCTGAACTCCCTGGTCTCAGTCACAGTTGCTGCAATTTGGCTTCAACCAACAATTTTCGGATTTTTTTTGAGAGAGAAAGAGAGTGAGAGAGGATTCAAGATTATGGGAAGCACCTTTCTTTCTCCGCCAGCGAAGCGTTCCATATCCGGGATTGCAGACCCGAACCCGTTTCCTTCAAACGGACCCGCCAAGCGCGCCAAGCCTCCGCCGCCTCCCCTCCCCATCCCTCCCGGCCACGTCGCCTTCCGCCTCCTCTGCCACTCCTCCCGCATCGGTGGCGTCATCGGAAAGTCTGGCTCCGTCATCAAGAGCCTCCAGCAATCCACCGGCGCAAAGATCCGAGTCGAGGACGCCCCACCAGAGTCGCCGGACCGAGTCATCCTGATCATCGCCACCGGTGCTCTTAGTGGCATGGTTCAGCTGGACAAGCAGAATGGCGCCGGCGAGGTCTTTGAGGTCTCAAAAGCGCAGGAAGCGCTGTTGAAGGTGTTTGGTAGGATCCTGGATGTGGCGGCGGAGACGGAAGGCATTGAAATTGGGGACAGGGTGGTTTCTTGCCGGCTGGTGGCGGATGCGGCACAGGCTGGGTCTGTTATCGGGAAAGGAGGGAAGGTGGTGGAGAAGATCAGGAAGGACACTGGATGCAAAATTAGGGTTTTCACTGACAATTTGCCTGCTTGCACCTTCTCTTCCGATGAAGTCATCGAGGTATGATGATTCTTGCTGTTCAGTTTCTTACTTGTGAATGAAGCTTTTAGGTCAAGACTACAAACAAGTTCCATTACTTAGTACTTACTGGCTGCAGTGTGGTGTTAGTTTCTAGTCTAGTAGTGTCCGTTCAAGTGTAGTATTAAGCATTTCACGTGTCCAAGGAAGCATGTACACTTCAAAATAGCAGCCTAGTTGAGTCTACCCATGTCATACATGTTTTTGTAAACAAACAGTTATGTTTTATAATTTGTTTCAATTACAGATGAGAATAATAATTAGATAAATTATAGCATTTGATGTTTACACTAATACATGCTCACTTATAATACACGAATTCTCTCTTAGTTAAGATTTGTGTTTTAATATTAATTTTATACTGATTTTGTGTGCTCTTTTACAGCTGTCTTGTCCTATTATTTTTAAATTTGCTGTATCCTTGGGCCATGTCTTATCATATCCTTGTCCTGTGTCATAACCTATGTGAATTCCTAAAGGTGAAAAGATTATTGCTTCTAGAGGTAGAGTGTGAGGGCTTGTTATTTGATTATTTGTTATTGTGGGGTGTTTTTTTGGAGTTTTAGGACAACATCAGAATTTCCATTTGGGAAAAATTATCCCCCACTGAAAAAATCAACAACTGCAATTGTGATTCTAAATATAAGAGAGCAAAAAATGGTGTTAATTTTAATGAACTTTGTATTAAGTCCAATCCACAAGTAGTATATAGAGCCAGGAATTTGTATTTTTTTTTGGCATTTCCAAAATTTTTATTAAGAAGCAAACGGGGTCCTTATAAGTTCACTAATATCATCAAGTTTGGTGAACTTTACTTTCTGTATTTCTTCTATTCTGGCCATCTTTTCTGGTACAATGCAGTGGGATATGACTGTGGTTTGTTGGTTTGAACAATCCACAAAATTATTTGTTTCTATCCAAAAGAAAACCCACAAAGTTATATATCAAATGCAGTATTAAATAAAGTTTAGAAAATGATTCATTGTGGTCAAAGTATGCTACAAATTTTCATACAATATGTTTGGTTAACCCTTGCTTAGGGCGAGATTCTTGTGATTATTTCACCCATTGTGCATATTGACTAAGTATCTCTGAACACATAGGCTTATGACCATTTGATGTGGTTAAGCTGGGAAAGTTCTATTTTACTTGGGTTGGATATGGAGGGGAGATTCTTTGGGTTAAATTGTCTCCTTAATATGTTTTCTTCTCAGTTTTTACTTTACCTTTATGATGTTTATAAATAAATTTTTCACAGTATTTCAGGACTCATAATCTCACGACTTCTCTTACCTTCTTGGCAAAGAGAAAGGTCTCCCTTCTGCTTTCATGTTACCAGTTTTTGGAGTGGATGGTTTTTTTTAGTAGTGAAGCATGTTGTTGCCTTTTCCCTTTAATGCCTTTGTGTCCCAATTCTTTATTGTTTATTTAGAACTGGACGGTGAGAGCTAGGTTGCTAGCAGTATAATGTCTTAAGAGGACTAGGGAGGTCTTTCACTTAGACTACCTTGAATGTATATAAGGCAGAATTTTAACTTATTGGGTTAGGATAATTAACATTTTCCAACTGACCAATCAAAGGACATGCGAATCAGTAAATAGGCTTCATTTTATTCACGCTGTGTAAAATTTCTCTTTATTTATGCTGAGAAAAAATATTTGGACTTGTGGTAGATAGAAGGCAATGTGTCATCCATAAAGAAGGCACTCATTGCGGTCTCTCGCCGTCTTCAAGATTGTCCTCTTGCTGATAGAACAAAGATAATGGGAAGCAAGCCTTATGAAGTGGTTCAGCATGAAGCTTTAGTTCCAGTTCCTCGTGAGACTTTAACTGCAGTTCCACGTGAGACTTTGACTGCAGTTCCACGTGAGGCATTAACTGATCTGCATGTGGATCATCTTCTGCAGAGGAGCTCTGTACTATCTTCTTTAACCAGTAGCTCTAACAGCTATGCAACTGGAATTCATTCATTGTCAACAGAAGTTAACAGAGTCTCATCCCTGGAACCAAAGGCACTTCAGCAGGAAGTCACCTTCAGAATTCTTTGTTCAAATGATAGAGTTGGAGGTGTTATTGGAAAGGGTGGCAGTATTGTTAGAGCTCTTCAGGGTGAGACAGGGGCCACTATAAGTATTGGTCCTGCAGTAGCAGAGTGTGAGGATCGACTAATTACTATTACTGCTTCAGAGGTTTGTTCAGTAAAATCTTTCTGTTTATACTTATTTGTCTTGTAGTTGTATGTGTATCATTATTATTACTGTTTCTATTAACTTTTACTTTTGGTGGTGGCTCATTTTTTTTTCAGAATTCTGAGTCAAGATATTCCCCAGCACAAAAGGCTGCTGTGCTCGTTTACTCTCGATCTGTTGAGGCTGGTATTGAGAAAGGAATAGACTCTGGATTAAATAAGGGGTCATTTGTTGCTGCACGGCTTGTGGTCCCATCAAATCAAGTTGGTTGTCTGTTAGGAAAAGGTGGAGTAATAGTGTCAGAAATGCGGAAGGCAACTGGTGCTAACATAAGAATAATTGGGACTGACCAGGTTCCAAAATGTGCATCAGATAATGATCAAGTTGTACAGGTTTGGAGATGATACTTTGTTTTGTTTTATTTTATTTACAATTAAAAAATGCTGAAGAATCCTTTTATTTTTAAAATGAATGTGATTCTGTGTATCTAGCAACTCAAATAAATCTTTTCCCCCTTAAACTAAAATAAGCTCTCTCATCCTTCATCATGCACTTCTTTCCTTTATGCAAAACTTTTTCAATCTGAATTATGTTATACTTAACATTTTAAAATATGTGAATCCTCCCTTGCCACATACACTCTGCAAATATTAATTATCCTTCAGTGTATACATGTAGTTTCTTCTTCCTTGTATGCTACTTGATTTTTCACTTTCAACCCAGATTGGGGATAAAGGGCTGTGAAAGAGAAGAAAAAGTATACCAAGAGAATAGGATTTATTGCAGAAGATGCTATTATAGATATGGAAAGGAATTTGGATAGAAAGTATTTTGATTGGATGGTAATGAATGTAGAAGTACTAAATCATTCTATATCAAATTGAAATTTCGGTTCTTTTTTAAATTTGTGATATTTTATGATGCATATAGGAGTAACCTCGTAGATCATACTAATCAGATTCCTCCCCCACCCCCCAACAAATTTTTTTATGTAAACCAAAATGTTAGTGAAACTAAAAAATTATTGGAAAGAAAAAAAGAATAGATATTTTGAGACCATTGAAAAAAATAATCTCTTGATGAATTTGAGTTAAATCTCATATGCATGTGGCCAGGCTACAGCCTTGAGAATGGAAGTTGCTTCTCTATACTTCGATACTATGTATATGTTTGAGCTGGTGTTTGTTTTCTTGACTAGCATTTCATTTGATTGATACCAATGAAACAAGGTTGAAGCTATCTCTCTCTTAGTCTGAGTAACATAGGCAATCAAGGTTATTGTAGGACTAGTTGATGAAGCAAATTTAGCTTGATTTGGTTCCGAGCGGTATCTATTACTATTACTATTAGTTTTTTTTTTTTTTGGCGGGGGAGGGGTGTGGGTGGTGAGTGGGCATTTTATAATGCTTCCGTTTAAAATCCATTAGCTCCAAGGAGAAAGTATCTTTGATTTGTATCCATCTTAATCAAAAGCAGGTCCTTGCACAATAACTACGGTGTGGACATACTTGTCTATTTTGTTTAGCTTATATAGTGCAAATAATCACTGTGACTGTGATGGTCTATCAAACATGAAAGGAACGTGATCAATTATTTACATGTGATAGCAAGTCTTTATTTTTCGAGCATCTGTTTTTAAGGATTTTTGTAGTTTCTGTTAAAATATCTTATCTTAGAGTATCTTGGATAATCTCTTAGGACTGATTTGCATATTTCTTTATATTTTATGATTTGTTTCCTCTCATAATTAGGATTAGGAGTCTAGTAATTATCAGGATTAGCTTCCCTTATTGATTAGGATTTAAATTCTAGTATTGATACAAATAAGGGTTAGGGGTTAGTCTTTTGTATCACATCACATAATATTATAAGCAATAATTATTATTCTAAACCTTTATCTTTTCTCTTCCCTTCTTCATTATCTGAAACCCTATAACTTCAACATATGGTATCATAGTCCATATGGCCAAGCTCAATGAGGAAGACCCAGACAAATGCTGTAGACATGTGGCCTCTGAGACTCAAGAAAAGGAGCACAAGCCCAGGCGATAACTTAAGGTGGACTTATGGCCTCTGGGGCTTAAACTTGATTTACATGCCCGGGATAGAGTTTGAAGGCCAAGTCAGAATTGGACTAAGTTAAGCTAAAGTAGTTGGACTTGAAGAGGGGGGGGGGTGTAAGAAAATAAGTACGTCCCACATCAATTGAAAATAAGAAAAGTAAGTGACTTGAGTGGGAAGTGTTGGAAAATAAGTAAGTTCCCCATCAATTGAAAATAAGAGAAGTAAAGTGGATATAAAGCTAGCTTGAAGTGTTCTAGTCAGTGTTATTAAAAAACGGTTATGGCGGTGCCATAACGGCGCCATAAAGGTATGGCGGCGGCGGCCGCGATCCGTTATGGCCGTTTGGCCTCTGTATGGCGCGGGTCCGCCATTTTGCATATGGCGGCCGTTATGGCAGTAACGGCATGGCGGTTTACGGCGGTCATGGCGGTTGTGGCGGCCGTTTTGGGCTTTTTCCCCCCATTTTTCCGGGTCAACCCGACTAACATGATTTTTTCCATTTTCCTCTCCTCTTCTGGTTCGCCCTACTGCTGCTGCGCGAGATACTCCAGCTAACTTGGTCTCCTCCCTGCAACGACCACTGCGTGCCTCCTCCAACGAGTTCTGCCGGCGCCAGGAAGTGGCTCAGTTCGCACTCGGAGTTGCAGCGCGAACAGACGACACAGACTCGGCCTTCCCTTGCGGTTGTCCAAGCGTGCAGCGCCTCCGATTCACTCTGGTGCTCTTCGCGAGCAGCGAGCAGTGAGCAGTGCGGTGACGGTGACGCAACGAAGGAGAGAGGAAGAAAGAGAAGGGACGAAGTGAGAGGGACAATGTTATGGAGTCTTTTGACGTAAGAGGATGCTCGTGCGAGGAAGAAAAAGGGTTTGATTCTAAAACTTTTTTTATTTTAAAAAATGTTTTATTTAAAAAAGAAACGGGTCTGGAGAGGGCCCTAACAGAAAAATTAGGGGAAAAGAGGAGGACACTTGGGTAAGGTAGCGTTCTAATGAAAAAATAAAAAAAATAAATGGGGTAATGGTAGAGCGCTTAGGTATCCAACACATTTTGTTGGTTAGGAATTTGTCTTTTTATAATGACTATCACTATATTATGAATGCCATGAAATTTTAGATTGTTATATTATTGGTTTTCATATATCTGTTTTGTTGTTTTTGCATCATATTATATATATATATATTTGTCCGCCATGATGTCCGCCATGGCAGTATGGCGCTTAAAGGTCCTTGCCGCCATCCCGCCGTATAACCTTACTGATAACACTGGTACCAGTACAAAATACAACTTCTTTTATTAATAAAGATCCCTGTGCACCAATTTAGAATTGATGACCGATCAATCTTTTTTCCAGGAGCATTTCTATGTTGGCCACAAACTCCAATATATAGTTCACTATATTTGTTTTTAAGTCATCTTGATTATCCTTGCGTTGATGTTTAGGTATTTATTAGTTACACTATCTATGTCCTCTTTTTTCCTCAGATATCAGGAGAGTTTTCAAATGTTCAAGATGCATTATATAATGTGACTGGTAGACTACGAGATAATCTTTTCGTCAGCACACAGAATAGTGCTGGAACAAGGAGCATATCCTCTGTTCAAGCTGATACCAGTCCCTATGGGAGACTGAGGGATGTAGTTCCTCTTGGAGGGCAACCTGCCATTGGCATTTCTCCATCCGTTGGCATTTCTCATGGTCTGAGTAGACATACTTTTTCTCAAGGCATTGATCATCTTGCTCTTACTAGAAATTTAGATCGTCCTTCTTCACCAGGGTTATGGACGCCACCGGTACATATCTCTCTCTCTATTGGTTGGGTTTACCTTCACAAATTGTTGTTTTTGTAGTTGTTATTATTATTATTAATTTTGATTGCAGACTCTTGCTGGGATAAATTCAAGAGGCATTAGTGAAGCTGGGATAAATTCAAGAGGCATTAATGAAGTTAGTTGGGGATTGACATCTCGAAAAGGCGGCTTAGAACTTGTCAGGTTTGATATGCAAAACAAATTAGACTTGCTTGAAAGCAAAATGAATATATATATATATGAGCCTCCTTTCCATGCAGTCTTTTTTCCCGCTCAAATCCCTCACCCTACTACTTTCTATTAGCCCACATTTATAGTATTATATTATTATATATTATTATTCACTATTACACCACAAGAACTTGAAATGATTGGAGTCGGAGTTAGAGAAAGAGGGAGCACAATGTTTACTGTTTGGTTGGGTTTCAAAAATATTCAGAAAAAGAAAAAGAAATTTTGTTGTATTATATATTTAATTATTAAAAATAGTAGTAAAAAAGAATATATTATTATTAATAAACATTTAGAATACATGTGTTTAATACACTATTATTTAAAAAGCTTTTTACTTTTAAGTTTCATATATATTTTAACTATAATCTACTGTTATCTATATTTGATAAAATTCATGTAAAATTTACAGTATTTAAAAAAAATATTTTTATAAATCTGTCTACAATAACTTCAGTGTTTATCTCCTTTTCAAATTTTACTTTTTATTACATTATAATATTTCTCCATTATCACATGAGGCATGACCGTGTGAGACAAAGTCCATTTCATATTACATTAATTACTCTCTGATTTATACCCTTATATATTACATATGAGGATATTCTTTTGATGTTGGGAGATTGAATTTTTTTATTTGACTTTGTTATCATTTCTTATCAGTTATCACATTAAATGTACCAAACCATTTTTTTATATTCATAATTATTATAATTATAATTATAATTATAATTAATATATAATAAAGGATATAAAATCTTTTTTTATTTTTTTTCTTGAGAAATAACCCATATAAAACATGAGCAATGTTATCAAATGGTGGCCATGGCAGTATGGTGGTGTGGATTTTTGACAAAATGTCATTTAATGGCCATGGCATTGTAGCTTTCCCATGGTGGCCCATGGCCACTATTTTCATGGTGGTTCTAGCCGCCAGGGCAGAAATAGTGGCTAAATCACCTAAAAGAACACAAAACGTGTATCTGTTAGGTATTCTAAACCCTAATGACCCGTCAAACCCTTAATGAATGACCAAATAAACCCTAATCACCCATCAAACCCTAACATAGACATACACATCTCTGCTGTTTTTTTCGCACTCATATGTCTCTGCTCTCACCTCAATGTCTCAAACTCATTGGCTTGGCTACTCGCACATCTCCTCTGCCAGCTTTGGTGAACAACCCTTCTCCAATAAATAACCCATTCTCTTCCCCTTTCCTTTTCTGTATTTTCCTATTTTCCAACTCAATCCCTGTCTCTCTCTATTTTCTTCTCTATTATTTCTTTCCCCGTGATTCTATCTTTGTTCAGTGATTCAAGGGTTGCTAATAATGTTAATTATTAAGTGAAGGGCAAGCATCATCACATCCTTGTGGTGAATTTTGCTTGTTGTAATATGTTTCTGATTTATTGTTTTTTACATGTTATTAGCTTTATTTTATTATATTCTGCAGTTTTTTTTAGCATACTTTTTTTTTTTTGTGTGTGTAAATATATGATTTTTATTAATTGCCATAGTCTGCAATACCATCTGCTATATTGTTATGACAAATTTTTGGCCTGTTGCCATAAACCACCATCTGCCATTGATAACATTGCATGTATTATAGCTAGTTTGAGAAGAAACAAACTACAGGCTTTCGTAGTATCCAAAATTCTATGGTTTTAATAATATTAAGAACTATTATGGTGTGGTGTAACATATGTTGATGCCTGTGGCATACACTGAAATTGCTTCTTTGTACAATAAACTCAGCTTGAAATATTTTCTGACATACAGCAAGTTCTGCAATCTGCTACACTAATAGAGCCGTGTGTGTATGTGTTTTTAAATATCTTCTGTAATACTAGATGTCCCTGCTGTTTTGAAACATAAGAATATTTACTGAGACTGTACCATGTGTTGTGCTTTCTGTCTGGTGGCAAACATAAGAATATTATAGTTGAGAAGCGTCTACTATTTGATTTGACATTGCTTTTCTTGGAGAATTGCTCATTTGTTCTTATTTGAAGTCCTTGCTTTAGAGTGTTGGAAATAGTCAGTCGAACTATAAAATAGGATGCCAAAATTGTCAATTTCTTCTTCTTCTTATTATTATTTGATCTGCAGCGGAAGTAAATCTGCCATTGTGACTAATACAACTGTAGAAATTGTGGTTCCTGATGATACTATTGACTGTGTGTATGGGGAAAATGGTAGCAATCTGGCTCGTTTGAGACAGGTACACAAATTCGGTTAAGTTTATATACTAATATTTTATATTTGTTTAGTTGTTCACCAGCTCACATGCTATCCTTGTGAACTTGCATTTGTGGTCACTAAGTTCATTTCAAATAACTTATACCCTGTTCGTTTCAAATTATCTATCTATCAGTTAAGAAAAATGTTTTGTTTCAATTTATGTCATTTTTGAAAACCAGGGAAGTATGAATTATTTTCTTATCATTATCAACTTTATCCTTATTTCTGGATATTTTCACTAAATGGAATGTAAGTGATAGGCATTTGAGTATTTTAATAAAGGATACAATAGTCCAATTACATTTCTAATAATTGAGGCTATTCATTAACCTTTTTTAATCCTTTCACATTTACCTTACATGTAATTTCAAATGCACGGAGTATTTTGTCTCATGTTTTTTCTTGTTTTGTTTGGATCTATGGCAGTGTTTTTGTGAAGGATGGAACTATTTAAAGCCTCTTATTTTCCCCCATCTTTTAAACTTAATTTATTGTCCTTGCCAGATTTCAGGTGCTAAGGTGGTTGTCCACGAACCTCGTCCTGGAACAACGGACAGGACTATTGTCATATCTGGATCACCTGATGAAACCCAGGCAGCGCAGAGCCTTCTCCAAGCATTTATTCTTAGTGGATCATCATGACGAGGATTAGTCTACCTGAAATCGTGTAAAATCCAACCTTGTATTATTCCCTACCAGTCATCTTTGCCAAATTGATTCAGCTCAGGCAGTCACTGATCGTTAGTATAGTAATTTAAAATCAATCGCTTGATTCTTTAGTGCATACCTCATTAACAGTAAGCCTAGCAGCAAGATTTCGCTTGTCTTGTTTTCTGGTTAGCATATCTTGATTCAACTACTGATCTTTTTAGTTCGGACGACTTAGATGAACTCCCTTTTGAATATCCTCCATTTTGTTGTCCATAATGAGCACATGTGAAATCTCAAGAATTACTTTTAATGAATGAGGAATGCTAACGGTGCAATTTTTATTACTTTTTGTTATTAAGTGAAATTCATGTAGATCCCACCAAATAGAGTGTGGAACTTATGTGATTTAGTAGGATTTGATTTACATGAATTTCAGTGTGTTGAAAAAGAAAATGTGATGACATTTTTCATACTTTAATTCAGTATGTGTATTTGGTAATCGGGCACATTATCTTGCAAACAAAGCAATATTAATTGTCAAATGTAAGAAGTTTAAGCATGCATTTTTATTTGTGGTTAGATTGTAATAATGATTCAAAATAATAGTTAATTATTTCGAATTTTCTAGTATGTTCTGCTTTATGGAACTGCCTTTTAAGGCATAGTCGGATGAGAGAAATTAAGGATGATACGAGAGATGACATACATTGTATTTGATATTTGAATGTCTTGAGACAACTACATTCAAGGAAGTTATATCTTATACGGGGAAAATAAATGAATAAATATGTAAAAGACGATCATTGAATGAAATAGTTGAATGCTAGGTATTTTTTTATTAAGAGCATGATTCACCTCACCAAAAGCTTAATTCCCTGGAAAGCGCGAATGAAAATGACAAAAGCTAAAATAAACTAAAATGTATTCGGAGTTAAGTGGTTCATTGACTAAACATAGCTATAGAATGCAAATTATGGTTGATAAGGATGGTGACTGCATCCTCGCAAAGCTATAAAATGGCATGTTTGAAAATGATTACTTTAAGGGCGTGTTTGTGAGTTTAGAGGGAAGAGGAAGAAAAGAATTAGAGGGGAAATAAAGGGGGAGTAGAGTAGGGGAAGATTTTGTAAATTGCATTTGTGAAAATCAAACCCTCAAACATCAAGGGGAAGTCTGCCCCTCCCTTTCTCTCCAAAACTCAAGTCACAAACATACAATTTGAAAATTATTCTTTTTAAAAGATCAAAGCTTTTGATTAGAACTTTCTATCTCAAAATGAATTAATCCAAATATATACAAAATATAACGTTTGTAGTGATTGGAATTTGGTTTGGACAAGGAGCCCATGCATTGCACTGCAATGGCACTAGAAATCTGAAATTTCTTTTTGGAGATATGACTAAAAAGTTTTAACAATGTCCTATTTAGCAACAGATAATTCAATTGCCATTTTGAAGCAATCTCACGAGAAGAAGAAAAGCATGGGATTTTGAGGTGAAGGCTTTGTGTGAGGATTCTTGCTGGAGGGACCATAAGCCAAAACAGCTGTTTAGTTATTTGCCAAACCCATACACCAGATCTCTTGCTTTCACGTAAACACATATATTTCACTAAGTGTGTGTTTGGTTTAGCGTTGAAAAGAGACCGCACTCAAGTTTGGACCTCTCAACGCAAGCATTGCAAACGTGATTTTATCACGTTCTAACGCTAAACCAAACACATCCTAAGTGTGTATTTGGATTCACACAAAATCACGTTACAAACGTGGATATGGGTCAACGCTAATCTCAGTAACGTTGGCTTGGATCCACATTTATAATGGAAACTAAACACACACTAAATTCCTTTTATTTCTTGCAAGGTTCCGAAGTTTCATGCAGACTTACACGTTTTCTTCTACTAAAAAAGACTCTATTAATGTACTAATTTTATACAGAAAAATTCCCACGTGGTAAAACAAGTTTCAGTTTAGGTTTCAATCGTTCTGGAGTTTCACCAACTTGGGGTCATATGTAGTGAATCAACTTGCTTCCGATAATCATGTGTGAGCTTATTGGGGAGAAACATCAATACCTAATGACATGGCGGCGTAGCCAGAGTTCATACATGACCATATGAAACGCATCTAGTCTGACTGGAGGTGTATTCCACTTGAAATGCTTCTGGACCTGAATCACAAAAACGGAAAATTAGAAGAAAGATACAGGAAAAATAGAGATAATCATCACACCAGAAATACTCAATGTCTTATTTTTGCAAACTTGGAGGGTGCTCTACTTCTACTCTATGCTCTATACGCAGATTATGCTAAGGTGGTATGAGACGTATAATATAAACTATGTGTGTGATATTACGATGCTGGCTGCACTACAAGATATAATATCTACTGTACAAATATGATGATAGAATCATAGAAACGATGCTTTATTTAAATGTACAATTTCTTAACCTCTTAAATTCACAAACATAAAACAAGCATTATGAAGGATGATATAACTGGAAAGGAAGTAGATTCCAAACTAACAACTTCTTCTCATACTAGGATAAGTAACATCATTATGATCCTCGGTCCTCACAGATACGTACAAAATCAACATTTAACATTAAGAAGTTGAGAAGCTGAAATTTAGTACTTTTACTGTATAGTACCTTCACTAAGTTCTGATTCAATGCCATGAAATGTTTCTCAGATATGCTTCTGAGAATGTCCTTGAGCTTATAAACGTCAGTTTCCTTAAGTATAACAGAAAATTTCCTCCAATCCAAAATATCATTAAAAGGCAAGTCATAATAGTTTGACATAATAACTGCAGAATAACAGACAAAAACTTCAGTTAGGAGACCGCATTTACAGACAAGCTAGGGAGACCGTGAACAGCATAATCTTAATGGATGGCAAAGGTAGGAGTGGGGCTAAGGCTGTAAGTTACTTAGAGCATTATTCTATTGCAGATGTGCAAGTATGTTCTCAAGGACAATATCCGTTGGACAGCCAGCAAAATATAATACTTGTTACTCCCAATTGGAGACTCTTTCTAAGAGCCAGAATAGTTTTCTGGATGCAAAAAACCATATGCATGCGAGTAACTTGCAGAAGAGCTATAAAACAAATTGATAAAATGAGGGATAAGTAACAACAAGTATGGAAAAAGGAAAGCAGAAGTTTGAAGAGAACAGAACATAAGAAGCTGTGGTTTTTAGCATGTAGATGTGGTTTACCTGGAACACACCCATAATGGATTGAGTCTGCGATACGGCTGCTACCAACAGGCCCATGAGGGCACAAACAAAACTTGGATTTATAAAGTTTCTCCATATATACAATAGCCCCAGTCGCTCGAAGGTCAACTCTGTTATTCTGGATGTCAAGTTCAGTATCATTGTCCCACACAGCTGCAAGTTCATCTTTCAATTTAGAATCAGAACGACCAGCCCAGAAAGCAAGTGTATTCCTGCAATATTTCAATTAAAATTTATGTTTCTGATAGGTGAAAGAATTCTAGTTTTTGTACAGATAATAATTTTGGCGGGTTGATTTAATAAAAAAAAAAACAGTGTAAGGTGTAACAACCTGTTCTTTATGTCGCTTCCTCCTCCAGCAGGGTGAAAAAATGGTAGTTGCACTTGTGGGAGGGTAACATCCTTATGTGGAATATAGTCATCGTCATAACTAGATGAACAAACCACTCGAATCGAGTTTTTCACCAGATGTGGAACTCCCGTAGTAGCCTTCACACCGATATCGTGACAAGTCACAAAAAAGTGATCAGCACCCATGGTTCTGTTCCAATAAGGGTACTTGAATTTAAGACTCTTCACATACTCCTCAACTTCATAAACCATACGCTCGTAAGTCAACCCCTGCATAATTCACGTGTGCATCAGATTCACATCGGAACTATGCTAGGCAGCTTCTATTATGACTATAACACTTGAAATGAATGCACATACACAAATTCGAACTGGTATTCAAGAATCCACTACAAATTATAGCCAGTTTGGTTTGGCATTCTACTTTTCATAACCGTGGTTTCGTAGAATTAATTTTAAGTTACTTTTGTCCAACGTGTTTAGAATCAATTCTACTCAATTGTTGTAAACCAAAGGGACACTTAATCTTTGAAGTTCAATAACTTTGGCAATTTATTGTGTAGGAAGAATTAGCTAGACATTTTTAAGCGAAATTCTTGTTAAGCATTTTCAGATGAAAATGGAGGGAAGAAAATAGGGGCATACTCTGCCTCGCATTTTGTGGCAGGAAATAGGAATGAAGAAGAGGTGAGCTCGATGAGGATCATTGGTGAAGAAGCGGCTCTCTCTGATGTTCTTGAAGAAATATCCTTCACTTGCGTACTTGCCGGTGAGTTTCCTCGGCGTGTGGAAATAGGTGTCAGGATCTCCGTCAGGATACACAAAAACCTTGAACTCCTCCTCCATCTTCTCGTAATCCAAGTGGAAAGCCTCCGCGGAGTGGAACACGCCTGAAGAAGAGAACTGCGATCTGCGCGGTGCATCGGAATCGAACTTCACAGAAACGAGATCAAATGAGGGAGAAATTGATTAGAGTGAGCGAGAGAGATAGAGAAGAAAAGTATGTGACACTAACCTGTAGGTGTGAGAGAAGGTGTGCGGAGAAGAGGAACTGCGTGAGGAGGTAGAGGACGTAGGTGACGATGCATGCGGTGGAGACGCAGATGTATCCACAAGAGCAATGGTAACCGCGAGGGTGATTACGAGTCATGGATACTCCGGGAAAATTTGGGAGGGAAAATGAGTTTTCTCGGGAAAGTTGCATTTGGGCGGGAAAATGTTCCTTTCTTGGAAAGTCGTTGTAACGGCCTTCCTCTGCTACAAATTGGAACAGGTGAGATGAAGGGGAGTGTCAAGTGAGTGATCAAAGAGAAAAGTCTCGTAGAATAAGAGTAGAGCGCCAAATATATCAAATCAAATAAACAACAACACGTGTCAGCTTCTGGGTCCTACCTTTCACACATGAAGGACGGTTTACTGGGCCCAACACAGCGTCCCGATAAAACGACGTGATGCCCAAACAGACCCGTACACTGAAAAGCCCAATTACCCAGTTGAAGATGAAATTCGGGGAGTTGCTTTTAACACACCCTCTTTTGTTATTCGCACCCCAATAATATTTGTGTCCTTTCAATTTCCCATCCTACTCCTCCCCTACCCCTCCCACCTCCACCTCCACCTCCCAACTAGGGGTGTAAGTGGGTTTGAGTTGACCCGCGAACCCGACCAACCCGATCCGACCCGAAAGGGAAAAGGCGGGTTGGTTCAGGTGATTGGATCGGGTCGGGTTAGCATAAGGAAAACCGAACAAGCTCGGTTCGGGCATCGGGTTCTAAAAATTTCGATCTGAATCACCCGAACCGAACTGAGAGTGCATAAAAAGCTCTTTTTTCCCCCACTTCACTCAGTTTTTTCACTTTTTTCCTTTCTCTGTCCGTGCCCACTTACTACTACCCAGAGGTACCCTAATCCCTAACCCTTGCGCCGCTCTCTCACCCTTGCGTCGCTCCTTGTCATGCCCATTTCTTCTGCTCCTGCGTTTGTAATCATTTGACAAGTCTTGATCTTGAAGCTCTCGTGCGTTCCTCTCTATGCGTCACTGCGTTCGTTGCGCTGTTTCTGTGCCTGTTGCCAAGTTTGAAGCTCTCGTGCCCTCATTGATCCTCGTCGTTGCCGCTAGCGTTCCTCGTTGTTGCCGTCTCTGTCGTGAGCTTCGTGGAGGACCGGTTCTCTTCGTCGCCTTTCCTCAGCGTTCTCCACCGTGGCAAACGGTGCTCACCACCGTTCAGGAACATTTTACCATTGTCTAATTTCTTTCTTCGCATTGCAGGTTCACTAATCTTTGAAGTGGCAGCCAAGCACAATGGAGGGATTTAGCCATTTAGAGATTTAGAGGTTAGGGATTGAGAATCTGATATGATAAATTTATTCTGGTTTTTTCTGATTTCCTTTTCAATTTTTGATAGAAATTTTTTTTAAAAAATAAAATATATAGCTTTGCATTTTCATATATAGCTTGCTGCAATTCCTTATTCTGGTATGATAAATATATAGCTTGCTGCAATTCCTTACTTAGCTTTGCTTTTGCATATGCTTCTGACCTGATATAGCTTCAGCGGGTAGCTAACCACTTTTGCCAAGCCAAATAATGATTCAATTTTTTTTTCTTATTTTTTCATTTTTTTTCATGTTTTATTTTGTTGATCTAAAAAAATATTATTATTCTATTATAAATCGAGACCCGACCCGAACAAACCCGTTCAAGGTCAGGTTAGTTCGGTTCGGGTTGAACGATGAAAGAAAAAAGCAAACCCGAACCAACCCAAACCGAGGTGTTTTCATTGGTTTGGACACTATTATACCCCCACCCCGACCCGATTACACCCCTACTCCCAACACCCCCTTAACTCTTAATTTTTTTCTCTTTAAAAAACACTTCTATAAATTAATTTTTGGAAATAAACACTTTTGGAAATTAATTTCCAGAAACTTCCGGATAAAAATAGATTTCGGACGTATATTTCCGGAAATTTTCGGAAAAAAAATGGCTTTCGAATGTATATTTCCAGAAATATATACTTTTTTTTACAAATTTTTACTTTTAGAGACGGAACAGAATCCGTCTCTAAATTCCACATCTAAATCAGAGACGGAAGTTTTCCTGCTACATCAACAAGGAAAAATTCTGCCACATCAATAATGGTGATTGAGATTTTTTTTTACATAAAAAGAATGACTAAAACATGGAAGCCAACTTTCGGAATTTGGTAGCTCAAAATTTGTATTCGAGAGATTTTTTAAGAAAGAAGATTGATCAAAGATGTTCCCCTCCTCCCTTTTGTGACATCCCAAAATTTATTAAATAAAATAAAATTAATAAAATAAGAGAAGTAAATAAATAATAATATTAGTAATATTAGTATTTTTATTAATAGTGGTATTTCTAATTAAAAAAAAGGATGAGTGGGTTGAGGGTGGGCCCAGCCCAATTAAGTATTTAAGTAAGGAGAGGTTACCAATTCACTCTAATCCTTATTTTTCAAATCGTCAGAGAGCGAAACCATAAGGAGGGGAGAAACGACGTCTCAAGAGGAGATTGTTGTAGAGTGATCATCAAGAAAGAGTCAATCTTTGTTGTTCGACCTTCACCTTCAAGGTACGGTTGGGGAAAGGGTGCTGATTGTACGCGTATGTGAGAGTGCTTGGGTAGTGAGGACAACCATAAGACCCTCTAAGACCTTAAATTCGAATTTGATTTATATATATTCAGTGTTGTATGATGAAAATCTGTTGTTTGATGATTAAATGTATTAATCTTGGTGAATCTCTATTGAATTGAAGGAGGATAACGGGAATAGCGAAAATGGGTAAATAAGGGTTTAACGATTGGGGATTGTGATGGAATAGCTGTGAAAATATGTGTAAATATTGGTGTTCTTGTTGATTTTGTTCGGTATAAACGTGTATGATTGATGTATTAACACTAAGGATTGATTAAAGGTTGAATAAAAGGGTTTAAAAGGGGAAAAAATCACAAGAACTCTCATCTCGTGTCGCGGGTAATCGATTACAGAAGTCTGTAATCGATTACTGGGTGCTCTGGGCAGTAGGGGAGCGAGTTTGGCTTGCTGGTAATCGATTACAGGGGGTCTGTAATCGATTACCAGAGAGTTGGTTTGCTGGTAATCGATTACTGAGAGTTTGTAATCGATTACCAGAGGTTTTGCTTGCAGGTAATCGATTACAAGGGGCCTGTAATCGATTACCAGAGAGATGAATGGCTGGTAATCGATTACAGGAGGCTTGTAATCGATTACCAGAGTGATTTTTGTGTCCTAGAGTCGCTGATAGTCGATTACAGTTGTGTGGTAATCGATTACCAGGTCAAATTGAGTATGCGAATGTTGTTTATGTGATGATTGTAATCCTTTTGTCTATTGACGTTGTTTATACACATTATTTGTGGAATTAAGAGATTTAAGTGGATGTAGATAGAGTATTGATTGTGGTATGAGTATGATGACATGAATATCTCCTGTGACGTTAGATGTTTATAATATTATGATGTATGATGATGATGTAATGATGTATTGAGCGCATGAGGTATGAGATGTGTGATGATGATATATTGATGCATTGGGCATATGAGGTATGTTATGATGATGATGATATAATGATGCATTGAGCATATGAGGTGTGTTATGATGATGATTATGCATTGAGCATATGAGTTGTGGTGACTGAGATGCACGTTCCCATTGAAGGGGTGCAACTAAGGGAGTGAACTGCACGGGCCCATTGAGGGGGTGCAGAGACCATGATGTTGTCATTCGATGCACGGACCCATTGAGGGGGTGCAACCTAGGGGCGAATATCGATGCACAG
The DNA here is from genome assembly GCA_026901365.1 of Sesbania bispinosa. NCBI lineage: Eukaryota > Viridiplantae > Streptophyta > Magnoliopsida > Fabales > Fabaceae > Sesbania > Sesbania bispinosa. Next base: position 1,510,253 of record QLOH01000031.1, on the reverse strand, counting down.
GCCCATTAAGGGGGTGCAACCTAGGGTTAAATGTCGTTGTGCGAGCCCATTGAGGGGGTACAACCTACCGGCCAAGAGAGGGCGTGAATGGTAGAGCCATCATTGGTAACAACTAGGGAGATTGATGAGGTGCACCAATTGTGCGGAGTTCCGAGTCATGATCCTTGAGATGAGGTTTGGTGTACATGATGATAGAGTGAGCCTGCATTGTATTTTATGATGAAATTGAAATATGATATGATGATATGAGTATTATGTGTTGAGTGTGGAGAATGTGTGTTCTTGATGATTTGCGAGTGTGACTTATAAACTGATGATGATTATATGTGGGTGAGGATAGGGTAGCCTTCTGTGTGCATGTATGAGTTGGTATTCTTTTCCTCACCGTTTTCTCTGTGGTTTTATTTACATGCGATGATGATGGCACATCAGGTGCTGAGTATTGAATTGAAGAGGTGTCGCTTTGATACTTGTGACATCAGGACTTAGTAATAGGGGTTTTATTTTATGTTATTAAGAAGAGATTATGAAAACTATTTTAAGTGCCTTACATGGCCAATAAGGATGTTCTGATGTTGATATGTGAGATTTTGATGTTTTAATTACTTTGAAAACAATTGACCTTAATTTCTATTTTAATTCAGTTGCTTTGAATCAATGACGTTTTGTAGAAAGAGAATGTGAACCTTTTTACCCGATGTGGTTTGTAAATGTCCTAAATCTTTCTATTTGATGAATGTATAAGAGGTTGAGGTAGAAGGGTGTCACACCTTTCACATTTTCATCTCTCCAAAAAAGAAATTCCCTTTCCTTTTGTTCTCAATCTCTCTAAAAATTGTTTAAACCGCATGCATTGTCACATAATTCACTATTGTCTCCCTCGTTTCTCTTTACATCGTGAAGGGGATGTGAGAGTGTGTGTTGCTCATCGTCGGTATACCATTTACGCTGTCAAGGCAATGCGAACTTTGGGCACCTTTTAGTTTGACATCATTTATGTTTGCCGATCACCATTAACTTCTCTTCATTAGAGAGTATGGGTGTTGTAGATAATTTGTGTTAGGCAACGAGATATGTATGGCCAGATCCTATAGGATTAAAATGAAATTACTAATAAATAAAGGTTTAGGTGATAAATATTTCAAATGAGTATCAAAATTGATTATTAGTCATTTTAGAAATAAATCTTAGAAGACCACCCATTATTATAAAGTTAATTTTATTTATATAAGTCTAACCTCATAAGAAATGACTCATACATATAAGAAATGAGATGAACACAATAATTCAATAAAACTCAAGTAAAATTTATTTATTTTTTTGTGTTAATCATATATATCCCCTATTACTAGAATACCAGCAACAATATTTGAGGTTTAGTCACATTTAAGGTTCCCCCGCCTCTCCCTAAGAGTGTTTTCAATGGGGACCTAGTTTGGGAGTTCTCTCCACAATCTCAGTTTATGTTGCCAATTAAAAATAAATTTTATTTAATAATGAAAAATACATTAAATTATAAATATTTAAAAAAGTGTGTTGGTTTAGGTTACTTGGTTTGGTGTTAGGGCAAAACAGGGAGTACGCGATGTTTCTGTGTGAGTTACCCCTTCCCCACTACTTTTTTTCCTCCCGTTGGATGGTAATGCCAGCAAGCAGTAGAAGGCCCACACATGTCACACAAACAACTCACATTTACATGACTACTGATTGCTGATTAGAAGTACCTCCATTTCAAAATCAAATTCAATTCTTCACTCCACACAAACACAAATAAACGAAACGCAAAAGAGAGAGGGAGGCACAGTCACAAGTCTCAACACAGCGACTGAGTCCCCACCTTTCCTTTATCCAGTTTCAAAACCCTAGCTAGGTTCAACCATGGCGGATGATGGTGTTGCAGCTCCTCCTCCTCCATCTTCTGCCCCTTCTCCTCTTGGTTCCAGCGTGATCTCCTTGGTGAACCGTCTTCAGGACATCTTTGCCCGTGTCGGCAGCCAATCCACCATCGACCTCCCCCAAGTGGCGGTCGTCGGCAGCCAGAGCAGCGGCAAGTCCAGTGTCCTCGAGGCCCTCGTCGGCCGCGACTTCCTTCCCCGCGGCAACGACATCTGCACCCGCCGTCCGCTTGTTCTCCAGCTGGTACAGAACAAGAACCCCGATGCCCCCAATGACGAGTACGGCGAGTTCCTCCACTTGCCTGGCAAGAAGTTCTACGATTTCTCCGAGATTCGCAGGGAAATTCAGGTCCTACCATTCTCGTCTCTTTCTCTTTGTTTTTCTAAAACCCCCTTTCTGTTTCGTTGCTTTATTTTGCTCACGTATAATACAAAGTTTGTAGCTGTAAGTCGAAGTGCAAAATCTTCAGCGTTATGTTTCCCTGTAATTTTGGTGTCTGGTTTGGAATTTTTATCCTTTAGGTTTTAGAAGCGACATGGAGCAAATTTATGAGGCTATTCAGAGTTTAGGGATTTTCTACCTGCAGGATGAATCTCACAGTCCATAGTTTATTCATTGTGATAATTTGTAATTTTTTTTTTGTTTATCGTTAATCTGTCTAGCTGTAGGACAAGCACGAGTTGGTTAATGAGCAGACTTGTATAATAAGAAGTGAAACATTTGAATTCTTAGGAATCTTAGCCTGCTAGAAGTAATTTCTTACCTTAAATAAGATTGCCTATCCACTGCACTTCCCTCAAACTCGTGCTGTTGAGATCTGAAGATCCTCACTTGTCTTGATGCGTGGGAAGGTGGTGATCATTTAGGTCATAACCTTGGAGAAAAGTGAATCTATTCTATCAAATAGGAGGTGCTTGTTTGTCTGAGGTTCTTCATGTATTTTGATGGGCCATTAGACACCTATATATCCTTGTTGTAGCATTACCTTGACAAACATTTGAATGGAAATGAGAAACCTCAATGTTTCTTTTGTTAATAAATATAGGGTGACTGGCCCTTTCAGTCATGATTGTTTTCTTCATCCAGAGAAGAAGGCTAGCTTGCTTTCCCCATTCACTAATGAGACACTCAAACACACAGCCAGTTTTTCCAATCAGAACCGAGTTGAAGTCAGGTGCAATCCAATAGTGATCCTCAATGGTCATGCCCATGTATATGAAGTTGAAATTATGAGTTTATGGCATCCAATGGTCCAACCATGGAGTGAAACCAATTGATATTTTAGAGATTTCACACTTTAACATTAGTGAATTGGAGTACAGTTGAAACAAAACTCTATAAACATGAAACAAAATAAAAAACAAGCTGACATTTTTTGTAATTAAAACTAAAAACAGAAAATGAAAATGGAAACCAAACGGTTTCTGAAAATAGTTTCAGAAAAAAATTCTGTTTTCATTTCCTGTTTTTTAGTTTTAATTACAAAAATACTTTCAGTTTTGATTGTAAAAATATCATATTTTTTTTCATTTTGTTTTCTGTATTCCAAGTTTTGTATAGGAAACAATTAAAATAACTTTGTTTTGGTTTCTCTGTTTTCTGTACCAAACTCTGAAACATGAAATAAAATGAAAAAAACAAGTTGACATTTTTTGTAATTAAAACTAGAAAACAGGAAATGGAAAGGGAAAATGTTTTCTGAAAATAAACAACCCTTATTTTCTCATTTTTTATGTCACTTTCAATGCACCATCAACATTACTACAATATTTACAGTTACAGGTAATTACTGACTTTGTTGAAGATCCATAATCTGTTCGGACTGACCTTGATATTTTAAGCTTGAAAAGTAGTTAAATCTGAGATTTCCATTTTTTTTTGCATATATATAGTAGGTGATGATACTCTTGATGATGATGTACTCATAAGTATAGGGCATGCAGTGTACTGGTTTAATCCTTTATATCTCACTGCTGACTTGTATAGTTGTATGTCTCTACCCTCCTTCTGTAGGCTGAAACTGATAGGGAAGCAGGAGGGAACAAAGGTGTCTCAGACAAGCAGATTAGATTGAAGATTTTTTCACCAAATGTTCTTGATATCACACTTGTAGATCTCCCAGGCATAACAAAGGTTCCTGTTGGTGACCAGCCTTCTGATATTGAAGCCCGAATCAGAACAATGATCATGTCATATATAAAAATTCCCACCTGTCTCATTCTAGCTGTCACACCAGCAAATTCAGATTTGGCTAATTCAGATGCTCTTCAGATGGCAGGAATCGCTGATCCTGATGGTGGGCTTTTGCTTCCATATGCCAAAAACTTCAATCTCTTTTCACATCTCTTTAGTTGGTTTTTAAATGTTCATATATTTGTTGCAGGTAACAGAACAATTGGTGTAATCACAAAGGTTCAGTAAACTCTTATAATATTCTAACTTACGTGTATATTTGTGAATTTTGTTATGCTATTACCATGTTCTGACAATGTTAGGCACATATTATTTGCAATGTAGTTGGATATCATGGACAGGGGTACTGATGCCCGAAATCTGTTACTAGGAAAAGTTATTCCCCTTCGACTTGGTTATGTTGGCGTTGTAAATCGTAGTCAGGAGGTAATGATATTATCATACTGTGATGAAGGCAGTGTTTGACTAATTTAACCTTTGCAAGATATTCAGTTAAAATCACTGGTTGTTCTATATACATAAGATATGCAAGGGCTCTTTGCAAATAAATATGCATATGTAAATTGCTTGATTAAGTACAGGTCAATGTGTTATACTGAAATATGGTTTGCCTATTGTTTCATCAAATTAGGATATTCTAATGAATCGGAGTATAAAGGATGCTCTTGTAGCTGAAGAGAAATTTTTCCGCAGTCGTCCTGTAAGGAAGTTCCTATGCATAGTGGTATTCAATCTTTTTCACTTATATTTATATATGGATTTTTATCCATTTATGTTATTCTTAGGTATACAGCAGTCTGGCAGATAGTTGTGGTGTTCCTCAACTGGCAAAGAAGTTGAACCAGGTAGGGTCTTTATGATGTTAAAACATGAATTGTCTTTTATACACACACATACACATAGGGGATGTATCTAGTGAGAATGTCATTTTTATGTGAAAATGAAAGGAGTAAATCTTGATTGTACAACCATACATGGATAGTTAAGATGAAAGGTTATTTAATGGTCATATGACTGGTTAAAAAAGTCACGTGATCTTTTTAAAAAGTCACATGACTTTAATCGTAACAATTCATGATTGGATCCAATGGTCAAGTTTTATTCTTCTCATTCTCCAAAAAATGTAATTCTCACTTGATACATCCTCTCTATATATATTACTGTTCGTATAAGATTGCAATTTCTGGATTGATGCATGTAATGTATATTTTCCTGTTCATCTTTTTGCAGATTCTAGCACAACATATCAAGGCTGTGCTACCAGGGCTGAGAGCACGCATAAGCAGTTCACTAGTTTCTGTTGCAAAGGAGCATGCAAGCTATGGAGAAATCACGGAGTCCAAGGCATGTGTTAATACTGTGATGTGTCTTGGACATGTCCCTATAACTTGTTAATTACTTATAGTTAAATATACTGTTTAACCTTTCTCCTTATTGTAGTGAAAAAGCAACTTATTTTCTACTGTGGCTGCATTTTTGCCTTATTCTATCTATAATTTTTCATCTCTGATAGGCTGGTCAGGGTGCTCTTCTCCTGAATATTCTTTCAAAGTATTGTGAAGGTACCTATCCCTACTATCTGGTTTTTTATCTCCTATTCAGCCTTTCCATTTGTAAACTCACTTTTCTCTTTGTATTTGTTAGTTGGTATTCCACATATTGTTACCTTCCCTATTTCAGTAAATGCTACCTCCATTTTCTTTCCTTTTGAAAACAGCATTCTCTTCCATGGTTGAGGGAAAGAATGAGGAGATGTCCACATCTGAGTTATCTGGTGGAGCGCGAATTCATTACATTTTTCAATCCATCTTTGTCAAGAGTTTAGAGGTATATAATGCTGTATTTACATATGATATAATGGTAGTGTTAGAAATTTACCTACTCTCATGCTATGCTTAAATTAGAGATGGAAAAAGATTAGGCTATAATTAACCCATTAGCCCATTTTTAACTTATTTTAAAAAATCATCCATCTTAATTTCTTTGTTATAGTGGATGTTTGACCCACCCAATTATTTATTAAAAATCCAAAAGTACCTTTATTGCATTCCATGGATGGATGACATGGATGCCTAACCACCCAGTCACTTATTATTAGTATTATTATTATTTAATATTATTCAGAAATTATTTAATATGAGTTTTTAAACAATGAAAATAAATAACTTTTTTTTCGTTTCAGATAACATTATCATCTTGATTTTGTAAATGTTAACTGCTTAATTTTGAAAGTTATTATTATGGCAAAAACAAATTAGACAGATTAAAATTAATTGTATTTCAAGGGAAAGGAAGACAATAATTTTATTATTTATATATGGGTTCAAGTTTTAGGCCTTTGGCATTCAATGCCATGTAACCTAGCACTTGAGTTGCTTCCTCTCATTTCTTATGTAGTTCCTTTTAACCTTATTGTGTAACTTGATGCTATCTTGAAGGAGGTGGATCCATGTGAAGACTTGACTGATGATGATATTCGAACTGCCATACAAAATGCAACTGGGCCTAAATCAGCATTGTTTGTTCCAGAAGTAAGTCTTGCTACCTGCATTTTTTGGAAAGAAGGATGGAAATTGATATTTAAAATTTTCTCAGTTGATTTTTGTAAATGTTTTTCCTAAACTTTGTGAATCTAAATTCATGGCTTATCAAATATGTAAAAATATATCCTACTCTAGAACATGTTTATCTAATATTTCCATGTAATTAGGTGCCATTCGAAGTCCTGGTGCGAAGGCAAATATCTCGTCTATTGGATCCAAGTCTTCAGTGTGCCAGGTTTATATATGATGAATTAATAAAGGTAGGAGCAGGGCTTTAAGGCTTGCCATTTCTACTGTCTCACTTCACCAAGTATGTGCCTAAAAAAATCCCTTCTCTTCAGATCAGCCATCGTTGTATGGTGACTGAACTGCAGCGATTCCCTTTCTTACGGAAGCGCATGGATGAAGTTATAGGGAACTTTTTACGGGAAGGCCTTGAACCCTCAGAAAACATGATTGCACACATCATAGAGATGGAGGTATTGTTAAATTTAACTCTTTTGAAGTATAAATATATAATTGCTCCATCTTCTAAAAATATCGGTGATTGGTATTCTCTTGAAATAAAATGGAAAGATTATGTTGATTGAAGTTATTCATGAGTTTTGGAAGTCAAGTAGAAACCTGACATATCATGAGTCAGTCAGTCAGCGTATTAGTGCCAATTGTGATGGTCAGTCTATCAGAGTGAATCTTCAATTTCCATATCCATAGTTTCTTATTAAAGTTTAAACTACTCAATTCTGCAGATGGACTACATAAACACTTCCCACCCAAATTTTATTGGTGGAAGTAAGGCATTAGAACTTGCAGTGCAACAAACCAAGTCTTCTAGGGTTACTTTACCAGTTTCTAGGCAGAAGGTATACATGGGGTCTAATTCCAAATATGCCCTATGTTTTAAGATATCCGATACTAATTTATGCTCGCTTTTCTTTGTTTTTAAATTTTTGTATTAATCTCCCTTAGGATGCTCTGGAATCTGATAAGGGATCAACCTCTGAAAGAAGTGTGAAGTCTCGGGCTATTCTTGCAAGACAAGCTAATGGAGTAGTTGCTGATCCGGTTTGTAATTATATACTGTTCAATTGACTAAAAGTTTTCCTTCATATCTTAGTGGGAATCAAAGTAAGGGCTACTGAATTAGTATCTCATTCTTATCATTTCCTTTCTTGTGGTATAAATAAAAAATAGGGCGTCCGTGCTGTAGCAGATGTTGAAAAAACCGCACCTTCTGGTAATTTATTTCTTCTATTTAATATTTGATCATATATTTGCTACTGTGCATTTCTTTTTGTTGTGTGATTTTGATATATCAACAAGCATCAGTTTCATTTTAAGATATTTACATTTTTCAATGCTTGATATTTTTTCAGGAAATACTGGTGGATCAAGTTGGGGTATCTCATCTATTTTTGGTGGAGGTGATAGCCGTATGTCTGTGAAGGAGAATATAGCTAGTAAACCACATACTGAACCAGTTCACAGTGTGGAACAATCATTCTCTATGATCCATTTGAGAGAGGTGTATATATGTGTGACATTTTTATATTAGCTTGATCAATATGTTCCATAGGTATAAATTTTCTTGTGTGCTTTGGTTTTTGTAGCCACCTCCTATCTTGAGGCCATCTGAGAGCAATTCAGAGACGGAGTCTATTGAAATTACAGTAACGAAGTTGCTTTTGAGATCATACTATGACATTGTCAGAAAAAATGTTGAAGATTTTGTCCCCAAAGCAATCATGCACTTCTTGGTACTTCATATCATTCTTTTTTGCCTCACAAATTATTACAATGATAAATCTAAAATAAGTAGTCTCTTGCTGTTAATTCCAATGTTCTGTTGTGTAGCATACAGAAAAATATATACTCATTTTCTGCATCCATTTTCTAAGGAAGAACTTGTTTCTAACTTTCTACACAAGTTGTGCAGACCAAACCAATCAATAACCAACACATCATCACTTTAAATGTAATATAAATATGGAACCAAAATATGTTATTACATAATATAAATTGATTACATATCGATACTTAGTTGGTTTAGAGTGGTTGAGAGTACTTGAATTTTCATGCATTCGATAAATCCTTACGACTAACTTTTACTGAATCATATCAGGTAAACAACACCAAGAGAGAGCTGCACAATGTCTTCATCAAAAAGCTATACAGGTGAAATATAGTGGTTATGACCTGCTAATTCATTCTGATATGTAAATGAAATTTTCTCTAATGTTTCTTGCTTACTATACCTTTTATGTTACATCCAAACCAGAGACAACCTGTTTGAAGAGATGTTGCAAGAACCCGATGAGATAGCCATGAAAAGAAAGCGCTGTCGGGAACTTCTTCGAGCTTATCAGCTGGCTTTTAAGGTGGATAGTTTTGATACTTTAACTGGCAATGTCTTACCAAATTTCTTTTATTTTACATGGTGTGTTTGGCTCTCCTTTATTTAAATTGCTCGTGTTGACATTGTGAAGATGTTTGTGATCTTTGGTGCTCATGATCTCCTCATTCATGGTCAACTCTGTTAAAAACAAGTTTGGTTCTTCTTGATTCTAATTGGTAACTCTTGACAATATTTCTAACATGGTGTACTCACCCATATTACTGGTTGTCTGTATGAGTTTCTCCTTGAAACATTGGTTTTCTGTGAATTCAATTGCAAGGGTTGCAACATGATGCGACACATCCTTTGTACATGCATGCTTTTGATTTGTCATCGGTGCTGAGTCAGTTTTCTTCTCACTACTTTTAGATGTTTATAATCAAATATTTTTATCATATCTAGCTTTTCTACCTAAGAATACTGGTAGTGGTAACGAAGTTTAGCCATTGTCTGATGACTATATTTCATCTTGGTAGGAATTGGAGGAGCTGCCTCTGGAAGCTGAAACAGTTGAAAGAGGATACAGTTTACCTGAAACAACTGGCTTGCCTAAAATTCATGGACTACCAACGTCATCGATGTATTCTTCAAGCAGTTCTGGAGACTATTATGCTGCTTCTCCTAAGCACCCTAAGTCAAAAAGGTCTTCCCATTCTGGGGAACTTCAATCTCCATTGCACGCCAATGCAGATTCCAATGGAAGTGGAAGGCCATTCACGTCAGGTTTTTATCCCATGGTTGATGCATGAGCTATAGCTAAATGTGCTCGTTGGTCCAAGTAATTTAACTCAAGGCATGTTATTCATTTGATTACGCTGCAAATTTCGGGATTTGGAATTCTGCCTCCCAGAGCTTGACTACATGATGAACTATTTTCTAACTAAAATGGTCCTGAATGTTGGCCACTACTTTCTTCACAGAAGTTCACTTTTTGTTCTCATATAGCATTGGCATTATTTCAATGCTCCAGAAAGAATAAAAGGAGCAGGTGATCCTTCACATTTTTGAGAATCGGCTTTCTATATATTCATGTATATGACCTTATTTTTTCTTTGGTTACTCAGATATGTTTCTTAGCAATTATGCAGCTCCACAGTTTGTTGACAGTAAAAGCAGGACATAATTTGGCTGGCAATATTGAATTTTCAATTTAGAGGGGATGTGGGGAATTTCCCCGATTATTGTGGTTGCAGTTGTTTTTAAAGAATTGTTCATGCCTACGTTGATTTGATTTTTTAAATCCATTCAGATTCTTTAGTAAGAAATAAACATTTTTTAAATTCACTAATACTTTTTCAATATCAACCAGATTAATTTTTTTTAATATTTGAGAAAAAGAAATACTCGAAATAAGATTTTAACTGAAACCACAGTTTAATTATATTCCTTCTGACTGAGTTATATGATATTTACCTAATTTCTTAATGAAACCATGGAGTATAATTATTTTAAAGTGAATAAATAAATGTCATTATTAAATTTTATTAATAAAAATCACATTTTAAGTTAAATTAAAAAATATTCTTATTTATTCACTTGAGAAGTAAATTTAGTTCAACAGAATTTTATCTCAATATAGAGCAGTACCTCTACAGAAAATGTAGAAGTAGGAATATTTGATAAATTAATACATCAAAACGAAACATTTTATTATCAATGTATTTTATTAGAATACCATTTATTATAGAGTAATATTATATTTTCTTTAACTTCTGACAAATCATCCTAATATTGTGTAAAATAAATATTAAATGAAAAAAATAAATATATTTAATATCTCAATAATAGGAAAAAGATTTAATACTTGCTAAGAATGAAGTAGGATGATGAAGTAAGAAGAGAAGTTATAATGATTCTTTATCATATCTAAGGTCGTGGTATATTGGAGGGTGAAATTGTTGCGTAATTTTGAGATACCCAACTCAAATGCATTAATGTTATTTCACTCGCAACAAACCAAGTGTACTATTCTGAACAAAAAAAAAAATAAACTAAGTGTACTATTCTTTTATAAAATTTGATCTAGAAAAATATAAAATTATTATCAAAATTTCAATTTTTTATTAGTACTTCACTTTTTCAGAAAGATAATTATAATAATGTTTTTTTTTAAAATAAACTTAGGACAAATTTCTTAAAAAAAAAAAAAAAAAACCGCCTCATCATTTGGTTCGCATTGCATTGCACCAACAACAGCATCAGCATTTTCTTGGCTTCGCCTAACTGGTAAGCAGTAAGCACCACCATCTTCTATATATACACAATCCGCTTTTAATGGTCTGTGAAAAGCATTGTGTTTGCTGGGCACTCTAGAGAAAGAATGCATCCTGAGTAAAAGAGATGTCATGTCAGTATGTGAATTTGTTAATTGTAAACTAATTAGGAATGTTTGAGACTTGAGAGTGAGCCACATTGAGAGCACGAGAACATGCTTCATTTGCTTTGTCGTTCAATGGTATAGCTTTGGAGTTTGCATTTGAGCCCAGATGTGTCTCATGATTAAAATTAGAATTGCATTTGTGTTTCATTAAGGTTTTTTTTAATATTCTTATCATTATCAGGTTTTAAAATCAAATAGTGATATGTGATACTTCTGTAATTTAGCAACGTATTTTTAATAGAGACTATTTATTATTACAAAATTTACAATTTTAGTCTGAGAAGAGAATTTAATAATTTAGATAAAAAAAAACTTTGATGTAAGTTTTGTCTTCTGTGAACAAAATTTATAATTTTTTTTAGATTTTTGTCAAATTTTTTAATAAAATAAATCAAATGTGTTTTTAACTTAACAACATATTTTGAATATATACAAATTCTGTTGAAATAATATTTAGTTATTTACTTGTCACATCAAAATTTAATATTAAGACTTTTTTTTTTTGTGACAGGTAAGAGAATTTAATATTAGAACTTGGTGATAAGAATATAATAAATTTGATACAGATTTTTTTTTTCCTGTATATATGCGCATATTTTATTACCTATATATCTACACAATTATTGTAACTTTAAAAGTCTTTTTTTAATGTGCCATTCCTCATTGTTTGGGAATAGGGCTACAAATTAAGGTAAGCCACTGGCGTGACTGCGTGAGCATTGTCGGTTCGAGTGTGTTCTTTTTTAACAGCACCTAAAAGTTTATAGAGGTGAATTATTGAAAGAAATTTGCAATTGTTGTTCTTGTTCAATTTGATTCTTTTCCTTTTTTTCTTTCTTTTTTTTTTTTAACATTGAACCCTAAAGTTTTTGTTGGTTTTTATTATAGTTACGCACGACGTTTACCGGAAAAAAATCACACACACACACACTTGTTTGATTTGTAAGTTGCACATATAATATGAATATATTATCTTCTTTGAGAATTTATAGGTCCACCTAATAAATATTTAGATTTAAAGAATTATGACATGATTTTTTCAACTAATTAAAACAAAATGAAAAACTACTTTTAGGAGATGGAAACTTATCTTTTTTAAGAGATATGAGACCTATTTTTAAGAATAAAGTCATATATAATATGAAGAATCGATGTTTTAAAAGAAAAAGAACAAAGATACACTAAGTTCTAGTAAAAAAAATGCCTAGCACATGCATAAATGGTGTAAAAAATAGTTGTGAAACAAGATATTATCCGGCTTTAAAAACTAAAAATAGTTCTTTAAAACATAAATCAAAATGTGTTTGGTAAAATTAGCTAAAAGCTGAAAAGTTAGTTGAAAGCTACAAAGTTAACTTATTTGATTGAATATGTTTGATAAAATTAACTGAAAATGGTAAAATAACATATAAGGACATCATTAATTATTAAATAATGATAAGTGATGGTGGTTGACAGGTTGAGGGATAAACTTGTAATTAACTTTCAGCTAATAGCTGAAAATTGGAGTTTTTCTAAAAAAACTATCTGAAGTACCTTTTCAAGAAAAACTAGTAGCTAACAAAAAAAAACATCTTACCAAACACAGTTGAAATGATTTCTGCTATTAATTTTAGCTTTCAGCTAACTGAAATGACTTACCAAACACACTCTAAAAAATGATATTAGTAATTATAAATTACATGTGAAAAATTAAATGAACTTGTTATTATCGTTTGACAAAGAAAGAAAAGAAAAAGGTGGGCTGATATTACTCCGTCCAAAAAAACATGATGACATTAAAGAAATGACTCAATGCTTTCATGAAGCCACTGCTCTTCCTCGCCACTAAAACTTTGAGCAACATCTTGCATTATGTGAATGATAGGTCCTTTTGTCTCCGAATTATTGATAGGAGACTTAATGAGACAGAGCTCTGTGCATGCATATTATCCTTGGGAGCAAAGAGAAGTAAAATTGGAAATTAAAGAAATGAACACATGTATATAATCTTATCCTTGGGAGAAAAATAGTTTTGCGCTTACTTTCAAGCTTAAGCTAGTGCATGCATCTTTAATTTTATAAGTTTGGGTGAGAAAAGAAAATGACAAAAAAAAAACAGAGAAGAAAAAAAAAACATGTTAATTAATTGTTTGAATAGAGGAAAAATCAATGGCTTCAGAAAATAGAGTGTTAACACCCTAGCTCATTCCAACTAGAAAACTTCAGGTGTTTTTTTAGGGCTTATTTGGTTTGTATTTTTATTTTTTATTTGCAGCATTTTCAATTTTTCCTTTATAAAATTTCAATAAATAGAAAACAGAAAATGAAATCAAGAAATGAAATTACAAACCAAACATACCCTTAATTTTTTCTTCTAATGTGTAGAGATATATATGTAATGCCTTCAATTTGTTTGGTTTATTTTGTGGACTCTAATTAACTTCGATCAGGATAGTTCTTGATTAATGCTTTCCACATTGCCCTCTTAATTAGTGTTTCTTACATAGGAAACATTTGACGCTTTAATTTCACGCCTTCTGTGAGTCTTTTGTGGTTTTCTATTTTCATTCTGATGAATTATGTTGTCCATAAATGAGAAAGTGTATTCAATTCATTCATTCTCTGCTTGCTCTTTTTTAGAATCTATAATGAGAATTTATTTATTTGTACTTAGTATTGCAATTCAAGATCTCTATTGAGAGATCCAGTACATGCAGAGGCTTTGTGTTTAAAATGGACCATCTCTAAAGTGGTTGAATTAGGATAGTATATCAAATAAAACAGGCAAAGTGCTAGCTGCAGAAAATAGCTAGGATATTCATAGCTACTCCGTAGCTATTTCCTAGCTTGGTAGCTAGGAAAGTTTAACAACTAGACTTTCCACGGCAATTGATCATATTCCGAACCACTATGAATTTGAAAAGTGTTTAAGAGAATAAAACTAAGAATGATAAAAATGAGATTTATTAAATATTTAAGATAAAAATAGAAAGAAAAATAATATACTAGGAACTCAAACACTACTAATTAAAATAACATAGAAAAACATTATATAAACTATTGAAACAATCTAATCTAATCAAATCAAATTGTTTCTTTCGGTCACTTGTTCTCTTTACTTAATTAGTTCCTTGTCATCATCCATATCTCTGGCAGATGTTTTTATTCACACATTATTTGCATGGAGAATCCATATGATGGATATCGATATATTTGGTATGTAACAATTGTACGTTTTCCTATCATATATATCCAACAAGAACAAAAAATCTTTTCAAGAAATGATAAATTATTAACCTTGGTCTAGAAAAAGCATAACAAGTTTGACAAGCATAAATTAAAGCACTTATTTTAATAAAGTGCTGTCTAGCACTGTTTTTTTTTTACCCGCTCATAACGTATATTATCGTTCACCATTGATTAATTGAAGTGTAAACTTAAGTTGACAAGTACGATGTTTTTTCAATCTTTTACCTCGCTAGTGAAAGGAGCTTTTTAATTAGTATTTAGTTCGAATATATGTCAACATCTTTCAAAAGCTCGACCCAGTATATAGTTTGACAATTAAACAAGTAATTACCTTAATGTACGTTTTAAAATCTAAACCCTATTCAACATACATGAGAGGAACAATTACCTTCATGTCTTCAAGACCTTTCATAAGAAATCCCTGCAAATTAAATATAACTAGGGGGTTTAACTTTCAAGCGATTTAGATAAAGTTCTATCTAAAAGCGACTTTAGAATTCTTATAGTTTTTCATAGTAGAACAGTGATAACTGATTTTATAAATTAAACAGTTATTGAAGTTAAAAATGGGTGGTGTAGAATTTTTTAACTTATTTCATAAGTTTTGATCCAATTCAAACAAGTTTTTACCTATATATTCTAAGATCAACTAGTCTTTTAGATTAAATGGGTCATATAATACTTGACTGATCTTTCCTAATTCGATCGCTTAAATCAACTAATTTGGTTTGGTTATGATAATTATGGTAGTGAGAGTTCAATGCATTATCAATGTTTTATATATAGGAAAATAAATGTGATGAGAAAGGACTTAATTTATTTGTACCAGGCTGGATAGTTTGTGCCATTTAGTTTGATGGGTAGATTAATAGTGGTGTTGAATTCGATGAGATCTTTGGGATCATAGGTTGAAGAGGCCATAAGGATTGAGATGCTAGTGAAGCAGAAAGACTTCTTATCTCATATAGGAAAATAAGTGTGATGAGAAAGGACTTAATTTATTTATGATGATGAGTACAAGTATATATAGGTACAAGAGATGAATTTTTAAAAATAAACTACAACATAATTTTGAATTTAAAATACAAGGATTGGTTGTTACAAGAAAATAAAATATCTCAACCGCTTACATTATAGGAGAATTCTATGGTGAGGTACCTTAATAGGTGCCTCACCGTGTACCCCTTAATTTAGGAGCACCTATTAAGGTATCTCACCGTAGAATTCACCTACATATTATATATATATATATATATATATATACATATATGAGTACCTTGATGAAAGTAAAAAATAATAAAACTATAATTTGTTAGGATATGGCTAGGTTTTACCCTCAAAGTCACCCCATCCATGGTAGGGATGAAAAAAATTGGCATTCAGATCCTCTTCATTTTTAGGTGAAATGAAAATCTCCCTTCCTTTACTTTGCTCTTGACACGTGCCTATAAAAGACTATATATATAATGCATGTGACACGCACACTCTTATGCTCCTAGCCATTAATTGGAGCTAAATATGTGACCTGCATGTGTACTTCAATATATGTGAGTTTTAAACTGGTGTTTTTTTTATATATATATATATATAAACCCGTCATGTTTGGGATATAAGAAATTAAATTTGCGCGAGTGGATATCACATCACCCTTAGTTAATACGGAAAGGAAAATGGTGGAATCCACTAAAAATAAACAAGTTTTTGGGGCTTATTTAATTAGGCGGAAAATTCTGTCAACGGCTTTATTTTAATTTTTTAAAAAAAAAAAAACTTTCAATATCAAATCTATTCAGGGGACAAAGATCTGGCTTTAGCATTTTTCTTGAATTAGTTTGAAGTCAAAGTTAATAAATCGTGTATGAAATTGAATTTGAAAAGTTCATAAATAAAATAATTCACAGTTATTTTTTATATAAATATATACACAATTTTATAAAGACAAATTTTGCATGAAGATTTTACATGAGAAGATGTATTCCACGTGCGTTAATGAAAAGGATAGTAATTTATTTAGGTAATTAAGCATAGTCTGAATCTCAGCTCTGGTAGAACAGGACACCTTGACTGTACCCATCCATTTTTTCTTTTTCCTAAATGGATGTCAAGTCAAACTTAGCACCACTAAGGCAACGCCGTGGCAGTGCCATGCTTCTCTAATAAAATGAATTAGGATTTCACATTTCAGAATAGTAGTAGTACTATAATTAATTAACTAAATTACAATTACAATTACAATTACATAACATGTTAATGATAATTAATTGTGGGTCATAATCGACCCTTTAGAAAGCTGACGCACACTCTTTTCCATGTCTCTCTATCTGGTTCCCTCATTGATATTGCTGCCTTCTCCTTCATATCCCTAGCATAATCTTCCTGCAGGACAATCCACAATTTAATTAATATATATACATTAATTGCATTTGCACGTGGTGCAATTTAAAAATGAGTACTGTATACCGGATTCTGATATATCCTTGACCAATTAAGAATCACATTAATCTTCTTCTATATATATGGTCTTAATTAAAAAATCAATCTTCTATAGATAGATAGATATATACCTGGATTAAATTACGGTTAGTGAGACGGTCAATAAAGTGAAAAAGGATGTCAGTGGTGAATTCAGGGTGGCCTTGGATGCCCAACATATTATCTCCATACCTAAACATCTCAATTCCAGTTTTTTCAGACCAACCTATTACCTCTGCTTTTGCAGGGAGGTCTCGCACCTAATTAATTAGATATAATCAATTGAAGTATATATATCATGAAATAAATAAATAGCATATCATATCACATGAATAGAGAGATATACTAGTATATAATATACCTCATCCCGGTGGCATTTGAATAGGGAAAGCTTTGATGGGAGGTTGAGAGATGAGAAAGCCAATGGTGAGGATGATGACACGTGTATGGTTCTCACTCCAATGTCCCAACCAGCTGGAGAGCGACCTACCTTCCCTCCCAATGCACGCCCAAGTATCTAATATAAAATTAATATCCCATTTATATATAATAATTTAATTAATTCATTAAATCTGAATGAGTTATTAACTAAGAAATTATTTATCATAAAAACACTACTCCAATTTCTAAACTGTGGTCGATCGGTTATACGCTGTGCAATTTTGTTTTTCTGTATAGGAGAGGAATAGCAGGATATTGGTTTAGCTTTCTGACAAATGCTTCTGTTGACTTTCAGTTTCTCTTGTTTAATTTAATTATTCCGAATTTTCTTGTTTCATCGCTAGTTGTTAGTGTTACATCAAATGCCTTAAAGCAAAAAAACCTTTCGCAAAACTATCCACGACCTTGAATCAAATTAATAGAGTTAATCGTATTTATGGACCTGCTTAGCTAGCTTACACTACACTCCAACATACATGTGATCTAAAACCCAAACAGGACCATATTGAATAGCAACTTCAGCATAACGTACAAAAATTTATAATTCCAAAAACTTTGCGGTACTTATCGAACCACAAAAATTCTTCATTTATGGCCGAAGCTGGACTGTACTAGACCTATGTATCTCTATTTTTTCTATATTCACCTAATCAGTTTTACTTATATTTTCGTTATTTTTGAAAATTCTACAGGCATAATAATTATGATTATTAATTTAGTATTCATTTAATTTAAGTATAATTGATTTTAAAAATCAATAGGTGATATAAATGACACGTGTTACAAAACATATTAAACAGAAATGATTTAACATCAATTCTATAAATCATAGTTTTACACTATTTAAATGAGGAACCAAACGAATCTTTGTCTATTTTTTTCATTAAATGAAATAATAAAAAAATATAATAAGTTACTAGTTAAAAGTATAAATATGTGTGTGTGCATATTTTTACAATAGATTACTTAGAAAAATTATTCTTGTACAATTTCCAGAAAATACAAGTATATATTGTGAAAGGAGCTAGGATACGTCTAGCTCTAGCAGATGAAAAAGAAAGGAGAGTCATGTGTGTATGTGTGTGAGGGATAAATATATATACCTGGTGGCCAAAGCAAATGCCAAGAATTTTCTTGTTGATGGTGTCCAATCTGTGAACAAGAGTGAGGAGATTATGGATCCAAGGGTCATTGGCATGGGCATCATGGCAGCTGCCAGTGATGACAAAGCCATCATAGAAAGGTAAGTCATCATCTTCAGGAAAATCTCCAGAGTGGACCTTGTAAATGTCCCATATCTCCCCTTCCTCCGCCAGCATTCTTGTGAAAAACCCATAACACCCTCCGTGCTTCTTCAATAAGTACTCTGAATCCTCCCCACACATTAACAACGCATACCTCCTCTCCTTTTTTCTCTCTAACATCTTAATTAATTTCACTGCTAACCAAACCACAACACAACACAAAACGGAGAAGAAGAAGGAAGACAGGGGTGATGAGATGAGGTGGGGTTTCTCTCTCTGATTTTTTTGAGATAATAGCTAGGTGTGTGTCAGTGGCAATGGAATAATGAACATGGAAGTCGATCGGGGATTGATTCTTTTAAAATATTGGGGCTATCAAAATGCCCATCTTTGTTTCTCTTTATTACGAGGCAGCCCCCTTAATTTTTTACGATAAAACCATCCCTTAATTATTTTTAAAATAATACTATGAAAGGGGCAAGAATCATAGAGATAAAAAAAAATATCTGTGATTTTCATTTTCCTAATTTCTTTTCCGTCATTTTGGTTTCTTTAAAATTTCTAATCCTGAAAGGTATTCAAAATTTCGGTCTTTATATACCGTTTAGTATGTGTAAAATGGACCACTAATTTAAATTTAAAAATTTTAAAAAGTCAAAAATCATAAAAAATTTAGAGAAATTAAAATTACATACAAGCTATAGTAAGAGAATTAAAAGTGTAATGAAATCAAATAAAAAAAGTTATACACATGTAGACACAAAGTGAAATATATGATATGTAGAGTGGTAATAAAATGATCAACAGACCCATGTTGACACTTAGTGGAGTATGAAAAAAATCATTATAGTTAATTTTATTAAATTGTAAGAATTTCGCCATGGCATAATTATATTTTTCTTTCAAAATTTGATTTGCACCTATTATGGATTTTTGCGGTTCTATTTGGATCGATTTTGAGGTAAAAATTATCTAATCGGATTTGATATTTTTTCAAATCCAATCCAATTAATTAGATTGGATAGGATTAGATCGATTTTTTATTTTTAAAGAGATAATAAATATTAGATAAAAGTGAAAAAAAATTATGGAATAATAGTAAATATTTTTTATTAGAACTTATATTTATTAAAATAAATATAAAATTATATGAAAAGAAGGACATAAGACACGAAAATTAATTTAAAATTAATTTTAAATTGACATATTTATAGAAATATTAACATGATATTAGATAATAAAATCATAAAAACTATATTAGTATGAGTATTGTTATAAATATATATGTATATATACAAGTATAATTATTATAAGCAATAATATATGTATATATAAGTTCGGTTTGAATTTGACTGTATAGGTTTTTAACATTGGATTCGAAAACCAATCAAATCTAATAAAAAAAATTCAATTTTTAAGGTTTTTTAGATTTTTGGATTTCGGTTTCATTTGTTTTTCAGTTTGGTTTATGTGCGATTTACATTGGATTGGTTATAAACACCCCCAACATCTATCGAATAACTAAAAAATAATGTGTTCGGCGAAAATAGAACATGGATGACACCTCAAATATGGCCATGGGCATATCTATGGGTAAAATCAATAATTAACTTGTGATCTTTAAAAGTAGAGCTAGCAAATAGGGCTACCCGACTCAATCTGATGTGGGTAATGGGTTTTATTGGATTGTGCTAAAAAATATTGGAGTTATTTGACTCCTAATATAAGTACCCGGATCCTATATTTTTTGTGGATTTTGCGGGTTACCCGGCTATTTTACTGGTAGCAAGTTTTATTAGGTTGAGTTATTCAAGCTTCTAGTGTAAAATGACTGAGCCTTATATTTTTGCAGAATTTTATGGCTCAGTTGGATCGGACTAAGCCTCATAAATTAAATGCTATACATTTATTTATTTTTTTCCATTTTAATTATAATTTAGTTTAAATTTGAAAAAAAAAATATCTTATTTAATACTATTACGTATGTTGGGGAAGTCATAACAGTAAGATAGGAGTGGGCATTAAGTTCGTTCCATTTAAAGCAGGACAATATATTTTTATTAGTTTTTTTAAAATACTATGTAAAAATCGACCGATCCAACTCAACTTACTTTTCAACACATTCCATAACACAAGTTTTGTTCCTTGGGAAAATTTTCTCAATGTTCACGGAGAAGGTACTACTACTATTATAATTTCCACATATATTCATGCATTCCTATTTTATTTGTTAAAAATTAAAATAAAAAATATTGACATAAATTGAGGTAGTTATTCAAAGGAAAGTAGGTACTACAGAAATATTGAAAATTCACTCGTTTCTTGGATACTTGATTTTCTTCCAAATCAGCCGCACATATTAATTGCTCGGGTCCTTAAAATTCGAACATCTTCTAAATTACAAACCCCTGTTATTACTTCTCATGCATTCTTCCCCATGTGGTATAACCTTCTGCTAACAATTCTCTTGTTTTTTTTTTAAAATAGTAAATTTAGGTAGAGTTGTCAATTTGGGTCGGCCCAACCGGGTTCACCGGTGGGTTGGGTTGGTAAAATATAAGCTCACATTTTCACGGGTCAAAAGTAGGTCAATCCACTTAACTCGCGAGCCAATGTGGGTTCGAGTCGGGTTGAGGTGGATTGACTCACTTTTTAATTTTTATTTAATTTATATATTGTTTAAGTCATTTTTATAATTTTTATCTTTTTTTTTCTAATTTTTTGACTTTTTATTTTATTTTTTAAGTTAGGTGAGCCAGTCCGCTTAACCCACCAACCCGCGGTGGGTCGAGCCGGGTTGATATTTTTTCAGCTCACCAGAAAGTGAGCCAACCCGGCTCGGCTCACTTTTAGCCTAACCCGTGGTGAGCCAACCCACGTGAGCCGGGTTGGCTCACTTTGACAGCTCTAAATTTAGGATGAGAGGATGGTGCCCCAGTCAAGCCAGAAAACAATTCTCTTGTTACGTTGCTTCCACTTATATATGATGTTGTGCTGATTCATCTTGCTCAAGTTAAATTATCATTTCGTGCTCCATCTTGGCACTCATTTCATGGTCCAATTTTGTGTTTAAATTGATTATATTAACACCATGATTATTTGGAGTAGATGTTGAAATAATTTTATTTTCTTAATAAAACATTTTAAGTCTAATATTTAAAGATTGGAAATAAGTCAAAAGTATGGAAACATGGAAGGTCTTAAAAGTGATTATAAGAAATTATTAAGTGAAAGTTATTCAAAGTTATCAATAATTTATATAATTTTTATTAAATAAATATGTTTAAATGTATAATTGACATGTGTCAATTGAGTGGTAGGGCGGTAGAGATTATTAGTTAGGAATTTTATATATAAATAGGTGTTTGTATCATGTAAAAGAGGTTTGGATTCCCCCTTTACTGGAAATCTCTAAAAACTCAACACACCCATCCATCAGTGATATTGTCAAACGATATTGAAAGTATGTGATCCGACGTCCTATTCTTCTCTTTTCTGCAATTTTAGTTTGGCCGGTTGTCTGCCATCATCATAACAATAATAAATAAAAAAATAAAATAATAATTATAACAAAATAATAAAAATAATAAATACAAATAAAATAATAAAAAATATAATGACAATAAATGATAATAAATAATAATAATTTTTTAAGTATGAAGGCAAATGAGTAATTGTATATTATACTCATTTTCCTTTTTTTTCTACTTTTATTTTAAACGAAACAACTCATAAATCTTCTTATTTTTTCTTCCTTTCTTTCCTTCTATTTTTTTCCCATCATTTTCACTCTTCCTCCAAACAGAACCTAAAGGATAATGTGAAAAATCTATTAAACAAGTTAACAATTTAACAAAACTAATAACGTTAGTAACTATGATTAAAGTTTTTTAAAATGTAGGGTTATAAAAACAAAAATTTTAAAAGTGAGAGACGGAAATCAAAATTAATAAAAAAAATTACATAAACGAAAAACATATCTTAACATATTTCACCCTAAAATATGTTACTAGAGAATTAATATAAATATATAAAAAATAAATTTAAATGTGGAAAAAAAAACACATTTTTGAAACTTTTAGGTTAAAACATTATTATACTATTAATATCACCTGATTCATGCCACTAAAAAGAAAGAAACAAACAAACAAAGAGTGATTTGACTAAAGATACATGAGGAAGAGTCCAACTAATGGAGCACGTTGTGGGCTGAGCAACAAGTCAAATATCACATAGCCACGTTATGGGTTGAGTGCCTTTCTCTTTCAATCGTCATCATCCAGATATGCCTTTTCCCTCCACAATTACTACTATCAATCTATGATCTATCATGATCTGGCCTCTCGATATAAAAAACCATATGGCGAAAATATTAAGATCAATAAAATGTATTAAAATATATTAATAATAATTAATGATATTATTAATTTAAATTTATTTTAAAATACTTTTATATTAAATGATTAATTGTTTAATTATTTACTTATAATGAATTAAGAACATATAAAATATTTAATATTTGATAAATTAATGATACAGTATTTTTATATTTAGGATAAAAAATTTGCATTTATATTTTTTTAATAAAGGACCTAAAGTATATAATAAAATATTTATTTATAAACTTTAATAATAAGATCTGTCGGTTAACCGTGTTTTGATTTAGTGATTTCAAATTCAATAATTCATTTAACAAAAAGAACACAATAAATATTTTTTAATAAAATATAAAAGACTTCAATTTTCATTTTAATAAATATATAAAATCCAATTATATTATTTATTTTGATCAAATCTTAATGATTGTATTTTATTTACTATATGCATATGTTATTAAGATATGTGTAATTTGTTAAGAGTGTTAAACAATTAATATGTATATATACATATTTATTCATTACAATTTTTTTAATTACATAACTTTTTAGCTATTATATTAATCAATTACATATACATTCTTAATTGTTTTGTTGATTGTGACTGTGTAATTTTTATTTTAATAGAATAATTATTTTTTTTTTTAAGACCACATGTATCCCGTATGAGAAACAATCCAGGCTCGAACTCGAGACAATTGGTCGAGTTGGAACAACTTTTTACCAGTTGATCCATGTACTCGATGATAATCAATTTTGTTTTTTTAGTTTAATGTAAGAAGAGTCAAATTATCATATAGGTATTAAAGTAATCACCAAAAAATTAAACTTATTTAATGAAAGACAAAAATATGTAATATTTGAAAAATATAAAACTATTTCATGTATACTTTGTACATGAATAAATAAGATGAGTTAATAAAAATTGTTAATGCTGATTTTTCCTTAGCCCATGTCTTAATTAAGATACAAGTTAAATAAATTGTTATGATGCCTTGATGAATATTATTTAGGATGACTTGAAATTTATTTATTGAATATTAATTTTATAAAAAGTTTTTGAAAATATTATTACATATAAATAAAGGTCAATGAAATGTTTGATGAGTTCTATATTGTGAAAAAATAAAGATAAAACAGATATTATTTGTCACACGAATAAAAGAGAATGCGACAACTTGTTTTATTTTGTCCTCTTAATTTAATTATACTATTTGTAGTATGTTTTACACCGGAAATAAACTAAGAGTTTAATATATGCACACTGTCAGTGTAAGTTTTACACAAATCTCCTATGATGTGTTGTCACGTCATTTATTGAATTTAATAACACATGAGGTGTCATATTCATTAAATGAAGTGGCAGCACACCATTGAATGTCTGTGTAAAATTTCTTTACATTAACAATGCATACTAATTAAATCTATACATTATATATGTTCTCTACTTTTTTTGTTTTAACTTATGTAATAAACGTTACCATAGTACTACTCATTAATAAGACATGTTTTTAATAAACAAAAAGTGTCTAGCTTTGTTACTAATTATACTTTTTATTATTAAATTTTTAAAAAGAAAAATTAAGAAGGCGAATTTCATATAAACATTAAAAAACTTGTTTTTATAAACTACACCATTAACTTATGTCGTTTTAAAGCTACTATATTAGAGGGGAATATCATATTTTATTTCTCGAGTAAAATTTCTTATTATATTTAGATATTTTAATAAAAAATTGTAAGAAATAATATGAAAGAAATGAGATTCACGTGCTCAATTAACAGTTAACATTGCCTAGCTGTACAGTTAGTTTCCTTGGCAGTATGTGGCGGTAGACTGGTAGTTGTTGGACGGTCGTCTGCAGGCTTTTTTAACTAATATAATATTAAAAAAATTACAAATTACCAAAATAATATAATTAAAAAATATTTTACCTTACTGGGGTGATTTTTGTCATATAGGTGCCTAGGTGACAAAGAAGATCTAATGACGCTGTTTGAATTAGCACTACATAGGTCACATGACGCTAATTGATTTAGCGCCATAAAATGACTTTTTTATCTTATTACTAGCGCCACATAATAAGACAAAAAATCTCTTTATGACGCTAAATCAACCAGCATTTCATGTTTGTAGCACTTTTTAACTTGGTGCAATAGACTGATATAAATCTAGTCATTCCCCTCCGCTGTAGATAGGGATGTCAATGGGGTGGGTAGGGGTAGTGCACTACATGTATCCATACTTGCTAAAATTAACGGGTACCCATACGGATAGCGGGTATCCGCATGTATTCATTAATGTTTAAGAATTTTAATTTTATAAAAAAAATGAGGAAAAATAATATATAATATATTATAATATCATATTATATATATAAATAATCATTATATAATATCATTACGTGTTAATATATTAAAAATATCATTATAATATAATATAAAATAAATTATATCTCATCATAAAATAATAAGAAAATCATAATATTCAGATATATTTAATAAAAAAAATATTTTAATGAGTATGCGGGCACCCCGGGGTGAGTAGTATAATATCCGTCCCCACACATTGTGGGTATATCTATGGGTACGATTTTTTTTTTCATCTCTAGCTGCAGATCACAATTCACCTCACTTCTTTCTCATTTTTCTTTGCTTTTTCATCATTCATTCGTTGTGTTATTTATTTATATAAAATGAGTCAAATCATTACTTTTATTTATTGAAATGGTAGGAAAATTTTATTACGTATCAACTTAAAAGTAAGACACTAAAAAGAAATTTGACTCATTTTCTACCATTTCAATAAATAAAAGTAATGATGAGATATATTCGAAACATATTTTTCTATTAAATATATTTGAATATTATGATTTTATATTATTTTATGATAAGATATAATTTATTTTGTATTATATTATAATGATATTTTTAATATATTAACACATAATGGTATTATGTAATGATTATATATAATGTGTTATTATAATATATTATATAATAGGGTTAAATATGTTTTTGGTCCCTAAACTTTCACCAGAATTTGGTTTTGGTCCCTAATCTTTTTTTTCGTTGTTTTCGGTCCCTAACGTTTTCAGATCATTGAAAATTAGTCTTTGTCGTCAACTCCTTTAAATATAGGGGTGATGTGACAGGGACTAATTTATACAATTTGAAAACGTTATGGACCAAAAACAACGAAAAATATAGATTAGGGACCAAAACCAAATTCGGGTGAAAGTTTAGGGACCAAACCTGAATTTGGGTTTGGTCTCTAATCTTTGTTTTTCATTGTTTTTAGTCCTTAACATTTTCAAATCATTGAAATTGGTCTCTGCCGTCAACTCTATTAAATATAGGGGTGACGGCAAGGATTAATTTCAATTATTTGAAAACTTATCTTGTGTTTGGACAGAGAAATTTGAAATTACTAGAATTAAAGTGTTAAAAATAGTAGAAGAAAAAATTCCAAATGATAAACAGGAGGATTTTTTTATGACAAATAGGGGAATTTCAAATGACAAATATTGAGAGAGAATTTTAACATTTCTCTTTTATGTTCAAACTTTTTAGATTGTCATTGTCAATTCCTTTCATTTTAACAATTCACTCAACATTGTCTATTACATTTTTGAGAATTCTAAAATTCTCCATCCAAACACAAGGTTAAGGACCGAAGACAATGAAAAAAAAAATTATAGACCAAACCCAAATTTAGGTGAAAGTTTAAGGAGAAAAAACATATTTAACCCTATATAATATTTGCTCTCCTTTTTTTTATAAAATTAAAATTCTTAAACATTAATTAATACCCGTAGATATTCCTAGATACCCGCTACCCTGCATGGGTACCCATTAATTTTAGCAAGTATGGATACAGGTAGTGCACTACCTGCCCCATTGACATCCCTATCTACAGCGGAGTCGAATGACTAAATTTATATGAGTCTATCGCGCCAAGTTAAAAAGCGCTACAAACATGAAACGCGGGTTGATTTAGCACCATAAAGTGATGTTTTTGTCTTATTATGTGGCGCTAAAGGAACTAGCGCCACATAATAAGACAAAAAAGTCACTTTATGGCGCTAAATCAACTAGCGACATGTGACCTATATAGCGCTTATTCAAACAGCGCCATAAGATATCCTCTGTCATCTAAATACCTATGTGGCAAAAACCACCCCAGTAAGATAAAATGTTTTTTAATTATATTATTTTGATAATTTATAGTTTTTTTAATATTATATTTGTTAAAAAGCCGTCGTCAGCCTAAAGTACGTCAACACAGAGTGTTTTTGTTGAATTTAGCTGCAAGTCAAAAAAACTACTTTAAAGTTAAAAAAAAATTAGTTGATTTAATTAAAAATGTTTGGTAAAATTATTTAAATGTGATAAAATGATCTATAAGAATATCATTAATTATTAAATAGTGATTATTGAGAGATAAAATTATAATAAATTTTCAGCTAATAGTTAAAAAATAATTTTTTAAAAAAAAATTACCTCAATTGGCTTCTCAAGAAAAGTTAGTAGTTATCTAAAAATCCACATTTTCAAACACTGATGAAATGGTTTCAACTACTAATTTCAGATTTTATCTAACTAAAATGTCTTACCAACCACACTTATAATGTTTCATTTCAATTGCTGGAAAAATTATTCAAAAATTTATAATTAAAGTCTTATATTGTAATAAATAGATACATATAATATAAATTATTATAAGTGTATAAGTTTTTTACAGGGTTTTTAAGAATGTGTTATTACATCATTTAATGAGTATAACGCATCATACATAATTAAAATAAATAAATAATGTGACAAAATATCATTAGACGTCGATGTAATTTTTTTTTACATTGACAATAATGTATAACTATTAAATTCTTGAAGGTAATATAAAATTTGTGAGGTATTTAACAATAATGTTAATTTTTTTTTAACTTTTATATTGAGTTTAATTTGCGGACGAGTTCTTTATATTGACTAGGGATGTCAACAGGGCGGGATATGGGCAAAGCGGGTAGCACACTACCCGTACGCATACTCGTTAAACTTTAATGGGTACCCATGCAATCATGCAGATAACAGGTATTTACGGGTATTTATTAATGTTTAAAAATTTAAATTTTATAAAAAAAGAGAGAAGATGTTATATAATATATTATACGATTTTTCTAATGTGTGCCCTGGGGCACACTTTAACAATAATTACAATCCACAATCTAATGTCTTTTTTAGTACATTTATTATGTGAGAGAGTAAATAATAATTGCATAGCATTAACTATGATTTTTAAAATTAAACTGATGCCTTTTTTAACCCTGTCATTTCATTTTCATTTTTTTCACTCTCAATCAAAATAATAATGAAACAGAATTTTACCAAAAAAATTTCAATAAAAACAATCTTATTGATACATTATTTTACATCGATAATTTTATATTATTTTTAATATGTATATAGATTTATTTTGTCATATTATTTTTAATACGTATAAAATTTCAGTAAAACCATATATCTTTTATTTGATTATAGTGGATTGTATTAAAAAAAGCATTGAATAGTGGATTGTAATTATTGTTGAAATGTGCCCTATGACACACATTAGAAAAATCTTATATTATAATGTCATATTATATCAATATTATATATAAATTATTATTATATAATATTATTACGTATTAATATATTAAAAATATCATTATAAAATAATATAAAATAAATTATATTTCATCACAAAATAATAAAAAATCATAATATTCAGATATATTTAATAGAAAAATATATTTTAATAAGTATGCGGCTTTATGTGGGGCGGGTAGTATAATACTCATTCCCACCCATCTTATAAATATACGGGTACCCATTGTAGGTATATCCGTGGGTATAGTTTTTTTGTCATCCCTAATATCGATAAATAAATGAAAAAGAAGTAAAATTTATTTACTATGCATGAATTAATTAAAATTATATACAATCTACTAAAAAAAGAATCAGAACACACTTGTGCATGCATCTAATTAGTGGAAATGAGTGATTATCTAATCATGAATAGTTATTATTAGTGGAAATGAATAGTTATTATTAGTGGAAATGGGTGGTTATTTCAAAAATAATTTTCAATTTTTTTGGATTTTTAAAAAGTCAGGAATATATTGAAAAAAAAATGTGGAAATCAAAAAAATTGGTATTCCATTTATAATATAGTATAGAATAGTATAGATTAAATAACTAATTTTAATTTTTTTCACGCTTATTTATATTATACCCTCTTTCATATTCACTTTTTATTTTATTTGTTTGTTTTTTTTTTCCATCACATCATTTATGACATCGTTTATCTTCTCTCCATTTTTATATCTCTTTCTTTCTTATATTTCTCACACCTATTTTTTTTTGTGTGAAACTATATTTTTTTCGATTAAATAAATGATATACTATTAAACTTTTAAATATTTGTGAAAATAAATATAAAATTTTCACATTACGTAAAAATCTAACTTTTTTTTTTGGTCAACGTAAAAATCTAACTTGAGAAGATATGTTTCCCGTTTCCTTAGAAGAAGGGCCTAAATGACGAATAGCAGTCCTCCAAGTCCGACCATTAAAATTTGCAAACATGTAAAATGGGCTCTTAATCCCACTTTTTAATTGGGCTAAAGTTTTTTACATGTGTTTGTACTGTGTTATTCGTATTTATTTTATTCACTAATGATCTCTTAGGCATTTTCTGTGTATTTGGTAGGGTGGTGAGAAATAGAGTAGAGAGAAATAAAAAAAAGAGAAATGGGGTGGAGAGAAATAAGTGAGAAATAGATAAGAAACTAGCTTGTTTGGTAGGAAAGAAATAGAGATGAAATAGGATGGAGAGAAATCGTACTTTTGTTTGGTATGAGAGAAATAGAATGTAGAGAAATTAGATTATAATTTATAAAGACCAAAATACCCCTAAATAAATATTTTTAAATAGAGTTTATAAAAAAATTAAAATATTTAACTTTATAAATAATATGTAACTAATTTATGTAAAATCAATAAAGTTATATTTAAAATTAAAAAAATTATAAGTTTGATTAATTAAAAAATTAAGTATGATACATGTATTATAATTAGGGGTGTATATATACAATCCAATATAAATAGTAAAAACCAAACCAAAAAATAGAAAATCAGAAAAATAAAAAACGAAAAACCAATTAATATAATTTGGAAAAATATAATAACAAAGCCATTACAAAATTCAGAAAGCAAAACTATGATATTGTATCGAACAATCCTGATCCTTGATTTCAAAAAAAAAAAAAACATCCTGATCCATTGGTGCCTTGGTGTTGGTTGTGCTAGCAGGGGCAATCTTTGTCCAAAAAAATTCTGAGCATTCACACAGATTCGAAACAGGCATCTCTGCTTTCTCTCACCACAATTTCTCTGCAAATTAACAGAGAAATTTTTAGTGGTGAGACCATGGCCTGATAATTTCTTTCTTTGTCCTTTTCTATCCTACCAAACTAACAAATTATCTTTTTTTCCCCCAATTTCTCTTTTCTCTTTCCTAATTTCTACTTCACCAAACAATGCAGTGGAGTTAAGATCAAGGCATAGGCATTTATCAGTGATACGTTAACAACTGTTCCGCAAATGAATTATAATAAATTGATTAGTCAGACAATTTCTGGTAATGATCGCATTTTGACATTAGTTTAATTTCCCTTTGTCAACATCCGAGTGCTCACTAATTTGAGTAATTTCATGTGTGTACAAATCAGTGATATATAATCAGTTTGACTATATATTAATATTACTAATAGGCCGAATCTGATCGCCACATACTTTTTATTTTAAGTAATCCTTTGCGAATGGGTTTAGACATCACCAGAAAGGAAATATTCAAAGTTGGTATATGGTAAAATATTTTTTTTACAAATAATTTTTTTTTTATAACTATGAAATACCTCATGATCGTATAGTAATAGCAGCATGCTTCTGCTAATTAAAAATAGTGATATTTTAAGATTCTGAAAGTTGACATTTCATTCTTTAAAAGAAAAAATATTTTATGGCCCCTTGATAAGAATTGATATTTTAAAGAGATTTTTGGAATGCGCCGATTGATATTTTAACTACTATAAAAGACAATGATGGTACATGTTTGGTCATGAATGTTTAGTAATTTAATACTATTTATTTACAGTTGAGTTAAATTAATTTTAAAAATTAATGATTGAAAAGAGTGATATATATTTTATAAAACATATTAGACAAAAGTAATTTAAAATCAATTTCACGTTAACATGGTTTTTTACTGTTAAACGCCAAACCAACTAGATATGTTTTCGTGGCAATCTTGTTATTCATTTGCTTCTATTCTTATGATATTGTCAGCACCCAATTTTGTCCGGGAATTTCATTTACTTTTTAACCTTTTTTATTTTATTAATAAAAATCCAAAAATTATTTAAGAAGGTAAAATGAATTATTTAATTAAGTTAATTAATTAATTATTAATAGTTAATTAATTAATTGATTAATTAAATATTTTATTTTATTTTCAGATTTCCAATTGGGCCAGTTTAAGCCCATTGTTTGTACATTTTTTTTAAAAGGGGAGGGGTCTTTTGGGGTCAATAAGCTCATTTGCTTAACTTAAAAAAAAAAAGGATTGTTTCAGATTTGCTTTTTTGGGCCATTTTTGGACCCATTATTAATGATGTTTTTTTTAAAAAAAAAACCTGGTAGGCTGCAACCCATCCTCATTATTTAATTTCTTTTAAAGAAAAGGGGGGGGGGGGGGAATGAAAGTAGTTGAAACAGAGCAAGTTGCATTTGCAACTTGCCTCTGATTTGGGCGGCCAGAAGCATGGAGATGGGCGGCAATGTCAGACAGCAGCATGGGCAAAGATGGTTTTGCAGTGCAATTTGCACTTTAAAATTGTGAAACTTTCCTATAAAAGGGGAACCGATTTTTCCGAAAAAAGAAGAGGAGGGGGAGGGCTTACAGATACATTCATAACCAGGAGGAATATACAGGGGGATTCAGTTAAAAATGCAGGGGAAACACCAAATTCATCCCAACCAAGTTTAGAATAAAAGAACAGGGCCACAATGGAGAAAATTACAAGGGGTTCACGGAAAAATTCGCACAGAAACAAAAACACATGTTAATTTTGGTCACAAAGATTACAAGTGCAATTTCAAAATCAAACAAAGAAAGCCAGCAAAGAAGATATCAAACTAAGGGAAGGGGGCCAATACAAAGTTAAAATTACAGTGAGATTGTCATCCCACATCCAAGTAAGTAGAACTTTCAGCTTTGTACATTTTTCAAACCCAAATAAATTCTTTTGCTTGATTATGTTTCACAACCTGTTTTCTCCTCAATCCAAGCCAGCAACCCAAATTCCTGTAAAAAACCAGAGCAAGATTCAAACTGTTGAATAGGAATTTAGAGAGAGAACAAGGGAGAAAGAAAATCACACTCTCGCGGCGGCCGCCGCGTGCCACGTTCGCGGCCGTTTCTGTCACACCACCGCCGCGGAGTATGCCTCCGCCCCTGCGCCATCTTCCGGCGCAAGCCCGGCCGCGAGCCACCGCTCGCTTCCGCAAGCAGTCGCGCACCACCGCGTGCGATGCCCCTCCGTCGGTGTCACGAGCACCGCCGAGCCTCCCAGCGCCCTTCTCGCTTCCAGCCGTGCGCGCGGCGCCGCACCACCGCGGCTTCATCCCTTCTCCCCCTGCGCGCAACGCTGTCCTCCCCGTGGCCGCCGTCGCTGCGTCTCCTTCCCCGTAGGCGGCCAGCGCCGCCGCCGCTCTCTGTCACTGTGGCTGTTACTTCTCTGTGGCCGCCGCAGTTACACTCCCATGGCTGCCTTCTTTTTCCCCAAATGTTGAAACCCTAATAGATTTAGTGTGTGGATTGTAAGCAACGAGTCTATGAATCTGAGAGTTAAAGAGTCTTTTTTTTTTCTTTTTCTTTTTTTTAAGTGTTAATTTTGGTTTTTTAAAAAAAACTGATGTGATTTAGGTTGGGCCTAGAGGCCCAACTCTCTTTTAACTTGTTTCATGTCTCCCTTTTTTTTTGTGTCAAGAAAGTCTCTTGTATATGTTTTGATGGCCTGGGCCAATGATGTGAACTGAGGCCCGATTTATTTTTCTCCTCTTTTATTTTGTGTTATTTGTTTTCACCAAAAATTGTGTGTTATTTATTGTTTCTTTATTATTAATAATCTCTTTTTGTAAATTCTTTTAGATCCACCATCTTGTATTTCTTTTAAGTGTTTAGAATTATTTATTTAACATTTGTGGATGTAAATATTTGTTTATTTCTTTCTCTGTAAATAATTGATTATTTGTAATTTTAATTTTATGTTCATGTAAATATTAATTGATTCAATTTATCCCCTTTTATCTTTGACGTTAGTAGAATAACATTTCTATCTTTTAACGTCATTCAAATAAAAATAATTGAGCATAGTCATTTACTAGCTCAATAATTTGCCCGTTTATAAATAAAAAGCATTTTTTAAATTGGTTTATCAAATCGACTACGTTGACGGAATAGCCTTTCTATCCTTTAACGTATAGTTTTAAGAGAAAAGGAAATATTGAGTATAGTCATTTACTAGCTCGATAATGCGGAAATTTCAAATCTCTTTCCAAAAATAATTTCTTCTAAAAAAAATTACGTTAATTGAATAGCATTCCTATCAATAACGTGAAAAAGGAAATGTTGAGTATAGTCATTTACTAGCTCAATAATGCGTGAAATTTCAAATTCATTTTTTTAAAAAAAAATGATTCTCTTCAAAAATTACGTTAATTGAATAGCATTTCTATCAATAACGTAAAAAAGGAAAATATTGAGTATAGCCATTTGCTAACTCAATAATGCGGAATTTTAAATCTTTCCTAAAAAATGTTTCCTCATCTTCCTTTATTTTCAAAAATTAAAAATCAATTTATTTCAAAATCAAAACCAATCTTTTTAGAACTACGTGGCTTTGAATTCTCCATTGCACCTGGAGATACGTAGGAGCGGGATTTCTCGTCGAGCCAAAATAAAATTTTCAACATTTTTGTCCCATTGATTTCAAATTAATTTTTCTCATTATTCTTTAATTTAAAGAATGTAAATAAATTTTTTTTTTCTTTAGAGGGTAAAATAAGCATTTTAAAAGTTAATGAATTTTGCACAATTAATTAAGGGTAACCGTTTTTAACGGATGTTGTAGGGTGCTAATACCTTCCCTACGCATAATCGACTCCCGAATTTGGATCTCTTGTTCGCAGACCAGTTTTTAATTTTAAATCATTTTCGGGTTTTCCATTTTTCCCAACCCAAATAAATTGGTGGCGACTCCCCAAAAATTATCATTTTTCATTATTTTTCTCACGGGCTCGCCGACCCCGTCGTGGCCCCGGTCGCGACAGATATTATATTTTCAGTTATGCTATAATGTTACATGAATAACAATGATTAAACCCCCCCCCCCCCCCCCTCTCAAAGTTCATGCTTAAGTAAGAGAACCCCCCACCCCCCCTCCTCAAAGTTCATGCGCATCAATATTTAAGTAAGAGAAAGCATAGTCAACTTTATAGTTTTTTATTATGCTCCAAGTTTTATAACTTTTTTCTGATTTCTCGAGTTTTTGCAATCGTCAATTTGCAATGATCAATTTTGTTAATGATTGACAGAATCTATCTGTATGCCTACGGTTTTTTTTTAATACAATTTGTTCTCGCAACTGTGGGTTGTGCTACGTTGCAAGATGTTCTTCAAAGGGTATTGGCCCTTTCAAAAACAACTTTAATTTTCATTGAATTTTTATTTAGAAATGTTTTTTTTTTGTCAAATTAGAAATGTTAAAAATGCAATTTACTTCATTGGCCCATTATAGATTGGGTTTAAGGGAAGAAATAATCTCACTTTTCTCACCTGTATTTATTAGATACGTTGACTGTGTGACACTTTTAAAGCAAGTATTTACGGTCTTTATATTTTCTATAAAAATACATATATTTATATATATGATTTAGTCTTAAAAAAAATGATATTTTGACCATTTTATGTATATATATTTGTTGTTAACTTGTGAACAGTTTATTATATTAAAATTATTAACTCATATCAATGAAAATTTTAAAAACAAATCAATTTATATATTTTACTCTTTCATTATTCAAATGTTACTTCTTGCGCTAATTATTGTAATGGAGAATAATTCGTTTATCAACTTATTAGTTTTTTCAAAGAGTAATGGTGTGTTGGATTACTTTTTTAATTTTGGATTATTCAATGAATAAGATCATTGAAAAAGTCATTGTTCTGAAGCCCCTTCATAAATGGGGGTAATTAATAAGACATGAAGGAAAAAAATTGAGATAGTGGTGAAATATGTTATGATCTAACATACCTTATTCCTAGATTCAAACCTTATTGTTTTTCTTGTACACAAAAAAATATATATATATCTTACTCCTAGATGTTATCTCTCTTCAATTTAGGAGTACTTTAGATAAAATTTTCTCCATATAAGATTGTTATTCCAAGAAGAGATCGCCTGTGTGCTTTCATGGGGAATGCCTTTTTTTTGTGTGTGGATTTTTTTTGGTCAATTGAGCACTGCATTAATGAAAAACGGGCCAAAAACCCGATGAGAAAGTTGGGCCAAGCCCAGACGAGTACAATCAGATAGAGCAATTCGCAGAATCCAGACAATCTCAAGAAAACAAATCTATCAAGGATTCGCTGCTCTGAAGATAATTAAAAGGACAAAGTACTAAAAGCTACATTCAGCGTGTGAAATACATCACTTTTTTAAAAAAGAAAGAAATCCTCTAGGGTTCGTTATTTTGAGGGAGAACCGATGGAGCACTTGTGAGGTTTCTTGAAGCACTCCTCTGACCCGTTGTTGCAATCTCCTTAAGAGAAGGAGGGATTGACGCCGGTGAGAAAAAGGATCGTCCCTCTTCCATTGTCAAGTGAGCAAGTCCATGAGCCAAATCATTACCTTCTCTTCTGGTCCAGAGGAAGCCACAAGAAGGTAAGAAGCTGCTGGAGATTTGGATATCTCCAATAATTTGATTTATCATCCAATGTTGGTTCCCTCCTCTTAAAGCTTCAATTACTCGTTGGTTGTCAGATTCAATGAGTGTTTTTGGCCACATTGTGCTCGATGCAACCAGAACTGCTTCTCGAACAGCCAGGGCCTCTGCTAGAAGTGGGGAGCTTGCTAGAGAGATTTTTTATGAGAGGGCCAGAATAGTTCCATTTGAATCTCGTGCTATGGCAGCAACTGCAGCTGATTGGTTCTGGATTTTGAAGGCTGCATCGCAGTTTATCTTGATGGAGTCTGTTGGAGGAGGTCTCCACTCCTTTGAAATTTGTTGAGACCGGGTATGATCCCTTCGCTCCTTTTCTGCAGTTTCATTAAATTATGGAGTTGGGACTTTCTGGGTTTGGGAGGCAAACCATGTTGGAGTGGTCCAAGCACATCTTAGGAAAGCATGTTTCTGCGTTTCATCCTCTTGGTTGCAAATAGGGCATACTGTATCAGTAGTGAGATGTCTCCTGTTAAGGTTTGCTCGAACTGGCAAAGCATTGTGGCATCCTTTCCATAGAAAAATTTTGATTTTTTCAGGGACTTGGATATTCCATATCCATTTCCATAAATCCTTCTGGAAAGTAGATGAAGATGATGCATCATTATGTTTGGGTTATTTTCTTTTTCTCTGGCCACATGATAAGCTGATTTGGCTGTGCAGATTCCAGCTTCATTATACGGTCAAACACAACTTATCTGGGGTTGGGTTATTGCTAAGAGGGATCCTTGAGATAGTGGGGATATCTATAGGGTGGAAAATTTGGGAAAGTTTTTGAGAATCCCATTCATTTGCATTTGTTTTTAGTTCGGATGCAATTTTTGTATCTCTTGAGATGTTTGTGACTAGGTTCAGATTTCCCCCTAGAAACCATCTGTCCTCAGCAATTGAGATAAGCTTTCCATCCCCTATTTGCCATGCTCTCGCTTCTTTGAGTAATTCTCTGCCTTGTAGTATGTTGTTCCAGCTCCATGATCCTCCTCTCTTATGCTTACAATGCATGAAGTCAGTTTGAGGATAATAGATCCCCTTAAGTACCTGCACCCATAAAGCATTTGGGTTAGTTTCAATCCTCCATGCCTGCCTAGTTAATAAAGCAGTATTAGTATGCACAAAATCACGGAAACCCATTCCTCCCTCTGATTTTGGGCTGGACAGGTGACAGTTGTCGAACCTGCACAAAATTATACTTATAATTCTCCGATCTGCAAACTACTTGTAGTAGAATGGTATAAACCGGGTCGAACCCTGAAGATCCACTCAAATTAATCCTTCTTTAGGGGGTGTTTGATTGATTGGAATAAACTGAAGAAAATAAAAGATCAAGTTAAAAGCAAAGGTTGAATCAATTCAAGACAATATCAATCCAAGGAATTCAGAGGCTATTTTGATGGTAATCATTGGTTATTAATAACATGCATTCAAGGGATTAAATCTATCAACTTAGAATCATGTGGAACCCCTACAATGATCCCGGATTCACTACTGAAATAATTCCCAGAATTCAATTGATTAAGATTAACAAGATCAAATAACCATAAAATCTTATGTTAGATCCAAATCAATTTTATAAACGGAACCCAATTGAAGTAAATAATTAAATGAACACCTTCAATTTAATTGCTTACTATATGCTTTTCAATCATTGTATGATGATTAACCAATCAAGAGTACAACATACATCAATAACAAATTTCATAACCAAAACATGTTAACCAATCAAGCTTTGATAAAAGAAATATGGAATTGAAGCAAGTGGAGTAGAAAAGCATGGTAGATGTAATTCAATCAGCATGTAAATGAAGATCAAACCTCAAAACCAAGATTAAAATAAGCTTGACTCCTTGAATTGAATAAAAACTTAGCCTTCCATGAAGACTTTACAAAAGATGAACAAAAGTAAATGAAACTCTTAGTAATTTCTACTACAACTTGGATGCTCTTCTCCTTAGCAAGCCCTCCTATTTATAGGAGGGGAAAAGATGCCATTCCAAACATGATCACTCAGCAATGAATAAGCATGTTTTGTCCACAAATGGACTTATTGATCAATTACCTAATGCATTTGTCCATTACTTTGAATTATTCACCTACTCTAGCTATCATTCACCTACTTGTCTCCCACTTGCACCGAGCATATCATCCTCAATCTGGAAGAATCCAAGAGAGTTGTCTTCATATGAAATCAAGCTCTGGATCTTAGCTTTCAAATGCCGCTGGGTTGAGCCCAAAAGGAGTTTTCTAGCCCAAGTTATGGCCCAATCATTGAGTGCTGGTCAGGTTTTCATATGATGCTGACTATTCGGTCTTCCAAGCCCATTCCGACTCACTAGCCATCCGATTTAGCTTTGGGTTCTTCATCAAAGTTTTAGGGCTCTCTTTTATCTTTCCTACAATGTAAAGAACATAATTTTTAGATGTCTAGAAGTCAAGTTATGCTTGAAATACGAAAACAGTTCAATGCTGAAAAAAACGTAATTGAGCCCAATATGAACCTGAATTGGCATAATATGCTTATGACTTGTTAATTAAGCACAAAATATGCATTAAAAAGTTAAATTTGAGGGATGATTAATATGTATAATTTGTATTTATCAAATTCCCCCACACTTATCTTTTGCACGTCCCGGGCAAAATTGGAAACAAGCATGAATTATTGACTCAAAGTGGTGCTTTCCAATGAAATTAGTGAAATGTAAAGAAAACATGAGCTAGAGGTGATTACAAGACATCATAACATTCATGAATTCTTATCTTTATGCATCTCAAAAATAGAAAGGCAACTTCAATTGAAAATAGTGGATTCAAATTGATAGAACCTCGCAGGAAGTACTCTCAATCTCTCAAGTGTTTAAAAGGTCTGTGTTTCTCTCAAATTCGACCCATGAAAATTGCACTATCATAAGCTTGCTTATCTTCTACTTATCCACTGAAAATTACACATACATCCACAAATTAAGAGGTCTTTATTAGGGTACTAATGGAGTGACAATTATGGAGAGGTACAAACAAATATGACAAGTTAAACCAAAGAGAGTAAAAGAGGTTTGGAGAACGAATCCAAGTAACAAGTGTGAAAGATACATATGAAATCAAACATTGAAGTTTAAGTACATCATTCAATCATTTGGATTCTTCATTCTTTTGCATATCTTCTTTTTCTTCTTTTTTTTTTTC
This sequence comes from Sesbania bispinosa, assembly GCA_026901365.1. Classification (NCBI taxonomy): domain Eukaryota; kingdom Viridiplantae; phylum Streptophyta; class Magnoliopsida; order Fabales; family Fabaceae; genus Sesbania; species Sesbania bispinosa. Next base: position 1,470,804 of record QLOH01000031.1, on the reverse strand, counting down.
TTTTTTTTTTTAGTTTTTTTTTTTTTACATAACAATGAAGCACTAAGTATGTAGCAACCCACATAATTAACATTCCCCCCACACTTGTTCAAGAATCCATTCTTATGATAACTCCAATACTCTTCTATTCCATAAGGTTAGGTAAAAGTTTGGTTTTATACTTAAGTATGGAACGAGAGACAACAAATAAGGCTTAAAAAAGGGTGATTCAAAGGAAAATAATGTAAGGTTGTCTATTTAACTGGGTAATTTATTCAAGTGAAAGAAAAATTTGCCTCAATCATTTGTGTTCATGCATGTGCAAGAGTAGTTTCAAAAAGAATCAAAGCAAGTTCTGAAGTAACAAATTCCATGGGTGAAAATCACACAAGAAAGAAAGTTTAATTTGTCAACAAGGCTCAAATCCTCACGGCTAATAACTATCAAAATTGATCCATTCAATTCAAATCTCTGTTGCCAAACCAATTAATTTCAAGATGTTAGGAATAAATTCAATCATGTTATAAAAATCTTAAAATCACCTTTTTTTCTATGTTTTGTTTTACACTTTTTAACTTTACTGGAAAGCTTAAAACAAAAACACAAATTCTTTTTTTGTTTTAAACTAACGGGATGCGTATCAAGAGTTAAACATAACTCCTTACTCTTCCATCCTATTAATTTATTTTTTTTAAAAAAAAAAAAAAAGAAAACGGACCATCTTTTCCCTCCCCCAACCTAATCAAGACATTGTCCCTAATGTCTTTATAGATTGGTGATTTTTTTTTTTTAAAAATTGATATTTAAATGAAAAACTATACAAGTACAACTTTAAGAGGAAGGAAAGTTACAACCGAAGAGTGGTATCAGGATCTTCCTTCCTTCCATCATCTTTGTTATTCTTGTCCACCTGCTTTCCTGATGCATAAGGTCCAAGTGAAAGGTTCTGCATTGTTCAAGAAGTTCGTTAGCATTTGAAGAGAATGCCATGATTCTTTGCAGTCCTTGAGGTATGAATCCTTGATGCATAGCCTGTTCCAGAAAACTTAACAATCCATTATAAAAACCATTAACATTTAAGAACCCTAATGGCTTTTGGTGGAAGTTAGAATTGGCCCAAGACACAACGGTGAAGATATCTTCTAAGGTTCCAAGACCACCAGGTAATGCAATAAATGCATCAGATTTGTATAGCATTTGTGCCATACGTTCCTGCATTGTTGAAACCCTCAGTACGGTGCCTAGGGTAAGGTTTGTGGTCTTCTTGTTATTACCATCCATTAGAGCAACACCCCAAAACTTGGCTCCCTCTTGTGATTGCAGTTCCTGCTGTACAACCCTTCAGGCCTTGTACTCCCCCTCCATACACAACATTGATCTTTCTAGCAGCTAATGCTTTACCAAGGTCATAAGCTGCATGTCGAAATGCTTCATCCTTTCCGAGATTGGTTCCACCAAAGACACAGATACTGTGGAATCTGCGTGTAGATGGTCCTGCAGTTTCTTTAAAGGAAGACATTTTGTTGTACCAATCATTTGTGATAGTGGAAATTTATAAAGATGAAATAACTGGTACAAAGATCAAATTGTCAGATTTTTTTTCTTTTTCTATTTTTTTTTATTAAGTGTTAATCGATGAAAAGACAAGTAAGGATAAACAAAGATACGCATGAATTATAAAGTCAAAAAGAATCAGCTGAAAAGAAACTCAAAACAAATTAAAGACAGGCGTGAATTATAAAGTCAAAAAGATACAACTGAAAAGAATTCAAAGATGCACATGCATATGAACAGTAGTTGTGATTTTGGCTCACATCTTCCTCTGGTTTTACGTCCAGTAACGGCTTGAACGCCTTCTATGAGTCGGGGAGTTGCTTCCCATCCAATTTTCTTATAAACTGGCAAACAGGGTCTTTTAGAGTCAGATTCCCAAGACTATACTGTTCCTTCTCCCTTCGGAATAATTCAGCTAAATCAAGAAGAACCATTTGAACCTGTCCACTAGGATGCGTCTCAAGAGCCTGGCTAATGTTATCCAAAGACTCCTTACTCAGTCCATCCTTAATGAATTTAATTTTATCTTCTCGATTTAAAGAAGTCATTCCGACATTCTTACATCTCGAGTTACAATTCCATCTTGCACACTTATAACAAACTTGCATTCTTTTTGCTCTTCTTTTTTTAGAAAAAGAGCTCCTACCCATTCCTGACAAATGTCTAGCAAATGAATCTTGAAATTCACCTGCTAAGCGTACCTTGGCCTCGATGATCCAACGTACATCCTCAGGAAGGCCTAAGCGCATCAGTACTCTTAGCCTTTCAAGTCTATATCTGTAAATTTTCCTGAGATCGTCTTGAGGGAGAGTAGGGAACCGAACTCTGAGCTTGGCGAGGGTTTCCTCCATTCTTTCTCTCTAGCAAAGTTGTTCAGTGCAAGGGTGGATTGTTCTGTATATATAATAGCTAAGGAGAACAAATTGAAGCATTGCACAACAAACACAATAATAATAAGATAAAAATAATGAAAACTCTAGAAAACTCTCCACACATAATCAACAAAATGAAAAACACATATCATTAACAACAATAACTGAAGAAAAATAGAAAAAAAATTTGGGAAGAGAAATTTCTACTTTAAGTCAAGCCAAGTAGGTGGCATTATGCAGGTGCACCTCTTCCACCGTATGCTCTTGAAACCCTCATAGAAGGGCTTAAGCCGATGTCCATTTACCTTGAAGATCTTTTTGGTTGTCTCATCTGTGATCTCTACTGCCACCATAAGGAAAAACATTAGTAACCACAAATGGGCCTAACCATCTAGAACGTAACTTACCAGGCATCAGCTTAAGACGAGAATTATATAAGAGCACTTTTTGTCCAACAATGAACTCTTTTCTTGTTATCATCTTGTCATGGAATGCTTTAGTCTTTTCCTTGTAAATTCTGGAATTCTCATATGCTTCTAACCGAATTTCTTCAAGTTCTTGCAATTGAAGCTTTCTATGCATTCCAGGCTTTATCCAAGTTCAAATTGCATTGCTTAATAGCCCAATATGCTTTGTGTTTCAATCTCTACCGGTAGATGGCATGTTTTGCCAAAGACTATCCGGTAAGGGGACATCCCTATAGGAGTTTTATAAGCTGTTCTGTAGGCCCATAAAGCATCATCAAGCCTTTTGCTCCAATCTTTCCTATTCGGTTGGACTGTTTTCTCCAGAATTTGTTTGAGTTCCCTGTTGGATACTTCAGCTTGACCATTTGTTTGAGGATGATATGGTGTAGACATCTTGTGCATCACCCCATATTTCTTCAACAAGGATGCCATGTTCCTATTGCAGAAATGAGATCCTTGATCACTGATGATTGCCCTTGGAATTCCAAACCTGCTAAAAATGTTAGATCTGACAAAGTCAATCACAACATGAGAGTCATCAGTGCGAGTGGCTTTTGCTTCTACCCATTTAGAAACATAATCCACAGCCAGTAAAATAAAATTGAAACCAAAAGAGTTAGGGAAAGGTCCCATGAAGTCAATGCCCCAAACATCAAACACCTCACAGAACAACAATGGTTGTTGAGGCATCTCATTTCTACGTGATATGTTGCCCATTCTTTGGCATTGTTCACAATTCTTACAATACCTGTAAGCATCACGAAACAAGGTAGGCCAATACAAACCAGAGTCCAAAACCTTTCTAGCAGTACGTTGAGGTCCAAAGTGCCCACCACATGCAAATGTATGGCAAAAATCTAGAATGGAATTAAACTCATGATCTGGCACACAACGCCTAATGACTTGATCGCTGCAAAATTTCCACAAGTAGGGATCTTCCCATACATAATATTTAGAATTGCTTTTAAGTTTATCTATTTGTGCCCTAGATGCATGTGCAGGCAAAACAGATGCAACCAAGTAATTAACTAAATCAGCAAACCAGGGGGGTGGTGTCACGCAGCTCCAAAAGTTGTTCGTCAGGAAAAGAATCATGAATAGGGAGGGAGTCAGGTGCTCTCTCAATTCTGCTTAAATGATCAGCAACCATGTTTTCTGCACCGCTCCTGTCCCTAATCTCCAAATCAAACTCTTGAAGTAGCAACATCCATCTAATTAACCTTGGTTTTGCATCTGGCTTCTTCAATAGGAACTTTAATGCTGCATGGTCAGTAAAAACAACCACTTTAAAATTAAGCAAATATGATCTGAATTTATCAAGTGCAAAAACAATTGCTAATAATTCTTTCTCAGTGGTAGTATAGTTAGCTTGTGCAGCATCTAAAGTTCTAGAAGCATAATATATGACATGAGGAAATTTTCCAACTCTTTGTGCAAGGACAGCTCCCATAGCATAATTGGATGCATCACACATGATCTCAAAAGGGAGTGTCCAATTTGGTGGCTTGATAATTGGAGTTGTGGTCAATGATTTCTTGAGTTGATCAAAAGCCTCCTTGCACCTGTCATCAAAGTTAAATCAACATCTTTTTGTAGCAAGTTAGAAAGTGGAAAGGCTATCTTGCTGAAGTCTTTGATGAAGCGTCTGTAGAAACCTGCATGACCAAGAAATGATCTAATCTCGCGAATGCAAGATGGGTAAGGTAAACTAGAAATTACATCAATCTTGGCAGGATCCACTTCTATACCCTTCTTTGAAATTACATGTCCTAACACTATACCCTGGTCAACCATAAAGTGACATTTCTCAAAATTAAGAACAAGGTTAGTTTCAATGCATCTATGTAAAACCTTATCTAAACTATCTAAACAGGTTTCAAACGAAGAACCATACACAGTGAAATCGTCCATGAACACCTCCATGCACTTTTCAAGGAAGTCAGCAAAGATACTGACCATGCACCGCTGGAAGGTACCAGGGGCATTACATAGGCCGAATGGCATCCTCCTATAGGCAAAAGTTCCAAAGGGGCAGGTAAATGTGGTTTTTTCCTGGTCCTCTGGTGCAATGTGAATCTGGAAATAACCTGAAAAGCCATCAAGAAAACAGTAATGAGATTTCCCAGCTAAACGCTCAAGCATTTGATCAATAAAAGGCAAAGGGAAATGATCCTTTCTAGTTGCTTGGTTAAGTTTCCTATAATCAATACAAACTCTCCAACTATTTTGCACTCTGGTAGGAATAAGCTCATTCTTATCATTCTTCACTACTGTGAGGCCAGACTTCTTCGGGACCACTTGGACTGGACTTACCCAATGACTATCAGATATAGGATAAATGATGCCGGCTTGTAAAAGCTTGGTCACCTCCTTCTTCACGACATCCAAAATTAGAGGATTTAGACGTCTTTGTGGCTGCCTTATTGGTTTAGCTCCATCTTCAAGTAAGATCCTATGCATGCACATAGAAGGGCTAATACCAGGAATGTCAGCTAAGGTCCATCCAATTGCCCTTTTATGCTTCCTTAAGACTTGCAACAACATTTCTTCTTGCTCAGCCTGAAGACTTGTTGAAATAATCACAGGTAACTTTTCATTCTCCTCTAAATAAGCATATTTCAAATGCTTTGGGAGTTGTTTGAGCTCCAATGTAGGTGGTTGCTCAATTGAGGGAAGTGTCCTGGTGGATGGAATTGCATCTGCAACCTGTAACTCAACAACATCCAATTCAATCAAATCATTACCTTCTAGCTCTGTTGAATCATCAGGTACACCATCATCATAATGTATACTACCTGTATCATGAAAATCCTCCTGCAAGTAAGTATCAATCTCAGCACAAACAGGACATAATATAGAATCTACACAATTGTTACAGGTGTAAACATCATGTAAATCAGCAAAAGAAGGGAAATCTTCATTAAACAACTCAGAATAGGTATCATCAACCAGATCATCTAGTAACTCAATATGAAAAACAGAGTGCTCCTCCATGGGATGCTTCATAGCATCAAATATATTAAATCTGACAATATCATCTCCAAACTCCATGGAAAGAGTTCCTGCATGGACATCAATCTTTGTTCTAGCTGTCTTAAGGAATGGTCTCCCTAGAATAATCGGAGCCTTATTGGATTTAGACTCTCCCTCCATATCTAAAATGTAGAAATCTGCAGGGAAAATCAAATCATTAACTTTAACAAGGACATCTTCAATAAGTCCAGCAGGGTATGCATTACTCCTATTAGCTAGTTGGATGACAACACCTGTACTCTGCAAAGGTCCAATGGCAAGAGAGTTAAAGATAGACATAGGCATAACATTAATTGAAGCACCTAAATCTAACAAAGCATTTTCAAATTTACAATTGCCAATTATGCAAGGGATAGTAAACGTCCCTGGATCTTTGCACTTTGTGGGCATTTGTTGAATGATGGCTGAAACGTTTTGCCCCATACTAATCTTTTCATCTCCCTTCAGCCTTCTTTTGTGTGTGCACAAGTCTTTGAGAAACTTAGCATATCTTGGAATTTGCTTGATTGCCTCCAGAAGTGGAATATTGACTTCCACTTTCCTAAAGGTTTCCAAGATCTCCTTCTCCATCTCGTCTACCTTCCTGGATTTTGCAGCTCTTTGAGGAAATGGTAGTGGTACATTCTGCTGCATACTTTTCTCAGAATTTCGAAAAGATGCATCATCATCTGATGGCTTTGCTCCTTCTGCGTGATCCAATGGTTGTACTTTTGTATCATCTGGTGCATTGTTTGAATGAAGTCTTGGTTTTTTAGCAGCTTTCTGTATGTTTGACTCATCCATCACCCTTCCAGATCGAAGGGAAATTGCATTGACATTGGGGTTCACCACTGGTTGAGCAGGCAACTTATCGGAACCTTTAGATTGCATCTCATTTAGTGAAGAGGCAAGTTGTCCAATTTGAATTTCTAAATTCTGAATGGTAGCCTCCGTCCTTTGCTGGAATTGCAGATTTGTTGCAGCCATTTGCTTCACAAGATCTTCTAGTGAAGGTTCAGAGTTAGGTTGTGAAGGCTGTTGAGCTGCAACATTTTGTTGATGCATTTGATGTTTCACAGGTTGCTGGTAAGATGGTCTACTAGTACCTGCATTATGCTGAAACTGTTGTTGAGGTTGTGGTCTTGTATTGTTACCCCACCTCAAATTGGGATGATCTCTCCATCCAGGATTACATGTATTTGAGTAAGGATCATAACGTTGTTGTTGTTGTGATCTCCCATGGAAAGCTCCAGTTACAGCAACAGATTCACCTGCTTGAATGGTAGGACAAACATCAGTTGGATGAGATGAGCAATTACAGATACCACATACCTTTTCCGGTGCTTGCAAAAGTAGTTGTTGTGTTTGAGAAGGTTGTTGCTGAGCTACTGCCACTTGTCTCACTAAGGATGTTAGCTCATCAAGTCTATTCTGCAGCCTTTGTTGTTCTTCCTGTGACACTTGAATTTCGTTCACTGCCCGAGTTGGCGTGATTCTGGTCCCAAATTGTTGGGTGTTGGAAGCCATGGTAGAGATAAGGCTTCTTGCTTCATGGATGCTTTTGTTCATTAATGCACCACCACTTGCTGCATCGATCATGGTTCTTTCCATAGGCAATAATCCTTCATAAAAGTATTGGATTAAAAGTTGATCGCTTATTTGGTGGTGTGGGCAGCTGGCACACAACTTTAAAAATCTCTCCCAGTACTCGTACAGAGTCTCTCCAGTCATTTGCCTAATTCCGCAAATTTCCTTTCTGATAGCACCAGTTCTTGAAGCAGGGAAGTATTTCTCTAAGAATACCTTCTTCATGTCATTCCAACATGTTACAGAACCTGCAGGAAGATAAAACAACCAATCTTTAGCAACATCAGTAAGTGAGAAAGGAAAAGCTCTCAATTTGATGTGTTCCTCAGCAACTCCTTGAGGTTTCATGGAGGAGCAAACCACTTCAAACTCTTTTAGATGTTTGTGTGGATCTTCTCCTGCAAGACCATGAAATTTAGGAAGCAAGTGAATTAAACCAGATTTAAGTTCAAAATCAACATCCAAGTTTGGATATTCAATGCACAAAGGTTGGTATGTAACATCAGGAGCAGCCAACTCCCTCAAAGTTCTATCCTGCACATTGTTAGCCATTTGTTCAAATTGATTTATATCAACAGGTTGTTTAACTTGAGCAAACAATTTTCTCTTAGATCTGTGTAAAGTTCTTTCAATTTCTGGATCAAATTCAATTAATTTTGAAGAAGAAGATCTAGTCATAAACTAGGAAAAAAAAAAGGAAACAAAGAACTAAAAAAAAAATCACAATAAAAAAAAATAAATAAAAGGATACTATCAAGTGGATCCCCGGCAACGGCGCCAAAATTTTGACAGTTGTCGAACCTGCACAAAATTATACTTATAATTCTCCGATCTGCAAACTACTTGTAGTAGAATGGTATAAACCGGGTCGAACCCTGAAGATCCACTCAAATTAATCCTTCTTTAGGGGGTGTTTGATTGATTGGAATAAACTGAAGAAAATAAAAGATCAAGTTAAAAGCAAAGGTTGAATCAATTCAAGACAATATCAATCCAAGGAATTCAGAGGCTATTTTGATGGTAAATCATTGGTTATTAATAACATGCATTCAAGGGATTAAATCTATCAACTTAGAATCATGTGGAACCCCTACAATGATCCCGGATTCACTACTGAAATAATTCCCAGAATTCAATTGATTAAGATTAACAAGATCAAATAACCATAAAATCTTATGTTAGATCCAAATCAATTTTATAAACGGAACCCAATTGAAGTAAATAATTAAATGAACACCTTCAATTTAATTGCTTACTATATGCTTTTCAATCATTGTATGATGATTAACCAATCAAGAGTACAACATACATCAATAACAAATTTCATAACCAAAACATGTTAACCAATCAAGCTTTGATAAAAGAAATATGGAATTGAAGCAAGTGGAGTAGAAAAGCATGGTAGATGTAATTCAATCAGCATGTAAATGAAGATCAAACCTCAAAACCAAGATTAAATAAGCTTGACTCCTTGAATTGAATAAAAACTTAGCCTTCCATGAAGACTTTACAAAAAGATGAACAAAAGTAAATGAAACTCTTAGTAATTTCTACTACAACTTGGATGCTCTTCTCCTTAGCAAGCCCTCCTATTTATAGGAGGGGAAAAGATGCCATTCCAAACATGATCACTCAGCAATGAATAAGCATGTTTTGTCCACAAATGGACTTATTGATCAATTACCTAATGCATTTGTCCATTACTTTGAATTATTCACCTACTCTAGCTATCATTCACCTACTTGTCTCCCACTTGCACCGAGCATATCATCCTCAATCTGGAAGAATCCAAGAGAGTTGTCTTCATATGAAATCAAGCTCTGGATCTTAGCTTTCAAATGCCGCTGGGTTGAGCCCAAAAGGAGTTTTCTAGCCCAAGTTATGGCCCAATCATTGAGTGCTGGTCAGGTTTTCATATGATGCTGACTATTCGGTCTTCCAAGCCCATTCCGACTCACTAGCCATCCGATTTAGCTTTTGGGTTCTTCATCAAAGTTTTAGGGCTCTCTTTTATCTTTCCTACAATGTAAAGAACATAATTTTTAGATGTCTAGAAGTCAAGTTATGCTTGAAATACGAAAACAGTTCAATGCTGAAAAAACGTAATTGAGCCCAATATGAACCTGAATTGGCATAATATGCTTATGACTTGTTAATTAAGCACAAAATATGCATTAAAAAGTTAAATTTGAGGGATGATTAATATGTATAATTTGTATTTATCAACAGGTCGTCCCATTTCTTCCAATGAATCCCCCCCTTTGTTTTCCGGGTCTGCACCACCAATTTTTTAGGGAATTTTATTAAGGCCATTGCATAGATTAGAATTGCTTGGATAACGACCTTAATAAGAACTGCCTTCCCAGCTTGGTTGAGGAGCCTCTCCTTCCAACCTTCTATTTTTGCAAAGACTTTTTCCTTAATCTATAGCAAAGTTCGCCCTTTAGATATGCCCCACTCTGCTGGCATGCCTAGATATTTGCCCGGAGAGTCCCAAGTCTGGATCTGTAAGCTGGCAGCAACCTGATCCCTTATGTGTTGTGGGGTATTTTTTCTAAAAAAAACACCCGATTTGAGAAGGTTTATCTTTTGGCCAGTTGCCGTCGTGAATCTATAGGACAAAACAGATTCTTTGACATTGTTGAGTGTTGGCTTCTGAAAATAAGATCATAGCATCAGCGAAAAACAGATGGGTTAGGGTGGGTCCTGATGATAAGAGTTTGAAACCAAATATGATATTGTCTTCCCTGGCTCTAGCTAGCATGTGGGAAAGACAATCTGCTGCTAGAATGAACAAGTAGGGTGATAGGGGATCCCTTTGTCTCAACCATCTTGCTGGTTTGAACATTTTCCCAGTATCACCATTTAAATGTGGAATGTTTTAATCTTTTCATTGCTTGTTAAATAATGGGTGTGAAAAAAATAAACTTTTTTTTTTGTCGGAAATAAAAGGCTTGTTGTTTTTTAAAGGCTCGAAGGATCGTCTTTAGTTTTTTTTTTTTTGTCAAGAAGGATCATCTTTAGATGGCAAGGTCCATATACTAGCAATGACGTCTACTGTAGCCCACTTTGTCAAAGGTATTGGAGCCCACTACTGTAGCCCACGTTGTCTTGGACTTGTGTTGAGCCCATTTCTTTAGGATTTCACTATTCATTTTATGCTTCTTTTCCATCTCTTCGATGATAAAAGGAATAAAGATGCTCCTTGTCCTTGTTCTTAAAAACAATTTTATGTTTCTAAAAATAAAAATCTGATACAACTTTTTCGAGATACTTTAACATATCATAGATATTTCTCTTATATTTCAAATCAAATAATATACAAAAGGACATAAAATTTTTATATAACATTAGAAAGATTAGTTTTAGAGTAAAAAATTCAATTGATGGAGCACTTAATTTAATATAGCGTTTATTCGTAAAAAAAAATAATTTGTAGCTTTAGCACAAACATTTTTTTGTGATTTTTTTTCATTTCTCTCTCTCTCTCATTTCCCCTTTCCTATGATTTTTTATTTTCCTAATTTCTTTTTTCGTCTCACACATTTTTTACATTTTATCTTGTATTAAATATCACAACTCTTTAATTTTACAATAAAAGTATTAATGTAACAATTTCCTTGCTGTTTATTATCTATCTATATTTATACATATGTTAAAATTCGCTTAGTGACGGAGCCACATTGGGGGCAAAGTGGGGCCATGGCCCCTCAATTTTTTTTTTTTTCAAATTCCTATATGTGTGTATGTTTGTGTGTTGGAAAAATTCATTTATTATTTTTTAGACAAAATTACATATCCTTTTATCTTAAATATAGGTAACTCAAAATTAAATTTTATTGGTGTCAAATATAAATAAAAACTAACAACCTTTGCCCCACAATATCCTTAATTAATTTTAAATTTTCTTTCCAAAAATCCACTTTACAATAAATATTAAGAATGGTAATTAAGGAAATGCGGCTTGTTTTTATGTGGGTTTGAGAAAATTTAATGAGTTTAACTAATTTTCTTAATTAACGTGAATTAGATAACTTTTGCTTATATTCAAGGCCAAATCGAGTAATATAATAGAAGCACAATTGAAAGAGGATACAAGTTATATATGATAAAATTAACTGACAAATTAGCTTTTATTGAATTAATAGTGTTAATTTGATTTAAATAATTTGTTAACATAAAATGATATATATATTTACATAAGTTTTATTATATAATTTTTTTAGACAAAGACATAATATTAGGTAACTATATTTTTTTATTTTTATGAACTTTAATTTTTTATTAAATTTTTAATGATAAATAATTTTATTAAAAATTAAAATAAGTAGAGAAATAATTATAATAAATAGTAAAAGGGGACTAATAATTAAAATAATTCACAAAATTTATTAATTGTTTCATTATAATTATGAGTATTTATCTTAATTTGATATTTTATATTTTTTTTGTATTTATTATATTATAATATATATATATATATAATTATATATAATAATAAAATTATATTTGGGATATGATGATTAATCGGAAAAAATTATAATATCGGCCCCTTATCTCAATCCCTGGCTCCGCCTCTGAATTCGCTTGAACACTGCAATTAGTGTTATAATTTTTAAATGTAATGAAATGCTGTAAAAATATTTATTAAAATTCATTCATAATGTATAACTATTACTATTAAGTGTTAAATGTTAAATATACATAATATATTATGTGTAATGTATGTGTTACATATTATAAGAAATATGTATTATAATTTGCTGCAATTGAGCGACTAGTACATTGATCATAAAAAAAATTGAAATCATTATATATTGAAGTTGCCCGTGGAATTTGAACGAGTACCGCGCGCATAGTTGGAAGACATTTTGTAATCATTTGGGTAATACTCCTCCGTCCTATTTATAAGACAACGTTTGACTTTTTTATGGTTCTATTTATAAGATAAAGTGTACAAATTTAGAAGCATTTATTATTTTTTCTCATATTTGCCTTTGTTGATTATTAAATGTCTTAAGGTGACATAATTATCATGGCAGTGAAATTTAATTTTAAATAGGGGTAAAATTGTAATCTTACAAAGTAATTTTTTGAAAATCAACGCATTAATTACATAAAACATGTTTTTCTTAAGAAGTGTGTTTTTGTCAAACTTTATCTTATAAATAGAACCGGAGAGAGTATCATTTAGCGGTGTTTATTGGTTGGGATCAACCCGACAAACTCGACAAGGCCGAACATTCAACAAGGCAATTAAGATCATTGTCTAGAGCCCCCAAATTTATAAGGCCCCATAACTTTTTTAATAGTAGTATTATTGATATAAATTATTTTTTAAAAAATTAATAATGTTTGAGATAGGGCCCAATATTTTATAAGGCCCATATCTTACATTTTTTATATCTTTTTTTTTCTTATCGTTTAAACTACTTAAAATTCCACAACCAATTTATTAGTTTTTACAAATGAAAAGTTACTCAACACTCAACAGTGAGTTTCCTTGTATCGGTAGCATTGCTGAGCCTATGATCTATTGTCTATTTGTACGGTTATTGAAATGAATATAGAGCCCAAATTCAATGAAAAACGTAAGATTCATAGGAAAAAACATTTTGATGACATTGTTAGTGATGAGATAGTTCATTATGCTGAAGATTTGTTTTACATTGATTATTTTTGTATATATTAGATCAGTCTATTCCTTCTATTGAGAGTCGATTTGAACAATTTTTAGAATATAAAAACATGTTTGATTTTTTATTTGATTTAAATAAATTTAAAACTTTAGGGAAAGATGAATTGAAAAAATATTGTATCAATCTTGAAAAGAATTTGAGTTTTGAGGACCATTCTGATATGGATGGTCTTGATTTGTTTTCAGAATTAAAGTTATTGAAAGAAATTCTAACAAATGAAATTAACACACCATTAAAAAGATTGAACTATATAAAAAGATTAGGTTCTTTTTCAAATACATACATTACTTATAGAATAATGAAAGTGAGATAAAAAATAATAAAAAAAGAAAACGACAGGATTAAGACTGCCTCCCGTGGAGGATATCCGTGATTCGTAAAAAAAAAACACTATACAGTAGAAGCTAAATAAATGGAGATATAATTTAGATAAAAATTAAAGAAAGTAAAAAGGATAATAAAAAAAGAAAATTAATGTGTGAGAGAAAATAAAATGGTGAAAATAGGACCGTTTTCTGTGGAGAATACCAGCAGTCCATTAATTTTTTTTTTATAGTGAAACATATTAATAAAAATGAATAATGAGAGAAAATACTTTAATATCATAATAAAAAGAAAATGAAAATGAGATAAAAAATAAAAGAAAAAAGAAATCGAGATGAGTAAGACTACCTCCGTGGAGGATTCCCGTGATTCATAAAAAAAACCAGAAACTAAATAAATGGAGATATAATTTTGATGAAAAAAATAAAAAGAAAGTAAAAAGGATGATGCGATGTTTTTGAGAGGGGAAGAAATTATTTGAGAAGGTGACATGTGGCAAGTAAGGGTTTTGTTTTGCCTATACTATATTAGATATTAGATTTTTTTTTGGTGAAAACAATTAAAATAGTATATTAGATTAGATAGATAGATTAGATTAGATTTCTTTTACAGTGAAATATATTAATAAAAACAAATAATGAGAGAAAATATTTTAATATCATAATAAAAAAAGAAAATGAAAGTGAGATAAAAAAATAAAAGAAAAAAAACGATAGGATTAAGACCGCCTCGCGTGGAGGATACCCGTAATTCATAAAAAAAACACTACAATAGAAGCTAAATAAATGAAGATATAATTTTGATAAAAAATAAAAAGAAAGTAAAAAGGATGATGTAATGTTTTTGAGAGGGAAATAAATTGTTTGAGAAGGTGACATGTGGCAAGTAGAGGTTTTGTTTTCCCATAGCATATTTTGTTTTCATAAAAAAAATACCATAATAGAAATTAAATAAATGAAGATATAATTTTGATAAAAAAAAATAAATAAAAAGAATGATGTAACATTTATGAAAAGAAAAGAAATTATTTGAGTAGGTAACTTGTGACAAGTAGGGGTTTTATTTTCCTATAGTATATTAGAATAGATATGCATTATAATTTGCTGCAATTGAGCGACTGGTACATTGATCGTAAAATATAAAATTAAAATTAAAATCATTATATATTGAAGATTTGAAGTTGCCCGTGGAATCTGAACGAGTAGTACCAAACTTAAAGACATTTTGTAATCATTTTGGTGTTTCTGTACTCCATTTTTTTTTTCATATTAAGCCTTGTTTGTTAATGTGAAATAAGGTAGAAATGAAATGGGAAAAGTGAAATAGGGTGGATTAATATGTGCTGATGTGTTTGATGAATCTATGGAAGAGGGGAGAAATGCTAAAAATGTGTGAATCCCACACTAAAAAGAATTCTCTCTAAAAACGGGTGAAAAAAAGGAGAAAAATAAAACTTGCTTCTTCTCTCAAAAGTATCCCAAATCTAATTTTATATTTCTCTTTTATTTCTCAAATATTCCACTCACATCAAATTATCTTCACATCTCTAATGTTAAAAACAAAGTGTAAAAGTATTATTTTCCTTACTACAAAAGTACTGACAGCGAATTTAAATATTTGGGGCAATATTTTAATATGAGAAGTGAGCTCCACGTGAGTTCAGTTAAGGACACTTTGAGGTTTGACCTCTCATTTCCCTTGGTGAAGGGCGAGCCACGTTTGGTCCAGGAAGGACACCACCTCTTTGGATCACCATTGCTTGTTACTATTAGTCTCTTTAGTTTGGAGAAAAACTCAAAATCATAGCAAAATTAATTTTCTTTCGTAGTTCAACGTATTTTTGTAAAGTGTGTATAGCTTATCTTAATTATTAATTTTTAAAATTAATTCTACTCAACTGTAAACTAAATAGACCCTATATCTCTCTCTATTTCTTTTTTTTTTATTTTTTATATTTTCAATCAATCATATTTATTTATTAATACAACTACAAATTTATACGAAAGTATTTTCGCACCTAATTGCTATGATGTCATCTGAACGACCCTGGCAATTGTCTCCCTTTTCTCTGAACGGTGATCGTACACATGCATCCATCCATACACCACACTTTACTTCCCATTGCCACTACTTACCACTTACCAGTCGCTACCTACCACTCCAACATACACGTCATAACATTAAAATTAAAACTTTCAATTGATTTCGGATTAGGAATTCCAAATAATAATTTAAGCCAAACTAATATATATAATATTAGTGTTCAATTGCCAAGCGATTAATTAATTGCAGTGCAGCACACCAGAAATATAAGGTCCACACTCTCAACTCTCAAGCTTGTAATTGTATCTCTATAGTATACTCTCAGTTATGACAAAAACACTGGCGAACAAACATGTTGCAGTCTTCGTTTTTCCCTTTGGAAGCCACCCTGTTCCCCTCTTAAACCTTATTCTCAAACTAGCTCATGCTGCTCCTAACTTGTTATTCTCATTCATTGGTACTCAACACTCTAATAAACCCCTTCTCTCAAAACCCAACATCCCAGATAACATCAAGTTCTTCACTGTTGATGATGGTGTTCCAGAGGGTCATGTATTTGGTGGCCACCCAGTTGAAAAAGTGAATCTTTTTCTTCAGGCATGTCCTGATAACTTGCAAAAGGGTATAGATTTGGCAGTGGCAGAGTTAAAGGAGAGAGTCACATGCGTCATTGCTGATGGTTTTGTTACTCCTTCTCTTGTCGTGGCTCAGCGCCTAAATGTTCCATGGATTCCTGTTTGGCCTCCCTTGTCATGCTCACTCTCTGCACATTTCTACACTGACTTGATACGCCAGCAGTGTGCTGATAACAATGCTGCAGACAGAGCTTTGGATTTCCTTCCTGGATTGTCTAAGATGCGTGTTGAAGATTTGCCAGAAGATGTAATCTTAGTTGGTGAAGAGGAGACACTTTTTTCAAAGACACTGGCTTCACTGGGTAAGGTGCTGCCTCAAGCCAAGGCAGTGGTTATCAATTTCTTTGAGGAATTAGACCCACCTTTGTTTGTTGAGGATATGAGATCAAAGTTGCAATCTTTTCTTTATGTTGGTTTTCTCACTCTTTCCCTTCCTCTGCCTCCTCTGCCTCCATCTGACTCAGATGAAACTGGTTGCTTGTCATGGTTGGATAAGCAGAATGCTAAATCAGTGGCATATATTAGCTTTGGGACTGTGGTGACACCACCTCCACATGAGCTTGTGGCAGTGGCAGAAGCATTGGAAGCCAGTGGCTTTCCATTTCTGTGGTCTCTAAAGGACCATTTGAAAGGCCTTTTGCCTAATGGGTTTCTTGATAGGACTAGCAATCAGGGGAAAATTGTTCCTTGGGCACCTCAAGCTCAAGTTTTGGGACATGATTCTTTAGGAGTGTTTGTGACTCACTGTGGGTGTAACTCTGTGTTTGAGAGTATTTCCAACGGGGTGCCTATGATCTGCAGGCCATTCTTTGGAGATCATGGGATGACTGGAAGAATGGTGGAAGATATTTGGGAGATTGGTGTCAAAATTGAGGGTGGAGTTTTCAGCAAAAATGGATTGATAAAAAGCTTGAATCTGATTCTGGTGCAGGAAGAGGGGAAGAAGATGAGAGAAAAAGCACTGAAGGTGAAGAAGACTGTGTTAGATGCAGCTGGGCCACAAGGGAAAGCAGCACAGGATTTCAAGACTTTGGTGGAAGTAGTTTCTAGCTCTTAATTAAATTAACCATGAGTTGCAAGTGATTTGGGTGTTGTTTTTTTTTTTTTCCTGTCTTGTTTTATGCAAATGGTTAGAGTGGTTTAGTGAAGAATAAATGTCTCATGATGATCATTCAATACACAGAGCACTTAACCTGGAATTAAGGGCGGGTAAAGCTACCACTATGTATTAGGTTAGCCCTGCAGGGATCAAAATTATTCATAATTTTTCTGTATTAAATGCCTCTGTTTATTTCGCCTTAAGAAAAGGGTTATGCGAATTAGTATACCCTAGTAAAGAAGCATAATGTGCCATCTACTTGTCATGACTCTAGAGACAAGCAAGCCACAATGAGTCTCTATGTGACATTACATTTACATGAGAATTAGATGTCCATATAGTGAGAACAAGGAACAGAGCTAAGATATATTGATTTTGGCTAAAGAAAGTCATCTGGTGATCATCGCTGATGATTGTTGAGTAGTTTGTTGAAGCGTGTGACATACGTACAAAGAAAGATGGATTTACAGTTTTTAATATATATATATATATATAGTGGTTGGAAGATTGATATGTTATTCACGTCTCACTTTTCAACCTCATAATTTATTAGGTTCACAGACAGTTGGAAGAGAACTTTTTCAAATTATACAATTAAGAATGTACATGACAAAAATTTTTAAGCGCAAAATAGAAATTGGTCCTCCATAAAACAATGGTGTCGTGTAAAAAAAATACTAACATTATCTACTCAAATAAAAAGATGAAAGATATAGGTGTTGTAATTTTTTTGTTCAACATACAGGTTTTGTATTAGAAAGCGGTGACAAAGCCACATTCCTCAGTCGGTCAGTCCTCACGAAAAAACATCACCATATATATATATATATATATTTATTTCAAACCACAAGTAAATAAAGCCCTTAATTTAAATTTTAGAAAATATTTCTACAGGTTAATATTATTTTTTTTTAAAAAAATAAAAAGTTAGCAATTTCTTAATAAATAATGGATGGGGATCAAAATCATTCCTTTAATATTAACATATTTATCACACACATCAAGATAAATATTAATAAAATTATAAAACAAAAAAGAGTAAAGTTATAAAGATTATTCATATCATAAAATGATAAAATAATTTTAAATAATATTTTTCTTGCTTTATATACATTACTCACATGTACCTATTAAATTACAAATAAAAAACCCAAATTAAAGTGTCCACAAATATTATAATGAATAAACTAGAAAGTCAACTCTTATAATTATTTTGTGCATGTTTACCATTACTTAAATTTTAGAGTGTAATCATTTTTTAAATGTTGTTAGTGGTACCCTCCTTTTTTTTTTGTGTAGGCATTAAGGTCACATATAACGAAGCAATCCACGCATATTCAAGTTACTAAGTTCAATGTAAATGGTGCCCTCTTTTTTGTGTGTGTGTTTTGTGTTTCTTTTAGAGTCCACGTACGCACGTTAGACATCAACATATTATATTTAGGGAAATTTTAGGGTACCCTCTGGTGAGAGAGAGTTTTAGTACCTTCTTTGATCATTTAACCTATTTCTTTCAATTTTTTTAAATGGTCTTAATATTTTTATAGTTATAGGACAATATTTAACTATTAGAATTTGTATTTTTAATTTTTGAAAAGACTTTTTGACTCCCTATAACCATTATCATGTATTTTTTATTGTATTCCCATATTTTTTTACATTCTCATTTGCAATACACATGTGACTTATTTAAAATCTATTTTATGTCTTCGAACTAATTTAGGACGGAGTACACGACTTGCTCCTATGTAGTTTTTGCCTATTCAATTAAAAAAATGACAAGAAGGTACCAAAATCCTCTCTAATTAGAGGGTACCAAATTGCGACCTTATATTTATACCCAATTATAGCTTCCTTTATTCAAGAACGTATCTCCCGTCAAAGTTGAAAATATAAGATAGTAATAGTTTGACAGGATTTATTAGAATACAAGGTTTCAGAGGCAATATAACACTTCACACTCAAGATTTTTGAGAGGTTGGCATTGCTAAGTTAATCTTCTCCGCGCTAGCTGAATCCTTCCACTGCTGCGTTATTGTTTTTATCTGTGTATAAAAGTTAACCCCTGCCTTGCCTGTCATTCAAAAAATAGTACAAAACTCAATTCCTGGGTATAGCCTACATCACAAGCAAAACCTAGTAGTATAAAGAAGAGATAGCTTTGGGATACCATAGAAATTGAGATCGCCTGCAAATGATGCCTTGTTGCCGGTGAAAGAGAAAAAGGGTAAAGGAACAGGAATGGGAACGTTGATGCCCACCTAGTTCAAATGCAGTGAGACAAGTGATGATCCATTAGACTATCAAATCAAATATATATATTCTATTTGTGGCAGAGAGAAAAAAACTAGCCAAGGGAAAAATGCGTAGTATTTGGTTGACAAATAACAGAAACCAATGCATATACTGGTTTAAATCCATAAGCACTATTATCTATTAACGTGCTTCCAAGAGGAAATGCAAAACATCCCACTTAGACTTAGGTGACAAACCTGCCCAGCCTCAATCTCTGTCTGAAATTTCCTTGCAGCCACACCGGATTTAGTAAATATAGTAGCACCATTTCCATACCTGTTGGAAAGGCCAGGGTAAGAGATAAATGGCAGTTTAACAAAAGTAAATAACACGGAGTAGCTGTTAACAAATACTTGTTTCCGTTGATAATGTTTATGGCCTCTTCCAAGCTATCAGCCTGAAGTTAAAAAGTAATATACTGTATCAGCATAAACATTATATATTGAGCCATAATGAATATTCTAAGATAGATGAGTCTCCTGCACATTATCAAAAGGAGACAAATAACTCTATTCCAAATTAGAGAATTATAAGGATGGGAAAAATAAAATGCACCTCCATGAGAAGAAGAACTGGGCCAAAAATCTCCTCCTGCACAGGGCGTGATAGAGATAGTCAAATTTAAGTCTAAACTTCAAGTTTCTGGAATTATTTAGTGAACACTTATTGATTGGAGAAATGAGAAAATACCTTATAGCATTCCATATCGGCAGTGACATCTGCTAAGATGGTTGGACCAATAAAATTACCAGATTCATATTTGGGGACCTACTTGACATGCATGTAAGAACTGTAAGCAGTCTTGAAATTAGGTTAAAAGGGGAAAAAAAGAGTCCATCGACTAAATGGAAAAACAAAGGCCTATGCAAAGAATGATCTATAGCATGTGAGAATACAGACATGCCCAAATTGTACGTCCTTTGCATGTGTCATTTTACTTTTCCTTTTGGGGTGCTTCCTTTTATTGCATTTCAGCCTAATGGGAATCAAGGGAGGGAAGGGAGAACCAAGGGGCAAGAATGAACAAGCAAAAGATCCAGGAGTTAAAAGTTAAGCCAAACCAATTTTCAGTGTGCTTAAACACTCTGGTTTCATATATACCACCAAGCAACTGAACCAAACGCCACAACCACGGGATTTTTAAGGTTACAGAAGTAGTTATGCATATAAAAGTTTCCATTTCTTTTACTGATATTTATCTGGTTAACCAACACAAGAGCTGTTGGTTACCAACCGAATCGAATGATATGCAAAGAAGAAAAGGTTTCATGGTCCCCTATATATAAAAAAATAGTTTTTCTTTTTTTTTATAAGGCCTCAGGAGGAAGTTCTGCAATTGAAGAATATGACTTCAATTACAATCTTTGTATACATAAACTGCCGCCAGAGTTTCCAAACAATGTTATGGATTGACAATTCCTATGCTAAGGATCAAAGAAATGTGTATGAATTACGAAATATGAAATGATAAAAGTGATTGAGAATATAAAAGCTACCACTATACTTCTTCCATCAAGCACTAGTCTAGCACCACTGTCAAACCCAGATTGAATTAATTTGTGTATTCGCTCCTTTGCCTGTCCAGTCAGTAAGAATATTTCAGAAACATATGTAGCTAACATATACACAAGATGAATGTGGAAATGTGATTCACTGAATAGCTATAACAATAATTCATAAGCAATACACAGAAGATTTGCAATTAAACTTTAGTTCAAGTCCATAGCATGGAAAAAGTAATATAGGAAACCATAAACAAACCTGTTTGCTAATGACTGGACCAAGGTCAGCATCAGGTTCAGTTCCAGCATTTACTTTAAGAGATTTGGCACGCTCCACAAGTTTACTTTCCCTGGACAAACAGAGTGAAGACTAAAGGATGTAATTGTACTTAAAAGATTGAAAAGACGTGGTTAAAAGTAAATTTTAAGGACAAATAATAACATAGTCTATTTCCCCAAGACAATTGCATTGCAAATACAAATATTTACTCTTTTCTCTGGACAATCCCACCAGAATTAAGAAAAATGATAGAAATAATTAATCATCTATACTGATTAGCAAAGCAGTAACAATATTCAAAAGATTTGATTATACAGTAAATGCAAAAAAATATTCTTTAGAGATGTTAAATTATGTCTTAGTAAAGGAAAAGTGATGATAAATTTTGGCACACATCAAAGGCATCCAGCTTATTTTGGAACAAGCATCTAGAGGAAAAGCATAAATTGCATCAAGCGTAAGATGCTACTGCAAAACTCATAATAAACATGAAATAAATAAGAAAATAATAGAGCATGATACCACAATTTTGAGCCTCCAACAAAAACAACTGTGCTGAGAGCCATGCACCTTTGTCCGGCAGCACCAAAACCCGCAGCAACTAAAGCATTTATAGTATCATCAGCACTTGCATCAGGCATGACAACAGCATGATTCTTGGCCCCCATGTTAGACTGAAAACAAAATTTCATTAGTTGTACAACATCCGATCATTAGCATGGATAGAAAGAAACAATTTTAATAAGGGGAGGAGAAAACAAAGTGCACCCACTTGAACACGTTTCCCTTTAGCTGCTGCTCTTGCATATATGTGCATTCCAGCCTTTGATACAAAATAAGAACATCAAATAAGGATATGTAATGTGGGACTACCATTTGAAAAAAAGAAAGAGCATTTTAATCACTTGCACTCTTCTGTCTTTCTATGAAAGTACAAGCAAATGGTAAAATGATTCAATTTTACTGACATATAACATATAACAGGATTGCCTTTGGTTTAGATAATTTAGTTTGTCGTTAAGGGTCATAAAAAAAGGCATCACGGAAGCAGTAAACTAAAACAAAAATCATTAGATGACTTACAACATTTGAACCAACAAAAGATATGGCTTTGATGTCGTCATGATCACAAATAGCATTTACAACATCCTGTCACCAATTGGATTATTAAGAACATCAATAAACAAGAAAAAAACAAATTACAGCAAGTGGCATTGATGCATTACAATGCGACAAATTGTTTTATGCAACTCTCTGATTTAAAAAAAGTTATAGCATACATGGGTTCCATGAACTATATTTAAGACACCCTCTGGCAAACCAGCTTCCATTGCCAATTCTGCAAGCATTATAGAAGCACCTGGAAAAATCCCGAAGTTAAAATATGTCATCCAATTCTCTCCACCACAAGTTGTAGGTGACCAAAAATGATGAATCATGAAGCCAGACAGAAGACTGTATAGTTGTGAGTTCTGACAGATAAGTGTGTCATTACCATAGAAGCATGCAGCATGTACAGTCACAGGGGTAGGGAAGAAAAACTAATGGGTGACTAATAATATTCAGTATTCCATTACTAGATGGATAAATAAGAAAATATTGATAAGTCATCACTAAGTAAAATTACTATAGATTTCTCAGACAAGCTGTAAGATCTGACAATTTTCCTCCTAAATCATAATAATTATATCTATTCAGAAATCAAATTTAATAAGATGATACATGCGAGGCAGAAACATGGCCACAGTCAGAAGACACTAGTATGCAAAAAAAATCCTTGGCAGTTGCTTAAGAAAAAGTAATAATAAAGGTATTTATTTTATTAAAAAAATTCTTACTCCTGGTGCTCACCGTACAATTTAGGCTAATATTTTCCAAATGCCACAATGCTAATAAGTAATAACACATTAAAGAAGCTAGAGCTTGCTTTGAATCACAGTTACAGAGAATATCAAGGTCATTTTTCCATTTTGTTCAACACCAAGGTCCAAATTGAGGAGTCAATTCAAGGGTATTGATAAACAACCAAATTAATAGAAAACATCACCTGGATCTTTCTCTGATGGTTTTAGAATAAAGGTATTGCCACAGGTAACTGCAATTGGGAACATCTACAGAAAGATCATAGACATTCAGAATTTGTTAGTGTTTTTGTAGTGAACAGGATGTCAATCTTAGTGTCCAATACAAAATTATATACGTTATATTAATAACAATAATATGGGAAGAGACAAGTACAAATCTACCTAATATTACTGGACCATTTTACATAATTAGACCTTTCCTATCTTATGTGTGCTGATATCGATGAGATGACCAAGCAAACAAAGAAATAAAGGAGTAACCAAGAACTAAAATGCGAAGATTAACTACATAGCCAAAACTCCATCCAAAAAGTAGAAGACAGCTTACCCACAAGGGAATCATAACAGGAAAGTTGAACGGACAAATACCGGCACAAACACCAAGTGGTTCTCTAATGCTGAAGGTATCAATTCCACGTGATACATTGGAAGCATACTCCCCCATCTGTAGAGTTGCCATCCCACAAGCATGTTCCACCACCTCTAAATGACATAAATCAAAATGTTCAGAGAACTCCATCACCAAAGATTATGAGCTCAATCATTATCTCACTAAAACAACTTCTCAAGCAAAAGCAACATATTAGAAAGACCTCACCAACCTAAACCTCGGAATACATCTCCTTGTGCATCCTTTAATGTCTTTCCTTGTTCAGTGGTCACATTCAGGGCAAGTTTATCCTTAAACAATTACAAAGTAGTGATAAGAAAAAAAAAATTGACTGGCAAATTTGACAGAGCCAAAAAAAAATAGTGAAAATGCTAACCATATCCCTGCGTATAAGCTCCTGGAACTTCAACATAACACGTTGGCGTTTTGTGATTGGAGTGTTACGCCATGCTGGAAATGCCTTCTTTGCTGCAGCTACTGCAGCTTTAAACTCTTCATCTGTAGTCAAAGGAAGTTGTGAAACAACTTGTTGCGTTGCCTATTATCAGACAATACCAATATTAGAATTCAGAAGTATGCTTGCTGTATGGCTTTCTCAAAACCGCAAACAAGAGACTAAACAATAAGCTGAAATGCTCAATATAACAAAAAATAAAAGAACACTTACAGGGTTGATAACATCAATGAAAGACAATGATTTTGACTCGACAAATTTGCCACCGATGAGATTTGGAACCCTCTGATTCAATACAATTAAACAAAAATGAGAGATGGCAAACTAATTAAAAGCAGAATACTTATCTGAATGCGAGAAAAGAGCTTACCGGCGGATTACGTTGTGTTGATAAATGAGCGTTTGCCATAGCAGAGATCTGAGGCCTCAAACGGTTCAACGTCTTCACTACAGCAGCATCAAAATCCTCAGATTTCAAGTTAAGTTACAATTATTCATTCATTCATTCATGATGAGGGAATTCAAAGAAAGGAGGAGTACCTTGTTATATAAAAAGCGGGAGAACATACGCGACGTGCTTTGAATCTTTGTTTGAATAAATGGGGAAAGGAAATTGAATTGAGACAGAGAGTGAGGTGAGGCGAAGCTCACCAATCAAAACCGATTTTGCAAACGATGCGCCACACTCAATATTTGTAGTAAAATGTTGCTTATTTATGTGCTTTTGGATTCGATTTGGAGTGGTCCCTCGCTTCTTATTTAACTTTCATTTTTTCAAAAAAATTGTTTTTATTTATCTAAATTTTTCAAATTTTAATATAATATTAATTATTATTTTAAATATTTCAGTCCTAATTAATTAATAAAAGAATAATAATTACGAATTGAAAATAAATTAAAATATTAATTATAGTTTTCAATTGATGTGATATTCCTTCAACGATACTCGGGAGAAAAGAAAATATTATTCTTTTTAGGTGTTGTGAATAAAAAATACTTATGTGTATTAAATATATTTTATTAAATATTCATAATCAGTTAATAAATTAAATGTTAAATAATTAGTGTATTTTAATATTATAAATATTTTATTGATTTTTGGTTTAATATTTTTTTTAATATTTTTTATTACTAAAAATGTGACCCGCCAAAAGCGTGTTTAATGTATGTGCGCTGCGGTTGGATAGATAGAAAGAAACAACACTTTGTGCTAGTTATGATTTTATTATTGCTCATAAATGATGGATTACCCAAAGGCCAAAACAAAATGTAATACGTGAACGTGATGATTAAATAAAAAGGAAGGGATTTGTATCCACACATTTCACTTACTATTACATGTCATGTAACTGTCATGACACAAATAAGACATAAGAAATAGAAATTTAATGGACCTACATAAATAATAACGAATCTTATTATAATTATTGTTGTGCTCTATGATTTCATGATAAGTGTTTAAAAGACCTTATTATTCCGTTTTTTTAACTTTTTTTTTTTAAAAATCTCATATCTATAATTTATATAAATTTAAGATAATGTCAATTAGGTATTATTATATATTGCACCAAAATATTATGTGTTAATTATACCCTTATCTTTATTCAATGTTTAATTATTACCTTCATTTCTTTTTTTATGTGTTGTTTTATAACATTAATTGTTGTTTTGTTAATTATATCTTTATCTTCACTTAATTAATTACTCCCTCCATCTAATATTATTTATCTTTTAAGATGATACACACATCTAAATAAATTTTAATTATAT